>JAGTXR010000080.1:0-1200000 GCA_022606575.1 Glossosoma conforme | reverse complement strand
GTGGGCTTAACCATACTCTAGGATGAAATAGTCTTGGCCTGTGGAGCGTCGGAATAATTTTCAAGTTCCCTTAAAATAGTAAATCTGAGGTCTCATCTATGGAATTCTATGACGCAAACCATGGTGCGTTTGGCTAAGCGCTGCATGTGGAGTGTTGATCCGCCAACGTCATTGACTACAGCCTGAGATTCACGAATCATCCTTTATTATTTCAGTTATTTACTATGAATGGATGGTCTTTAAGCGACGACTTTCGTCTACCACCAATTTTAATTAATAGGCTATGACTGGAACATTACGGGTGAGGGTTCAAATTCACAACAACCGGTGTATTTTAGAGTTCAGAAATCGATATTTTTTCTTTTTAATCTTTATCGGGGATCAAGAATCCACGACCTTTGGCTTGCAAATCAAACGCTTTGACCATTGAGCTATACCCACCGGTATATATCATTCCAATGAAATAAAAATATAATTGTATTTTAAAACGTAATTAAATTATTTTGTTTATTTCTCTGTTGGTGAAATATTTCGCGATAAAATAATCAAATGGTTCACAATACAAACAGTAATTTCCCGGAATTTAACATAAAAGGCATGTAAATATATTTTACAAGCATCATGGAATTACGAAAATTCCATTTCATATTTGAATAATTTAGTTGTTTGCTAAAATGATACAATGAATCGCTTTACCTTATTTAAAATCTTATTTTGACGGCAAAAACAGAAAATCGGTTCAATAATTCTAATACAATAAAAAATGACCATTACAACATATTCTCTTTGATTCTGTAGTGAATAAATATGTTCATAAAAAATGCGAGTAGTTGATGAATATATTTATTATTTTCATCTAATAAATTATTATTAATTATTACTTTAGAGCCAAACACAAAAAAAAAATAATTTGATATTTGAATTAACACTGGAATTGGTTTTCTCTTAATTTTTGTTGTAACATTTTATATGGCCGCTATCTTATATTTGCATACTTTCATAACACATTGCCTCTATAAAGCATGTAACCTGAAATGGCTCTTTCCTCCTTTCAGGTTAGTTCCGCATCACAAAGCGATTATATTATGTGTATTGTTGTTAACAGTTTTTCAAAACACTGTGGGTGCTTGGAAACTTTTTAAAATTACTTTTTTACTGTCAATAATTGTAAAAAAAAGTCTACGTGTAGTGCATTCGAATTAATTTCTGAACGCGAAACTGACTGATATGTTTGGTAACTATTTGTTTCAAATGAGGTAGCGAATATGGGACAGAGAGAGTATTTGCCAAAATATGTTCTGACATCCCTCGTCTTTAAAAAGATGACAAGTCGCGGGTTTGTCAAGTGGTCGCGTGGAGGGAGGATGCAGGAGTAGATTAACAATACAAGGAACTTGATTTTGAAGTACAATTCGCATTTATTTTGAATAAACACTTGATTTCCTCGTCCGACCGATCCGACTGATATGAGATTTCGCCAGCCAGACGAGAGGTTAACTGACTACTGACGGAACACTGTGACATCCAGCGCCGCCAAGATAATCACGGCAATGAAACAAATTAAAGATGATAGTTCCACCAACATGAAATAAAGTAACTTTTATAACAAATATAATGACGTATGTAAACGCCGTGTAATTTTATATAATTAAAACTAACATTATTAGATGTGCATGTCAGGCGAGCGAACAAAAATAAGAGACAAAAGATCGTATTTCGAGGCTTTTCGCCATCGGCTTACAAGAGCTATATCAAGCTGATATCAGTTTTTTATGTTATAGAAGCTGGCCGTAAATCATGATGAATTGAAAGACGTAAGAAGGGTGTGAAAAAAAGATATGTGTACAGTAAATGTTATACACGGTGTCATAGCTTTTGGAAAAAAAAAGTAATCCCTGTGACTTATGTTGAAGAGAGTCAAGACTGAATACCAAATTGTGGAATCAAACAATTTCCGCTAAAAGGTCTGCGAAGAAAACGTGATGTACTTTTGTATAAGAGAATTCTTAAGAAAAAAAAAACTTAAAATTTCTTACCATTTATATTTTTATTTAATATGGTTTTTTTTAAATATTCTTTATTTATATTTTAATTGTACTAGTATTTTAAATGAGATAATATAATGTTAATTTTTATCGCGTTAAATCTTAGTTCATTTACTGCTTTATTTATAAACAAATTAGGTTCTGACAGAAACATAAGTGTGCTGATTTTTTCTGCTGTTTGTATTTATTATAAACGCCATAATAAAAATAAGCGTTGGATCTCAAGTGGTTTATCCCCGCGGATACGTAAATGTCGCTTATTAAGGAAGTACGTTCCGCTCGAGCCGCCGCATTGGCGGAACTATTGAAGAAATTCTAACATGATATTATAAAAAAGCGTTCATCACACGTAATACGTAAGAATTATTGTTATATTTCAAGGTAGTTCCAGATACGTGTGATGTGTAACGTGGTACATTACGTATATATGGTGAGAGCCCGTGGCTTGAAGTAAAGACTACTGTAGTTAATGCTGTCCAGCGGTATCCGAAGAACATATCTTAGACAGTTTCACCGTCACCTCTTTTCAGAAAGTACTATGGAAGATTGCCATGTCTGATGCTTCACTTCGCCATTCCTCGCAAAATCAAACACTTGTAATCCCCGTATTTAATGAAAGACTTGTTCTTAAAACTTATTAAAAGGATGTATTCGTAATGTAAATATATTTATGGTAAAAACCATCTCAGAGAGGCGAGCCCGATGGATCGGTCACATCATGCACCACGATGGTCTTCTTCACGACATTGTGGAAAGGATGGTTGAGGGTAGAAACTGTAGAAGGCGCCCTAGACGAAAGTGCTTGCAGCAACTGTTCGAGGACATGAGTTGTAGCTCTTATGCTGAGCTGAAAAGGACTGCAGAGGATCGAGAGGACTGGCGATCGAGATGCAAGATTTTGTTGCTGCAAACCAATCCACCGGATTGATACTACGATGAAGAACATAAGAATGGAAGAGAGACAGGAGCTGTTGTCGCAAATTTTGATCGAGTAAAATAGCGATTCCCACATCTTGTGCATGACATTAAAAAACGCTTCAGCTAATTCTGTAGAACGCCGTACTCAGTGTGCTCTACGCCGAGATATTTGAAAATCTTTACTGTATTCTTTCTTCGTAGTATCAATCCGGTGGATTGGTTTGCAGCAACAGAATCTTGCATCTCGATCTCCATTCCTCTCGGTCCACCGTAACCCTTTTCAGCTCAGCATAAGCGCTACAGTTCATGTCCTTGAATACTTGCTTCAAATACTCCCGTCTAGGGCGCCGTTCTGCAGTAATGTTCGAACATTCCAGGTGGCATATCTTGTTGGCTGAAGGTTTTTCTTATTTGTCTTAGGTTGTTTTGTCTCGAGCAGTCCCCACCCGGAGATCCGATTGGGGGACTATTTTATCTCCGGAAAATTTTACTTGAGATGCAATCATTTTTTTGCTGATACGTGGGATGTCTTTAAGACCTTTAATGTGGTATTTTTCCCTTTATTTCCACATCCTAATGCCGTTGACCATAAAGGTTCATCCGCCTTAGGAGGGCATTTACTACCTCCAGGACAATAGAGTGCCCTAACCAGCTTGACCTGATGAGGTTAGCTGGGTGTTAGCTTATTACGGCCAACATTCGGTCCAAAAAATCTGATCTTTCAAATTATCATCAACCACAACGCAAATTCTTTTTCTGCGTCAAATTTCGTACAAGAAAAATGATTCATATGAGTTGCCATGGAGATATAAATAAAATAAAAAATGGCCGACATCGGCACTTCACGAGATCTTTACTGTATAAAAAGTTAAATTAGTAAAGCATTAGGTCTTCACAAAATATACCTCTTACAACAGTCAGAACAGACAGCGCTCTTGACTTTCAGTCCAAAAACTCTCATTACCCGCGGCTCAGTTGCTGAAGAACCGGAGCAATTTATTTAAAAAATCCTGCAAATGAGCAAAGGAAGTGGCTGAAAACACCACCTTCAGAAGCCCTTAGACGGTGCTATGGGAACAATGGCGCCACTCGGATTGCAAAAACAAATAATAATAAAAAACAACCGCGGCAATGGAAGAATTTAATGCAAATCACCGTTCTACTTTAAGTAGTTATTATAAAGTGAAAAAGCATTTCAGTTTTTTTTCAGTCTCCTCTTTACGATTCTTCAGGCGCTTAGCGTTCCATTATTATTATTTTAACGTGAAATTTACTTTCATTTCCGCATCAGATTATTTTTTATCGTTCTTTATGTTTGAAAATCTTTTGTGTGAAGCCCGTGAAGCAAATTAAATGCTTCAAAGGTATATTATTTTCAATATAAAAGAAAACAAAAATTGTTATTATTGTCTTCGTGTTAACAACTATAATTTGATCCCACCTAGTACATATATAGCAACACCGATAGCAAATCTATTGCATAATATTGAATTAGCTAAACATATGAGGTTGGGTAATAATTATGATTTAATTTATTAGTTTTCCGCAGTTATGCATCAGCGACTCATTCTGTAGTTGATCTTTTTTTCCCAAAGTGGTCTATATAGACCCCTAGAGCTCTATGAGGACCTCCAAGGGGCCTACGGCAACAGTTAAAAAAATTGGGGTCTATGAGATGGAAATGGGGGTCTACGGAGAGAATCACATCTCGGCTCCGGTTCAACGAGCTTTGTCCCATTTTAAGGAACCTAATAGACCTCGCTTCCCGCCAACACCGAAGCAATGACGCTATGAAACCATCTAAGCTGGCGGATCATATGAGATAATAGTACCCTGATAAAATATATACAGATTCGGAGTACTTTCAAACACTCAAAGAGAAACTGCCAAAGAGACCTACGCTGGACAGCATGTTCGTGTTGATCTCAAAAAGCTATTTTTTTGTTTGAAAAAAAAAAGTTTTACATTGAGTAGGAGGGGGTTTACTGAAGGCCGAAAATCATGGAAAGGGGTCTACGAGTGAAATAAGTTTGGGAACCTATGTTCTAGATAGCTTATTTAATTTTCTGTTTTCTGTTCAGTAATGTCAACGTCTCCCATTCAATGCTTTTCCTGCTACAAATACCGAGCACTACGAGCAAAAAAAAATGGAATCATGAAAATGTATCTCATTACAAAAAGCACCATACGAAATGTTCACTCATTTAACAGCTGTTGGAATACACACAAACAGTAATGTTAATGTTGTAAGGCTCTTAAAGCATAATGGACAACTTATCACGTTTTTTTGTCCACCACAAAAGAGACATCTATAATTTAGATCTACGTCATGTAAAAAATAAAGAAGTGCAATCGACTTAAACACCCATTTTTCTTTATGTTAGGCTTGAGGTATAAGTATATTCGACGAATATAACATTTAGTTTGTAAATATTTTCGAATAAAATAACTACTTTCTTAACCTTGTGACGTATTGCAATTTCAAAAATTAATATCTGAATTGAAACTCTCTTAAATAATCTTTAATTAAAAATACTGCCTAAAGTATTTTCCGCAAAACTGTTATTTCTAACTTAAAAGCTAACCCATGCTTGATTAATAGCGAAAGTTGTCAGAAAATACTTAAGTTGTGGTTGGATATTTTCATCTAAGATTTTATGTTTTACAGACACTCTGCATTACGACATTCTATATTAATAATGCTCACTAAATCAAACTAACCGCTCCTAACGATTACTACTATTCTACAAATTGCACTGTACTCATTGCAGAAGTTATGCAGCTGATACCTGCACAACTTCATCTTCGTTTCTGCAAAAGAATGCTAAGCTGCTCGTGATACATTGGATTGTTGGAGAACTTTCATTTGTCTTTTTTATTCGGGTGAAAAAATAATTTCGTACAGTAAAAAGAAGCATTGGCTTACTATGAAGCCGAACAAAGAGAAAACAAAGAAAAAGTACACAGCATATTTAATTTTGAATTATCATGTATCCGGCAGTCATTACCATGCTATTGAAGTTAGTCTTATTCGGTTATATAAAGCAGATAATCTTACTAGGAGTTTAAATAAAAATAAGTTCGCATAATAAGTACGCAAAAATCGTAATACGTAACAATATTATTAAAAAGAAGAAATAGGTTAATTTTATTATAAAAAACAGAATTAACACATTAAAACTATAAAGTAAAATTTTCTATGTTTACATCTTCAATATCATTCAGTACATTAATGAATTAGCTCTTTTAAACATTACATTCGAGTTAATTACGTCCCAATAATCATTGTACAATAGGTATTGAATAAGTCATGATCAGTTGGGCTTAAACATTTATTAGTTATCATAATATGATGGTAAAAGTATTTTATGGTATGTTTATTTTCGGCCTGTAAAAGTTTAAAAGTTAAATTAGTTATAGTAGTCAGAAGTAAGTAATAATATTATTTACTTGAAACTTATCCTAATCTATAATTATAAGTACAGCACACTCGGTAACTTGAAGTGTATATAGTGCGCTGTACAAGCAATCTACACATAACGGAGTAAAATTGTTGTACTTTATTAAACACTCTGTAAACGTTGTTTTCATGTGTTTTCTAGCGTATTGTATTTTGAAGACGGAAGTTTTCGGAGGAAGTTTTCGGAGGAAGTTTTCTTTAAGTGTATATGAAAATAACCTCTCCTTATAGAATTTCAAAATGGAAGTCTCCATACAGGGTTTACACACTATACAGTTACTCATTCAAAAGAATCTGCTGTTTATATTCTCACGTATTGTATTCCTGTGATAAAGTTTTCAAGTGGCTTGCAAAACGAAATGCTAAAACTGACTGTTTATTTAAATAGGCAATTTACTTGTAGAAGACTCATTGAAAGCGAAACCACGGTCTTTAAATCTGAGAAAAAGTAGTGCTCAACATGATCTAAATGAAACAAGGTAAATAGTATTTATCTATTTGTTAATTTGTTTTTCTTAAATGCTATTCCATTATTAATTCTTATCGTATTTTAAAAAAAAATAACCGATATTGTGGATAATTTCTACACATGCACAAATTGCACATGTATTAAGTATTAATCTTCAGTTTAATAAAATATACTTAAAATGAAAATTCAAAGTCAAATTGCTTAAAAAATAAATTTTGTACAGTGAAAGTAGATTCTGTACGTGAAAGACTGAAAATCCTGAAATTTCCTGGAATATCTAGGCTTGGGTTAAAAGGTCAAACTCAGGTCTATGAAGGCTTTTTGGGTAAAGTGTCCGGTTCATCACGTGGTTATCTTACTTAGGAGTCGACGCACGTCCACTATGCTTTGGTCTTCCTTTTTAGTAGCGGACCCTTCATAAATCTTATGTATATATAAAATATGTGTGTCGCGCGTATTTTGTTGGTAAGTTTATTAATAAAAAATATTAATGTTAATAAATTAACTAAATAAATAATCACGCTGAATAAGTGTTTTACTTGCATTTTTCAGTAAATTTTTAGTTTTATTTTTTTATTACAATCATATGCTACAGTAAGGAAAATGGGCAAAAATACTAAGGTTGTTATGATTAAAATTGTTTAATTTAGTCACAATTGTATTGGTTGATATTGGTAATAAATAGATGAGCTGTCAAAAAATAAACAAGCATGAAAATGTTAAGAAAAATACGTGCAACCATTTTATTGTCATCACAGAAAATACACACAATAGATAATATAATCAAATGATTAATCGTACATGAAAATTGTATACATATTGACATCCCCCGTCTTTAAAAAGGCGGAGGATGTCAAGTCTCAAGTTCGTCACGTGGCCGAGTAGAGGAAGTATGCAGGAGCAGATCACAATGCAAAATAACTTGTTTGTGAAGCAATTCGCATTTATTATAAATAAAGACTTGATTTCCTCGTCCAACCGATACATGACGTTTCTCTGGTCGGACGAGACTTGACTGACGACTAAGCTCACTCGTAATGGGCTGTCGCCCAGGACCGAAAGTGGCATCTACAGAATTAATGGCGCACCAATGACAGCAGCTATGTACATAACTAACGTCGCACCCATGACCGGACTTGTCCAAAATGCCAATATGGCGACACATACATGTACGACAAGCGAACAGAAATAAGAGACGAAAGATTGCAAATCGAGGTTTTCGGTACCAGTCAGCAAGGGCTATATCATGTTTATGTTAATATTTAAATAATGTGATAAAGTTTTGTTATTTAATAAAAATATGAGTCTACTATAACCAAAAATTAATTATTTGTTTAATTCATTTTCTAAAATAGATCTTAATTATATTAAGTTTAATGCTAATAAGGTGCTGTTAGTTATCTTTTAAAAATACCTATGTAAGTCGAGGCTGCACTGAATTTCATTCGTATGCAGTTTTGAAAAAAAAAGTGCTACTTATATATTACATATACGGTTGGCTTGTTGAACAAAATAATGCCTTCGAAGCAATTGAAAAGCTCTCTCGAGTAAGCTTTTTTTATTCGTTTTACGACTCTTGTTTTACGATGTTATACTTGAAAAGACAACACCGAGATCTCGTCACGACCCTTCAGGGACCTTCGGACTGTTGCGAGGAACTTTGCAGAAACTAGTCTCGCCGACTGTTTTGCTTTTGAATCAATCAAATATTCCTCATACCTATGCGAATGTGATTTTCCCGATTCAAATTTGGCACAATCAAATGCGCTATTTCAAATAAAAATTTGCCGACATACCTAAAATACCACGATTATATAATTAAAAAAACTGGTTTTCAACGACGAGATTATATTTTTAGCTATATTTGTAGCATTAACTTGAGTGATTAATTTCCAATATTAAATGCATTTATTTTATACGTCATTTTAATGTAAATTACATAGATTATCATTTGTTTTTGTGACAATGGAAGATTCTATGTGTTCTGTTTTTATTTAAATTCAATTAAACACAATATATTCTGAAGAAGCTTTACTTAAATTTATTTTATATCACAATTTAAAAAAAAACAAAATACATTATTATTGAGATTTAACGCGTTCTTAATTCTATAACAATTTTAAACAGAAATATCATGAATCAGAAGTTTTCTTCTCTAAAATAATAACAAACTGAATATGTGACATTCTTAATAATATCAGAATTTATAAATTTAATTAATCAGCGTAGATAAAACATCTAAGATAAACTTTTTTTCGTTAGCTAGACTGCTGGAGGCTATACTGCAATATTTAAAGCTTCAACATTGAATTGGTCGGACTTAATTAAATTTCGATAAAGTCAATAGAAATAATGATATTGGCATTATAAAAAGTGATGTTTGATTTGTGAATTTTAATTAAAAAATGTTAAAATTGATCTTTACTGAATTTTGAACAAACTTTACTATAAAATTATTCAGCAATACTTTTTGTAATAAATGCGTGTAAAGTGAAATTAATTTAGTTTTATGATTTAAAAAAAAAACAATTTAAAATTATAATAATCATTAAAATCATCAGCCTAGACTATTACAATGCTGAAAATCACATCTAAAGCGTTTTCAGTCTCCCTTTGATTATTTTATGATGTCGTTAATCTATCCGGTCATGAAATTTGTTCGTCATCCCGTTTGCCGGGTCTGCAGTGAAACTCCAACACTTTTGTTTTCCATTTACTGCCGTTTCTTCATAAGATGTGCAATTTGCTTTTGTAGACTTAGAAAAAAGTAATAACAATTGTCTTACATTTCTTCAAGATTAATTATATATTATTTATTAATAATATGATATTCTTCATAGTAGATTCTTTAAGGGCACTCTATATGTAGTTATATATTTATTACATCCACGTTTGGTGTCGGTTCAAAACCAAACCAGGCTTGATTTTTTAACACTTTTAAGCTTTTCATGCCCCGGGTAGTGTTGGAGCCACCCCTTAAGAACAAAAAAAATCTCCAAACCGCAAAATTATCAGGCTCATCATTTGATATCCTTAAAGAATCTGATTATTGAACGCCGAAATATTTCTCTGCTCAGGTAATACGGCCGCAGACTATGCAAGTTTGCGAGGCTTTCCGTGGACCTCCAGGTATACAGGTGTTCTTGAACAAAGTTTGGACAATCTGAGCTAACAGAAATATGAAATGACAATTTGCGGTGTATACATGCTCCAAATATGAAGCGGATATGGAAAAAAATTATAGAAATGAAGATTTTGAAGTATGTAGTTAGGTAGAATTCAATTATTTAAGTTACGTGGTTATTTTTGGTGCAGTCTGTCTATATTACGTGGTCTGTAAATCAGAGAGATTTATACAGCATGCCACTTTTATTCGGCTTTTCAAATTTGTATATTAAATATGCCTGCACGTGCATTAGTATTCCTCACGTGGCTGGTTGAGGGCTCAGTAAATATGAACAAAAATCCAGCCAGCAAACCAATTGCTATGGCCGTGCCGGACAAGTACGCTCGAGTACGTGACGCGTTCAATACATTCGCACGAAAAACTGTTTGGAATAATCGAATCGAATTCAAACTCGCGAGTTATTTTCCATGCATTTTCAGCTCACGTTCTGTTTTTATAAAAAAAACTTTCAAACACGCTGAATTCCATGGTGTTTGAAATCTGTGCAGTTCTCGATATTATAATCACTAGCTTTTCATGTGAGTTGCATAAATCAAAGCAGTTTTGAATGGAGAACCGTTTTCATAAAATATCAAAGAATATTTTGTAATTGTTAAGGCTATTTTTTTTTGACATTGCTTTCCGAAATTTTTCTGTTTATTTACTCAAATTGATTATTACTTTTAAAGTTTATATATTAATTTACAAATAAATTAAAAAATATATTATAAATAAAATCTGTTGACAATATAAATAATATCAACGATATAAATTCAACTCAGTTATTTTATATAAATGTGGAATAAAACTTATTATTTAATTTTACATTTGGCGGGTAAGACTTAGTGGTTCAAGCGTTTGCTTGGCAAGCTGGAGGTCAAGGGTTCGATCCCAACGGAGATTAATTATTTTTATTTTTTAACCGATTTTTAAGCAAATAAATAACCCTCCAGTTATTGTGAATTTGATCCTTCGCCCGTAAGTTGCCAGTCACAGCATAGTTATCAAAATTGGCGGAGGACGAAAGTCATCCTGTGAAGACCATCCATTCATAGTGAATTTCTATAATAATAACGATGACGCGTGAATGTCGGGCTGTAGTCTATGACGTTGGCGGATCAACATTCCACATGCGGCGCTTAGCCATGTTGAGCGTCATAGAATTCCACAGATGAGACTTCAGAATCACTATGATCATCTGTCGGTATTCTCCTATACGAGTTTTTAAAATTAAATTTTATACTTGATTTGGTAAACTATAATCATTGTGAGCATTACAAGTCCACCGTTACATGTAAATATTTCAGTGTCACCTCACAACTAATTGTATCAAATAACATTATTTATTTATATGAATCTACTCAAACCAAATGTTAATAACCATAAATAAATCAAAAGTAGGTAAAATAATAACTACGCCAACTGGAACAGTGGATCGGACCCGCATAAAGACATTTCATACAAAACGAAGTGGTTAGGCAACCGGCCAGAAAATTACACGTTCAAATGAAGTTATCAGCCTGTGAAACAGTATTAATTAAGAATATCAAAAACAGATGCAGAGGAGCGAAAATATTAAATAGGCAAGCGGAAAATAAGCTGAGCATTGCTGGGTTTCAAAGCTCAGCTGGAAAAGGGTATAAAACTGTTGATAACGCGCTCTATCCTCCTGCGGGTAGTTCGTTGTTTGAAATTTTGAGAACTTGAAGACACGCAAAAGATTATTGACGTTTGAATTATCATAATACACTGTCAAATATAAAATACTTTTGCAAGAATTTTTAAATGTAAAGTAGCCTTATTAATTCCGGATTAAAAAACATGTTTTTGCGATGTTTTATTGTATTTACTCTAAATCAAAATTAATACAGAAAAGAGTATCATAAGCGCGTTTTAACGTTCATCAAACATTGCAACATAGGAAATTTGTTTTGTGTACGTAAACTTTGCGGAGGTTGCATACAAATATTGATAACTTCTTTGAAGGTAATGTAGGTCTATTAAAGAGGTACTAGAATATCATTCTAAATAGTACCGTAAGAGATTTCAAAAATAACATTTGTCAGATGCTTGAAACGTTTTCTCTTGTCAATTATGATTAAAATTTTGAAGAACATATTTTGTTTATCATTGCCAGACAGTCTTCCAGAACAAAGATATTCAATTAATAAGATGAAAAACCAGTTTTAGTTTATACATAATTTGTGTGCAATATGTGCAATATTTAGTCGCTATGGACATTCATGGAGTTCCGTAGATGAGCAATAGATTTTGGCGTTCTCTTATATGCTTTTACGAAATATCTATCGCCTCTTCTATTTTTTTTTATCAATCGATAATTGTCTCTGGTGGGATAGTGGTGGCGAAGTCGGGCAGTATCCGGTTCCGTCGCTCGCTGGACCGGAAATGGCGAGAGCTACCTACGTTGCATTCGGTACCAACGTCACGCGTATTAGTGTGCATCCAATGATAGCTTTTGTGAAAGTGCTGTCAAGACGAATAATATTAATTTTTCAAAGTAAAAAAATGCATACCAAAAGTCAGTTGCAAGTAATTAGTGGTCTCTATAACACTCAACCAGGGTGGTTGCTTATGGAATTTATGCGTCATGATTGTATTAAGATTGTTGAATTGTATGCAGGTATGTGCATTTTTCATTTGCTCGTAATATGAAGCATGAAATTGACCTGGTGTAGTTGAGCTTTTAGCGGAAGACTACGCTAGTCTTACGCTTTGATACTGGCAGGTTCCTAATCCTAGACACCACAGTTTAGAAATAAACAAAGATATATAGGTAGTGGAAAATCGTGAAAAATTTGTTTCTTACAAAATACGTGTATTTTGTTATTTTTTATAATTTCGACGAATGAAAGCTTTTATTCTACATATTTTTATGAAAGTCTATAGCTTTTGTAAGGCTTTGTGGCTATATTTCAATACTTGAACGAATATACTAAAAAATAGGCGAATTAACTATTTTTATGTAATATAAGAATTTATTTTGCAGGGGTAGTTGCGTGTTACCTTACGGTCTCTAAAATGATAAATTTGTTTAATGATGATGTAATAACGCTTTAGAATAAAAATATTCTAAAATATATTTGAACCCTTATTGTAGGTGTATGTAGTTATAGAGAATATATAATAAATGCTTACGTAGTAAATAATTTAGTTGTTTTCATTGATATCTTATTACTATATATTAATATTTAATTTACAGTAACGTACGTACTTATTGTAGAGGAACTATATTAGTATGGAATAAATAAATAAATTGATGTAAAGAAAAGTGTTTATATGTTTTTGATTTGAAAAACTAACTGACTTTTCTTACTACATTGTGCTTTTCTGTTTCTGAAACATTATTTTTTTCCGCGTTTGAGTATATATAAATACTTTATTTGAATCAAAGTATTTTTACGAAACCTATCACGTCCTAAAGTAAGATAAAAAGCTTAATTCTTCGTAATATTTTGCAGAGAAAAATCTCATAAATTTCTCATCTTATCTGAAATAGATGGTCCGTTTTTCCGTGTGGCGTTCACCCTCTATAAAAAAAGGTAAGTTTCTGTTAAGTCTCGAATGTGATTTGATAAATTTTGCCAAAGTAAAAAAACTTTATTGATTTTGTGATGCTTCATGGGTGCTAGCATCGTCGTTGTTAAAACATTATCAGACACGTGAATTATGTGAAACTTTCAAAAGTGACAGACTTGGTGACAATGACGCATGGGCTGGGAATCGTAGCGCCTAAATGAGGTGTGGAAAACCTGAAATGTGGGCTTTTAGAATATATTTGTATATTCTTTCATTTACAAAGTGAAGATTTATACCAGTATTCATTAACTCTGCATACATCAAGCAAGGCTAGCTTTCAATAAAAAAGCAAAAATTCTTGAGTCAAAGAATATTAATTTAAGGCTCCGCAAGCAACTTGCCAAAACATTTGCTTAGAGCATCTTGATGTACGGCTGTGAGACATTTGCTTGCATGGTGCTTATTTGAAAATGATAAAAAAAGACTAGAGACCTTTGAGATGTGGTCATACAGAAGAATTATCGGAATTTACTGGAGAGACCACGTCAAAAACAATGAGGTTCTCAGCATAATCAAGGAGGATAGGCACCTAGTAAGAACCATCTCAGAAAGGTGAACCCGATGGATTGGTCACATCATGCGCCATGATGGTCATCTTCACAACATTGTGGAGGGGACGGTTGAGGGTAGAAACTGTAGAGGGCACCCTAGACGGGATTTGCAGCAAGTGTTCGAGGACATGAACTGTAGCGCTTATGCTGAGCTGAAAAGGGTTGCGGAGGACCGAGAGGAATGGAGATCGAGATGCAAGATTTTGTTGCTGCAAACCAATCCACCGGATTGATACTACGAAGAAAAGAATATCGAAGTGCCACATGAAAGCATAAATATCGACTCGGTGAATGATTGATCGAGCGTGTCGCTTCAGTTATCAGAAGGAGCGGTAGTATCGATTAAGTGCCTCTGCCATGAAGGGATAAGATAATAACAGTACTGAGGTTGTGTATTGCCATTGAATTTATTGATTAATTGAATTAACACGTATTTTATTATACGAATAAATACGTTTTATTTATAGATGGTGCTTTTCATAAAAGATTTTTTTTTTAACAAGAAAAGTTTTGCAATTTTTGGTTTTTGAAATTTGTAGCGCGAAAGTCAATATAATGAATACCTTATTACTTTTTATGAAATGTAAATATTAGTTTATCTATATTAACGTTATAATAACTATAAATCATACTTGTAGCCTTTGTTGTATTGTAATATATTTTTAATTATTAAGTATTGAATTACTTATGAAATATTATAAAAATAAACATTTAAACTTATTTTTTAAATTATAAAAAAAATACAAATTTTCCCTTTTACCTTACACTGAACGAATAGATTTTTTTACGAACTCAGCTAATAAATGATGCGTCTGTGTTAAAAGCTAACTTTATCGCATTTGTTTTATTATAGAGCTGATTTCTGTTATCTGAGATAAATTAAGGCAGTAAAGCAGAATAGATTTTCTGTCCTGACAGCTTACAGTGTAAAAGCTGGCCCCATCACTATCCAAAAAAAGCTCTACCCCTCGGTGAAGAAACAAAGTATTCTGCAAATGAGCTTTCTTTTTCTTACTTTTCTCTCGACTTTCACAAAGATAACTCCATCAGTAATTAAAAGAAACCTTCAAGTTTTTGAGGATTAAATACAATGTTTCACTTGAAGGAACAATGAAATATTTCTCTGATAAAATATATTAATAATGTTTACTTAAGTTACTTAGATTTTTTCGATCGATATTTCTTGGTAGAATTCCATAATTGCAGATATAAAATAAAAGATTCTTTAGAATTTATTCCACGTATATTTTTTTTCTCTTTTTTTTTCTTTTAAAACTCACTAGAACTGGTTTAAAAAATCAAAAATGTTGATATTCCTAGGAATTAAAATTAGTTTCTTTCGATGTTGTAAATTTGTTTACCTGTGTCCCTATTTCGGATTTAAAACTCTCCTTAAAAGACTCGAAAAAACAGAAATGGCACGATTGATTGATACTTGTTTTGATCAAAACTATTTCCAGTTTGATGGTAAATATTACATGCAAACTGAGGGACTGGCCATGAGCAGTCCTATATCCCCCGTCTTAGCGGACTTTTTTATGGACTTAATAGAAAAAAATATAGAAAAATTAAATTGCTTAAAAATAACGTTAAGTACTGGTATATATATGTCAATGACCTTCTATGTTTATGGACAGGTACTGAACGACAATTGCAGTCGTTTTTTAAAGAAATAAATTCGATTAGTACTTCAATTAAATTTACAATGGAATTGGGTTTTAGTACGATTAACTTCCTAGACCTAACTATTAATATTGTAGATAATCAACATGAATTCAACATTTTTCGAAAACCTACATACAGTGATAATATAATCCATGCTTCATCAAGACACCACATATCACACAAAATGTCTGTTTTCCACAGCCTGGTACATAGACTTACTCATGTTCCTTTATCCCAAGAAAACTCCAACAATGAACTGGATGTTATTAAGAATATAGCTATTAATAATGGTTATAATAGTAAAGTCATCGATAGTATACTAAAAAATAAAAAAACTTTCAAATGCATTAAAATATGCTAGCCAAGGCTTAACATCCCAAGGGGATAAGTCCGAATTTAAATGGGGTAAAATAAATTATTTGGGGAAGACTAGTGAAAAAATTAGTAAGGCTCTTACTAAAACACAAGTCAGTTATTATACTAGTAAATCTCTAGGATCCTTGCTGGTAAATAATAAAGATAAAGTCAGTAAATTTTCTAAAAATGGGGTCTACTCTATACAATGTAATGATTGTAATGCTACATACATTGGACAATCTGGGAGAGCTTTTGATACAAGACTCAAGGAACATATGAAAAGCTGGAGACTTTCAGACGATAAATCTACTTTTGGGAAACATCTATGGGAGAATTCACATAATTTCAATCCCGAGGATAATTTTAAAAACTTACACGCAGAGAACAAAGGCACTAAGCTCACAAATTTAGAAATCCTCGAGATCAATAAAGCAAAATCGGACACAACTATAAATCGTATTAATGACCAAATTATATTTGCTTCTTCTCCTCTTTTGTATCCTATAAAACGTTGATACTGCTTTCATTTTTGTTTCAGCTCAAATTTAACCGGACTTTAAAACGCTTTTATCAGTATCATCAATTAATTATATTTTTACTTAGAATTGTAGCTTAGCTTCCCCATCTACTTTTGGATTATCCAGAAAAATATTTTTTTGCTAAAATTATCTAGAATTCTTACTTAAGTGCATTTTGATGTAAATGTTAATTGTTTTTTAATGGCCTTTGTAATTATAAATATTATTTTTGTGACATCAATAATTTCCTTTATACATTAATGATTTCCTAAACCCACATATACCCATCACACAATTCATATACACCTTTTCGCTCACTCCTTTGCTTTGTATAGAGCCAACAAAAATTTTACTAATTGACTTGAAAATGGCCATCCGACCTGGCTGAAACATGTCGTCAAAAAAAATATACGTGGAATAAATTCTAAAGAATCTTTTATTTTATATCTGAAATTTACTTAAGTAACTTTTAAACTCGTAAAATATTTTTATTTTGATTATTCAGCTTTAAATTGGAAGCATATAATTTGATATACATATTTAAGTATAATATAAATAAAGTTTTTTCCTTGTGATCGTAGTTGGTTGTACGCAAAAGCATGGTTTAATATTATTATTTTCCGAATCTATATTATCATCATTTCATATCAATACACATATATTGATATCAATACAGGGGAGCAAAGAAGGAACCTCCGCGTGGTGCCCCCTGGAAACGGTTATTTACAATGCCGGCCAATCCTTTTACTACGGAAACTGCGGCGTGGAGCAGACCCTGTCACATTTTCTGGAGTGTGCGCTGTGCCCGAATAGCTGCACCAAGGAAGACCTGATGATGGCCAGAAGAAACGCCATTGACGTCGCCCACTTCTAGGCAGACAGGATCTGACCCTGTTGTTTCCGACACGATTACATATATATCAATACATATTAGATTTTTCACATTAAGCTGTGTTATTAAGTATGTGCTTACGTAAGTAAAGAAGTTTATTTTATCGTTCATTTTTCTAATAGAACAATGTTAAATGAGCATCGTTTGTAAAATCAATCATTTTTGACACAGTGATTAGCTATTTGTTTTTTAAAACAAACTTATTTCGTCAGACTTGTGAGCTAACATAGACAGTAATGACGGATTGTATTTGATATTATTCAATTCTACGAAAAAAAAAATATGGTGAATTGAATTATTAAGATTTTTTTAAAAGAATTGCCGACTGATATTTATAAAAGTTTAAAGGCTTGGTGACAAAATTTTCGATCTCACTACAAAATATGTATGCAAAAAGAATTGGTTTCCTTTTTACGTAATTACGCGTTATATTAAGTAATATTTCATACAAAACCCCATTTTAAATGACAACAAAATATAACATTATAACCTGTGGTGTTTTTTTTTATATCTCGTAATATGTTGTAATATTAATAAACATACTTTAAATAAAGTTATTGCACATCTTTTCAACACGTAACGTCTAACGTCCACTAGAGTAGCAGAACTAAGTCACTGTTTTCTAATCAGTTTATAAATAATAACTATTTTAAATGTTCTATTTAAGAAAAAAAACAAGCTTATATAATAGTTCATTTGACGTACTGTTTTATATCTTTTTCAGGTTCGACTGATAGTCTCGAACCATTTTAGTAAGCACTATTAATGGGGTTATTATTAATGTTCCCGCTATCGAGAGTACTAATATCAAGAGTCAGGTAAGTGCGTGCCGAATTGCACGACACACAGGCGCTGAAAGCTCTGAGCGCTTGGACCATTTTTCTTAGTTTTATCCTGACAGAAAATTTGCATGATTTATGGTGGCCTTGGTTCGGAGAGTGACTTCACCGAAGCGGCTGAATAGGCTGCTTTAGACGTGACTGTGCGAGCAAAGTTCATGTCATCGTAGTTTCCGTTTGTGGAACGACTTATCAATGGCAAATCATGATACAGCGTAACAACCTTTCTTGGAAACTTACGAGTATTTTGTTGTACTTTTAAGATACACAAGCACAAGATAAAAATATAGCCACACCCAAAGAGTGTGAATGAAACATGGCTGTCAATTAAGTGATTCAAATCCTAAAATAGCTCAAAATATTTTTATTTTGTTTTTTGCAGCTGAAAAATGAATATTTTATAATGTTATCATGAAATTTTTATGAAAAGATAAATTCTTCATTAAATATTATAACAATATTTATTTTTGAGTAATATAATTTCTCAAAATAATTTAAAATATATATTATAATTCTATACTTTATAATATGATTTTAATATGGCTATTTGATATTGTATTTATTATTTGACGTGATCATTAAAGAATTCAGAATAATTCCTGGAAAAAAACCCATCAAACTATGCTTTCATACTTTAGCTGCTGTATACTAAATTCCACGAACTCTTGCTTTAAATACGGTCTGGAATAATTTAATACTCGTTAATATTAACTAGCGAAATTCCAGGTGCAGAGATATTTTGAAAAAATGCATACATCATGGCCGCATTCACAACTCTGTGGTGACTATTTGCGTTGAGCACGTGCGGCAAATATGAAACGGATATCGTGAAAGAAAAAGTAATCTTTTTTTGTTAGTTATGCACGAGCAGAACACATCGCTCAAAGGTTTTTCTCCGTCCGGGGTATAAATTGAGCACGGCCAATATTTTTAGCAACAATATCCATTTCAAACGACGCATCCTGAAAAGGCCGGTCATTCTTCTTTCAGGGTCCAGGTGTCCCGGGACGTCCGGCGATCAATCACAACAAAGTGCTAACCACCGAATAGCTCACAGGTCCAAGAAAAATAGCAAAATACATTGTGATGGAAAATATTTGAACGCAGGAGCAAAATGTTTGACATCCAAAGGAATTTTAAGCACATAAAAATGGGAAGCATTTAGTTGTGTATCATATGAATAATTATTTCAATGAACACAGAACTTTTAGAGAAGTTCACTTTGAAAACAAAAAGTGATATTTATTTATTAATATTTATTTACTTACCTTGTTTTCACATGGATCACGTAAAAAAAGTTATATTTTAGGAGACTGCAGTTTCGACTAACTCGTAGCCTTTTTTAATCCTTCTCTTGCTAAGAGATTTCTCCTTCAATCCTTCTCCTATCACAATCCTTCTCAATCCTTCTCTTGCTAAGAGAAAGGCTACGAGTTAGTCGAAATTGCAGTCTCCAAATAGAGAATTTTTGTTACGTGATCCATGTGAAAACAAGGTAAATAAATAAATATTTATAATTTATAATGGATCTCAAAGTGAATTCGGAAAATGTTGAAAAAAATTAAATTATATTTGTTTATTTATATTTATCATAAATATCATAATATTCAGGAAAATATTTCAAGATCAATGTTCTTTCATTAAACGACCAAAATAATAATTTTATGTAATAAATAAAGTAAGCTTTAAATAAGTTCCTTTCCCATAGAAAGTATGAGAAGTAAAGTATTTTTTGTACATGCTGTCGTGGGAAGGCAAGAGAGTTGTCATTATTTTTCGGAATTTTAAGGAACGAGCTTTTAATATAATCTATGAAACTTTGTTAAAATATAAATATATTAATATGATATTTCCAAAAAGAAAACCTTACAATTTGCGGAAAAAAAGTCTTTGTGATGGATTAATTAACTTCGCAAAGCAATGTTTTTTGTACTTTTTCATATAAAAGTTTGCCAAACAAAAGATATCTCGACGATAACCTGTCATGAACCAGATATTAATAAAACAAAATAATTTGGTTTACTTTTCCATTTCAATTCATCAATTTTAAGTCGGATATTTTGATTATATTATAATTCCTGTAGATTAACTTACTTTAAGTGTCTTTAAGTTTGATTGGAATCGTTGATTTACTTCAACAGCCCGCCATAAACTTTTAATTTATTTTTGTTGTTCTCTCAGTAAGGTTGTTGTTTTCTTTCGAGGACTTCTGCCTGGAGGTATTTAATTTGTATGTTTTTTGGCACGTCTTTTAACATTAAATTATTAAATTAAATTAATTAATGTTCATTTAATGAAAAAACATCATTATTTCAAACCAATGAGTTGGACACTTAAATTTGATATTCAAAATTGATAAACATATAAAAAATTTTGGAACTTCTGATAAAACAAACAATTAATAAAATGTTGAACAATGACAATATGGCATCGACATATAGAAAGTATGTAGGTAGGAATACATCATACTCTGTTTGATTATTGGTATATTTAGTGGATTGTTTAAATGTCTGTCAATAATTTTTAAGCTAATAATAATTAACATTAGGGTTATAAAACTCACAATACTTGGTGAAGCTGCATAATTATAATTTTAAATTAATTTTGATTAAAAAATAATAATAATTAATAATGTTTAGTTTTGACTCACGTTTATTTTAAATGATTACATGTTTCGGCCTCCCTGGAGTCCATCTTCAATAAAAAAATAAATATATAAAATTATAATTATAATTATTAATGTGTTAAAATATTCCAATAAAAATAAACTTATTTTAAACTATTTTAAATTAATTATTTATAAACATAGGACAAATAAAGGGATATTTGCAGGAACTTGAAAAGGCATTTTCCCTGCAATTATACAAATTGTTTACTCTGAAATGAATGTTGAAATATTTCTACATTAATTAACGTTGAAAAGAGATTGCACACAACTGAGAAAAAGCTAACACAATCTAAAAAATAACGACTTAACAATCGAACTTTAACTAAAAACTACTTTGCACGTAGCGCCTTTGGTTTTAAATTGGGTGGTTTCCGGCTTAATCACTCGTTAAACGGTTTTATTTCGTTATAACGGGGCGATTTCATTAAGTGCGCTCACCCTACACATAAAAAAGGCTTTACGGCGTAATAAAGTAGTAAAACAAACATTCTCGCGATGGATTAGTGCAGGTATTGTAGAGTGTTGAGTGAACATAAATTATTCTGACTCAGCACTATCTAACGAATAACTTTAATAGCAAATTGCTTACAATGTTCACAACTTGATCGTATGATCGCATGACCGGTGAACTTTGCCTAATCAACCTGCGTTCATACACCAGAAAATTATTGAATACACACGTACAATGCTAGGCGACGTTTTATCACTCTATAAAATTGATTCATAAGGCAATTGTATAATTTTTGATTGTTTTTTTGCACATTACATACAATCAATCTTCATATAATGTAAGCTTATGAATAGATTTTTCCTATAATACTTGCAACGGTTTTCATTTTACAATTTGATTAAAAGCTGTGATTTATAATCCAAAATATAGCTCAGACACTATATTTACAGTCTGTCATTGTCTTGGAGATCTTCGGGAAGCATATATATTTTCATGTGGACTTTCGGGCTTGGATAAGGTAATGCATACTAGCGACTCACAGAACTGAGTGATGGCAATTATTTTTTGAGGATGACAAATACTTCATATGAAATGTTGATGCGTAAACGTCATCATACTACACATTGACATTATATCCGCAAATTACAATAAGCTCTGCATTGTACTCGTATGCGTTAGAGAGAGTGCAATTATGTACGGTTTTTTTTGTATGAAGATGAAAGAAAGACCAGTCGAACTTGAAAGAGCTTCATAAAAGGTAGTATGCTTAGGGATTCGAACTGAAAATATCTGGCGTGATAGCCGAGAATCCACTGCTAAACTTCACATTAATTTTCATCTTGCAGTGCATTTATGTGACTTGGTCTGTGCTATAATAAACATTTTAATCAAAAATTTATGTATTAATAATTGTAATCGACTTTGGCTCCTTATTTTTGAATGTTTTGATAAATATTCATTGTTTAATGACGAGGAGTATATTTCTTTCAGCAAGTAAATAAATGTATGTCTTTTTTATTCACTAGACAAATTTTAGAA
Organism: Glossosoma conforme; assembly: GCA_022606575.1. Taxonomy (NCBI): domain Eukaryota; kingdom Metazoa; phylum Arthropoda; class Insecta; order Trichoptera; family Glossosomatidae; genus Glossosoma; species Glossosoma conforme. The sequence goes on along the minus strand of JAGTXR010000080.1, from coordinate 1,177,366 downwards.
TTGAACCAAAAATAGAAAATAGTCTCACTAGCGATCAATTTGGATTCAGAAAAAGAATGGGAACCAGAGAAGCAATCTTATCCCTGCGTATGATCTTGGAAAAGAGGATAAAAGTAGACCAAGATACATATATTGCCTTCGTGGACATTGAAAAAGCATTTGATAAAGTAGATTGGGAGAATCTCTTCGATATTATGAAAGAAATTGGAGTCAAATACAAAGAACGAAGACTCATATTTTCACTTTACAAAGAAGAAGCTGCCATAATATCACTTGGAAATGTCCAAAAGGAAGCAAAAATACGTCAAGGGGTGAGACAAGGATGCTCTCTGTCGCCTGTACTCTTCAACGTATACATACAAAATGCAATTAATAACATCAGGGAAAAAATGGGCCATAGAGAGGGGGTTAAAATACATGGCCAAAAGATTGATATGATAAGGTTTGCTGACGACATTGCTCTGATTGCTGAAACTGAAGATGAACTCACTGAAGCGCTGACATCCATGGAAAACATATTTAATTCCAACTACAATATGAAGATAAACAGCACAAAAACCAAAGTCATGAGAGTAAGCCGCAATGAGCAGCAGAAAATTAACATATCAATGCTAGGAGTACCCCTAAAAGATGCAAAAGAATTTGTATACCTTGGAAGTACGATTACCTGGGATGCCAGAACAAAAAGAGAAGTCAACAGTCGAATACATCAAGCAAGGCTAGCTTTCAATAAAAAAGCCAAAATTCTTGAGTCAAAGAATATTACTTTAGGGCTCCGCAAGCAACTTGCCAAAACACTTGTTTGGAGCATCTTAATGTACGGCTGTGAGACATGGTGCTTATCTGAAAGTGATAAAAAAAGACTAGAGGCCTTTGAGATGTGGTCGTACAGAAGAATTCTCGGAATTTCCTGGAGAGACCACGTCACGAACAATGAGGTTCTCAGGATAATCAAGGAAGATAGGCACCTAATAAGAACCATCTCAGAGAGGCGAGCCCGATGGATTGGTCACATCATGCGCCACGATGGTCTTCTTCACGATATTGTGGAGGGGATGGTTGAGGGTAGAAACTGTAGAGGGCGCCCTAGACGGGAGTATTTGCAGCAAGTATTCGAGGACATGAATTGTAGCGCTTATGCTGAGCTGAAAAGGGTTGCGGAGGACCGAGAGGAATGGAGATCGAGATGCAAGATTCTGTTGCTGCAAACCAATCCACCGGATTGATACTACGAAGAAGAAGACAAATTTGCTAAGGTATGTATTGTTTTATTCACTAGACAAATTTGCTCAGTGTTTATTTTGAAAAGTTGGGTAACAAATCTTCGAGATGTGTTTATGTTGGTCTACTGGCACACGGGCACACATAAAAACCAAAGGAACCGGAATAATGAAAACAAAATGACTCGAACAGGGCAAATGCCAAGGCGGGGACATTTATGCTATATTTATTTTGGCGTATATCACTTAGTTGCCATGTTGTTGCCCAGAGTCGTGTCTCGTTTTTTTTTAAATTGCCCTTTACGACTGCCGCAATACACGAAAACCCCGTTTATATAAATATATATTATCAAAAATGTATAAACATCGTTTTGTTGATAGAGAAAACAAGGGAGACGAGCAATATTTTACTCCGGATTCGTATAAAATGGTTTATTTAGTTTAACGGATCATTTATCTCGACGGGATGGTGGGTTTTAGTTGTAATGGTCGATTGCCTCATTCGGTATTGTAATAGTTGTGTTTTCTTACGTGTTTTTTTGTGTTTATATTTTTTGTTATATTTCATAAGAGTAATTGACGTAAGAAATAAAAAAGCTAATAGCAATCTGTCTTGTTTCATAATAAATATATTTAAGATGTATTTCTTCATATCTCTTTCTTTTTAACATTTGAGGATGTTCTACGGAATGTATTAAGGAATCAACTATTCAACGGGATAATGAGATTTAAGGAAAAACTTTTAATGTTTATTCGTTTTTTATATCCACTTTTTAGCTGAGAAATAAGAATAGGAAAAAAATACAAAAATATAATTTACTACGTTTAAATAAACAAACACGTAATGGTTTGATATGTAAAAGCATGCGATGGGGAACGTTGGTTTCCTCGCAGTAAAAGTTACTACTCACGAATTACACAGCTTTTGGTAATTCAACTGCAGCATTTGCGGTCTGTGTGTTTAGAAGTCAGAGTTAAAAGTTAATAAAAGTACTCGCTTCCGTACGGAAACTGCTGTTTCATACGTGAGAGAATCTGTAATGAATAAGGTACTAGTCATGTAATAATAATATACTCGTTAATATATTGGTTTGAGTTTATCGTTATTTAAAAATATTTAAAAAATGTATAATACAAATAAAACACATATTTTCAGTATTGAAAGATGCTTTAAACTTATGAAATAGGTCTCACTGGTAAAATAAAGGTTTACTATACGTAAAGAGTTGTATTAATTTATATAAACACACACAGCATTGGGATATGACTTCCAACTAGGTCAATGAGATGCTTAATATGGGAAAGATGTCCGATGGTTGTCTTCATGTAAAGATAGTTGAAATTATAAGAGTTTTATTGTACTTCTAGAAAAAAAGTCTATTTTATAAAACATTTTTGTTAAAAAAATATGTTATTTGATTTAAATTAACAGTTTTAACCCTTTCCCTGCCACGGACGAGTTAACTCGCCAAACTCGTTAGGTCCCGCCAGGCCACGGACGAGTTAACTCGCCAGATCATTATTAAACTACACAATTTGTGACAACCCTGTTCGTATAAATTATCACAACATTATTTATCAATTAAGTGTGTCTATTCTAATGGAAAAGGGGAAAAACATCCAAATTTGGTAAGTTTATATTAAATAGCATTATATTAAGCACTTGTTGATTTTTTAAAATGACTTTTCTGACATTGAAAACGGCTGGCCTATGGGGGTCTTTCTTGCACAATTGGTCTGGCAGGAGAAAGGTTAACTGAATTATTAAATTTTCACTGTAGTAATGAACAAAGTGCTAGCTAATACGCAAAAAGATATCGCCATATTTCGTGTTCCATGTCGTGTATGTACTCATTCCTTACTTGCTTTCCTCTGGACGGAATCACACATATGTGGGTCAGTAGAGTACGTAGGATGCAGCATGCAAAATAGAACATGCTGTATTTAGGATGTTAGTAGATTGTAGGATATTACGTTACTCGAATTGACATTCGATGCGGTTTGGATTTATTAAAAAATTAAATTAGACTCGATTTTCAAAATCTTTACGGAAAGAGGTGCAATTTTTTAATGCACTAGGATTTTTTTTATAGTTTTTTTTATATATTTCTGATGGATATCGGATGAATCGGTTTGTTAAAACATATATTTTAGTGCATTATAGGTTGGATGAAGAAAATGGTTTAGTTTAACTACAGGGTTTATGTTTTAGAGCTAGGTATAATATTAATAATGAATTATGCATCCCTTATGAGCCGAAACGGAAATATGAGTAACCTTATTAAGTTTGCTATTAATAAGGACAATAATGCAAGACTTATTGTTATATGTATGCTCTTGTACTAACAGAAGCAGTGCGTTAAGTATATCGATACAGAAACATTCGTTATTATAGATTGAAATATATTTGTCTCAATATATTTTTGCAACCAGAGATAAAATCCATTTGAAAATACGAGTATGTGAGGTAAATTTATTTTAATTTAATTATTTTAATCAAATTTAAATTTCTTAATTATATATGTTTCTGACCCCATCCGTTTATAATAAAAAAAAAACATTTGATTGTTGTATCTGCGCAAATCAGATTTAATATTTCCGGGTGCCGAGAAGAATTACATTCATTTCTTCCCTTAGTACAAATATGCCTTTTGGACAACCCTCTCCCGCTCCAAAAATGTAAAAAAAAATCAATTACAACCAATGGCCATTTCCGGAGACTAACAAGAAAAAACTCCGTAAAGGTTATAAATGGGACGCGCTACTGGGACAGTGACGTAACCTGATTGTTTATTATTAAAAAAATCATAGAACATTGTTTGAAACATTTTTCATAACTTGGCGTTGAGTATAATCGTGAAGTGTAAGATGCGTTAGTACTTTTATTATATCTAGATTGTTCGAAACAGTTTCGGATTGAATAATCTTAAATAGTGTTTTGATACACGCTGGGTAATTATTTTGGATACAATCCTGGAACTAGTTATTTAGATATCTGTATAAAAATCAGTATCCACTGCTTTAACAGTCTTAAGGCAAAAGTACAGTTTTTATATATTTTTGTGAACTAATAAGTGTCTTATAATTAAACGATAAATACCCATTTTTTTTCAATTTGCTTAACTTATTGAACAATGTTATATTGGTGGAATTTATTAACATTGATATTTGATTTCTTTAATATATATGGACTTTCAGTTTCATATTTTCGTCTTTTTTTAAATACAACACAAGAACTTAGTTGAAATGAAAAATAACTAAAAATTGCAACTTTTTGTGAGTGAATATTTCAATAAATATAAAAATGTTATGGTAAGTGAATGATGAAAATCTGAGTGTTTTTTGATATTTTTTTCAGATTAATAGATGAAGAAAATATCATGTCAGATGATTTTTGCCAAGAATTTGTGTGTATTATATGAAAGTCTTGGCCAGAGATAATTCTTTTTTTGTGCTTTCCCATTTTTGTAGTTACGCCTTTTGTATGGTGTATTGTTTGCTCCTCCGTGGGTACGGACATGGGAAAAATTAATAACGGGTGAGTGTTTTGATTTGCAGACGAATAACTTTTGCATACAGACTACAGCTTACGTTTAGATATAAAAACGAACTCGGTGATTTGTCTATCAAATGGCAATAATTTAATAATATTGTAATTAATGTGTTTAGTGTTTATAGATTAATTATTAATCTTTAAGTGTGTGGTGATACTATTTCATTATTATCACAGCGCGTATGTTCTAGCATCAAACGCTTTGACAAAAGCATCATTTTGAATGACAGACAATAAAAGCGTGGGGCTTAAAAAAGGGAGAGAAAGGCTTAATTTCTCACTTTCACTTGCGCGGAAAATGTGAGGAACGTAAAGCGTGATGGTAAATAGCAGAATGAGCGTGCGTTTCCTTCTCTCTAAGAAGACTCTCAGAAAGTCAGTTTTCCTGCGACTCGATAAGCAGGTAATATACCAGTGTGTAAATCTTTAAATTTCGTTAGATAGATAGAATTATGAAAAAGGTCAAATTGTTCAGAAATATGAATCGAGTCTGAATAATTTGTTATTATTATTATGTAGTCTTCTTCTTCGTGTCAGCGACGTCAAATTATTTTTTCCCAGTATCTGGCAACATCAATAGCTCGTGTGTTACCCAGCATTAGGTCCTGAGATGTGCAGCTTGTTGGGCACATGGAGCAAGATCTTAGGTGTGAGGCGGTCTGTAGGTCTTCACAGTCACACAATATTGTCTCTGCCTGCTGAAGCATTCCCCACCGCTCGAGGTTTCTTCCGGTTCTTAATCTGTTTAAGGATTTCCAGGTCCGCCAGTCAATGTTCTTGCCAGTTGGGAGGCCTTCCTTTGGAGTAATGAAATCCTCTGATACGACTTGTTGCCAGAGCTGGAGTCTCTCATTTTCAGGGCCGGATGTGAGAGGTTGTGTGGATCTCAGAAAGCTGCTTCGCGACTTCAGTCTGGGTGTTGGGGGTATCTGATTATATATACAATCAGTGGGATGGTTGATTGATTGCCTTATGCATTATTATGTAGTATGATGGATGGAATCTCGTAATTTTATCGATTCATTATAGCCAGTCCAGTGGATTTGTATAAAAGAGTTGTATTCTTTTCTTGAATTTATTTAGCGTATATATATAACTAATTGATAAAACTTCACCGTGAAATGAACTTGAAAAAAGTTGCATTACAGTCTGCAGTGTTAATCAAGCGGTCATACCTCAACAGTAACCTACTTACTATTATTAATCGTTTGATAATTAATTCATCCTTGTTGTTTCAACCAACATAGCTTATCTCTGTACAGCCATCTAATTCCGTTTCATACTTAAATGAATTACCATCGTCAATTTTAATGAAGCCCGATATTAATTCACATTGCATATAGAGTGAGTGGTTATTATTAAGGCACACGTCTAGTAGATTCGGATGAAACAAGGGTGGATGTAACTACGCATTATCAACACAATCATCGTTCCGGTTGAGCATCATCATCATCATCGTTATTATGCTTCTATGTATGGCTCAAAACTTTGAAGATTCGTCATATTCCACACCCAGCGTCATTCTTAATTATTATTAATCTTTCAATGAGTTTTTATTATTTTTGTTGTCGCTGGGTTGAAAAGATTGGCCGGAAGAGGAAGTCCGAGATTCCGTTTCCAGGGGGCACCGCGTGGAGGTTCTTTTCATGCTCCCCATTGAAGAGTGGTTTGAGGCTAACCGATTATCTTTGGTGCATGATGCTAAACAACCGGCATCTTTTAACAGCGGCAGATGGAGGAGGGGATACAACCCGGATCTCATCTTTACCAGCAGCCAAATTAGCCAACAATGCACCAAAATAATAGGCACGCCAATTCCACACTCCCAACACAGACCTCTCACTCTCCACGTAATGGCAGCTATCAGGCCAAAAGATACGCCATTCCGTAGAAGATATAATTTCATGAAATCGGACTGGGATGCATACACAAATGCCCTAGAAGAATCCGTCGGACATGTCAAGCCAACACCGGAGAACTACGACACTTTTACAAACATCATCAAAGAAGTGTCCAGAGCCCACATCCCCAGAGGATGTAGCCCTGCTCGAGAAATACACTGACTGTTTTGATACCAGTCCATTTGCAGAGGAAACTATGCAGCTGGGCAAAAAGGTGTCAGCTGCAGTGGAGCAGAGCAGACGGGAACGCTGGATCTCGATGGTGGAAAGCCTTGACCTTACCACAAATAGCCACAAGGCCTGGAGACTCCTGCGAAAAATGGATAACGATCCAACAGCTCCTGTTAAGCACGCGGCCACAACTGCCAATGAAATTGCTCATCAGCTCCTCCTCAACGGGAAGCTGAACTATAAAACGAAAAAGCAAAAATTGGACAGAGACCCTCTAATTGAACACAGCGATCTGTCAAAACCCTTCTCAATGGCTGAACTGGAGTGTGCTATCAAAGCCGCTAAAGACAAAAAAGCGGCTGGATTGGATGATATATGCGTAGAACAGATAAAACACTTTGGCCCCCAGGCTAAACAATGGCTCCTTGAAACGTTTGATGCCTGCATGATCGGCAGTCAAATCCCAAAAATATGGAGAAAGTCCAAGGTCATAGCCATTTTAAAGCCAGGGAAAAACCCTGATGATGCTAAAAGCTACCGCCTAATATCTTTACTATGCCATATATTTAAAATCTTCGAACGGATACTACTCAACCGACTCACCCCCTTTATCGAACCTAAAATGATACCCCAGCAGGCGGGCTTCCGACCCGGAAAGTCATGCACTGGGCAAGTACTAAACCTGACCCAACATATCGAAAACGGGTTCGAACTAAGGAAAGTGACCGGAGTGGTATTCGTCGACCTAACTGCTGCATACGATACAGTGTCGCACAGCACACTCCTCAGTAAATTGTACAGAATGACAGGTGACTTCTCGCTAGTGCAGATGATCGCGGCTATGCTGCATAACAGGAGATTCGCTGTGGATTTTCAGGGGAAAACCAGCCGATGGCGTAACCAAAAGAACGGCTTACCACAAGGCAGTGTACTTGCTCCTATACTATTTAATATATATACAAACGACCAACCCACCCCTAAAGACACAAAATCTTTCATATATGCGGATGACTTAGGTTTGGCAGCACAAGCAGTAACGTTTGAAGAAGTTGAGGACATCCTAAGCCAGGGACTCAACGAGATGTCCCATTACTAAGAAACCAACCATCTCAAACCTAACCCATCAAAGACACAAGTCTGCTGTTTCCACCTTAGAAACAGAGAAGCTAACAGAAAGCTTCGTGTCACGTGGGAAGGTAGAGTACTGGAACATAGCGACCATCCAAAATACCTCGGAGTCACTCTAGATCGCACCCTCACCTTCAGGCGTCATTGCAGCAACACCAAACAGAAAGTTGCAACAAGGAACAACCTCATCCGCAAACTGACCAACACTCACTGGGGAGCCCAACCACCCCTTCTTCGTACCTCAGCTTTAGCACTTTGTTTCTCAGCCGGAGAATATGCGGCACCAGTGTGGGGTCGATCAGCCCACTGTAATCAAGTGGATACTGCCCGGAATGATGCATGCAGAGTCGTCACAGGCTGCCTCAAACCAACACCCATTTCTAAACTATACCCCTTGGCTGGTATCGCACCACCGAACATAAGACGCAAAGTCATATGCGCCGAAGAAATGCGTAAGGCAATCAACCAACCGTCCCACTGCTTGTATAATCAGATACCCCCAACACCAAGATTGAAGTCTCGAAGCAGCTTTCTGAAATCCACACAACCTCTCACATCCGGCCCTGAAAATGAGAGACTCCAACTCTGGCAACAAATCGCACCAGAGGATTTCATTACTCCAAAGGAAGGCCTCCCAACTGGCAAGAGCCTTGACTGGCCGACCTGGAAATCCCTACACATATTAAGAACCGGAGTTGGTAGAACAAAGGACAACCTCGAGCGGTGGGGAATGCTTCGGCAGGGAGAGACACTATTGTGCGACTGTGGAGACCTGCAGACCGCCTCAAACCTACGATGCTGCTCCATGTGCCCAACAAGTTGCACATCTCAGGACCTAATGCTGGGCAACACACGAGCTATCGATGTTGCCAGATATTGGGAAAAAATAATTTGACGTCGCTGACACGAAGAAGAAGAAGTTTTTATTATGTAAGTACATACAGGAGAATACCGACAGATGATGATAGTGATTTAGAAATTTTCCCTCTGTGGATTCTATGACACTTACCATTCTACATATGGATAAGCGCTGCATATAAAGTGTTGAACGGCTACGTCACAGACTGTAGTCCACGCATCATCCTTATTATTACAGGAATTCACTATGAATGTGTGGTCTTCACGGTATGACTTTCGTCTATAACAAATTTTAATTAATAGCCTATGACTGGCATTATACAGGCGAGGGATAACGGGGGTAGTTTATAGCACAGATCTCGATTAAAAATATTTTGTTTTCAAATTTCCTTCGGCGATTGAAACCACGACCTTCGGCTTGCCAATCAAACGCTTTAACCACTGAGCTATACTCGCGGTCGAAAAAAAAACTTTCCAATGAATAAAAAATATATATAGTTCTTATTGTATGTAAGTGTTTAAAATATAATTCTGGAAGATAGCCTACACAGGTTTAAACACCTTCCTTTACTTTCATAAAATCCACCCTCCATACTTTTCTCTTGCCATTTAATTATTTATTTGGTTTCACCTATATGAATGATTGCACAATGAAAAAACTGACGATGCTGTTATTGAAACTGGAACCGCCACGGTTTTTCAGTATGTAAATTAAATAATGCTCAACGTAATTCACATTAAAACAAGGTTAAAAGTATTTATGGATTTAATATTGGAAATACATATCGAAGTGAATGCTCAGAATATAAATAATATATAAAATATGTATACTATTTAAATGACGTTTGAAGCACACATGGAGGGTGATGTGAAAGCTACCAAAGATTCGATTTCGAGAGAAACGCTGTTCGTAAATCTTTTCACGAGTCGTCTTAAAGACGTAATAAAATTGTTGACGCAGTCGTTTGTTCCAAAAGTGCAGTCGAAACGATGCAAGCCTCGTATATGCGCTATGAAAATCCTTACCATAAAGCGTTTCTGCACATGTAGGTGCTTTGAGATGGAAATGACATGGTTTTTTAAGTCAGTTTTATCACCATTATCACGAACACGTACTTCTGAGATTTTTCTATTGATCCCGTTTGCACCTATCATCTGATCACTGATTAATCAGATTTTCTTTTTATATACTTATGAAATATTCTCGCAGCATCAGTGTTTCTTATCTCAAATAATTTGAGTTTTATAATACTTTTAGGAATCAACTTTGATATATATTTTCAATATTGAATATATCATGCGTTTTTATTTTGTTTGAATTAAGTAAAGCTAACATTCATTACGTTGAGAAACTGTAATCCTATAAAAAAAACATGGTTTCGTACTAACTGAAGCCTTTGCAAGTCTAATGATTGTAATGTCACACCAAAATTGATGAAGTTCTTAGTGATGAAACTGCCTTTTTTGTTTCTATGAATATTGCTCTACGTGATACTTGTTAAAACAAGTATCACGTAGAGCAATTGCATAAATTCTGAATTACAGTAAGAAGGAAATCAATTAGCACTTCCTTCACGATACTTCAATACACTCTTACCGTGCAGCGTCTAGCCTACCCGACTGAAAGTCGTTGAGTAGTCACACTAAGTTTTTTTCTCCCAGTACTATCTCCATATGATGTCGCGTCCATAGTTTCTGCATGCCGGCGTGATGATCATCGCAGTACGCCTTAACGACTAGCGCTTCTGTTGCATTCGACAGTTTCAGTTATTACGCGTTTTATGATCAATTACTCGTACTCGTACGGATTATAGAATGACGAAATATTCAAACGTATCAACATTTAAATGCTGAAGAACTACATAAGTTTATTTATCTCATCCAATTTACTTTCGGTGAAATTATGTACTTATAATAATATTGTCGTTAATCATTAAGTTAGAAAATATTAGACTTGAAATGTTGATTGCTTGTGGTATTGAAGAGTTACAATAACAAACTGCATTAATTTAAATGTACTCCAAAATCAGCTTACAATTGAACAGTATCTTTAACTTAATCTTTAACCACCAAAAACGATTGTCAGACATTGAAACTGGCATAAAAACATTCCGCAGATAGAGTTTTTTGTTGCATATTCACAACGAAACCGACGTCATATAATATATAAATGCAAAATTATGAATAGAAGAAATATAGGACATTTTCAATAATCTATGGCAACTCTTATTATTATTATTATATCAGAATTTGTATAGCGCTTTTTAATAACCGAATGGTCATTCCAAAAGCGCTTCTTTGCCTCTCTGAGTAGAAAGGTGGGTCTTGAGTCTGCTTCTGAAGGATGACTCCGCTTTAAGTTATCTTATGCTTTCATTGGTGCCGCGTCATGTTTACTCAGTCATCACATCTATTGCTGCCAGCCTTGGTGGTTGCACATCACAAATGCAATAATAAAGGTATATTCACTCGAGAGGCGACCGTCGCCGTTGGGCGCCAGGTCGGTACTCTCGTTGTGAGTATTGTTCTCTCTTAATGTCTCTTAATGTTCATAATTGATAATTCTATTCAAAAATACTTATTTTAACTGTTTTAAAATACGTTAAACAGTAACAGTTAAAAAGTCTGCAATTATGCACTCTTGCAGTCATCATCATTTATTTATTTCTAAAAAAATAATAATGTGACAAACAAAAAAATATGTATTACGTGCAAAGAGAGAAATAATTAGTTTATGAGAAACAGAAAAAATTTCAAATATGTGTAAAGCTTACTATTTACTAGGAATTTTACATACCTGTAATCTAGAATTTTTCAAAAATATCCTATTCTAATTGACAATAAGCATTGTAAATCTTGCGAATCGTACGATGATAACAATGATATAAATACTAGTTTCAACGCAAGTCAGTCTAGGCATAGCAATGGCGCAGTTCGCCGAGCGGTATGAATACCTGGGCATAGGTTGGTTTCCAAGGTCCGCGGTTCGCATCCCGCTTCTGCCGTTATTTTTGTGCTTGGATTGACGCGTTGAAAAAAGATTTTTATGTATAGTATATGTATATTTAAGTAATAATAATATTGTAAATCTAATCTGAATGGAACAGTGGTCGAGTGCACTAGATGCTTAGTGTGTTGCGTAGTAATGAGCTGCGGTCAGTGTAAAGCTACTCTGCTCTGTTATTATTGGCACGGGATTGATAAATTTTGCACAAAAGCGCGCCGAGTTGCACATAATGAGTGCACTGGGCTGTGAACAGACTATGCACGCATCGATCAAAAGCAAAGGCACTGGCGTAATAAAAAATATATAAATGCACACCTGCATATTATAAAAGTTTCATTTGCCATGGGGTATGACCGAGAGATTCAAGCGATTGACTTACATATGAAAAGTCACGAGCTTGATCATCGCGAAGAATGATATAAAATTATTTTTAAAGTTAAATGTTTGCCAGGTCAATCATGCAATAATTTAAAAAAATAACTTATTTACGAACGCCTGACTATGCTTCTGATACTATTATATTTATATAAGTCATTGAGGCTATCATAAACTATGTATTATATATTTTTGGTAGATCATTGTATACAAAGACGACTTACAGAGTACTATAGTCACAATTTTGCGATGACTATATGCTAGAACTTGGGAGTGTATTTGAAATGATGATCTGTCTAGAAAAAATACTGAAGTTGGATGATACGCCACTGAATATACTCGTAATATAGGGCTTTCCATACTTCAAACGACTGTTTGTCGTTCTATGCGGGATGCAGTTCCATTATAATCACTGTGGTGCGTGGTCACCGCATGAGAGAAAAGCAAAACAAAACTAATCCATCGCGAAATTGCCCGCAAATGTTTTACCACAATCGTGCGATTGTCACGTTTTATATTTCAATGGTTTTCCTGTGTTATGAAATACTATTAATATTATAGCAAAAACAATGCATCAGGAATAAAATTCATTCGAAAAGAATTTTAATACAGTAAAAAAGATAACTGAATCGTCAGATGCTTCGATACGTTAGTAAAAATTTTCATTATTTGCGTCAAATTTACATATATTTTTTAAATGTTATTTTTTTTAAACTAGGCTCTAGCTTCCTTGTTGAAATAAAACACACTTATCTGACTTGATTGTGTATTTTTATGCAATATAAAAAAAATGAAACGAACAAATTTGAAACAATTATATCATTTTAACTGATGATTTTGTAGTCTTATATAAGGTTTTTCTGAATATATATCCTAGTTTTAAGTCCTAGTATTAAGTAAAATCACATGTTAGAAATGCCTTCCATTCAAGGAAGGTGTAAATTAATTTATAATCAAATATATTAAGTTCTTATTATAGTATCTAACACATTATTGTAATAAGTTAAGAAACAATTAAGTCTGGTAATTGTCTAATAAGTTAGAGTTATTATTATTTGTAAACTTGTAAGATTTTTTTTTACCTTAAATAAAGAACAGATTAAAAAAAAATCGCAGAACTGCAGAGAATATACTACGTAAAATGGTTTAAAAAAACAAAGAAGGAAGAGAAAGGTTGATGTTAAATATCGAAATAAAAAATAAATGAAAAATGATTCTGAAACAAAATTAATGCTTAACAATGTTTGGACATCTCTATTTCCTGCCATTTATTATAGTTTGCAGGTGTTCAGTTGGTCATTATACTAGTATATCGAAACATTCAAACGCGACAGAAATTCTCCACATAAATTCTGCTTTAACATGTACTAATTTGTGGTTGACTGACACGTTGAATAAATAATTAATTCAGACGTAAGTCAAATAAACAATTTTTCCATTATTCACTTTAGAAAAATACTTTAAAATTTAAAGATATTATATATGTTTGCTTTTTAAGCTTAATAATGTAATAAAATCCTCCTTTTTTCAAGAATTTAGTTGATTGAGATTTGCCTTCAAAGTTGCTTTTAAATCGATGGAATCTTATGTCACAATGCATTGCGAGAAAATAAGGAAGTTTTGTTTATCTTCACGTAAGAAAACTGTTTCTTAATTAGGGACATATCTAGAGTGAAAGAAAATATTTAAGAGAAAGATCTTAAATACAATAGCTTGTACAAGACAAATAAAATAACTGTCCATCTTTATTTTTTTATATGAAATTTGACTTAAATACGGTTTTCTTGGGCAGTACAAGCAGCCTTATGTTTATGTCTTCTGAAACAAATCTGCCGATCATAGAAATATTTGTCACGTTTTGGAATACATAATAGAATTCAAACTGTTTTTTCAATTAATGTGGTAATATGCTCTTATTTGCGAATAGAAAAAAATATATTTAACAAATAATATTTTGAACTGTACGTATTTTTTTTTTTTATGTAAACGCATGCAGGAGAGCACAACCGGTCAAGACCAGTGCACTCTATGACGCTCAGCCAGGGAGGCTGGACGCTGCATGCGGGAAACGTGTGTTGTGTTCGTGTTTGTGTGTGGGTTGCGGAGATTGCAAGTGTATATTTATCTGTTTCTTGAAGAGATCCAGATTGTAGGAAGGAGGAAACACAGACGCTTGAAGAGCATTCCATAGCTTACCGGTGGCATTAAGGAAGGAACTTTGGAAGCTGCCAGTTCTTGGTCGACATATATTAACCGTGTATGGATGTTCGGCAAGTGTAAGACGAGTTTGTCGGCTGTGAGTGGGTGCAAGAGGAATTAGTTCTTTAAGTTCCGAAGAGCAGCGACCGTGATAATAACGGTAGAAAAGACTAAGAGAACCAATCTTACGTCTGTATTCCATTGATTGTAGATTAGACGTAAGGGTGTCATTGTTTATCAAACGAATTGCTCTTCTTTGAACTGAGTCAATTAAGTTTAGAAGGTATTTTGGGGCTCCAATCCAAAGGTGACTGCCGTATTCAAGGATAGGTCGGATTTGTCCTTTATATAGAAGAAGAAGTTGTTTATCGTTGAAATACCGACGTGATCTATATAATACACGTAGTTTTTTGGAAGCGAGACCGGCTTTACACTTAATTGACTCGTAATATTTGACATTATTCGATATTGATAATCCAAACATGTTGATGGAGCTTGCTTTCGGAAGAGAACAATCGTTGAAAGATACAGGATCCATAGCAGTCTTCTTGGTGGAGAAAGTACATGACGTATGTTTGTGTCTGTTAAATTCTCGTTATAAGATTCAAGATCATAAGCCAAACAATGAAAATATCAAAAAGAAAGCGCTCAGAAAATGCAAGAATGAGATTTATATAAAGACAGAGCGAAACATGCTTCAGTTCCTAGTTCATAGAATTTGCATAGTTGATACAACTTTAGAAGCTTCGGATGCTAAAATGGGCTCTTTGCTTTAGATAAGAAAATAGATAGTAAAGGACAATTTGGCATTGCCGTTATGATGTATATTTTCGGTTAGGTTGATTTTAAATTTTTCCATTTTTTTTCAAATATTAATGTATAACATAGATATTTTTAAATATATCTGTATTTCTATAATCCTCTACCTGTTGTGAGATTGGTCCTTTACTGGAAAAATAGTTTTTAAACTAAAGTATGCAAACTAACTGAAAATTAACGTTAACACATGAAATACTAAATGTTCACTGTAAATACATTTATGGACGAACCTCTGACATTTATGGACGATGCGTGGATTATAACATGAAAAATTAAAGGCTTAAGCTGCCTACACTAAGAATGTTGGTGGATCAATACTGAAAATACTAGTAATAATACGCCAAGGAAATCAGTAACATGTTTAAAATGTATTATGAATAAACATAGGTAAACAATGCTCTAAAAAATGCTTTTTTTACATTTTAAACAAAAACCTTGTATGTTGAATCGGATATTGAATAATATTTATAATGTATCAATGATTTCGGAAATTATAATGTTTACTAAGGAATAATAGTTAAAGCCTTAATCTTTCGTTTCATTTGAGGTACTCGTACCGTCACGCGCTACGGATACGAATTATTTTCAACCATTCCTGAAAACGAAGAAGCGCGCATTTGACACAGGTGGCGAATGGCAGAGGCAGTTTGGACCGTAAAATTAAAGGTAAATTGGTTGTGACAGCTCGGTAGTGGCCTGAAAGCATGAGTAATGTGACGCTGAGGGCGCATGACGTCATATCCGGCAGACTATAACTGCAGCGGATGCACTCAGCTTATGCAGGAAAGACACAAGAACATAATACCTGCAATGCACATAAACATAATTCAACTTTATTAGCAAGTCTTATTTCTTTTTATTTAAATTTAATAACATCAATGAATACTTAATCAAGTCACTCTAAATAAAATTCTTCACGGTTTATTTATTGACGATTTTATTTTATTTCAATATGTATTACCCTTTTTTTAAATTATATTTTAGAGCTCGATTTTTTATTGCTTAATGTAAGAAATACATTTAATTGAATTTATGTATTGAATCCAATAAATAGTAATCATTAAGAAAATAAAATAATTCCTTGGATAGAGTGAACGTATTTATTTTATCCGATTTATTGATTTGTACAATTTTATTTGAATATGTTTTTCAAGTATCAGTTTATAAAAATGAAATAGTGAAATAGTTGTACGGCAGCGGATTTCAAAATTTCAATATGTTCAGTATTAATTAATTCATCTGAAACTATGAATGCAAAATTACTTGAACAGTGTTCTGTAAATGTTTTTACAAACTTTATGTAATAAAATAAAAAAAGGCTTCTGGGTATAGCCGAGTGCAATGATTTATCGATAATAATAATTAATTTAATAAATTTAAAAAATTGCATCGTGCATTTTCTTACCCATCGAAACCTTGATGATGAAATACAGAAGAAAGTTTCAAATAGGCGCACCAAATTTATTTTTATTATTTGGCCTTAAAATCCTGCAAAAATAGTATATATTATGTTAATTTTAGACGATGTTTTCGCTTATGTTCTATACTTCAAAGAATTTTAAATGTTCATACTCAAAATAATGTAATTTAGATTGTATATTTTTCTACATGAATTTTTAGTATTAATCATAAGGCGTTTAAAATATGCAGAATCATTCAGTTTGGCTGAAAGCAAAATAACTTAAAAGAAGCCTTGATAAACATTGAGGGTGATACAATCGCTTTGCAAGAAATATAAATGTTACAAAAAATTCCAGTACTATGATCTTATTTGATTATACTTTTTCGAGTCAAAGGTATTTTTGCTACCGTTACTTTGTGCAGGCGCAGGTGGTTTAATTTACATAATGTAAGCGTTTTTGCAGCCACATGCACTGAAAATGTTATCTAAAATTCACAAACGTTGCCGGATTTAGCAACCGGGAATACATTATTCTGTATGCGTTAAATAAATACTAGAATTTAAGGTTAATACTCAGAAACTCTTAAATCAACATATTGATTAACGACTCTTTGATTTTTTATTTCTTGAGTGATGGTCTTCCGACCTTTACGGCATTTACTTACTGTACATAATCAATTATGATTTGTTGATCAACGCAATTTTTTTATCTTACAAGCTTAAATTCTTGGAAAATTAAATTCAAATTGAAAGAATATTTGTTTTTAAATAATATTTTGAAGATTTTGTCGGTATTTAAATAAAAATTACAATTTTGAGTGTATAAGGTTTGAAGTTAAAAAACTATAAAATTTTGTACTATATTTTTTATAACATGCTTTACATTCGACTAATGTGATTCTAACAATTAGTGAGCTGTAAAGCATACATCAAATAAATGATGGGGAAATTATCATGCGATCAAATGAAATTAAATCTGAAAACACGCCTGTGCAAAATAAACAAGATCAGAAAAAAACACAAAAATGAGAGTAAAGGGGAAGAGGAAATGGAGCGCAAAACCAGCCTCATCGAAATTAAAGGGGCGAAAATTGGAAATGATTTCATCAGATTGTGATGATTTCTCATGACGAGTAACGAGAACGCCATCCAACTGGAAATGAACGATCGGTTGAAAGGGAGTGAAAATTGAAACGAATAGGACATTTTGAAACAAATGATGCTTCATTTTTTTTAAGAGGCATACAGAATAATCTAAATTTTTATTAATATTATTTCTTACGAATTCAGCTCTTAAATTTAAGTAAAATACATATATCATATAAAAAGATTATCAGTTGATGAAGTATTCACTTTAAACCTGTAGTTAAAAAATATATTTCTTATCGTTTTTTAATAATGTTGACAAATTTTTAGAATAATTAAAACATCCATCGTTAAGTGAGATCAAAACACAATGAAAGGATATATTAAAAAAAAAATATACATATTTATTAAATATTAAATATTATGTTTCCACAAATATTAAATGGGAACTTTCTTTTGATTTTTTAGTTAGTAATATGAAAAACAACAAAAAGTGAGGGTTATATTTTTATCAGTTTTCTTTAGCAGTAAATATTCATTTACATGCCAGTACGTTTGTGCACATTGGAACCAAAGAAGCTTTCATATATCAAGAAACTGCAGTCTTTCATCAATTGAAATAGTGCTCAATGTGATCCATATTAAAACAAGGTATGAAATTCTTATCTATTTAATATTGAACTGGATCTCAAAGTGAATGCAAAAAATATAAATAACATTATCAGAAGTGGTTGCGGAAGATATATTTAAATGATTTATTAAAACATTAAGGTAAGAAATATTAATCATTTTTTGAAAACGCACACAGTATTTGAACCAAAATGAAAAAAAGACTTGTTGGCACGACATCAAAGAAAAAAGTTTTTTATTGGGTGTTAACTTAAAATTTTACTAATTTCTTAAGGTTGGCTTGTATTTTTTTAATGAACTGAAGTAACCACCGCCTAAAGCTCTTTTGTTTCTTTAGGAATAAACTTTCAGAGGTATAAAAAAACTTATCTTGTTATTCAGGAGCTTACTGTCAAAAAATCACTTGAGGCGGGGTATTTTCTTCTGAGATATCTTTTATTTATGAAGTATAAAGATAATTTAAGTGCTTGAATGTTTAGTTTTGTAAGTATGTGTATAAGTTCCATTAAGATTTACGTGTTGATTTGAATGTGAAAAATGACCGTTACGTGACGTGACGCAACGTCTTTGATTGAATTAGCGACACGATAAATTACGTCAGAGTTGTGAGAGAAGTGACAAGGAAATGATTTTCAGTCATGAAAACCAATATCTGCCGCTTTTAGGTACAAAAATTTCTTCGCTGTTGGCCTTCAGTCAACAAGATGCGGAATAAGTGACACTTATTTGTTTCGAGCGACACAACAGTGTGTTGACACATCTCGCTTAAACAAACGAGATGTCAAAGCGTGAAATGCTCCTGACCTTTGTCGTCTGTGAAGAAAATCTATACTAAAGAGCATGGTTGAATAAAGGTTAAGTTGTTAAACCAAGCGAGTAGGTGAGAATCAATGATTATTTTGTTCAACTGCATTTACAATCTTTTAATTATTTCACAAATATATTCGTACATGGTTAGAGAATTATACTCATGTATTTAACATACATTTATATATGGTTACTGTTTATGAACCTAAAATAAATAATTATTCTTATATTCTTCTAAAATGAGTATTGTATAATAGGTCCGCGTTCATTAGAATCAATTTTATTCAAAAATCTGATTAACGCTTCCCAAATATGGCTCAGCTTTTCAGATGTTTTAATTGTCAGACAATTGTAATTTGGAAATAAATTCTGAAATGAACGATGTATATTATACATAAGTAAATGTATATTTGAAATTCGTGATTTCGAATGCAGAGTTAAGTACAATCGAGCTAATTGCCTGTGAGAAAACTTTATGTATGTACGAGTATTATGTAAATACTAGATTAGATAAACTTATTTTAAATATTTAAATAAATATATGAAATAATAAAGATAAACGACTATATGAGTATTCAACAGCTGATAAACGTACATATTTCTGGGGTATCAATCACCAAGTCCAGCGTTTATTTTTCTCTGATTAGTCGATGAAGTAATTCCATATAATAATGTCGTTTGCTATGAATTTAAATGTGATTCAGTTGTTTAAATATGAAATTCAAACATTTCACAGCCCGTAAAAGTGTCACACAATGACATTTATAAGATTAATCATCTGCGTACTGCTAGTCAATCTGCATTCGAGCTTGACCGCAAATGAGGCGGAAGCGCAGACTAAGGCTCGGTGTTTGTGTCCAGTCGCAACTTCCGGTCAGTGACAGGTGGGCGGCGGTACGTGTCGAGAACCTTTAATGTATGAAAGATAAAATACACGGAGCGGTTGATAATTATTCAGTTTTTATTCATTTATGTCAACTAAGCTAAAATATCTACGTATTGTTTTATGATTGCTTAGAAACCCGAATACTTTCTGGGAACCTCGTAAAAATGGTTGCTGTAATTTATATTATCTAATGACATATTCATTTGCGTTCTTTAAAACAACTTGTGGCTCTAAGATATAAATATGGAAAGTTTACAAATTAACTTTCTAATCTTGTCAATCCTCACAAAATATGACACTTGCTGTACTCGTGTTTTATAAAAGCTGTTAAAAAACTGAATTAATGACAATCTTATTTTTACAACGTTTTTTCTTGTAGAATAATACTTGTAAGAGTCATGACTTCAATCGATTTCTTGTCTATTTATTCACAGCATAATGAAACAATTTTTTAATGCAATTTTGTGCACTATTAAACAAACCTAAGAAACCTGTAAAGGGTTTTTCTATTATCCTTCAATAATAGAAATAAAACTTCAATGTAATAATTCATCCATCAGATATTTTATCATAACACCGTGTAAAACATTAAGCAGAAGTTACGAAAAAATAGAAATAACAGATGTGTTCCATCAAACTAATGAAAAATACTCGTATTAACCTGATAATTGATAGTCTTCTTCTTCGTGTCAGCGACGTCAAATTATTTTTTCCCAATATCTGGCAACATCGATAGCTCGTGTGTTGCCCAGCATTAGGTCCTGAGATGTGCAACTTGTTGGGCACATGGAGCAGCATCGTAGGTGTGAGGCGGTCTGCAGGTCTCCACAGTCGCACAATAGTGTCTCTCCCTGCCGAAGCATTCCCCACCGCTCGAGGTTGTCCTTTGTTCTACCAACTCCGGTTCTTAATCTGTTTAGGGATTTCCAGGTCGGCCAGTCAAGGCTCTTGTCAGTTGGGAGGCCTTCCTTTGGAGTAATGAAATCCTCTGGTGCGATTTGTTGCCAGAGTTGGAGTCTCTCATTTTCAGGGCCGGATGTGAGAGGTTGTGTGGATTTCAGAAAGCTGCTTCGAGACTTCAATCTTGGTGTTGGGGGTATCTTGTATAATTGATAGTAGTTTAACCTCCAGTTCTATATACCTCTTTTCAGGTGAATTCCAAGCCTTGACATTTCCACTCTGGTGGTTGATATATTGATTGATTGACGACGCCGCACTCGGGAAATCCGATTATAGCGGTCATCACACTGACATTTAGACAGGGTGCAATTAGAGATATCCTCGTTTTTCCACACCCAATCAATTGCATTGGTTACCATCTGGCGTATACCTGTATGCTTGGTAACTGAGTATGAGTAATTGGTGACGAGAATCTGTTGAATTACGAACAGTTAAGTGCTTAATGTTTTATATTTAATCTTTGAATAAATCAGGCCTAATATTCTGTAACGCGAATGCTATAAGTTTATGTGATTAACAGTTTGTTTTTTAATGTAGGTTGATATAATTTATCATTACTGTTTTAGTTGTAACATTGAATGTTCGATACTTTTAATCAATGATACATTCGTTGCGTATCGTATGATAATAATGGTGCTCAAAGTAAATGGTACTTATATTTTTATTTATTAATGCCTCTACAAGTATCACTGAAACTGTATAAGCTACTTGTGAATTCCACCACGGTGCGTTTCTATGGCGTTGACATTTGTAGGTTCACAGAATCCATTCATTGTAATAGTCAGTGCATTAGCAAACCTCATTCCAGGTCCAGCCACATCCAGTTCGTGAATCATCACATTTGCCCGTCATACATTTCCGGTTAACCATTAAAGCTTTCAATAGAGCTTTCCAAGCTAACGGAAACATATTGCTAATTTAAGTTGTTGAATAGTTATATTTTGGAAATAATTTTAATTAATTTTTTTTTTTTTTTTTAGTTTTGATTCACAATTTTTATTGTATATATTAATATATATATTAATTAATTAATTGTGAATCAAAACTAAATATTTTAAATTTATTAATTTTTTAATTAAAATCAATTCTAAATTTATAATTATGCAGTTTCACCAAGTATTGTCAGTTGATAACCTTAATTGTTGAATAGTTGTTAATATTTTTTAAGCATATAATGAATAAACGAGAAAAAAGGAAATAAATAAAAATTATTTGTTATTTTTTTTATTTCAAACGTTTTTACTTTAACAAAAATTTGTATCACCGTTCTCGAAATAAAATTATGTGTTCGTTTTGCGCATTTGTGTACTTAGGAAAATAAGTGAAAAAACATTGTTTTATCGACCATAAGTTAATTTGAATAATTAGGCTCATCAAAGGTCATGCTGTATGAAATTTAATAATAAGTGGATAGTACGTAAATAATGGGTATCCTAGGTTGAAGAAGGGTCTAATATAACATTGTTTACATATTCATTCAAATAAATCATCGGTATCTAGAAATCAAAGTAAATTAAAATTAATTTTTTGGCAGTTTCTAATTTAATTAATAGGCAGTTATTATATTATATTATTAAATATATTATTGCGATTTTAATTTTATAACTGTCCACATTCATACTGACATATTGGATACTGCCAATTTTTTTAGTCCACTGCTGATTAATTTTATTTACTGCAAATTGATTGTACTTACTGCAAAAACCTTGAATTAGTTACTCAACAAAGAAATACAGCCCGTTAAGTAAATCATAAAATTATTTAAATTCATAATTTAAATAAAATTTAGATACTGTGATATAACTCAATTTTATTTTAAGAAAATGTACATCATTGAAAAAAAAATCTTCATTGGTTTAAGCCTTAAAACGGTTCTGATAAAAACCATTTTAAGGCTTAAACCGGTTTTGCTAAAAGCCGTTTTAAGGATTAAAAATTTGAAAATCTGACATAATTATGAAAACTAAATAAACCGAAAGCACTTAATTAATACGGTGACGCCGCAGTCAAGTATGTCGCTTTTAATTAAAATTAAGAAAAATACATTAAAGGTGTTGAAAAATACCTCCACGAGGAAGCTTTACAGCGGCTTACAGGAGTAAGCGCTGAAGGGTTCTTCAAGACTGAAAAGTGAACGCAAAGTAAACGTGAATGGTATTCTGACTGCAAGTGGTTCAACTAGCGGCTCCTATGAATAATTAAATGCACTACCTCATAGCTAAGAACTTTTTCTTGCAGCAGGTGCTGTGTGTTTGACAAGAAAAACGCTCCATTTGATTCATTTAGTTGTCTGTAAATCGCCGTTTGCGCTACAGGAAATTTAAATAAACCCTGAAATTTAGTAATTATAACGATCGAAATTTATATCTAGAAGTAAATTAAAAGTAAGTAATAATTTTAGTGCATTTGAATTAATTTCGTTATTTTATATAAATTTGGATATATTCAAGACCATATAAATGGAAAATATTTTTAAAAGTCTTTTGAATTGATAGAAAAATATTACATTAATGTGTGTCGATATATACTATCGTCATCTTCATACCAAGTCCGCTCCTTAACTGGAAAATATTCCATTCACAAACTATTGCCATAAAGCTCTGTCAGCCGCCATAATCTTTGCTTTATCCTATCTTAACTGCCTCTATATATAATATAAGTAAATCAAATATAATAACAAAATAAATTGATATGCTCATCTTGAACATAAAAACACAAAACCACTTATTTTTTTCTTTTTTTTCTTTTATCGAAATACCTTAAAGTATAAAGGTAATAAATATTTGATTTATGACCATAATCAAATATTTATTACTTTATTAATCAAATATATTATATTTAAATATATTTATCACATAATTTATTTTTTAATATTATTGCTGATAATCCCAAATAATCTCCTAATAAACTTTCATCAATTGTTAAATCTCATTATCAAAATATTATGATAAACATTTAAAACATAATATAAAATATAATTTTTCATTTTTATTTAAAATTTACACACATTACAAACATAAGTTTATTGCGTTCATAAATAATAAAATAATAAATCTAAATCTATACAAACAACAAACACAAAAAAGAAATTCTAAGGTACATGAAAGTAGAAGAAACAATGCATAAAACATAGGTATGTACATATGATTAAGTACTAAATTAATAGAAAAGAAGAAAGTCAAAACAATTATTAAAAAGTCCCGGAGCTCTCTAAACAGAAGACTCCACGAAATTACTTTGATAAATAAATTCGTGGAGCTCATGTCGAAACTGGGCTTCTCTCATGTGAAATATATCAATATTCTAGACGATATGGTTGAACACTCTTCCAAGAGGTCTACAGTTAAAATAGAGAAACGTACTAGAAATATTTGGTGGGGAGAAAAAAATAATTCAATAATACGTTGAGTCGAGTAATTTATCTATTTAAATTTTTTCCTTAAAATTATTCATTTAAATAACGATAATCTGATTATTTTCTTTTTAAGTATTTCCACCAAAAGACTGATGAGCATTACCTCCCAAAAGTTATTCAACAGAGTTTAATGAAAATCATACAAACATATAATCTGTTGACAAATAATCATATTTATTCAGGCGGCCGTCAAATTATCCTTTTGAGTGTTCGTTTGCGGGCTGAATAATATTTTTACAGACTCGATATTGACTTTGACGTCTTGAATTTCAAATGAGTAATTGGTTTATTATTACTTTTTATGTCAACACATACAGGAGAATACGGACAGATGGTGATAGTAATTCTGATGTCTCATAGGTGGAATTCTATTACGCTTACCATGGTGCATATGGCTAAGTGCTGCATGTGGAGTGTTGATCTGCGAACGTCATAGACTCCAGCCCGAGATTCACGCATCATCCTTAATTATAACAGGAATTTACTATGAATGGGTGGTCTTCACGGGACGACTTTCATCTACCACCAATTTTAATTAATAGGCTTTGACTGGAATTTTACGGGTGAGGGATAAAATTCACACCAACCTAGAGCTCAGAAATCGATTAAAAATCCATTTTTTTAATCGCCGTCGGGGGTCGAACCCACGACCTTTGGCTTGCAAAGCAAACGCTTTGACCATTAGCCTATATATATAAATTATTATATAAACAAATCAAAATCAATTAACAATTAATTGAAAAAATCACTACGAAAAAATGACAATACGGTTTTGGATACCATAAGTCTTTATTTGATTGTTTTTTTAGCACTTACATTATATATTGATCGGGAATATTTTTAAAAATTTAATGCAATAAGAATAAACGCCGAAAGCTTAAAACAAAGCTGCTTATTTTTTAAATATCAGATCAATCGCATAATTATTTGATGGACCTTTGGGATCGTAGACGTATTAAAAAACTATTTTTTCTGGAGAACGTAGAATAAAGTGCTTTATCTAAATATTGTACATAATATATAAAAACTATGTTTTTTTTTCTCTCCTGAAATTTGTAACAAATTATCGGTGTGCAACAGGGTGTTTTATGGAATATATTGTATCCGGAGAGAAGTGGGGCCAAAAACAACATATTTAATTTCACGCCTTGTCGGAAACAACGTGAAAAACTGTCTGCTTTCGAAGAGATGGTTCGCTCAAACCAATGCCGATGGAAAATTTGTAATTAGTTTCAATCACTCAAAAACGATCGATGACGTAACAGCAGCAAATTTTCAACGGACCACTGAAGTGATTAAAAACGATGCTTTAACCAGCTTACTTTTTAAAGCAAAAATAAAACATTGAAATATATTTTGTTAAACCGCGTTTAATTGTAATAAGGTAATACTACATCTAGATTCCATGAAGTTTTAAATTTTTGATAATGGATAAGGGTTTTTCGTGTGATAATATATGGTACGTCAATCCTCTGAAGCTATACCTTTTATTTTCGGATACATATATATCCGAAGCAGTGCCTCAGGCATGTTGACGGAGGCCTGAGTGGATGGTTTCCATGCCATAATAACAAAGCGTTGCGCCTCTCTGTGGGAGCGCGTTTGCGGCAGTCCCAACGCAATGGTTGCTGTGTGGGCGGATAGGTGGGACTCCCGGTTGGAGGGGCACTGGATGCGCCTTCGCGTGGCCATCCAGCGGGGATTCGGCGCTCCACTCAATGAGTAGTAGTTTTTAAAATTGTCAAATGTTATTTCTTACCTTGTATTTTCTTTTACATGTATGAAATTGTAATTTTTATGATTCTGGTGGCTGAATAAATAAAATTATTATAATTTTGTGTACTCTACACAAATATTATATAACATTAAAATAAGAGGTCATCGTCAAATAGTACTCATAAGTTTCAAATTTATTAATTTATTTTTTCTGAGTAATAACGAATCGATTAAAATCTGGTTGATAACCGACCGATCTTATACTCTGGTGACTGAATAAATAAAATTATTATTATTATTATAAGATTATGACGTATTCTCCTTGCATTATCCACGTTTGCAAACACTTGTTCATTACGAATATCACCGAGTTAAAAAAAAATCATATCTTTAGGAACGTTTCTTACCTACCATTATTTCTGAAAGATGTTGTCATAATGTGGTCAAGGCAAATAGCCATTATTACGTAAAAATATAATACAACATGTCTTAAGTCAGCTTTGCATCTAAATATAAGATTTGACTTTTTTTTGCATCCTTGTCAATGGTCTTCAAAAACTACTAGAAACCGGAAACTTGATGATAAAATTGCCGTTTATATTTCCATAAATAATACCATACTAGTTAAAAAGAAGGCATAAATTAATGTATTAATTTAAATTTTTCATTCGAATTATGTTTACTCTTCATGTTTGTCATTTTTCGGTATTTCAGTGTAATTATTTCGTCTCTTTTTTAAAAACATTTTCATGTCATGTGGGTCGGCGATAGAGAAGAGCTGGAAGAAGCGGATCTGCGTGGCTAGGCGGCAGATTTTTTTGACTCAGGCATTTAAAAGTTCGTATACCGCATGCAAAAATGCATTGACCTCAGTGGCGATTATATAGAAAAATAGTTAAAATTCTGAACTTTCAAAAAATTATTATTATTATTATATTAGTATTTGTATAGCGCTCTTTTTAAATGATCATTCCATGCCTCTCTGAGTAAAAAGGTGGGTCTTGAGTCTGCTTCTGAAGGATGCCTCCGCTTTAAGCTCTCTTATGCTTTCCGGTAGTGAGTTCCAGGCCATTGGTGCAGCGTAGCTGAAAGCCCGATTGCCAAAGACCGTGCTAGGACTACCTCCCGTCAGCTGCAGGGTGCTTCTATTTGCTCTATTATACGCATTCATGGAATTAAACATGTTTTGCACTGTGAAAAATCACTGGAAACCTTATTTTACGGTAAACTCTTGTATTTTATCCCTTATTTTATCTTCTATTTGTTATAATCTTAACATCATTTTGTATTATTTGTCATGTCATATCTATGTATAATGTACAAAGTTGTAATGTTTCTACAATAACTCCATAAATTTGAAACATCTGTTCCATTAAGATAAATAATAATTTGAATAAATATGAAAATGTAATCTTGATATTTTGGAGTTAAATAATGTGAAGTAATAAAATAGTCTAGTCGCAATAAACAATACTGAAATTGTTCTGTATCTTAGAAATTATACAATTACGATATTAATTATGTTAATTTAATTCAAACAAAGTCTACAACTACATTTATAAGTAAATTACTATTTTTTATGGGTTTTGAATTAAATAATGTCTAGACAAAAGAAGATTAAATAAATTTTGCATTGAAATAAATATTCTTATTTTCATTATATTCAAGAATTAAAGCAAACAATTTGATTGTACACGGAAATACTAATTTGTTATTTTATCAAAATCATAACTTTTCAGAAATGACTGTATAAATAAAAAAATCCTCGTATGGCGTTAGTTTGACTACCGTGTGCTATGCATTCAGTACAGAGCTACTAAGAACGTCTGGTATTGCCTAAGTACCAATGTGCCAATAAAACTGTTAACATTTGACTTTTAGCAATATTGTTAAGTGAACTGAAACATAAAATATTGTACAATTTCAGTCCGCGAGGTTTTATGGCCCTTTCGAAGATAATTTGATACAAATAGTATGGAGGAGCATCAATATCAAACTCAACAGAAATGTTTTCCATAATAATGTTTTATTGACTAAAATAAATGAAATGCATACTCGCGTAACTTGTTTTGATGGTTATATATATATTATTTAAATAATAATAAGTATTTTTTAGTTAATACAAAAACGTTATATAAAATCGTGTCGTAAACAACAGGGTCAGATCCTGTCTGCCCAGAAGTGGGCGACGTTGATGGCGTTACTCCCGGTCATCATCAGGTCCTCCTGGGTGCAGCTACTCGGACACAGCGCACACTCCAGAACGTAAGTGACAGGGTCTGCTCCACGCCGCAGTCACATTCAGCCGTTCCGCTGTAAAACTACCAGGCTTTCATTTGTGTCCTCGTCTTGCATACTCCGGTCCGAAGTCTGTTAAGGGACTTCTATATTTTCCACCCCTAGTCATGTCCAGGGGCTAGGTCCTCTTTCTGGGCAATTCAAGTATTCCCCTCAGTTGCGGAGAAGCAAAATAACAACGTTGAAAAAAACATATAAAATTGAAACTAGGAGATTAACAAAAATGGGTTATATTCTATGGTTTTTAGATTTAATCGTGAAAGCTGGTTGCTGTAAACGGAAAGGATGTATTTTATTTGTACTATTAAGTGTTATTATATTTTTCTTGGAAGATTTTTATTTCACACTTTCCTGTAGCACTTAGAAAGTATTTAAAATATGTAAATGCTTAATATAATTATTTTATATGTAACAAGTGAGGACATATAGATGAGTGCATCGCCAACTAATAATTAATCGTTGACATATTTGGATTCTGATTAGCTAAAAATATTTTTAAAAATCGTCTCAAAGCTCTTAAACTTTGAGACGATTTTTAAAAATAAGTAATTAATATGAAATAATTAAGATTCTTAAGAACTTTTTTATCATATAAAAATGCGATTTGACTAATTGGAGCATTAAAAGAAATAACTACCTTTTTTATTATGCTAATAACTAAGTTATAAGTTTTTGGGTGTGTTTTCGGAAGAATACGTTCTTATGTATTTTAATCACTTTTTTAAAAACCTCACTAGTTCAGTGAATTTTCGATTTGATATAATCAATAAGGAACATTTATTTAAGAAATTCTATTAAGCTGGATTTTTTATATACACTTTAATTTTTTTCCTGCAAATTTTGGTAAAATTTCTTAATTTTCATTACGAAATTCCGATTATAAATACTTATAGTATTTATTGAAAGTATGTATATACGATTTGTACAAAATAAAAAAATAAATTTCATATTCAAGTAATTTACTTGAAAATACGCAACATATTTACGATTTTAAGTTATATTTATTGAATGAAACTGTAAATTACACACTTTTTAAATTATTATTTTCATTATTTATTGAATTGTATGAAAGTAATAAGGCTTTTTTCAGATTTACGGTACTTTAGGTTCCTTTTTAATCTCACCGTATTGGAAGGAAGCGACTGCGGGAGTATTTATTGGTTTATCCCTGTCGCAGCTCGTCGAGTTACGAGCTTCATAACTCTTCCGCGTCTGGACCTGCACAGCGCTGCGTTCGCCGAGAATTAGAACCAGTTTCCGGTCCAAGACCGAGTGTTTAATGCCATTTGAAAGTTTATGGAGGCTTGAAATTTACTAGCGCTCATAGGCTTACAGCCGCAAGATGACGCCTACTTGAAAGATTATGCGAAAAATTATTCAACTCTTAAGATTAAAGCAATTTTGTGAAGATACGGGCAGCGGTTATGACTCCTGTGCGAGATTGCAAATCTGATTTAATGGCGTTAAGTGCGTGACGGTATCGCTTCAAGTTTCTGATGAAACTACCATAAAAGTAACACGAAAATGAGCTACAAATATGGAGTACTTTTTTTTTAGGATGGTATTGTCGTGTAATTATCGTGGTCTACCATCAAATGTGTAGATCCTTTTGTTGAATATAAAAATAAATCTTAACATTGTTAACACTTACACTGTTTAATCAAATACTAGAAGACCAAAAATTCGCTTTCAGTGAGAATTTCAAAAAATGTTTACTACATAATTTATTTGATGTAATCCTGGAATAGAGAGCTATATTTAGCTAAAATATATGATCTAGTAGCTTAGATCCCTGATTTTATTCACGTAATGGCTAAGTACTCTATTTAGAGGATATGGTAAATAATAGTATTTCAGGATAAGACATTAAGACATAGCTTAGATACAAGATTGGAACAATTTATTACCACAAAATACTTTAAAAAACTGTCAGTTATCCGACTATTGATTTATTTGAGCTCAAAAAACTCATGTTATACGTATTACATATGGAGTGAACTGAGAATTTTAGTAAAATAAAATATATTTTTAAGTATAATAGTGTAAATGGGATGGACTTCTGAAAAACGATTGAAATATTTTTATATAATAGGTTGGTTACACAGTTCAGGTAGACTTTACATCATCATCATCATCATCATCATCAGCCTGTGTCCATCCACTGTTGAACGTAGGCCTCCCGCATGAGTCTTCATCCTCTTCGATCCTCCGCCTTCCGCATCCAGGTCACTCCTGCTATTCTTCTTATATCGTCAGTCCATCTTGTAAGGGTCAGCCAATGCTTCGTTTGCCAGTTCTTGGGCGCCATTCCAGTACTTTTCTTCCCCATCGACCGTCGTCTCTTCGACAGATATGTCCTGCCCATTGCCACTTGAGTTTGCCTATTCGTTTGGTAGCATCCACTACTTGAGTTCTTCTGCGTATTTCCTCGTTTCGGATTCTATCTTTTAGCGACACTCCGAGCATGGATCTCTCCATAGCACGCTGGGTGACTTTTATTTTATGGGTAAGACTTGCTGTCAGATTCCACGTCTCTGCGCCATAAGTTAATACAAGGAGGATGCATTGGTTAAACGCCTTAGTTTTAAGGCATTGCGGAATTTTTGCTTTAAAAATGTTCTTTAGTTTTCCAAATGCTGCCCATCCCAGTTGTATGGGATGTAATAATACACATTAGTATTATGGGAGATGTGTAGTGTCTAGTATTGCATCCTTGCTCTCCCTGACAAAATGATAATTGTCGGTTTCCGGTAGCACCATTTATTAGACAGAAACAGGATGCAAGAAAATGCAAGCGAAAACCGACGCCGAAACATAAAACACACTAATTGTATATCACCGTTGCAGACTTAAACGGATGCAGAAGACCATCATAAATATTTTTTAAGTAGGGATCACAATTAAATTTTCAAATAATTATAAAGGTATATATTTTTATAATAGCCTTTTTACATCTTCAGCTATTTAAATTTCGTTAATGTTATTAGAATATTCATCATCATAAATATATTCTAGGTTTTCACGGCCAGATTTCATATTGTGGCTTTTGGGTTTAGCCGTGTGTGGTGAATTACTTCTTTCCAATATTTGGACCGCCATTGCAGGGATCTTCTTCAGGGTTAATGACTTAGTCATTCATCAACGTGCAATAAAACTTGATTTAAAAAAACTAATTTTTGAGATAGGAAGCAACCCTGTTTGATCTTCAAACCATAAGTTTGTTTCCATGTCAAGGCAGCTGTCAGTGCTTCTCTCATGCCGTAATACGATTTTGAGGATCTAGGTTTGTCACGTTCATTGATGATGTAGAGAAGAAACTCAACTTACATTTATTTTCAATTTAAAAAAAAAACAATATTTGTAACCTATTCAGTTGACAGGTGATTCATGAAAGACTTCACTATTTGACCATTGCCAAATCACAATTGTGTTGTTTCATGAAAAAAATCTACGTTATTTGTAAAAATGCACGGTTTAATGGTGTAAGCAAAAAAACATTTCTGTTGTATAGCTTAGTGGTAATAAGATGTTTTTCTCTCTCAATAAATATTTAGAAAATTCTTGACTTGAGAAGACAAGCTTCAATCTTCGATTTTTACACTTTTTGCCGGGGATTCCTTTAAATGATAGGTCTCTGACCTAGCCAAGCAATTTGAGTGCATTCTCTGCTCCTCAGGTCGTAATTCTTTTATCTGTTCTTGGCCACTGCTCAAGCTTGGGAGGATAGACCGCCCACTATCGTCCATCTCAACGGAAGGTTATGGCCCACTGCAAGGGTCGGCAGTCTGTAGATTTTTTTTATCACATATTTGTGGTTTGTAACTAAACCCTTAAACTTTAAACATATTACTTATTTTTTAAAATTATAAAAATAAATCATTTGTTAGTAAAATAAATATTTTATAAGCAAGTAATTTAAAAATACATTACTTAGGTACCACAAAGAGCATAAACAAATACGAAAGATAAAGCAAATGGAGAATAATTTTCTTGAAAAACTTTACAATTACTTAATTGCTTGAGCGGTAATATAGTGGTAACATGTCGACATTAATTCCATTGAGGACTCTCGGTTTTTTAAAATAATAAATCTTTAATGGTTTCAATTTATATCCAGCAATATTGCCACCCAATAAAAGTGTAAAACGATCCTTAAATGCATACATTTTTCTTCTTTATTAATGTAGGTACACTGAGGCATTTTCTTCCAATAGAGCGTGGATTCGTCAATATTAGAAATTTGTTCCTTGTCGTATACTTCTTCCCTAATCAATGTGTCAAATATTTGGATAAAATCTTCAGCAGCCTCGTGATCGGCACTAACTGCCTCTCCACTTATTTTCACACTTTGATAATTCAATGACGCGTACCGTAATGCATTTTTATGGTCATAGTTTTTTCTTTTTTTTTGGTCGTAAGTGCGAATGGTCGTAAGTAGAACCGTCGTAAGTCGAGGACTTCCTGAACTTTTTTTATCATTTGCATGATTGACAGACAAAAAACGATCAGTATAAAAATATAAACTCAGAAAATACTTTGTAATATTGCGTATCACATCAATTGATTAGAATAAATAAAATGTAGACATAAGGATTTGAACTGCCAACAGTATACCTCTACATCTACTCCATTGAACTCGACTTTAGTCACCAAGCCAACTAATCGAAACGGAAAATTAGCATAAACCATAATATGCTTATTATATATTCTCATACATGGCACTTGTTTTAAATAATATGAATGTCTTTTTGCAAATTATTTAAAAAATATTTTATTTACCAACAATCTATTAATTAAGTATAATATATATTCGTATATTATGACAAAATTGTAAGCTCTATGAAAAGATTTAGTTTTTTTATTAACGTAAAAGAAAAGTAAGTTTTTATTTATTTATTTGATATAGATGTTTTTCGACCATGAAATATTATTAAAAATATTCGTAAGGTCAGTGCTCCATCAATTCACAGCAAAGATATATATAAAACGTCGTGTTCTGCCTAGTATCTTCTCCTTTCTCACACGTGCGACCGTAATCCCAGCCAGCAGGGGTTGTTTGCACCCCTAACCCTCCCGCAGTGATTCCTTACCTCTAGGGCGCGACAAGAATATTTATATAGGGCATTTATCGAAATCTACAACTTTCAAAAAGTACGGTTCTTATAGCGATCCGCCCCAACTGAGTAGTACTAGTATTCACCCAATAAACGCGTATTTTTGTACCAAATTGTAAACTTAATATAAAAGAGGTATCATAGCATCAGAATGCAAGTATTATTAGTAATATGGAGGATTATTTTTGGCTTTATATTTGAATTATTTTTACGTGACTATTATTTTGTACGTTCCTTTTTCACCATTTGCTCGCTATAACTGAAGCATCGCAAATTGCAGTCACAGCGTTTTTGTTAGCCGCTATTCTTTATTATCCGTAACGAAAGGCTTTGGCATAATTGTTGAAGTTACCCTATTCGTATTTTTCAGAGCTACACTGAAAGAATATATCTAGTAAATATAACTCAGCTGGCATAAGTCTGCTAGGTGAGATTAAGGGATAAAACAAGTAGTGATAGTAGGGTGAAACAATGTTAGAGAACTACCGGGGGACAAAATTGACCAAATGTTAGAAAAAGTGTAGCTTAGAAGCTTGGTGCAAGGGAGGACTATAAAACTAATAGTTGGAAGGAGGATTGATATTGCAATTGTATTATATTTAACAAGGTATCATTGTAGACAGTTAAGAAACTATGAAGAATAGTCACTTCACGCCAAGAAAACAGTCATTATCCTCAAAGATCATAATCTGGATCTTTTTCTTTATCATCATTATATATTCGCTCCTTGGCTGGAGCATATGGTTATTACAAAGCTCCGACAGTTAACGGTGGGTATATTAGACTTAGAATATTTTTAAAAATTTCCAAGACAGTGAGAGCCCAGGGGCTAAATTTCACAATCCTTACTATTCAAAAGTGAATGACATTCGTTAATTTTCTACATTATTTATAGCAATTTAAAATTATTGATAAAACACTTTTTTATTAAGAAGTTTATTGCCTAATATACCGCGTTTTATGTGAGTTCTTTTTAGACATATCTTGCGTATTTTTCACTGTAATAATATCTCTTCCCTTCTTAGTTTGCACGTTTTGCAAGTTTCTTCATTAATATGTACAGGTAGAGGCACTGAAAATGTCCCCGTGGTGAAAGCCGCAAACCGCTGAGTAATTTTCAGGACGTTTAAACACACCGAGACGCTAATGGAGTATGAAAATTTTAATCCTTAATATTCATCTTGAACGAGGAAATTTTCGCTCATCAAAAATGCGTCGTGCAATCAATGAAATATTTTGAATTTTGTATTCCGTTACCTTTTAAATTTTTTCCATATTAAAAAAATCCTTTCATAATCTTAAGTAAATATATGTCATTCATAAAAAAGATCATGTAACAAAAATGTTTTTTCTTTATTTATCTACGAAACATTTAAAATAAGACTCCGTTCTATAGGTTAACGTTAGAGTTTTCTGCTATTTATTCGTTGAACTTACTTTTCCTCTGCTCTTGATAATTCTCATATCCTTCTTCTTCATAGTATCAATCCGGTGGATTGGTTTACAGCAACCAAATCTTGCATCTCGATGGATTGGTTTTTCTGCATTTATTCAACAAAATCTTATCCTTCTTCTTTCGTAGATCAATCCACTTGGTTTTATAGTTTTCTGATATTTTTTCGTTGAACTTACTTTTCCTCTGCTCGTGATAATACTCCTAGCCTTCTT
Organism: Glossosoma conforme; assembly: GCA_022606575.1. Lineage (NCBI taxonomy): Eukaryota > Metazoa > Arthropoda > Insecta > Trichoptera > Glossosomatidae > Glossosoma > Glossosoma conforme. The sequence continues at coordinate 1,142,153 of JAGTXR010000080.1, read as the reverse complement.
CGTCGTAGTATCAATCCGGTGGATTGGTTTGCAGCAAAAAAATCTTGCATCTCGATCTCTACTCCTCTCGGTCCTCTGCAACCCTCTTCAGCTCAGCATAACAGCTACAGCTCATGTCCTCGAACACTTGCTTCAAATACTCCCGTCCAGGGCGCCTTATTAATTACAATCTTACCGATGTTTTTATTTTTGTTATATATTTAATCTTCAAGTCTTGAGAGTCACTCTAAACCGAAAACGTGTTTATCGTGAACGTGTTAAAAAAAATTAAAAATCCTTATCAACAAGTTTATTCCTGTAATGATTTGATGAGAAAAAAGTCTTCATCTAAAAATATTAGGTTAAAAAATTGATTAGCAAAATAAACATTTCACCTCCCTCATTTGATTTCAAAATGTTAATTTATTCAGAAATGTGTTTAAAAGTATCAAGGTACAAATATAAAGAAGTCAAAATATTGGTTTTCTTGTATCAAATCAGCGATATTATGTTTCAGGTTCGTTGGTGAAATTAAGTCCAATAAGGGTATATTAAGATGTTTGATAGTTTTTTTTTTGTACGAAGTTTGTCTTAATGATAACAGGTTCTACGTTGTCGTGGTTATATATTTTTTATAAACCACCGAGCGAACGATACGGGAAAATATATTCCTTTATTAAGAAAAAGGGAAGGGTCTTCCCGGGCGTGCAGGAGGTTACATTGTCATGGAAATGGCTTAGGGTAAATTCTGAATGATGACGTTGAGCGGTAAAATGGAAAACAAATCTTCGTGTCGCTTGTTTTTCTTTTATGATAGGGCAAGTGTACAAAATACTGCGGAGATCAATTTTCAGAAGCGGGCTACTGAGAGGTTCATTTTATTTGAGAAAATATAAAAAAAATTGGGCAAAAATAAGAGTTTTGTTTTAAATTAAACTTATTTTTTATATTTATCTCAAAACGCTTAAATTTCTTTCTTAATTTTAATTTCCAAGACATAATTTATTCATATAAAATAAAATACATTAGCTCAAAGAAAAAATTTCGAAGTAATAAATGTGACATGTTATACATGTTTAGGTTACTAACTAAAAATCCAAAACATAATATTTATTGAGTTTATATTATAATAAACATAGAACAAAGTAAGTGTTATTAGTACTTTCTGTAAATCTATGAGCAAATATAATTATGCAACTAACAGTTTTATAAAGATTGATTTGAAAAAATAAAGACGTGACAGTAGTTAAAAACAACATAGCATAGTAACTATGCCATAGGTTATATAAAGTTGTAACCTTTTTTGCATCAAATAAAAATGTACAATATCTATATATATAAAAGAATGTCGGGTTATATTTGTTTTTATAACTCAAGAACGGCCTTACCGACTTGGCTGAAAATTGGTGGAAAGGTAGCTTAGAACTCAAAAACGTCCATGGTATACTCAAAATTGATTTGATTAAGAAAAAATATTGAACATTTACGTAAACATGTTTTCATACAAGACTATTGTAACTTGACAGCTGTCAGTTGAAGAAAATGTTGCTATAGCCAACGCCATAACTAAAAATGACGCAAAAGTAGGTATTGTAAGTAGGTAAATAAAGGTGGAATATTTTGAAACAAAAAAGAATACAAAAGGCAGGAAAAAAAGACAAAAACAAAATAAATATTAGTGAAAATATCAGTTTAATCTGTTATTTGTAAAAAAATGTTATAACAAAAAGCAAATGGAAAGGCATCTTCTTATTCTATTGTGTTATTTTTATTTTTTATTATTTTCTATTTATTGTATATTTATGTATACTATTCTAAATATATGTTTCTAAATATTTGTAAAAAAATTGGAATTTCGATTCTGTATATCTATATATATAAAAGAAAGTCTGGTTTTATTTGTTTTTATAACTCAAGAACGGCCTAACCGACTTGGCTGAAAATTAATATCATAGTTTTGATTCCGTCATGACATACATTTTACAGTGCTTGGTTTTGCTTTAGATTTCCAATAAATGACCAATTACACTGCTTATTACCAGGAAAATAACAGACTTAAAGATTAAGATGTTTGTTTAGAGAAAATTTGACAAATAACCGGCAAACGATTTAATATCATTTATCTTCACCCCTTTATAATTATGCTACAAATATGGATGTTAGCTGCACATACAAAATAGCAAATCTATTGTCTTAATTTCAGGTGAAGAAACTACCAAGAAGGTTAGCTCGCCGAATTATTACGCATATCGTTTGATTATTCGTCGAAATGCTGACAACTACTTGCTGAAGTTTCGTCGTTTACTGCAATAGAATTCAACCAGACCAAATATATGATATCATATGTACCGAAAAATTCAACTTAATAAAATCCAAAATCTGCTCATGTATTGCCTTTCGGGTGAAACAAAGTTCACCGGGTCAGCTAGTATATATATAATCGTGTCGGAAACAACAGGGTCAGATCCTGTCTGCCCAGAAGTGGGCGACGTCGATGTATAATGACTTCGTTTTATTTCACTTTTCAAGGGGAAACGAAAAATGTTTCGTCTGTTTAAAATAAGTTATATCTACTGAGTATTTAAGAGCCTTTGAAGAAAGGTTATAGTTGATAGCCATTAAACGATGCCTCTTGATCGCTAAAGCCATAGACGTGGAAGAAGATTTAACCAAAAAAAACGGAAGGAAACACGTTTTTCTTCTAAACTTTTTACCTTTTCCCCAGTTCGAAATAATGGTAATTTGAAGAAAAGTTAGGCTCGTTATGGCTCTTGTTTCGGACAAATTACAGATCGAGCCAAAGGGAAGGAACTTCGAAGTCTGGTGGGGGTGGGATTGTCTGTGCCACTCATTCTTCCCTGTCTTCTGAAAACGTAGAAGGGTGAAGATTTAAAAACAATAAAATAGTTTATTGGGAGTTTGTATCGGATTAAAGTCAGCGTTGCGAATCTTCCGCGTTCAAATGATTTATTTCCTGTATTCTCTTTTATTTTCTTTTAACTATTGTATATTACTGTTAAAAAATAAAGGTTTCTCTTACTTTTGATGTATTATTTGAAGTATTTTGTTTAATAATTGATTGCATTTCGCTATTTTCCATAAAATTTTCTTTCTACGTATCCTAGTAAATTTCATATATCATTTTGACTCAAATTGAATACAAAAAGCTTTTTCGACTGATTCATATGCAATACTTCAGGCAGGCTTTGGAATGTTTCTAGACATCTTAGTTTTCTGCCATCGTTTTTTTCTATGACAGACTTTTGTGAATTTGTTCGATAAATTTAGTTAAATATACATATATTTTTTTATTTATTACATAATTGATTTTGTATTTATTCTAATACAGTCATTGTGACTCGGCCTTTAAAAGATTGTATCGTTTTTTAATAAGGTACGAGAAAAATAAGGGCTTTTCAGTAAATTTTAGTCAGTCTAAATACATTTTTTGTGACAAGTTGAGCCTGAAGGAAACAATGCCATGGGGACCAGCCTAGGTTCTTCTTTTGAATGAAGTTGATAGATTCATAAATGAAATGAACTATCTAATATATTTTAAATATTTAATTTAAAAGTATATATTATTTGAAATATTTATTGAAATTTTCCTTTAGTTTGTCTTTTATAATAAAAATAAATGTCCAAATATTATTTTACATTTACACATAAAATGCTGTTTGCTTACATCACTTAAAATTGATGCATAAAATTTTATAATAATACATTTTTAATTATATTAAAATTATTTGATAACCATCAGCTCATTTAATAATTCACGTTCACTTGTTAAAAATAAATAATTTACGATTGTGCAATTATTTAATTGAAAATTTTTACACTAAGATAACCATTCATGAAAAAAATTCTACATCTAAAGAAAAAAATGCACACTGCGTCAAATTAGCAACATAAATCTATTTACGACATAAAACATAACTTGTATCCTTTAACTCATCTGTGATTTAAATATATGAATAAATAGTAATAGTACGTAGTTACTTATATTTTACTCGTATTTATTATATTTTGCTTAAACATTAATGCTGATATTTTGTGTTAAAATCATATCTTTTTACTTAAACTTATTAGTATAAAGTTGTCAAAAACTTCTGCATATGCCCTATTTTATCTGATTTTACAACATTTCTTTAAGGGCATAGTTTCGCAATATAATGCAATATTCGGAATGAATTCTCTAGAAATTGTATTAAAGGAATATTGCATCGCTTATGATATGAGCCATAAGTTTAGAGACTGAAGAACTTTCGAGACAAAAAAGACTGTCATAATAGTTTCATTTTAAAACATTTATATAAACGTTCAAAATAATTTAAATAAATATAATTATTCTACATTTTTTTGTTGACGACATGTTTTGAAATAATTCAATAATATTGTTATATAAAAAACGGCAGTATAATTTGAAAAAATGACATAGAATTCTACATTGAATTGAAAATTGAAAAATTTATTGACGCCACGTCATTGATTTTACATATGAACGTGTTTGTATATCAACTGAAAAAATATACTTTATAAAACCTTCTCTAAAAATCTTCAGCCATTTACACATATTCAGTAACATTATATATACTCGCAATAATGATCCTTAACCGCCTGTCGGACCTGAACAAACAGCAAAGCAATTTATCGCGCATTCTTTCCGATCTACTATAGAAATATATTATGACGTATCAACACAAACGAAAGATTTATTCCCTCAGTTTAGAAATATTTAAAAGATAAAGTGCGGGAAACGAAGAATGTGTCATTTTATGATATAAATATATTGGAACTTAGTACAATTGCCGTTTAATAAACAAGTCGTAAACACAAAAGCAGCAATATATTTTTACGGTGTTTTGTAATCGAGAAGAGTAGGGGTCGAGATGCAAGATTTTGTTGCTGCAAACCAATCCACCGGATTGAAACTAAAATGAAGAAGTAATCATCGAAACCAAAAAAGATCGAATTATTATCTCAATGCAAGACATTTCTGTCTCTAAGTTTATATTTGTTTTAACTTTTTTAATAAGATTTATAATTCGATTTGACTAAAAATAATGGGCAACTAGAGTTAAAGCACCTCACACCCCCTTCATAAGTTAGTAACTGATAAGTCCAGTAGGAGCCGTCTCTGAACAATTGTGGCTACTGCACAAAAGTGCTACAGAAAACAACTTTGTTGAAGATTAAAACCGACGTCACGGGTTAAAAAGATATGTAAATGATCGTGCTATAGATAGACGGTGGTTTTTCATTTAATCATTAAAAGACGAAATAGAATGAGCATGGGACATACATGTTCTTAAAGGATATGGCCGCAAAAGATTATAATCTATAACTGATTTTTCTGTACGTTTTCAGACTTTTACTGTCCTAAAAAAGCATAGGTAGTTATGGAAGAGTTACATTTATTACATTGACTTCTCTTATCTTGTATTTTTTTCTCTTCCAAGTTACCTTTGCTAAAAAATGTATGTTTTCTACACATTATAATTTATTTTGTAGATAATTCCACAGAAACTGAAAATACACAAATGTGAGATTGAAATTAATCCGGAAAAATTATAAATGGACAAATAAATAAAGTCAACGAACACCCATACATTTTTCTACGAAAAAGAAAAAAAACGGTCAATTTATAACAGAAATATATTCTACTTAATTTTGCATCCAGGTGTACTTTTTTGATTTGGAAGTATCGCTTTACCACTTTAATAGTGATACTCGTATTGTATACAGAGTAATAGCTAATAGAAGTTTTTTATGAGATATGCATTTTAGGTTTGTTTTAAAGAGAATGTAAAAAATGACAGTATAATAGTAAAATGTAATGTTCTTGGGATGTTTAGTTTTGAGGTGATTTTACGAAAAAATTCAAATCGGAAATAAATAAAACATCAACATAAAACCTTAGACATCGTCGCTATTTGGCTGTCGGAATATTCACGAATCAATGATTCCAATGCAAGTTTTAAACTCTGAATAAGCCTGCCTCAGGTAGATGAGATGACCAAAAATGCAGCTTCTTCTCGTCACCGAGTGTGGTTCTATGATATCCTTTTTAGTTTCTTAGAGAAACTCTCTGAAAATTACCTTGCTCTTATAATTTGGACTTAACTATTTTAATTTAATTTAATTAAAATTAAGTGTGCATATCCAACATATCATAAATATACATTATGATTGCGGTAGAGTCCTTGACTTTTTTTTAAGCAGCTCATATCACCTGTTCTGTTTGTATTACATTTCACTCTTTTGAATGATGTATGTTTTCTTCGTAAAATGTCAATCTACAATTTTTTTTTTTCTTAAATTTTCACATAAATGTCGCAGTTTTTCACCTTGTGTAACATTAAAATACTATGTAGACAGTTGAAGAATGAAAACAAAAAGAAAAATCTCTCACAGTCTGCTATCTAGGCACCCATGGGCACAGATATATAAATTCAAAAGCGCCTTTTAGGTTGAAGTTCATTACAACTTCTGTCGCACAAACTACACGTAGAATAGAGAAATTATAAATGAATTTGAAAAATATTTTAAATACTCTTTATTCGGTGAACCTTCAGACGCACTATTTTATTCAGTATTGAATGAAAACTGGGATATTTTTCGTAATTTTTTCAGGAATACCTGAGTTAGATTTAAATGTTTCGTATCGTAAATGTATCGTCTCAATATAATAAAAAGACATTTTGCTCAGTGAAAAATTATAATTCATTTCATAATTTTCATATTATATTGTAGAAAAACGGATCTCAAAAATCAATGGTTGAATTTAAGCAACATTATTTAATTACATTTATTTAGTAAAACTTGTACAAAAAGTTAGTAAATGTCAAGGCTTAAATAATATACGAGAGTAATATTTTTATGAATGAACTGATTAATAAATTAACGCATTTTACTTTTCATGAAACTAATTTAATTTGTTTAAGTATATTTTTGTATTATATTATATCTTAAAATATTTAAATTATATTTACTTTTAATAATCGATTTGTGTGGTAATCTAAAAAAATGTTTAAATGTAATTTTGCAAACAGAAATTATAAAGAAAAAAAACAATCACCATGATCACCGAAAAATATGTCTGTAAATAATAAAAGGAAAGATTACCAAGCATTTTGTTTTACAGCCGTACTTCAAAGAATTGAAGAATAAAAACGAAAAATTACTATGTCTAAAAAATTCCGCAGAAATATTCTAGTTTGAAAAATGTAGGCTCTTCTGCAAGCTGAAGAAAGAATAACTCACTCACAGCTATTTGGAGGTAACATAATCCTGACAGACTCAAATATATGACTTCATTTCTTAAGACATTTTATTTTGACACACCGGAGAGAAAACTGCTTAAGTATACAGGTATTGTTAAGTGTCGTATCGTTCTGAAGCAGCTTTATAAAATTTTGTACACGCTAAGCTTAAAATAAAAGTAATGTGATTTTTTTACAACACAATAAAACTTAATTGTGATAAGAAGCTATTGTTGTTTTTTAGCCTAAAATAGGTTCGACCACTTATTATTATAGTATTATGTAGCTCAGTTGTCTCTTGACAGTGATGAATTGAAGAAAGATACGAGTACGTTGAAACTGCAGTCTCCTAAACAGCCATATCATACGTGGTCCATTTAAAAACAAGGTAAATAAATAAGTATTTATTATTATTAGCTTGTGTTGTATTTAGTATTCTTCATAATGTGTTTACATCTTAGTTTAGTGAAATCTGATTATAACTGAAATAAGTATATGTTATGTATGCAGCTTATTCTAAGCCTAAGGACGGCATGCGACTTTAATAAATTCAGAAATAAACTACATAAAAATAAAATTCGAAAGAAGAAAAAATCAAGAATGATTTATTTGTATCGGAAAATAAATTGAGTATAGAAACCAAATAATTTTTTCATCGTTTCTTCTTTCTTTCAAGATTTTTTATATTTCTGCATTACTCCACACAGCTGAAGATAGAATTGAAATCGTTCGAAATGCATGCCATCTTTGACAATAATAATTGAGAGAGCTTTTCCATTTGTTCGAGCTCTTTTTCTTAACGTGATCAATATATTACATATATATATATATATATAAGAATAGAAAAAAAACATTCCTCGTCAAAAAACGAATCATCAACAAAATTTATGAAAACATGATTTTTACATTCTCATAACATCTACAATATAGTTCAGATAAATATGTATATATCCACGTCTAAGAAAAATATCCATTTGTGTTAAACGGAAACCGTTAAGCCATCCGTGACATGACCAAGTAATGTCATCTTCATTTCTTTATCTTTTTAAGATACTGAATAAGGTACATATTATATACAATAGGATACAAATAAGGTATATATAGTAATAAATTGATGTTTTTTTTTAAATGATTACAGAGATTCTTACAATGAAAAGAATTTTTAAGCTACATTATGTGTGATGCCCTAGTACATATAAGAATGTATCTTGTCAAAAAATCGAGGTTACTGAAAATAATAAAGGTTTTAATTTCATAAACTATGCATAAAATAACCCATGGATCATTTTTTAGCCTTTGATGTAGTATTTTCGTTGCAAGATTTTCAGCGTCTACAGGTTTTATTTTTTGTATGCCCGCGATGAGACATCCAAGTTGAGAGATGACCCAAATTTTACGACTCTATCGAAAGATTTACATTTTAAACTACTTTGATTTAACTAACGAGTTTTTAGTCCATAGATATAACTACAATATACAAAATAACTATTCCATAATACCGAACATATATTATTAGTTTAATTCTGACACATATAAACTGCGCTTAGATTTTTTAAATAATTTATTTTTCATTTTAACTTTTAACATTTTAACTCAAAATTATTCCTCCACTCACCTTCAGCTATGAATTCTCAGCTTCTTGTTAGTGACATTAAAATATTTAGTCCAATATCTGGGAACATGAAGTTTGTCACACAAAATAAAGTATCGACTACAGATATTAAAGATATTGTGCAATAACTTTGCTTTAACTTAGCGCTTCAAAAGTCTCCGTAGTTGCGTTAGTACATGTATGTTTAATTTTCGCTTAGAAATTAAATAATAAGCTTGAGAGGGAGTTAAGTAACGAGTTATGTAGAAAATTTTATTACTACTAAATGCCAGTTGAGCTAGAGATGGAAAAAAGGTTAATGCAACAGTGACTACTACACTCCAGCAACTCGTTAGTGGTGTCGAGAGAGTCCCACCAAATCGCGACTAATTGAAATATGGCATATAACACTTTTTCACGCGTGAAATAAACGACTTTTCATAATTAAAAAGAATTTTCACTGCCTGGTGCAAATGGATTAAAAATTAACAAATATTGCACAAAAAATTTAAACTTGAAAAATTATGTGCATTTTTCATATTTTTTCTGACGTGTTTTGGGTAGTTAGTTAAAGGTTTTTCGTTTGCTTTTTATGATGTTTATTATTATTTATAGCAAATAGGTGGTGTAAAAAAAATCGGGTGACAGAATGTCAACATGTTTAATTGATTACTTGAATTATTCATTTGTATGGCTGATGAAATATTTTCATCAGACTCCCATTGTCTATATTTTTTAATAATTAATTTTGACATATCATCATGACTGAAATTTTTAGGTCATGAACATAGTTATGTTCATTTCAATTATTATTTATTATTCACTTTTATATTATAACGTATGTAAAACCCTGTTTGTGTATGTTTTCATCCCTTCCTATTTTGAAAAAAAAAACATATTTTAAATTGGTTATACGAGTATATATGACATAGAATATACCATATGATGTAACATAATATATGTTTACTGCAAATATAAAATACAATTTCAAAGCTCCATAAATAATTATATTAATTAAAAACTAACAACATTATATATATATAATCGTGTCGGAAACAACAGGGTCAGATCCGTCTGCCCAGAAGTGGGCGACGTCGATGGCGTTACTTCTGGCCATCATCAGGTCTTCCTGGGTGCAGCTATTCGGGCACAGCGCACACTCCAGAAGGTGTGACAGGGTCTGCTCCACGCCGCAGTCAACATTAATAAAATTATATATAATAAAAATACGAAAGTCTTTTCTTCCTATTTTTTACTACGATATTAAACATTGAATCAACAACAGTGAACTCATAAATAAACAAACCTGAAAAAGAGTATCTAAAACCAAACCTGAAAATTTTCATAAAGTTCTTTACAAAGTAGTTAAAAGTTGTAACATTTTTTAAATTAATAATTGAATGAAAAAAGCCATGAAATTATACTTTTACGCCAAAATTGTTTGCAACGACAATTAAAAATGTTTATTATTTACGTTGATGCATTTAAATGGAAGCCTCAACAACAGACTAAGAAGAGAACGAGAAAAAATAATGCTTAATGGATGAAAAAAATATTGAAGTGTAAATTTGTGCCGGAAGAAAGACGCTCAAAACACTCAGTGATGGTTCGCGTTATCAATTTGGTGAAAAAAATGAAAAGAGCCTGGTCGTGGTAAAAGATATTAATAAGAGCTTAAAGCTGCAAGGAAAGTGGGCTTGGAAAGAGAAATGGAAGAGATTAGTATTATGATTTATAGCATCACGAAAGAAGGGATGCGTTAAATAAGAAAAGATCACTAAATTATGTTTGTAAAACAACCTTGTCGATTTTTCTTCTTCTGAATTATACTTAAGATATGATGTACTAATTTATTAATAGGATTCCTGTCATCTTTTACTTGTGGCTCGTTTTCGGTGTTATAATCGAAGTATTTTTGTTATTATTATTCATTGTAAGTTATGCAAAAATGGTGTGATGACGTTACGTTTTTACATATTTACTGAATGTAGCATAATAATCACCTCAAAATATATGATTTTGATAAGTTATAGCTGTAATTTAAAGTAAATACAAATTTGGTAATTAGTTTATTAAAATTAACAATAAAATATTATTCGGATTATTTCAATTTGATAAGAATATTTTTCAATACAAGTGCTTTATAGATAATTGATATATACCAATATTTTATAAAGTAACACACACATAAAAAACCCTATTCTCCTATTATTAGACTATTCTCCGACTTTACTCGATTTAGGCGGAGAATAATCATGGTCGATTGCGCTATGCATAGAACAGAACTGAGGTGTAGACATAGTTCGTGGCTCATATCCCAGAGTCTGCCGTTTCTTTCTCAACACAAATTGATTATAAATTTTATATAGATTTGTATGTGTGTATCAATTTATAAAATAAAAAATATTGTGTCTTATTAAAAAAATTTTTTTTTTATAACAAGCTTTGTCTGCAAGATAATAATCGACAATGGATGTTGACTCTATTCCAGAATTATAAGTCAGCTTGTGCTCTTAATTTATTGGTAATATTTTCATTTGTAAGTATGATATGATAAGCCGTTATTATTTTTTAGAATAGAATCCGGTATTGGAAGAATGGTTTTCGACATCTGTTTTTTTTTCTGTGAAAAACGTTTTGAAAAATGAACATTATTATTTTCTTCTAGAAAAACACAAACCGCTATCTCCGCGTCGCTTGCGAATTTATTTTGGAAAAATGCACCGATAAATCTGCGAAATAAAATGTTCGTAAATATATTCTCTACTCTAAAAAAAATATTATTTGGTCACATAAATCTGAACCAATTGGAAAAAATATCCACTACAAACTTCGCTCAGAATATATTTTACTTTTGTCAACCATTAGGCATCCATATGCTTCAATTAAGTTTAATGTTTACTAATATAATCATCATCATCAGCCTGTATCCGACCAATATTGAGTGTAGGTCTCCCACATTTGTCTTTATCACCCTCGATCCTTCGCTTCACACATCTTTGATAACTATTCTTTTGATGTCGCCAGTTCATATGTGGTAGTCGATACAGAAAATAGTCGGTTGGACTCTATTTGCAAGTTCTTGGACGCCATTTTAACACCTTTTTTTATCGAACGTCGTCTCTTCGACAAATATACTCCGTCCATAACCACTTGAGTGTATATATTATTTTGGTAGCGTCTATTACTCCTGTTCTTCTTCGGATATCCTCATTTCGGAATTTTTTATTTTAGAGACACTTCGAGCATGTTTCTCTGCACGACACGTGGAGTAAAATTTATATGAATACCGAGAAAGTGCATTAAGAAGATATAATACGTCGAAGAAAGACAATAGCACAATGTATGCGCGGTTCACGATAGATCAACGAAGTATAAGATATAAATAGCAATAAGATATAAAACTTATCCTGGGCGACTTCAACAGCCACAACATTCTCTGGGGATACAACAACACTGACCCCAATGGAGAAGCCCTTGAAGAGTGGTTTGAGGCTAACCGATTATCTTTGGTGCATGATGCTAAACAACCGGCATCTTTTAACAGCGGCAGATGGAGGAGGGGATACAACCCGGATCTCATCTTTACCAGCAGCCAAATTAGCCAACAATGCACCAAAATAATAGGCACGCCAATTCCACACTCCCAACACAGACCTCTCATTCTCCACGTAATGGCAGCTATCAGGCCAAAAGATACGCCATTCCGTAGAAGATATAATTTCATGAAATCGGACTGGGATGCATACACAAATGCCCTAGAAGAATCCGTCGGACATGTCAAGCCAACACCGGAAAACTACGACACTTTTACAAACATCATCAAAAAAGTGTCCAGAGCCCACATCCCCAGAGGATGTCGAACAAAATTTATTCCCGGTTTACAACCTGACACTGTAGCCTTGCTCGAGAAATACACTGACTGCTTTGATACCAGTCCATTTGCAGAGGAAACCATGCAGCTGGGCAAAAAGGTGTCAGCTGCAGTGGAGCAGAGCAGACGGAAACGCTGGATCTCGATGGTGGAAAGCCTTGACCTTACCACAAATAGCCACAAGGCCTGGAGACTCCTGCGAAAAATGGATAACGATCCAACAGCTCCTGTTAAGCACGCGGCCACAACTGCCAATGAAATTGCTCATCAGCTCCTCCTCAACGGGAAGCTGAACAATAAAACGAAAAAGCAAAAATTTGACAGAGACCCTCTAATTGAACACAGTGATCTGTCAAAACCCTTCTCAATGGCTGAACTGGAGTGTGCTATCAAAGCCGCTAAAGACAAAAAAGCGGCTGGATTGGATGATATATGCGTAGAACAGATAAAACACTTTGGCCCCCAGGCTAAGCAATGGCTCCTTGAAATGTTTGATGCCTGCATGATCGGCAGTCAAATCCCAAAAATATGGAGAAAGTCCAAGGTCATAGCCATTTTAAAGCCAGGGAAAAACCCTGATGATGCTAAAAGCTACCGCCTAATATCTTAACTATGCCATATATTTAAAATCTTCGAACGGATACTACTCAACCGACTCACCCCCTTTATCGAACCTAAAATGATACCCCAGCAGGCGGGCTTCCGACCCGGAAAGTCATGCACTGGGCAAGTACTAAACCTGACCCAACATATCGAAAACGGGTTTGAACTAAGGAAAGTGACCGGAGTGGTATTCGTCGACCTAACCGCTGCATACGATACAGTGTCGCACAGCACACTCCTCAGTAAATTGTACAGAATGACAAGTGACTTCTCGCTAGTGCAGATGATCGCGGCTATGCTGCATAACAGGAGATTCGCTGTGGATTTTCAGGGGAAAACCAGCCGATGGCGTAACCAAAAGAACGGCTTACTACAAGGCAGTGTACTTGCTCCTATACTATTTAATATATATACAAACGACCAACCCACCCCTAAAGACACAAAATCTTTCAAATATGCGGATGACTTAGGTTTGGCAGCAAAAGCAGTAACGTTTGAAGAAGTTGAGGACATCCTAAGCCAGAGACTCAACGAGATGTCCCATTACTACGAAACCAACCATCTCAAACCTAACCCATCAAAGACACAAGTCTGCTGTTTCCACCTTAGAAACAGGGAAGCTAACAGAAAGCTTCGTGTCACGTGGGAAGGTAGAGTACTGGAACATAGCGACCATCCAAAATACCTCGGAGTCACTCTAGATCGCACCCTCACCTTCAGGCGTCATTGCAGCAACACCAAACAGAAAGTTGCAACAAGGAACAACCTCATCCGCAAACTGACCAACACTCACTGGGGAGCCCAACCACCCCTTCTTCGTACCTCAGCTTTAGCACTTTGTTTCTCAGCCAGAGAATATGCGGCACCAGTGTGGGGTCGATCAGCCCACTGTAATCAAGTGGATACTGCCCTGAATGATGCATGCAGAGTCGTCACAGGCTGCCTCAAACCAACACCCATTTCTAAACTATACCCCTTGGCTGGTATCGCACCACCGAACATAAGACGCAAAGTCATATGCGCCGAAGAAATGCGTAAGGCAATCAACCAACCGTCCCACTGCTTGTATAATCAGATACCCCCAGCACCAAGATTGAAGTCTCGAAGCAGCTTTCTGAAATCCACACAACCTCTCACATCCGGCCCTGAAAATGAGAGACTCCAACTCTGGCAACAAATCGCACCAGAGGATTTCATTACTCAAAGGAAGGCCTCCCAACTGGCAAGAGCCTTGACTGGCCGACCTGGAAATCCCTAAACAGATTAAGAACCGGAGTTGGTAGAACAAAGGACAACCTCGAGCGGTGGGGAATGCTTCGGCAGGGAGAGACACTATTGTGCGACTGTGGAGACCTGCAGACCGCCTCACACCTACGATGCTGCTCCATGTGCCCAACAAGTTGCACATCTCAGGACCTAATGCTGGGCAACACACGAGCTATCGATGTTGCCAGATATTGGAAAAAAATAATTTGACGTCGCTGACACGAAGAAGAAGAAGATCGAAGTTAAGCAACATTTGACGCGCACCAAAACCGTCTTCGCAGATCTCTCCATGGCACTTTATTTTATGCTCAGTTCATCACGTTAAAAACATATTTACAAATACGATAATAACATTTTAACATGCAAAAAAATACCTGCAGTTTATTTTTTTTCTACTTGTTATATAACAATAGTAATTGATCAAAAGTACGATATAAATCTTCCATTAAATGCATAACTGAGTTCACACTGAAAATGAATATGAAAATAGTGTCGTGAATAAGTGTGAGAGGTAATTTGTTTTACATCTGTCTTGTCTTAGATCGTGATTAGCTTCGAAGAAAAACGTGTCTGGCGGTATTAGACGCCTTGGCCGAGAGGACATTAGAATCACACAGTTCCGTCTCTCGCAGGACGTGAGATGCATTTTCGTGGACCGCAATGTCCGACGTCCGCATTTTATTAGAAAACTTATATCATTATGTTTGCTTCAGCGTCTCCCACCGAGACAGAAAAATACTGGAGTAAACGTTGGTTAAAGAACGAACGGCATATTACTGTATGCCGATTTTATCAACGAGTTTTTTTTTAAATACATGATTATTATCAATCAATGTCCGATCTCTTAAATGGAGCATATGGTCATCTTTAACTGCTGCCATAATCCTTTGCCTCATCCGCCATAATCCTTCCAGGCTAGTGCGAGCCCGAAGCTTGAAGAAATAGTTGCTGTATTTAATGCTCTACTGCAGCATCAGAAGTATTTGTTCCAAATAAGTCTTCGTCTATTGACCGACTGTAGTGTGGGAAGGCTGCCTTGTCCGCTTCCCGAGTTTGTCATTCTTAACCCTTTTGCATCGTTGTCGGTATATGCCGTCACAAGATTCCCCAACCGTTGACATCGTTTGACGTGATATATCGTTTTGCTACTTTCTTAGAATAGTTTTGTATACATCATCTGATAGCGAAAAGGTACAAGAACCAATGTGATGTATGAAAATAGACCAGATAATTACATTTATGCTTCAAATAATAGTTTTATAACTGACAGTATAATTTGTATTCAAACCGAGCCGTAATGAAAGGGTTAATTAACTCAAAACATTACACTGTGTTTCTCGCAAACATTTGCTTTCAAAACCCATAATACGCCTCCATAATATTTTGGTGTGTTACCAAAATATACAGCTAAAAAGAACTATAGGGAAAATGCAGGCGCTATATAGGCGGCACGTTGTTTTGATCTACTATGTACTAGCATCTCTTAAAAATATTTATGATTACGCTTCCGAAATAGCCTTCGACAAAGTGGATTATTTTATTTTCATCCAACAATAAAATTAAAAATAAATACTTGTATAAAGCATTACATTTACGATTCAAATAGGTGTAAAACCGTTATAATAATTTTAATTATGCATAAATTTATTTTCAGTATAAGTGGTTATCCAATTCATTCAGCTAATATTTTGGCACATATTATACAGCGAATTTAACGACCGGGAATAGTCAGTAATTAACCATTAAAATAAATATTAATATTCATTTCACACATAAAGGGCCCATTTAAATTCAACCACTATAATAATTATGATCAAACATTTCAATTTAAATAAAAATAATTCATTCATTAAATAATATTTGAAACCAAAATTATATGTATATTATTAAAATATTAAGAATAAATATTGATAAGTTGCAATTCTTCTCTGAATGTAGCTTTTTATCAAATTATAATCGAAAATACTACATTATTTTAATAAAAATAAATCCAAAAGAATAATACTCATTCTTCTTCGAAGTATCAATTCGGTGGATTGGTTTGCAGCAACAAAATCTTGCATCTCGATATCCACTCCTCTCGATCCTCTGCAGTCCTCTTCAGCTCAGCATAAGAGCTTTAACTCATGTCCTCGAACACTTGCTGCAAACAATCCCGTCTAGGGCGCCCTCTACAGTTTCTACCCTCAACTATCCCTTCCACAATGTCGTGAAGAAGACCATCGTGCCGCATGATGTGACCAATCCATCGGGCTCGCCTTTCTGAGGTGGTTCTTACTAGTTGCCTTTCCGCCTTGATTACTCATTGTGTATAGTAAAATACGATTTTACAAATAAACAATATTTTAATATAAATTAGCATTATTTTGATTTGAATCATGTGGAAAAAATCTCTATCAGAATATTATAAAAAAAACATTTACAGGTTTATGAAAAGTCATAAAAAATGTATCATATTTGATTCATTTAAGTTTTATAAACTTTTAAGACTTACCCTTGATAAATCATGCAATCACTCCTGAAGACGTCTTTTTATGATGCTTTTACATATTTCATTAATAACAAGTTAATTAGACTCTTGTTGTCATGTTATTTATAATACAAAACCATGCAGCGTTTAACTTTTAATAAGCAATATCAATCAATAAGAAATATTGTTTTGATATTTTATCCAGATTTTCCTTTATCAAAATATAGCAACGCAATAAAATAAAAGCATATTTTAGTGAGAGAGACCATCTAAACCTGTTTCAAATTCCAAACGAAGATTTTTAAGAAAATATTGTATAAAATAATTTATAGCCTCATGAATCAACCGGGGTTTTCGATGTATAAAAAAAACAAAAAAGGTATTCGTATCATTTTTTTTTCTAAATGTAAGTAAAGATGAATTGCAATCTGAAAATCTACAGTGCATTTACCCAGTGAATTCATTGTCGGGTATACTGATGGATGTACGAATGTGACTGAATTTCAATTTGCATTTTTTATTTTTTCCTCACTGATTTAATGCGTGTGCGAGGCCGAACCTCCAAAGACGTATCTATTTGCGAAATAAATTAAGGTTAACTGTACCAGATGAAAGTTTCTGAAAAAAATATTGTCCGTATTCGAATAATTATAAATGATATTTTTTGATTTTGAGCAGCTACTTTGAAATAAATTATAATTAATAGCTTAGTTTTATTGCCATCAAAATAATTTATTTTGTAATAGAATCTGCAGTTTTTGTTAAGTGAAAATCAAGTTTGGATATGTTTGACAGATGGTGGCTATTAAATGCTGTAACAACAAAGTCAATATCGCTGAAGACCGTACAATATAGCTTTTTTATAATTTTTTATTGATTCTCGTTCATAGGCTTTGTGTTACAAAGCTGAAGTCCATTAGGATCCAGAAGGATAGCGATTTCTGATTTCGGATTTCTGACCTAATTCTTCATTTTGACAGTAATTATGTTTTATAATTTATGTTCTTACTTTTAAAATCACGTTACATTTATAAAGTAAAGCTGATAATAAGATTGTAAGAAATATTAATAAAGACATATTTACTATTTATTAAACATAAATCCAAAAATAAGTTTTACAACGAAACCAATATATTTGAAAGAAGCCTCTTGCTGATGTAAAAATTTCATTTGATCAGTGTAATGATAATAAAATAGTGTAGTAATAATTTTTGTACAGTTGTTTGAATATTGAAATCTATATAATCAGAAGTACATTTTAATTGTTAATTTTGGTAGATAGATGTTTGAAAAAAAATACTTTTCAAATTCAAACAATACTTTTTAAAACACATAAAAGGTATCTCAAATGAAAAATGCGAAATTTAAAGAAGACTGCAAAGAGTATACAACTACACACGTACAGCTTTCAGAGCAAAGTTGAAGTCGTATAAGTCAAGGTTAAGTTAAGGTCTTAAGTTAGAGGGTAATGAACAAGACCAAGAAACCAATTTCAAACCGAGTTGTGTTCGTGCTCTCGGTACGAAAGGTCCATCAGAGTGGAATAAGTTGACTGAAAGTTTCTGAGGTCTGAGGAAGTGGAATCAACGAGATATTTATTTTACTTTCAAAAGTGTAGCAACTTGAAGAACCTCGCAAACCTCCAAATGAAGCTGTACTGTGTTCTGAGTCTCAAGAGAATTAGGAATGTTTCACGCGTATATTATAATATATATGTGTATTTATAATACTGTACATTGTGTACAGTATGTTGTTATATGTAGTATTTATATCATGGCGATATTTATGTATGAAATAATCGCTTAAACTGAGCAATTAAATAACTATGCAAATTAGTACAGAAAGATTTACAATTACTCATCTTGGGCTTCATATCAAATACATAAAAAAATCATGTTAAAGCAACTTAGAAAGACTTGAATTATTTCCATGTCACAATGATTCTATGCAAAATACATTGCTGACAAATATTTTTGTTCATATCTCTAGTTTCTATATTTGTATCTATGGGGCAGTAGTCTTCTTTTTCTTGCTAGCTGACTTATGTCATCAGCCAGTGTGGATAATTACCCTATTTGTCGGTTTTCGGTAAAAAAAAATATCCCCAGCCACTAATGCTAAGAAACGTTATAAAGGTTATTTTACTTAAATAATATCAATCAACAAAAAAAAAATGAGTTGGCATTATTATTAATTTGTTTTTTACGATAAAATTTATCTTTCAGTTATCTTATTTCGTCTGCTTAAAAACCGCTAAAGCAATCGAATAAATATTCACCACGTACTCTAGCTGTGAAGAAAAAGGCTACTTGGGAGGAAATAACGTAAGCGGATGAGGTATATGGCTTGGGTGGGTGTGATATCGAGCCGCGATGTGTTTATCCGCTGTAACTGTGAACCGCATTGCAATAAGCGACAAACCAGCTAAGCGATACGATCTTGCTGAAAACTTGGTGAACTGAAAAAACTTAAAATACTACAAATTATTGTTCTTGGTATTCTATTTAATAGTGCGGTTGCGCATTTCATCACATTCACAGCGAGTCCCTTTATAAAGAACAATATCTCAATGAATATGCACTTTTGCCGTTGATGAATCGTGTTGCTTTGATATTGGTATTTTAATCAAGTATTAGAATCACGCGAGAATTAAACAATATAAGTAATTTATTTATTTACTCAAAGACATTTTCAATTATAACAGTAAAACTGATAATATGATATGCATGAAAAATAAATGATATAACATAAAAGTAAAAATATGACACGTGTCAAAGATCAGAGAGATCTAGGAAAACAATGCGATTGACAAATCAGTAGAAGGATGGGAGAGGAGATCGAGGTGTGCTGGTATACCATTTAGAAGCGTCATTGAAGTTAAACTAAATTGAGTGCTTGAAACTCCACAAGTACCAACTGAAATGGAATATAATGAATGGCTGCGAGCACGAGTAAACCTATCTGGATTGTAATAATTACAGCATTAAAGAATCCATTTTTTCATTGCATTTATTTCCTTTTAATAATAAATTATTTTCATCAAACAAAACAATATCTCATTCAATAATAATATAATATTTTAATCATTTTTGTGTATTGTATTGTATTGAGCCTTAAAAAAATTAAACTTTAGTGGTTAGTGTTTTTAAAAAGATATCTGAACGTGTTTCAGGTTCAGACAGCCAATGGTCTTATATATAGTTGGTTCTGAATTACCTGGAGTAGAGTGGTCGTGTTACTTTAAAGCTGCCAAAATCTTTGTGATATATTCGAGTTGAGTACGACAATTTCTAACTCAGTATCACTGGCGTTTCTACAAGTGGAAGATACTTGAGTTAGTATATCGATAACATTCTCAATCTGCGAGTTATAACACGTCAAGAATAAAACGTTAATTTGTTAAATTTATAGAGAAAATTATACTTCTGAATGATTTAACCTCTGATAACACGATGTAGATATGCATCTATATAAATTTGAATTAATACAAAATTATACTCTAAATCAGTAAGCTTATAAACTTTCAGAAGCCATTATTTTCGAGTGTCTTGAATCTTGACCGAAATACAAAATAAGTTTACATGAATGCATATTTATAAAGAGTTGTTTGTTAAATTCGTTGA
This sequence comes from Glossosoma conforme, assembly GCA_022606575.1. Taxonomy (NCBI): domain Eukaryota; kingdom Metazoa; phylum Arthropoda; class Insecta; order Trichoptera; family Glossosomatidae; genus Glossosoma; species Glossosoma conforme. The sequence continues at coordinate 1,121,485 of JAGTXR010000080.1, read as the reverse complement.
CATAGTACTTATAAGTACATTTATTTAAGCATAATTTTGTAGATTAAAATAATTCGTAAGTGTAAAGATGATGTGTTAGGCGATGGATAAGTCTAAATGGCCATATGCCCAAAATAAGGAGAGGGTTATGACATACTTTGTATGAAAAAGTGAAAGAATTTATATATTTTTATTAATTACAGTGCTTTAAAATAATACAAAATAATATTTAAGAAATATTTCATTAGTATCAATGAAAAAGCAAAAAATTAAAATCAATTTATGATTTGAGATTACATTTTTTTATTAGAATTTAAAAGAAGAAAGTAAGGAACGGTCTAAATAACCACCCTTTGAAATTTTTACAATAACGCTCCGTGTTTTCAATAATGTATCTGCATAAAAACCGGAAGTAAGGCAACTTTTCAGACTTCCGATTACCAGGCATTTGAATTGTTGTGAATGCTGCGCACATCCAAACTACTTAATACGGCAAATAGCTCGTTCGGTATAGAAAACAATAAAAAATAAACACTTAAAACCCCATTTCCGCCCTTTCCTCCATCCAAACCTATACAGATTTAGTCTAAAAGAGGTTTCATCTTATATATTTTTACCTTTTCTTACTTTTCAAGAAAATAGCTCGCACTCTTGGCCTTTTTAAATCCTCTCATTGAAACAGATTCTCAAGTAGGCAAAGATTCTACTTGTAAGAAAAGCTTATTATAAATAAATAAAATTTGCAGTTTGTTGCCACTTTTATCTATTCTGTAATAAAAATAAATTGACTGTGAACATATAAAAAAAACATTAAACAAATAATGCTAATCACATACATGTAATGTTAATCTGATCAAATGAAAAAAAAACAGGTGTTACACAGATAATGTTTTCGTTTTTCTATTCAATCTCTACTTATCTTTATGTCAACCATTTATTCCAAGCAGTGTATATTTTGTGCCACAAACCTTTTTTTAATGAAAAAAATATTTATTTTAATTCGTTTTTGTCTTTTACGGTTGCTTAAAATTATAGGTGTATAATAAAACACAGTTTTAACGTGAACATTCTTATTGTTTCAATTTAAAAAAAGTTTGTTGAGATAGAAAATATATTCGTAGTTTTTGTTTATGAACTACTAATAAGAAATTGTGATTTTTTCTTCAAATACAATTTAAATAGTTCCAGGTAGAGATCGAATGGTAAATGATAATGATGTATACTTCAGGAAGGTTAATGGTATCTGAGGTTGCTATAGTACAAACATCGTAGTTTGTATCACATGATTCTAGTATGCACATAGTATATGTTGCTTACCGTGAATTTGCATAATATTTCGCGGTTATTTGTGTGAGATCTGTGTGACAGTGGCCCTATCTAACTTCAACCGCTCTGTTTTAATGGCTATCAAAACGGCTGCACATAACTGCATTGTAAAGCGTAAATCATCGCGGTTTGAATGCTTAAATTACATAACTCATGTTGAAATGGTTGTGTGTGAAGATATCAGAAAGGGATGTGAAATAAACCGCCTCAATGGAAGCTGTTAATTTAGTGCCATTGTTGAGGATATTTTTTTTACATAATATTGCGTGTGATACTCGTCATAATCAGTTTAAAGAAACATCAAAGTCTATGCGATTTAAGAAAAATATGGTGTTATTAATGCTTTTCTATCGTACCTGATAAATAAAATAGTTTTTTAGTTAGGATAAAAACTGGATTGAATTTATTTTTTCAGTAACTAATTCAAGGGTCTGGCAAGAAGTTCAATGAATTTGCAGTAAATTGAATAAACAGGCAGTAGAAAGATAAATTGGCAGGATTCACTGTGTCAGTACGAATGCGGTCATATAAAATTAGAATGTCAGTATAATACTCATTACTGCCAGTATTTAATATAAAATAAATCAAATAACAATAAGCACAGAGAATGTAAGTCTTACCTTACTTAAGCTATTATTATCTTACATTCATTAATTATTATACTACTGTCAATTTATAATTTCCTTTTTTTTTAATGACCTTTTTTATGTTTTATTACTGAATAAGATAATAATTGATATGATAAGGTTTGCTGACGACATTGCTCTGATTGCTGAAACTGAAGATGAACTCACTGAAGCGCTGACATCCATGGAAAACATATTTAAAAATTCATACAATATGAAGATAAACAGCACAAAAACCAAAGTTATGAGAGTAAGCCGCAATGAGCAGCAGAAAATTAACATATCAATGCTAAATTTTAAAAGATGCAAAGAATTTGTATACCTTGGAAGTGATCACCTGGGATGGCAGAACAAAAGAGAAGTCAACAGTCGAATACATCAAGCAAGGCCTTTCAATAAAAAAGCCAAAATTCTTGAGTCAAAGAATATTACTTTAGGGCGCCGCAATAACTTGCCAAAACACTTGTTTGGAGCATCTTAATGTACGGCTGTGAGACATGGTGCTTATCTGAAAGTGATAAAAAAAAGACTAGAGGCCTTTGAGATGTGGTCGTACAGAAGAATTCTCGGAATTTCATGGAAGATACGTCTGAACAATGAGGTTCTCAGGATAATCAAGGAAGATAGGCACCTAATAAGAACCATCTCAGAGGCAGGCCGATGGATTGGTCACATCATGCGCCACGATGGTCTTCTTCATTGTGGAGGGGGATGGTTGAGAATCTTTTGTCCGCCCTAAATGGGAGTATTTACAGCAAGTATTCGAGGATGAATTGTAGCGCTTATGCTGAGCTGAAAAGGGTTGCGGAGGACCGAGAGGAATGGAGATCGAGATGCAAGATTCTGTTGCTGCAAACCAATCCACCAGTTGATACTACGAAGAAGATTACTGAATAATTCTTAAATATTCACTGGCCAAAATAATTAGTTGCCTTAAAAAATCTTACTAAATTGGAAGGCTTTTGTTTTGTACAAGCTTAGCAAAAGTATCCAGAATAAAACTTCTTCAAATAATTTTTAATAATATTTTTTTTTATTATACGAACTAAAAGCCTTTTAAAAAAAAGGTTTTTAAAACGTAAAACTAGATATTTTCAATGAAATCATGAATAAATTTATTCCTTACATATTTAGAAATAATTTTATTATTTATATAAATTATATTATCGAAGAAATAAGATTAATGCCAAACTAGCTTCCCAACAGCTTACAGGATAGATTTAAACGATTTATTTATTAATTATTAAAATTGTAAGATAATTATAGAATTTTCTTTTATCATTATGTCATTGTTGAAGTGGATGAATCTCTTTGTCCTAATAAATGATTCCTTCCAAGAAATCAGTTTTTTTTTATCTTCAGAATAGCTCTACTCATATGAAATCATCAGAATATTTTTTGTGGAAGCAAATATGTAAAAATAACGACCAGAATAAAATAAAATAATGAAAATGTTTTGTTTTCAAATATATGTGTATTTTATAGAGTATCGAAAATCTTATTTTTAAAACTTAAACCTTTTTTATGCAAAAAAAATGTCAACAGAGATGTTTTTTTTCGTAGATGTTGCTTCAGGGTTAAGACAAAGTACTCGAGGGCTGTTTTGCTTTTTTAAAGAAGCAAACAAACAGGTGTCAAAATATTGAATTGGGGTTCATAGCGACCTTCGTCACACAGAATAATGGCCGAGGGCGAGAACAAAGCTTGGGCGGAATGATTCGTCCGTTCGGAGAGTGCTTTAAAACGAAAGCTCCCATAAAAAGCTTTCACGTTAGTACCTTTAATTTTTTTGTTTGGCAGTGCAAAAAAACATCACTTTTATTGAGTTAGACATTAATTTTATTTGAAGTATAAAATGCTACGACATAAATATTTTTTATTTACGTTTTATTTTTTGATCTACCGCTTTCGTGAACCTCGAGTATGTATGATATATTAGGATATTTACATAATGTGAGACATGAAAATGAATATTTGAGAAATTAATGCCTTTGCGATAAAAAAATGTGGTTAAAAAAGTGAATTGCTAGTATGTTTTGGGACGAAACAAAGGTCATAGAAGTTTACATAATTTTAAAGCGAATTTTTAATAATAAATAAAAAATCGATAAATTTACTCCTGCTTAATCAAAGACAGTATAATATATAAAATACGATTATAAAATCAACGATAAATCGCTTCACTGAAATAGAAAAGATCTTTATTATACCGACACAAGTTATTTTGTAACGACCGCAATAAAATATCGTAAATAAATAAAACAAGTATTTTTTGTGGATTAATTTTGCAGTTGACAGTAATACGAGTGTAAAACGATAATGATTTTCATATGTATCAAATCATAATAAAACACATCACGTAGTCATTGAAAAATCAGAAGGTAAGCAAAGCAATACAAAAATAACATACATTATCTGGAAAAAATATGTTTGTCGATCGGACTCGTATAAAAATAATAAAAAATCAACAAAATATCTCTCCTCCCGTATCAATAAACTTTCAGAGATGGCATCATGAAAATTTTCAACGGGATTGCCTCAAAACAACCTTAAACATGCTCTTGGTATTTTCCATGGTCTTCTTATGTTATCTTTTCATGTTTCTCCTTAGTCGAGGAAACAGAAAAAAAGTAAATGTAATTTTTAAATACATTTGCTTTTTTATTTTATCACAATCAGAATAAAATTATTGTTATAAGACAATTTATAATTAGACTGTCGTTTAGAACACCTGCAAACACGTGGCCTGATATATTAAAAAAAAACTAAATTCGTGATTAAATGGTAGGGCAAGTTGACCCACATATAAGATAGTTATTCGTTACTTATAGGGATCGAGCCGTAAACAAAGACCTTTTCTTCTTTATTAGTTTTTTAGTAAGGGTAACGCATTTAAATGTCACTTCCCCGAAGATACTGCATATAAAAGATCGTGAGATGCGAAAATGGTTTAGTATCTTCTTAAAATTTTATATGATCGAAAAGTTTGTAAAACTATGAGGTATTTATGACTAAAAATGCTTCATAAAATAGTTTACCAAATGAAAGCACATGACAATGTTATGATATCGATTAGTCTTTCGATTTTTTAGTCTCAGGTTAGGCAAACAAGATTATGTTGACAAAGAATACGTTATTTAAAAAAATGATATTACTAGGTTATAAGTTAGATTTTTTATGTTTTTTTTATATTATCGCCCCAAATGAATAAATTTACCCCTTTTTATATACTGAAATATAAAATAATCGTTTTTAATAATAAATTCTCAAGCGACAATAGTTATTTCGTCAATAAATAACATATCTAGTAAAGATGCAAGTCCGGAAGATGCACGAACTTTATGCCGTCTTTGATTAAAACTTGCATTTATTCATAGAAGTACTTGGATGTTTCTTTTATTATTCTGAAACTTCTTCATAGCAGGTTGTTTCATCCTTAACTGCTTTTGAATAAATTATCTAGCCTTTGCACAATTATCAGGAAAGTAATTTATATTTTGAAGAAAAAAAAATACACAACGTTTTTCATCAAAATATTTCAAATTGTCATAAATTGTCAAATTGAATAAATAAACAATTCTACAAATTTTCGGTAGTTGTTATTAGCCAGTTTGAGTCAATTAATGCCTTTAATTTGTCTTCATCAGCTTTCAGAACAATCTTATACATATGTCAATTTTATCACATTTTTAACATACGTATATTAAACGTATATTAAAATCAATGGTTGTAATATTTTTTTACATGTTCAATATAAAGCATATAATGAATGTTACGATTCAAAGTGTATAGGAATTCTTGTCCACGAACGAAAATTGGAAACAAACGTTGTTCTTTAATCACTGCGAGTGCTGCGGCTTCTTGTTAACCAACTTTTGTCTCAGGGTTCCTCGTTAACAAAAGCCTAGGTAACTATACCTTATCCCAGAACACCTGTATGACACTGGTCTCGATCGGTTGTACTCTCTTGCATGTGATTACATAAAAAATAACGTTGCGACTTTTTTAAATCGATAATGTTTTTTTTTCAATGTTTTCATCATTCACTTTTAAATCCATTATCAATAATGAATTTTTATTTATTTATCTGTCTAGGAGATTTCAGTTTCGACAAACTCGTAGCCTTCCTCAATCCATCATTATCAAGAGACAAATGATAATGTTTTAAGTTGATAAATTTTAATAATAAATAAATATAAAAATAAAACAGTGAAAATATCCGAAATGATAAAGTCTGAAACATGTAATCAATATAAATAAATGTGAATCAAAACTAAATATTTTTTTAATGAAAAATAATTTAAATTTATAATGATGATATCCATTCGCTCTGATATGTAATATATATTTTTTAAATATTAGTTTTTATCGCCATAGTGACGTTATATTAATTTAAGTTTCAATAAGTTCAGGTAGCATTCACTATATTTGTGGGCAGTCAACAGTTGTGGCAGGTTAATTCCTAGGTAACAACAACGCACGTTTATAATTCAGAAACATAATTTAGTTATCAACATCTTATCACTAAAATAAAATACATTCTTTGTTTGTGGTACGAAACCGTTGTGTTTATTATTTAATTAAAAAACCGATAATGACCTGTAAGTCTTTTTATCACAAGTCTATAGAAGCAAATCTTATGTTGTAAGTTTATCTATTAATATATTATTATAAATATTATTTGTAAGACTGTTGATTAAGCAAAGTTTTACAGATAATCTCATTTTCCGTACCTACAATTTTTGTCAATGATAGGTAAACCCAACAAGAATTGCTCGACCAGAGTAATGTAACTATTTTTATTGCGTCAAAGAACCGTTCAAGATAGTAAATGAGTTTTGAACGTTTTATTTATTCCTGCGAAGGAGAAGCTTCTCTCTTCTTTTGGCGGCTAAGAAAGAGACAAAGAAAACGTATGAGAGCTGAACAAACAGCAATTGTGAAATGGAAATTTCCCATCGCTTTGAATCTTTCTTTCTTTGGCAGGGACGAATCTGTTTAAGTAAATCATCAATTTGGACAAAATCTTTTTTTTCCGAAATATTGTGTGAGTGCAGTGCACTCCGGGTCCATTATAACAATGCCCTTCGAATGTTGTTGGGTCTGCCGCGATACTGCAGTGCCTCAGGCATGTTGAAGGAGGCACGAGTGGATGACTTCCATGCCATATAAGGATGCGTTGGGCGCGCGTTCGCGGCAGTCCCAACGCAATGGTCGCTGTGTGGACTGATAAGTGGGACTCCCGGTTGGAGGGGCACTTTATGCGTCTTCACGTGGCCATCCAGCGGGGATCCGGTGCTCCACTCACTGATTAGTAGTTGTTTAAATTGTTAAATGTTATTTATTACCTTGTATTTGTTTTTATATGTATTAAATTGTAATTTTTATGGTTCTGGTGGCTGAATAAATAAAATTATTATAATTTTGTGTACTCTACACAAATATTACATTACATTAAAATCAGAGGTCATCGTCAAATAGTACTGTTAAGTTTTAAATTTATTAATTTATTTTATCTGAGCAATAACCGATCGATTAAAATCTGGTTGATAACCGACAGGATCATCTTATACTTGTTGAACATCCTAATACGGCTAATGTATATCGACGTATTCCTTAGTAAATTCTACCGGTAGGTTTTTGAACATCTTCTAGTATATGTCTTTCCTTTTGCAAGCAATCTGGATCTCTTCAATAAACATATCAACAAAAAAATTAAACTTGTAATTTTCCAAACTTATATTTCTTTACTACATATAGAGTCGTAGAACTCACTAGTTATAACCATTCTCTTACGAACATTTGCTTATAAAATACTCGATGAGTGTATTGTAAAGAGCGGCACTGGTTTCTTGAGCTCTGCCCAAAGATCAGTGCATTTGCATTTCTAATGGAGGCAAGCATTAGGATTGTTCAGTATTTATATGCACAGATAGACGACACTCTGTATTTGTTCTCGGTGACGGCATTATCAAATTTATAACTTTAGCCTCTTTGAGAAGTAAACAGCCTCCAAGTGTTTGCAGGAGTTGTTGTCCTAACCAGCGAGAAAGGATTTTACATACATTTCTACGTAGTTAGACGATAAAGAAATGTGTATCGATAATAAAATATATTTGATTTTACGAAACAAAAAAGTATTTTTATCATTGAATGCTGGAATCAAAAAATTACAACTATCTTTGCTATTGTGTAATTATTTCTTCAGTAATTACATAACACACGGATCGTTGTATATTTTAATAAAATCGTGTATTATTTATATCTTCATTGTTAAGAAACACACATTTCATTTGGACAAAAAAAGATAATGCAATCGCTATTCGAACCCTTTTTTAAATATGTATTTTAGCAGACATCCCAATACAAAATAAGACATTGATAAATCAATCATTTTATTATTACATGTGTAAAATATGTAGGTCAGATTTATTGTTTTCTCATTTTAAATTAACTATTATATCTTTGTGGACGCTTAGCTTTGTAATTAGAGCATTGTTATTATGGCTGTAGTCCATGGCACAAGTTATGATGGAGGTCCGCGATGTTTTGTTTATATTTGGACTCCACGGCTCAGCTTTACGGTGCAGTAATACAATGCAAACAAATGCTTTGAGGATACAAAATGTACATACACTGCAGTGAAAAAATGACTGTTATAACATGTGAAATTACTTAAAAATATATTTGTAACATTTGTAGTTTTCGGTTTTTGTTAACATGTGCCATGTCTGCTATTTTTTTGTTTGTTCATAATTTCTTAAAATTGGTTTTGATAGTGCGTTTTGCTCACCTACCTATTTTTTTTTACTATCCTGCTAACTGAATTATTTTTTCGAAATGATGGATCATTCAGTTTATATCAAGCGTCACGAAAATCAGTTTTATAACATAATAAAATTTGGCCACTATAATCGAAAATGAAATATTATTTCCTTTTTATGGTAAATGTGCTTTAGTGAATTAATATGGCAAATTATCATATTAAAGAAAAAAAAATGATGAGCTTTATACTTATGTTCTTAAGCCACAAAAACGGCGTGTAGACTTTTGGTAAAATTATATGATAAATAGGCATATTCTTTGGTTTTTTGTAGTTACTGCATCATTAAATTTAACAAAAATAATAATATTAAAATTTAAAATGAGGCGTTAAAACAAAGAAATAAAACTTATAAAATTAAGATTAACAGTTAGTTCTTGAAAATACCTTTTTTGTAAAGACAATGTGTTACAAGAATAAAAGCCCGGTGGCGAAATTAAATTGAATTGTTATTTAAAAAGCAAAGGAAGTTTATGATAAATGAAGATGAACAGAGAGAAAATTAAAGAAATATCTTGCTTGACAGTTCCATGAAAGGTCCGCAGACACCTTGTGCTCCTTATCGCCTCAAAACCTTCCTTCCGCTGTCTCAAAATTAGTTTTTGTCCCATGAAATATAAATTTACTTTCGATTGTAGAACATTTACAAAGAAAAACGTTTTTCAAAGTGTTTCAAGAGATTCGGTAAATAATATTGAAAAGGTGAAATCTTCGCGATTCTGACGATATAATAAGAATAAAAAATATTTATCATGAGAAGAAATTTAGGCAGAGATAAAATAGGTTTATCGAATTACTAAATTTTACTGAAATACTCGATTTGAACCCTTTCGCATCGGTTATCGGCATATGCCGTCATAAGATTTCCCGACCGTTGACATCGTTTGACGTGATATATGGTTTTGCCACATTCTTAGAATAGTTTTTCATGCATCATCTGATAGCTAAAGGATACAAGAACCAATGTGATATTTGAAAATAGACTAGATAAGTACATTTATGCTTCAAATACTAGTTTTATAATTGACAGTATAATTTGTATTCTAACCGAGCCGTGATGAAAGGGTTAAAGATAATTTTATTAACATTTCTAAGATAAAATTGATAATTTATTTTATGAAGTTAATCTCCGAAAGTTGATATTCACAAAATGAGATACTTAATTATGCGGCAGTGCTGTACATAAAGGTAGGTCTATGGTTCAAATCTCCGTGTGAGCCGTTTATTTTTCTTTCACTAATTGATGATAAAAACGTCTTTTAATGTATTTTTGGAACTTGAACTGGCAATCATCACTAGGACCCCCTACAAGATGGACCGACGATATAAGAAGAATAGCGGGAGTACCTGGATGCGGAAGGCAGGATCGAAAATGGAGACTCATGCGGGAGGCCTACGTTCAACAGTGGACGGACACAGGCTGATGATGATGATGATGATGACTCGAATTAATTTTATTACAATTGAATTCGATTTATAATACTACTTAGTAACCACCATAATGGACAAATGCGGTTGCGTTTTACGTTTGAAAACTCTAGGAAAGGAATTATTCACAATCAGTTAGGTTCAGTGCGCGAGAATTAAAGGGGTATTGCACTAAAGAAAGTTTCTTATTATTTTTACGGTCATTAAAAGTAAAGTTGGTGGAAGGAATCCATGAATATTTAGATTCCTTTATTAAAAAAGTAAGTCGGATATTATATTACCCCGTAGAAATGAGTCATTTGTAGATCTTTTTTAGTGCCTAATCGGATGTATTATTTTAATTTAAAAACAGCTTTTTTAAAACCTTCACCGCCAGTTTTGCTCGCTTATTCCCAAATCGTGGAAGGGGAAATTAACCAATACTCCGTGATAAAAATAAAGCTTAGAATTTACACGTTAACGTCATGTTGAAGGAAGTTCGTTGAAAGTTTCCAAGATTCAATGCGAAGAGAGAATAAAAATATAAATACGTTTACATTAACAATTTAAAAACAACTTTTTTGATCCACCCAAAAATATATTTTTTTTGTAGCTCGTAAGTTGTGAATTGAAACATAAGAATAAAATTAAAACACAATTAGTTTTTCAGTAATTAAACACACAAACAATTCTACATCAAATTTTACGCATCGATTCATTCAGAAAAAATATCGGCAGACGCGGGATTCGAACCTCGAGCGTTACACCTTTGCTCTGTCCTATACACCGCGTTGTCCACACGACCACTCTCCGCCTGGACAGATACGCGAAACCTGGTGTATTTATACCATTGTTAACATCATATAACGATACATGTCTCTGTAGTATATATTCAGAGTATGTATATTACTATTTTATTAAGATTCAATCAGTCAACATTTATTCACTAGCTTTATTATTATTAGTTACTGACAGTCTATTTATTTAGTAAGTACCACTCGGGTCTCGAACCAAACTATAGACTGAATGTGTGTATTTAATTACTGAAAATATAGAAATATATATGAATTATCTATAAAATAAAATTAGAATATTGACAAATATTCTAATACAAATAATAAATAATCCAAACAAACAGTTTTTATTCATATAATTTTTGGCATGTATCTAAGATTTCGTATTATTTACCGTATTGCACTGAACCTGCTAAATAAATGTTCAGGAACTCTCCTACATAAAGTGACTGCGGGCTGCACTGTACAGATTGCTTATTTAGAGGCGAACAATTATCAAATTTAATACAAATCCAACTTTACAAAACAAACTATTGTTGTTTCGTCAAGAAGAAGATATCAGAAGCCAAAATAATATATATATACCATACGTATAATATATTTGAACAGAACTTTTCTAGATAGTGAAGGAGAAATTCATGTAAAATTAGACCCACAGATTCGTAAGGGTAAGTTCCAATAAGTAAAAAAAGGAATCTTCTTCGTAGTATCAATCCGGTGGATTGGTTTGGAGCAACAAAATCTTGCAATCCTCTTCAGCTCAGCATAAGAGATACAACTCACGTTCCTCGAACACTTGCTGCAAATACTCCCGTCTAGGGCGCCCTCTACAGTTTCTTCTCTCAACCATCCCTTCCACAATGTCGTGAAGAAGACCATCGTGGCACACGATGTGACAGATCCATCGGGCTCGCCTCTCTGAGATGGTTCTTACTAGGTGCCTATCTTTCTTGATTATGCTGAGAACCTCATTGTTTCGTGACGTGGTCTCTCCAGGAAATTCCAAGAATTCTTTTATATGACCACATCTCAAAGGCCTCTAGTCTTTTTTTATCACTTTCAGATAAGCACCAAGTCTCACAGCCAAAAAGCAATAATTGAGTAAAAAAACTAGTTTTCACATATAACATTTTTTTACAAGCTGAGGTGTGCGTTTTCTTGCTTGCTAACTTACAGTGGATCTTGGTTGACTAAAACTGGTGATTGTGAATTTATATTTTAATAATAAACTGTTTAATGATTAAATGTGGCTATATTGTTGATGAAAATACTTTAATTTTACTAGGCCAATTAAAAATCTACCATTGATGTTGATTTTTTTGTTTTTGTTATGAAGATTATCAAGAATCATATATATTACCAGATGAATCTTCTTGAGACTCTTGGGTGGTGATACGCACCTACCGACTGCTATAAAAACAGTAGTTTATAGCCTCTCACAACCAACTCCACTCCCATATGTACGTGGTGAACCCTACATTGTCATGTCTAATCAAGATTGCGGTATTCAATCCCTTTGGCGATGTGACGTGATGAACTGACGGGAGAAAAGGAGGGTTGAGAGATTTACCAAAATAACTCTCCCACCTTTAACAAGGCACGGTTTAAACCGACCATAAACTCGCCAAGCCGCCTGGCAAGCGTGGCGTTTTAAGCCAACTACCCCACATGACACGACAAAGACTCATGCGGGAGGTTTACGTTCAACAGTGAACGGATACAGGCTGATGATGAACATTTTTTTAAACTGACAGAACTATGTGTAGGCAATTTTAATTATCAATTGTATATCTTTTATTTTTGGAGGTTTTTAGAGCAGAAGACTTTTCAGAGAAAAAATATTGGCATTACTTCTAAAACAAGTGTGACTCATGCCACTAGTTTAAATGTTGATAAAATTTGAGATGATTCCTATTTTCAATTGCATAATAGTTCACATCCTACACCAAGATAAATTAATTTACAACCATCCGGTAATCATACAAGAGTAAATGAAATAACAGAATTCCGGGTAACTTCTGTGACATTGACCGCATTGTTTTAAGCTTTAAAAATACACATAACAAGCAAAAAATGTCTACAAACCGATTGACGTATTATGAAATGTAATCAAAATTAATTTATAATTAGCCTAATTATTTAGTATTAAAATATTAACATAATGTAAAACAATATTATTTTATGATCTAAAATATGTACAAAATATATGTAGAAAGTCACATCTTTAGTATTTAAGAGTTGTGAGTAATGTTACCGACATAGCCATATCGAATTTTCGTTAATTATTGTTGAAAAGTAATATTTATTTGTATTTATTAAGATCCTCCTCTCTCAAAAAGAGGGGCGTTATTACGTCCCAGGATGAGGAGCAGGTCAGCAGACAAATACATTATTTTTGAAGCACACTGATTTTATTTACTTAAAAACATTACAAGCTTTGGGTCGAAGCGGAAACATACCGCTGGCCGCAACGCTGACCTTGTCCGCTTAAGGCTGAGGACCGACTGACTATCGGGACAAATCGCGCCGGTTTTCGCTCGCGGTCACCAGCACTGTCCGTGGTAAAATTATGTAACTAGTCCCAATGTGGCTATACATAAAAGTGTGGTGAACGACAAAAACACAAGACGAAAGATTGTCTACCGAGGTTTTCGGTAACAGTAAGCAAGGACTACATCGTGATGCTGATGTCATTATTTATCTGTTAAATGAAATTGATTCAGAACCTAATGGGTTAACTAAAACTCACATTTATTACTATATGCAATTGATCATGTTCACTCGGATTGTTGATGAACGACACAACTGGTTTGATAAAGAATAAAAATCCTGTTCGTTTACGCGCTGCAGGATCAATCAATTTTAATGGAAAGGTCAATTAAAATGGGGCTCTCCCTATGACGAGAATGATACCCCAGCTTATCCTTTATTGATATGAGATACGGGCGTTAAGTATGGGAGTTAACCGAGCGCGTTAACTATGGAAATATATTTTTCTTAACTGTCTGGCATCTTGAGCACAATCAACATGTAATAATAATTCAGCTGCTTTTAACGTTTTTTTTTATTAAATATAACTGTTCTTTATTTTAATCATAACTATTTGTATTAAACCTCCAAAGTATTTTTTATAATCAACTTTCTATCATAGAGGGAATTTGTCAATTCATACAGTGATCAAGATCCAAAAACATAAGTATCGAGTAATTTGCGGTGTACGAAATTCTATTTTGTATTAGTAATATTTATATTAATAAGGAATGCTTACGCATTGATACGGAGCATGGACCATCCCAATAATCTGCCACTCTATGTGGATTAAAAGGATCAAGGTCCAAAAACGGTATCGAGAATTGTGCAGTGTATGACATTCAATGTATTAATTTTACTTTTAAAACTGCTTACTCATGTTGTAAATTAAGGTATAAAAAGGGGACTCGTATTTAAAAAATTATATCTTTTATAACTCATCTCCGGTCTTTGGTCTTATCCTCAGTGCCGGATACTTGGTATTCCGGCATCACCATATAAGCTGATGCTGTAATTTCGGCACCATGACCTCGGTTCCGACACAATAACAGTTTTGTTGTTATCTTAATACACGAAAAGAATAAAAAGTACTGCAGACTGTGATGAAGATATTTCATATGTGGGTGTTAAAAGTAGTTATCATTTGTAGACTGTCGTTTTACTTTAAATATTCAACTATTGTATCTTGAGACTGAGTCCGAATCTATGCCGGGGAATATGCGTAAAAATTTACATTTTTCTTTGAAACAAAAGTATTAAAGTATTTAATTGAACATTGTTAAAATAACACTCTATTTTTATCAGTCAGAGCACATAATATTTTTTTTAGTGATAATTGATTCATATACGGTTTATTGTTGACGTATCTTTATAATATAGAGACCCCAGGACTCAAAATAAAAGCACAGTTTTTAATTTAAGTTAGTTTTTTTTTTGTAAAATGTAGACATATTTATACTTGTATTAAAACATAATATAGTTATTGCTTTATTTCATATTGTATTAAATAATACTTTTTTGTTTTTGAGAAGACTTTTTGAATAATTCACGTCAGTGCTATGAGAAAATAAGCAATGTATTAATTCTAAATTGCATGATTTATTAACAAAAATACAAAATGTAAAGCTTTTCGATTCGATAATTGTATTAACCTTTCATTAATAAGATTTTTTTCATCAGAATAGTAATGCTATTCTAATTGATAAAATGAATTTCCAAACGTAAAATAATTAAGTTGTCTCATCTTGCCAGGATTTTTAATGAAAGGTCCAAGACGTTCTTTAATCTGATTGGTTTTCTAAGCTGCCAAGTCTGCTGCTTTGAAACTTTGGAATAAATAATAAAAATTAAACCAAGAGCTTACATTAAATATAGTATTGGGAAAATTAAACTAATCTTTCTCTCATGTTTTCTTAATATAATTGTTTTCGGGGTTATTTATATATATCAGTTTATAAATTAAAGTTTGAAACAAAAATAATTTAATACATTTTTTTTTATCGAAATGAAACATTTATGACTATTTTATTTTTTAATTTTTTTTAAGTAATAGGTGTTTTTAAAATATATTGAAAACCTAATTTTTCTTAGTTATTTTTTTCTGACTATGAATCATAACTATTCATTGCATATTTTCGATGCTCATAAAAAAAGCTATTACTGGAATTTAACGTCAGATAAAGGGAAAATTAGAACACATTGGCTTAACCTAATTGATAACAATTGCAAATTTGAATATTTGAATTGAAGAGGTTAGTTTTACTTAACTAACTTAATATCAAACAAAAAATTAAGAATTTAAATTATGAATCTAGTATTCGTAGTATACGTTATTATATAAGTAGTTGACGGATTAAATGACGATTATAGCATATGAATTTAGTTATTTTTTTAAAAGAAAATATGTATTTTATTATTTTAAATTTTATTTAAAAATATCTAATACACACCTTTCTTGTTGAACTCACTACAGGAGTTATTGTCCTTTGAAATTTACCAGTTTATTATTATTTGAGTATTACTTTTTAAAATATTTAAGTATTAACATCACTTCAAATATAAGTACGAGCACTCGAAACACTGCATTATGTCGTTATATCTATTGGTACCAGTATACAGGCATGGTCAGTAAACGCTTAACTGCGGGTATACATTACATTAACTGCTTGTTATTTAGGAGCCACGTGGACTTCAGTAATGTACTGTAACGTTCTAGAGTAAACACTTACTAGGGGCCGAAGTTTTGGTAACCCTATCAACCCTTCTTCGCGCCAAATTGACCTAAACTAATATACCATTTGAACAATAAACACATTTAAATTAACAATATAAGCTACTAATTGTAACATTTTCACTTGTTTCTGTTGTGTAATCACATATATTAATTAAAACATTTCTCGGTGGATTTTCGAATATTTTTTCAAACAACATTATTAAAAAAAAATCATGTTAATATTTTTATGATTATACTGATTTTATGGAATACGTAGACAAAGTTTTCAGTGAAAACAAAACGTGGACAATTCATAACAAGACACAAACCTTCATAGTTTGATATTCGCACCTTTAACTGGAACATTTGGTTGCCGCAAAATGTCACCCTAAGTTATGTCAGCTGCAATGATAGTCGCCTCATCTTATATCATCTCCACCATCCGGAGCTCTGCCAAGTGTATTTTCTTTGTATATATAATTAACGAGAAATATATTTAAAGATTATTGAAGGCTTAATGGTGAGAAGAGGTATAGACACAAAAAACTATCCGTCCTTCAGTCAGTCAAAAGATGAAGGACCGTATGATTTTTATAGGAAGTGAAAATGATTGCATGAAATTAAATGTCACAAGTATTTATAGTATTAATAATCAAATTTCAATATAATATCAAATTATTAATAATCTGATGTTTGTCAAAATATCACTGAAACAAACTCAATTCAAGTACAATTATTTATTCACTGCACTGTTTGGATGAATTAAATAAATATTTAATATGTTTCATGTGTTTAACTCAAACCTTCAATTCAACCGATATTAATTTGGACATCATTACATTTAATGAATCATCCAAATGCGTTTTTATTTAAGAATTAAAATCAAAATAATGATTCGTAATCGAAAATGATTTGATCTTTTTTAGAATCAGATTAAAGAACTGTTGACGTACCTATATTACTAAATGCTCACTACTATATAAATAAGAAAAAAATATATTTAAAAGCTATTAAACGAGTGATTTTTTCAATTTATGTGAGTAATTTCATAAAAAAGATATTGTTGTATATTTAACAAAGATGGTTTTTGAAAGAATATTCTCATCAGCTAACTTGAGAAAAATTTACATTTTATTTTTCCTTAAAACCATTTGCGCTTTTCTTTTTCATAAGATTTATTGTCATTCATGCAATGTTCTTTTCACTCAACCATTTAAAAACGTCTCACATTATGCTTACATTGCACTACACATTTCTATTGAAATAACCGTCATTACCCCAGTTTGAAACACTTACAGTGTCGTTAAGTCTATCTCGTTTATTTGTGCACTAACCTTTGCCCCATAAACAAAGCTTTACCTTAAACTTACACACATTAATTCAGAACTCATACCAGCACTTTATCAGACAGTTATTGTAAAAGTCATGGATCCTTTTAATATTTAAGTGCCTATAACTGACATTATTTATTATTCTGACTATACATTATTTCAGCGTGAAGCATTCCATCGATAAAGTCGAGCAACATATAGTACACACGAACCAAAATTCTCTATGAGTACTCTAATTATTTTTCATCTTCTACATCCGTTTTATATCTGAAGCAAATATGATACACAAATTAACGTACACACGTTTAATGTTTTAAACTGAGTAATAATTGGCACATCAATGTTAACACAGTTATGTTAAAAGTTTCTATCATTGCATAATCAAATGTTACTGTCTGCATTTGGAAACTCTTGCCAACCATTTAATATCTATTGTTTGCGACGGCGTTTCAAAATGAGTGCTTGGTGACTTGTAAAGAAGATAGCTGCAGTATCCACGACTTGTTTGGGTGTTTTTCAATTCAATCATATTTAGAGACTAGTAAATTAACCCAACGCCTCCGAACACTAGAGTAGTTAGTACTTAGTGGCGGCTCAATTCTGACTAGTTGGTACGAGTATATTGTTGTACATTTAAAAATCTGTTATTTTAATTTTATGCAGAGCTCTATGAGAATTATCTTAGAATTTAAATAGACTGCTCAACAGTGTTTCCTCTAATTTGTATACAATTAGTGTTTCTTTATGGTCGGACCTGCTGTAGTGTTCTACTGGCAAAGTGAGACATTTAATTTAATAGCCCGGAAAATACTTTCTTCCTCTCCTTCCGTTGCACTGTAAATAAAACGTCCTAAAGCACTGAGAGCTGTAGTGCTGAGATTGATGACGCTCTTCTCTGTAAAATAAAATGAAACAAATGTTCTCGGATGGAGAGGCATTAACTGAATACCCGACCATCAGACGTGGAGTTCTAGGGAAGTGCCACATAAGTCAATCGAACGCAATTTACTACGAGCTTATTTATCGTGAGGCTTGAGTTCATGTACGTTTAAAATAAAAGGTAAATTATGTTGTATTGTAAACACTCAACTGTTGCTTGTTTGTTCAATATCATTCATGACAACAGACTGAAATGTCAGGAATTCAATTAAAAATTTGAATGCTAACAATTTTCTTTGTGTACAAAATGCTTTATTCAGAATCATTTATTATAATTCAATAAAAATATAATTAGCCCCTGAGTTATTTTGTTGTGTACTTCTTTATATAGCACAGACAAACGGAGAGGTAGATGATCTCGTGTTTGAAATATTTTCAATACATCTCAATACCTCCTTTGTCGCGCAACTTTTCTTGGAAAACTGAGTTTTGCAAAGAAAAAATATTTGTAAGCAAGATGATGAGCCTCGTATCGTAAAAATCAGTAGTCCCTTCGGAAAAGTGGGAGAAATTATATATGTATATTTTTTGTTAATTTGATTATTAATGAATTATGCGGCGTAATATTGGCAGAAGTGATTCAAGTAATAGCTACCTGTGAGGCTGTAATTTTTTCTGTAAGGCAGTCTACTGAATCTCCCCCCTGTGGTTCATACCGTAGACTCTTAATGAGTTTTTCCGTAATGAAAAGATTTACCGATCTTCTTTCATCAGCTTTTTTCACCGTAAATAAGTCTCGCTTTTCAGAGCCAGTCGGTTTCCTCATATTGATTTAAGATTATTTTTCATATTAAATAATAATGAATTATTTTTTTAGGTAATTGATTTTTCGTGTATTGCCAAAGCGCAAAGCTTTGATATTTTTAATGCAAAAATAAACCGAAAAACCAAAAGATTATTTTAGTGCACTACTCTCCATGAACAAGGATATTAATACGCTATTTGGATTGCGGCATACTTATAATAGTTACTAATTACACCATTATTTATACTCCATTGTCTAAATAACTATTAAAAGCAGTTGCATTAAGTTCATTGTTTTGTTTGAATACATAGTAACTTAGACCCTCCCAAGACCTTAACCAGTTGTTCTTTAAGTGCGAAAAAACTTAGTTTTAATCCTCGTCTAATGTTGCATAACTTCGGTAATCTAATGAGAATTACAATATTCGTAAAAATCTTCAGCAACTTGAGGTCCAACATGGAATATACATAGTTTTATACGGACTATTAGTTGATACTACAGCAAGCGTCTTTACGTTGAAGATATAAAACCTGTAGTATCTAAGGCATATTTGGCGTTTGTTGATTATTTTTTAATTCCATGATTAGTCTGACGCTTCCAAGGCTTGTAATATTTGGCTGTATGGAGTTCCTTAGACCAATAACCATTTAAATAAGTCGCTGAGAAACATATTTAATATCCAATACTAACACCGTATGTTAGAACATAAATTTTGATAAACTACTTATGACTAATTATAAAGATACTCTTTTTAGCAAGTGTAATATTATTTAAATCTCTTAGAGTTAATATTCTTTCTACTGACAACGAAATACGAACTATATCAAAATTCGATAAATTGTATATATTTTTGTAATAGATTTCTTCTTTCGTGGAAGCCATTTTATATTATTATATTTTTTTACATTTCATGATAAATATACACTTCGATTCTTCTCTTCTTACTTCCTGAGCTCCGCCAGCCGCCTGGGCGAGGCGGAAGCTTATAAGCTCTTTACATAATTGATAGTTGTAAAAAAGCTCGCTTTGAAGTAATCTTTAAATAAATTGATTTTTTTATACCGAACATTTTCCCCGCTTTTTGCGCTTAACTGTAAAGTATAAAAACATTTTGTTAAACTTATCGCGTTTTTTCAGCATTTGAAATTTCCACCACTTTTGTAAGCCCCTTAAAACGAAAAGCCCTTAACCTATAACAAAAAAAATATGAATAATTACGAAAAAATATCTCAAAAACAATTCAAAAAATGTCATAAAATAAAACTACGGTATGCTACCTTAAATGGAGCATATGTTTGTAATAAACTGCCACCACAATCTTTGTTAGCCATCTTGTTTCAAATCTGCTCACTGGAGCTCCGCCGAGTACGAAAGCAACATTGAAGGGAGCATCTTTTAGATTTTGTAAATACACCCAATCCTTTAAGTCGCGACTTTTTAAAAGTAATTTCCATTGAATGCGATATTTTTACATGACACCATTACTTTTTTAAACATACATAGCCACACATGAATCCAAGCCCTTGACGAATTCTACCGACGTATTTATTTTATCAGAAACATTTATGACCTAAAGGTGTGAAACTTATTATTTTAAATTAATTTAAATTAAAATGTTAAAAAATTAAAAATATTTAGTTTTGATTCACATTTTATTTTTAATGATTACATGTTTCTGATTCCACTGAGACCATCTTCAATAAAGGTTAAATTATAAACTTATATAGGTATGTACAAGTATGAGTTCCTACGTTAGTACACACATATTTACATATTGTATATGTGTGCGGATTAAACCATTGAAAAAAGACAATATAACATCGTACTCTTATTATAATAATTAGCTCTGAAACTAAACATAACATAAAGAATATTGACAATATGCTCCCGTTAGGGGGACGCCAAAAATATTAATTTGAAGCTCCGCAAGCAACTTGCCAAAACATTTGCTTGGAGCATCTTGATGTACGGCTATGAGACATGGTGCTTATCTGAAAGTGATAGAAAAACACTATAGGCCTTTGAGTCATACAGAAGACTTCTCGGAATTTCCTGGAGAGACCACGTCACGAACAATGAGGTTCACAGCATAATCAAGGAAGATAGGCACCTAGTAAGAACCATCTCAGAGAGACGAGCCCGATGTATTGGTCACATTACGCGCCACGATGGTCTTCTTTACGACATTGTGGAAGGGATGGTTGAGGGTAGAAACTGTAGAGGGCGCCCTAGACGGGAGTATTTGCAGTAAGTGTTCGAGGACATGAGTTGTAGTTTTTATGCTGAGCTAAAGAGGATTACAGAAGATCGAGAGGAGTGGAAATCGAGATGCAAGATTTTGTTCATGCAAACCAATCCACCGGATTGATACTACGAAGAAGAAGGGGGACGGATATGGAAATGATAATGGTGATTATTTTTGCTTTACGTCATGTAATTTATTTCACCTTACCATCTGTGAATATTAAAAAAAAATGATAAAGTTATGACTGTTTTAAATATTTGGTATAAGTATGTTATATCAATCTACATTGAATACGGCCTGATGAGATATAATTATTGACATACAATGAACTTCTATGATGAGGAATGATTATGAATGATATTGATATGATTTACCAAGAGAGCACTTACCTTTTTACTCATACTTTGTTAACATAATGCTTCGCCGTGAGTAATGGAACCAAGAATAAGAATTTATTGCGATCGCTTAGCGAAGGCAATAAGATTTTTATTGTGCAATGATGTCGCATGAAATTTGAATTCGACCGCATCTGTGGGTAGATTTTTGTCATTTCATTCCGTACGACTCGGAGCGCATTCTTCTCTCCATCTGTCAGCATTTGATCCATACCCAGCCACATTTATTGCTCTCCTCTGATCTGAAAATGGTTGCATTATTGGAAGAGACTGAAAGACGGAATTATTTATTTTATACAAGAGAAAACCGGCAACGTTGATTAATTTAAAATTTAATTATATACCAGTTTAACCTTACCTGCTTTGTGTATCAATTACTCAATGTTTCGCATAACTTTAAAAATAACAAAGTACCAAACGCTAAATAGTATGTAAGTTTAACTTTAAGATATTTATATTCTTATTTTACTTATTAGATATTTTTATAGTGTATTTTTTAAACAGCATAAGTATCGTTAGGATTTTTTTAAACACAGTAAAGAAAAGATTAATAATACAAGTAGTTAAAAATTGCATTTACTCTTTTGATTTTAATACGACATTACACCCTGTTGTGCCATTTTTAAGGATCTGAATTTCCTAAAAAGAGAACAAATAATCGTTACCTCGAAAATATTGTAGGAAAGAGCCGAGGTTTACCTAATACTGAACTAAACTATGTTGTTAATAGCTGATTTTTATAGGATAAATTCTGTCTTCTAATAATTTTCATATACATATATTCGTAGATATGATAGGTATTTTATGATTATGAGATCAGTCTTACTTAAATGTATATTTTAAAACGGTTTAGAGCTTATAAATTTATTAAAACATAATTTTTATAACATGTTTGTTAAGCTTCATCAGGGATTGATTCTACAGTCTCTCGCATGGCAATTGATCGTTTTATCTTTTGGCTTATCATCACTTCGCCTTTCCGCAAATGCTCAGATGATGGAAAGTACTGCAAGCCGAGAGCGTCTGATAGATGACTGGTACTTTATTTTATGTCTCGCTGGAAAATCGTATTATAAAATGGTGCGGTTGCAATCTGCTCTAGATTAAATTCAGAATATGTTTTACTGTTGATAAATAATGATTTTACTTAAAATTGCAAAAAATGTTTTTACTACATTCTTCAAATCATCCGGATCCTGCCCTGGTAGTTGATATGAATCATATGTATTACCTGGTTGCATTCGGAGTGAACAGGTGTTTTGGGATAACGCATGGATAGTGGCAACTGACATAACTAAGTAGCTCTCGATATATTTTTGCTTACAATATTACTGAACGTTTTCCGTCCTTTTTTCTAGTTTTTGTCATAATCGCCTAAAAATCAGTACAGACTTGTTTTTATCAGATGATCCTATTATGTAGCGTAAAAAGTTAAGTAGAAATAATTAGTTAATTGTTAGAATATCACAAAAAGACCCATGCGGAGAAATATTACCGCAAAACGAGGCCACTCTTTTGACCTTATGAAGTACGGTGATCTTTAAAAGAAAGCTTTCTCTATTAGACTGCTATTTTGACCAAAGTTTTCACTTGTACACTGCCAAATATAAAGTACAAAAAAACGGTTGCCAGTAAATTTTATTTTTTTAGTAATTAATAAATGAGTCAGTTAGTTCTGCGAAACTTGCATTTTAAATAATTTTAAATTAAATTAATAAATTAAAAGTATTTAGTTTTGATTCACATTTATTTTAAATATTGTGAGTTGATAACCTTAATGTAATTAATAAATGTGATATAATACTTAATGATTAAATTAAGTTATAATTAATAAATAAATATCATTGATTATTTAATATTAAATGACACTGTTTTAATTTTGAATGCATCTTTCAGTTTCGCCAAAAAGTAGTCATGTGTAAATATTTTTATTCAAAAGGTTGAGACGCATCACGGTACTTGAGGTGTTGACAATCGATTTCATTGTAAATTACCATATCGAATAATAATGACCACGTGGTGAAATTAGACTTTAAAAAGAATGTGAGAGTAGTCGAGTGCGACACTTCCGGTTTGCGGACGCCCTGGGAGCACTAAAGCCTCCAAACGAGACGAAAACTGACACGGCGTTAAAGGGATGTGGTTCCTTACATGCTAGTGCCATATTTCGGTGACAGCCATCACAATTACTTTGCATAACAAAGGATGTAGAAAATACCACTTTACTAATTGCTAAAGTGCGTGCTTACTGCTGCACGATATTGAATATTTTCTATGGAAATAGGCTGAAATAACTAAAGTAATTTCATATACTTTATTAATTTTTATATATGTAACATAATATGAGTATTTTTGTTATTTTTGTGATTTTTGCACTGTAAATCTACTTTAAAATAAGCTTATAATATAATACACGTGAAAACTTAACGCGGTAAACTGACTTATTCAAAAAACTGGGTTAGTCTTACATTCATTTATGAAATAAATACAAAAATACAAAATGTCAGAAGTGCTTAATTTTATTATTTATTCATTCTCACATATATTATTTCAATTCTTCTCGCTTTTTTCAATTTGCTTGAAAAAACATGTGGATTTACATATGCTCTCCAAAAAAGTAAAATAAGCAACGTCTGATAGAATAGATAACAGCATCTGTTCGCTGAAACGTTCAGTTGAAATATTTTGATTGGCTGCCAGAGCACGTTCTGTAGCAGTACAAAGTATTGCTCCAAGTAAAACGCGGTCCTTTGGCTTGAAAATAAGAAGATTGCTGATGCTTGAAGCTATTTGTATTGCCAGATGCATATTCATGACTTTAAAAGTCAATACATTGAGAGTTTAGAGACGCCCCTTACAAGTCTCATTTTACAGTTATTGCATGGAGAAAGGGAAATGGAGGGACTTATTTTGTATTTGCCGAGAAGCCGGAAGAGAGTTTCACATTTGTTGATAAATTTATATTTAAATTGATGTCATAAATAATTATTCGAAACGAGACAAGAATGCAGCATTTAATAAGCTTAAATATCAGTAAAAGAAGAGAAATATTCCATAATTTAAATAAAATGAAATAGATGGATAATTTAATTTACCATATTTTTTATTATTTTATTTAAAAATAAATATTAAGTTTTCCAAAGAATAAAGTGTGTAGATAAGACATCGTATATAACACAAGCAACTACGGGTTTGATCTCTAACAAAACGCAAAATTTAAATGATTTTTAACTAATGTCACAAACTTTGATACTTATGCATAGTATAATGCACATTAATAATATTTCACATAGTTTCTTTCGATACATGTGCCACTTAGAAAATTTAAGTGGTAGCTAGAATTATTCCTTAGAAAACAATATATACATAGTGAATTCCCGTAAAAAATGCGTGAATGATGAGTTGTAATCTAATTACATTGATAAACCAAGGCCTGTGTTTATTTGTTCAGTAACTAGGTTTTGGCAGTTAGTTAAATCAATTGGCAGTAATAATGAAGTTAATCGGCAGAAGACTATATAAATTGGCAGAATTCACTGTTTAGTATGAATGTGGCCAGTTATAAAATTAAAATGGCTTAAAAAAGGAAACTTAACCTAACCTAAACTAACCCATTCATTAACTATTTCCTGTCAATTTATTATTTTTCTACAGCCGATTGATATTTTTCTACTGGGAAATTATTATTTTTTACTTACCTTTTTAGGTATGTATTACTGACCGTTTGCATAAAAGTTACTGACCATTAATTGAATTAAATTCTGCAAAAAAATATTTGCCATAAAATAACACTACATACGTGTATATGGCATATACGTATGTCATCGCAAATAATATAACACACGTTATTCTGCATCTTATAATTTTTTATTCAATTATTTTACTTTGCACAATATTTTATTTCAACCTAATCTGCCTACTTGCAGTCAAACAACTTAAAAAAGATATATATTTTTATTCAATATCATGCGATTGAGTTAAAATGACTTTGTGAAAAATAAATCTTTTATGATATTCATATGAATAACTTAATGATTCATTTTCTTATAAAGAATACAAATAAAAAAATGAGCGAAAGAAAAAAAGGTTATTTATTTATTTTTCGTTAAAGTCATACGATTTTATGTCTAACATATAATTTTTATTTCTAATATGAAATGTCATTCCTTTGAAACGAGAAATTCTATTATCTTTTTATTCCCTGTTTCTGAAATATATTTTTTCCATTCAAACACATACAAGAGAGTACCGCTTGAGTAACCAATTTTTTTCGTATAAACACTTTGAGAAGAACATTAAGATGAGGGGAACTTAGCTGAGGGTTATATGAAGCTTACAACATTTAGAATGAAAAAACAAAGTGAAGAATTTATTCGCCAAGTCTTTAAACTACAGTAAAGCATTTACGCATCGTCCACTTTTAAATAGACTCACTATAAATATGTGTGTTTTTTTTAAATCCTTTTTCACATCATATAGAAAAGCTATATACGGTTCATCTAAGGTGAAGTCATTTATAATACAGTCGTCACTATAATTTTTTTTACAGTGAAAGAAACATGTACATTTGTAAAAAATGTTTTTAATGGAAGATATTCAAAATTTGAAATTTTTTGGTTATTCAATTGTTGAGTTGTATAATTATACAATAATTATATTTTAATATATTATTACTTAGGTTACTTAATGAAATATATAATTTTCAATATGCCATAATTTTATCATATCTGAAAGGAATAACAAATCGTTTTATATATATTTTTTTTTGATTGTATAAAGTAATAAATTGATGATCAAGTTTTAAATAGAAATAACGTATAACAATAACGTTGTAAATCATTTCTTTCGAATATACAAAAAGATGACTAAAAATAAGTAAATTATTTTAGTCAGTCGGTAGAGAGCTTCACAACTTCTGTAACATAAGGGAATTTTCTGAAATTTCAGACGTTCTTTGACGTCAGTCATTAAAACTTATAATGTATCAGGAAGAAGGATGTAAGAAATTCTGGTCCTGGGTCACCGCTGGACCGCACGCCAATAAAATAAATCCTGAAAGCCTGGAGAATATTAAAGATTGAACGGCGCGTATTAAGGTCGGGCGTTTGATGCTAGGGAACCCTGATAAACTCGCTACCCATTTAGTAACCTCCTTCAACCTCTACTGGTCGTGCGTTAAAGTTCAACGTACTGAAGTATAGTAGTCAGATCGCAAATTTCCAGCAATTACGCACTTAAGAAGTAATCGAATCAAATATAACATATTTGATTCGATTACTAAATTAAAACAGCTAACAGCTCGATTTGCCGAAATATAATGTAACCACTTTAATGTAGAATGTGTTAACGAAATGTTGCTTTATATACCTGAATAGCGACTGGAAATTCAAACATTTTTTTGAGGGAAGTAATGCTGTCAGTCTTGGAAATAAATATTTCTTAGCTTTATTGGAGAGAACGATAAATTATTATACTTGTTTTCCTTAATGCTATCAGATCATTATGTGACTGCGGCGTGGAGCAGACCCTGTCACTTACCTTCTGGAGTGTGCGCTGTGTCCGAGTAGCTGCACCCAGGAAGACCTGATGATGGCCGGGAGTAACGCCATCAACGTCGCCCACTTCTGGGCATACAGGATCTGACGCTGTTGTTTACGACACGATTATATATATATAATGGCAGAAAATATTATTAGTTTTGTGACAACAGTCAGGTTATCAATATTTCAGAAAGCGAGATGAATTTATGTGGAGTTGGTGATAATACTACACACAAAACACATTTTTAAAGCTAACTGAATAAAGTTTTTTTTTGATAACCTGAGATAGGATATTGCAATTTCAACATTTTCGGCTATTTATTATGTAATTTCATATGATATAAATAAAATAAAAAGCTGTAAGCCAACACAGCTCGTCGATTTATTTTCATTTCGTGCAATAAAAAATCAAATTATAACAGCCGTATTGTTATCTTTACGATGAAATCAGAAAGGGAAAATAATGCTGGGCGGACATAAAAAATAGACTGGTTATGAAAAGATACTCAGATTGTATAGAGATCGGGAAACAACGGCCTAGGAACAAATTTTCTTTATCATATTAAATCATCATTAATATGTGCCAACTCCGTTTGCTAGCCCTCAACACATTTCATCTCATTGACCATCGTGTCTTTGATTTTTTTTAAATTTTATATTATGCATTTTCACTTTGGTGTGCCTATTTTGTAAGCAGCGTCCACTTGTCAAATTTATCCTGGATTTGGATTCGTATTTATATATATTCTATATTTAAGAAATATTTCAAGCTTGAGCCTTTCCATGGCACGTTTTGTGACCATTATAGTAAAGATAATGAATCCTTTTAGATTCCACGTCTCCATAAAACATAAGCATTTATTTTCTCCACGAATATGATTTTGTTGAATTCAGTTTCAATCTATTAAGCACTCTTTTATGTAAGTTTCTACTATATATTTCGATTGTACATCTCAAAAGAAACAACGAATTTGATTTAATCAAGTGTAGGGTAAATATTGTATTCAATACTGGGTATTATACGAGTAGTAAAACATTGTTGAAATTTTACCAATGTTCAGCTTAGGTTTTGTTAGTACTTTAATCACTGTACAGGTCATCTTTGCCAAATTCACTAATTTCAGTTCATCCAAATATGTTTTCGTTAAATTTCATCCTATGAATTTTTGTATTCTTTATAATAGTTAATTAAAAGATAATAATCGAAACGTTATAAAAATATTGTCATTTTTCTTACAGCGAGCCTTAAGACTGAGAAAGATTTTCATTTTTTTTTTTTAGATTGACACAAAAAAATGATAGAGGAGAGTTACCAACCACTGCTTCAGTATCCCACTTTTCATATTACGGTTCCTCGTTTATTGGCTTTGTTTTCTGATAGAATCTTAGTTTGTCAGTTATTTGGATTGTCGCCAATGTTCTTCAGAAGCTCGCGCGTCAAAAAGCTTCGTCTCTTTACCTCTTATCCCGTCTATGGATCTATTGACTGTGTAGATGAGTTTCTTTTGCAGACATCGATGAATTTGCGAAGCAAAAAACAGTTTTTTTTAGATTGGCAAGGATATTCTCTTTTTGTACGAGTACATTTTGTTTAAAAATCACACAAAAAGTATAATTTCACTCTACCTTACTCGTATCTTTTACATTTAAATATGTTGATGCGTAATTTTGAGTAGGCTCAAGTATTGATGTATAGAGCCATGTCTTCAATAAATCAAATAGACATTTTAATACTGGGAGATTTATGCCTTGCTCAATATTGAATATGCCCGATCTAAACGTACGTTATACTACACTACAATCAACAAGTTTAAATATACTACCTTGAGATGACGAATAACTAGAAACCACTGATATAAGTTATAAAGTGACTTATTTATAAAATCTGTAATCGAGTTAAAGTATTTGTAATTTCAGTCCATCTACAGATGAAATTATCTACGAAGAAGATAAAAAACATTGTAAATGGAAATCGTTCATCAATCATATTAAATTGCTTAAAAATGGTGTGAAAGAATTTAACGGAACGTTTTCCATCTTGTTTATCCAAAAACTAAATACATTTTCTTTTCAAAATGCGTCATGATTTCATTTAAAATGTATTGTCAAATTCACATAAATATAAATTCATTTATATACATTATAAAATAATTTTTATTACCACATTTATTTTATTATATTTTTATTCAATGTAAAATTCATATCTAATTTATAAAATCTGATCACTTCAAACAGCGTTCAATAATCTCTACAGTTTTCACATTTTTCATATCATAGTTTTGTTGAAAATTTTAGACCCATCCTCTAGAGCAGGGGTCGTCAACCTTTTTATGCCTAGCGCCCACTTTTGTCTTTTTTTATGGTAAAATTTCCCTACCGCCCACCAACCTCGCTATATTTCAATTCAGTATATAGCTGTAAAAAGTTCTAGAATGAATGTGGGAGATTTGAAAATCTACAAAAATCGCCCACTACGGAAGCCCGTATCGCCCACTAGTGGGCGGTACGGACCAGGTTGACGACCCGTGCTCTAGAACCACGAGAGTCCAGAGCTTGCAGAAAAAAGCCTTAATGGAATAAATATCCATATCAACCTGTGTAGTTCTTCTTCGTAGTATCAATCCGGTGGATTGGTTTGCAGCAACAGAATCTTGCATCTCGATCTCCATTCCTCTCGGTGTAGTTAAAGCGTATGGTATCCATGGTCTACATAAAAAGGGCACACAGATTCTGGAAGGAAAACTCATGCATTATAATTAAGTAGCAGACGTACGAAGTTTGATGAAGCCAAAGGCGTTGGAGATAATAATATTAGTCAATGGTATTAGTCAGCCAAGTGGAAGAACCTCTACTGATGCAGTTTCAGCTAGAAACTTAGCTTAGGATAGTAAACTTTAGAACTTAGAATGTTTTCATTAAAAGCTGAAGTTATGGTGTGGAGTCGCAACACATATATATACAACAGAACAGGTACATATATTGTAATATCACTTAATTTTAACAGATCTCAAAAACTTTAGCAATCAGAAACATGTCAGTTACCATATTGAGCATCCCGAGTGATAACAAAAACTGTTCACAGTTTTTACATTCACCGATATAATGTGAACGACAGAACAATATTATGAGTAAAATTCGCACTTTAAAAGCATACACACGACAAATAGTTCATGCGACAATGCGAACACATAATACCATGAGTATTTTGTACCTATGAAATTGAAGCACGAAAGTTTTAAGTTACATAATTAAAGGATATGGGATGTAGGGCTAGGAAAAATGCAAGTATTTAATTATATTGTTTCACTTTATATTTTATGAAGGAGGTGACACTTACTAGAAAAGCTTTGATAATATTTTTTGGTGTGCTTTTAAATAATTTTCATTTCGTTTCATTGTTAAGATTATTTTGCATATATGTGGGGTAAAATTAGGAAACTAAAGTGGGCGTACGGCAAAACGGTTGAATGCTTTTCCAGTCATTTGAGATGAAAGCTGCTAGGAAGAAAAATAAGACTATTAAGATTCTCACGTTGTAGTGATCGCAAACACTTGTTGATTTTTTTTTAAATATTTTAATGTTGTTAATATTTAATACCTTTGAATATTTGACTGGCGAATATAGTTTGAAAAATATAAGATGTAGACTGTAAGGAGAATAATGGGCCAAGAATAAAGTTTTCTTGAGCGTACCCATCACACCAAATAAAAAATTTTGCTCACTTATTATCGTTGGAACTATACACAGTAAAAAAAGGTTTTCTTGAGGTATATTGTAACAACAAAAATCATAATTAGGTCTGTAATACTATAATATATTATTAACCCTTTCATTACGGCTCGGTTTGATTACAAATTATGGTGTCAATTATAAAACTAGTATTTGAAGTATAAATGTATTTATCTGTTCTATTTTCATATATCACATTGGTTCTTGTATTCTTTAGCTATCAGATGATGCGTGAAAAATATCTAAGAAAGTAGCAAAACGATATATCACGTCAAACGATGTCAACGGTCGGGTAATCTTATGTCGGCATATGCCGACAACGATGCAAAAGAGTTAAATGCATAAGCCCAGCATTAATTCATATTAATTATTGATTTATTATATAGTGATGGACATAGAAGCATTTTAAACAGAATAATCATTTTTAAATTGTATGTTT
Source organism: Glossosoma conforme (assembly GCA_022606575.1). NCBI lineage: Eukaryota > Metazoa > Arthropoda > Insecta > Trichoptera > Glossosomatidae > Glossosoma > Glossosoma conforme. Next base: position 1,089,924 of record JAGTXR010000080.1, on the reverse strand, counting down.
TTATAAAACACTTTTATTTTTATTTTGACCAAATTGTTTTACAAATGCCATTATTTACCAGTTTTTTAAATGAAACTAAATGTCTTGAATGCTGTTGATACTTTCTACATTCAAATTGTTTATAAATATATATATTAATATATTAATATTTAATTCAAATAATTGAATCGTTTATAATAATAATAAAATATATTTTTAATATATTTCAATAATTTAATAGAATACGTGAGATGAGATTGTTTTGACATTATCACTGTAATAAAAGCATTACGTTTTGACAATTCGAATGAAATTGTCACGTAGCAAGGTCAACTGAGTTTGCACCACTTATTTATCGTACAAAGTTCTCTCATTGTGTTTGGACAGACGTATTAGTTCAGCGTCTGAAGATATAATCAGAGGCAGACGTCATCCATCGTATTGCTTGAAGCAATTTGTGAGACGTCAAGTGTGGTGAGGCTCGGGGGCAAAGAAAATTAAACGTAGACAATATTATGATTTGCATCATTTATACACATTGTATGCCCACTCCTAGTCATAAAGTATGATGATTTATAGTTAACTTTAGTCTCATACTGGTCACCGAATGTCGTATTTATTAATTACTTTCAATGAATTTTGTAATCATACTCTTGCCAATACATAAAATTAAATATGTATGTATGTTTTCTAAAAAACGCCCACGCCTTTCAACCAATTCAAGGATAATTTCTAGTACAAAGAAACCTTCTATAACGTTTTTATAAGATCGGATGATTAGTCCAATGTTCTTATAACCTGTATTATTCAGTCCAAAGAGGCGGCTTAACCCAAAATAATAACAAAAAAGGGATCTTACACAAAAAATCGCCACAAACACTGTAGGAAAAATATCCCTAACTAATAAAAAATAACGTATGTTAGATAAGAGGATTGACTGTATTAAAAATAAATTATTTATTTCAAGATTTTTATTTTTTAGCTGCTTATTTCAAAGTGGTAATCCTTTAAAGTTAAATTTATAATTACTTCATCGTCATCCTCATCGTCATCATCATATAATATCCGCTCCCCTAACTGGAGCATATAGCATTCACGATGTCGCCACAAAGCTCTATCAGTCGCAATAGCCATTACAAGTCAGTTCCGCTGAGTGAATTCTATTTATAGTTCCCGACGGCCTTCCAGGACGGCGTGAGCCCGAAGGCTTGAAGAAAAGGCAGCCATAGTTTATGCATTTCTGTAGCATTCTTAATATATGTTCCAACCAGTTCTACATTCGAAAAATTAAATATCAAAAAATAAGTAACAAAAACGACATGTTTTCATTAATTAATGGGACAAATTTTTGGCATGGTTTACTTTTATACAATCTTCTTTTTATCATTTCTAAAGTAAGACCAATTAATTTATTGATGATTACCTTTAGTGAAATTTGTTATTTTATTTTTCTTCTTCCACATCCGCTCCCTAGCTGGAATATATGGCCACCGAAAATTGACGCCAAGTAGTCAGCAGTTACAAAAAGCTGTCAGAAGCTCCACTGATAACATTTTTATACACTGCTCCCGATATCCCTTCAGGATAACTATAAGAAACATGAAGAAAACAAAATTTTATTTAATATGAATTTCACAAATAAGGAGTTGTTATTTTCCCACTGATTCTGCATCACTTCCTCGATTGCGAAGAAACGCTTGACGACAAAAGCTTGGACCGGCAGACGTTTATGCGCCATCTTTTCTCCACGAGATGGCGCTGCATTTGCCTGAGATGTGTTTATTTATCTGAGCCATTTCTATTGTTTGCATTTCTAAAAATATTTTTTGCGGTGTTTTTTTCTTCCTCTACTCGTTTCTTTATCTTTGCAATCATTTTTGATGTTTTATTATTTGCAGTTGAGATCACAACTGAGATTCGTGGTCTTTTGGAGTATCAATAGTCTCCTGCACCATTTTACCTTCTACATATTAAGTTAGAAAAAAATAATGTTACAAAACTAGTTGCATTATCATAATACTCTATACTCGATCAAAATAATTATTAATTGTCAATTATGCTAAATTTCGATTATTCAGATATGTACAGCATGGATAGTGAGTTACTGCCAAAGAGACTGTCAATATCGTGAAAATAAAACGAGTTGGTAGGCTTAATATCGCTGGTGTAAGGACTTGATGTGAAATTGAAGAATTCTGCTTTTTTAAACCTTTCGTTACGGCTCGGTGGAATACAAATTGTACTGTCGGCGTGAATTTTTCAAACCATTATTTGCTTAAAACTAGTATTTGAAGCATAAATTTAGTTATATGACCTATTTTCATATATCACAAAATAACCATATAACAAAATAGGTCAGAAGTAACGCCATCGACTTCGCCCACTTCTGGGCAGACAGGATCTGACCCTGTTGTTTCCGACACGATTATATATATATGTATAACATTGGTTCTTCTATCCTTTAGCTATCAGGTGATGCATAAAACGTTTATCATAAAACTCAATATATGTGGTGGCATAGACACATGTGGCTTACAGAAAAATCACTCCTGTGACGATACCTTACGATACTTCTTCTTCGTAGTATCAATCCGGTGGATTGGTTTGCAGCAACAGAATCTTGCATCTCGATCTCCATTCCTCTCGGTCCTCCGCAACCCTTTTCAGCTCAGCATAAGCACTACAATTCATGTCCTCGAATACTTGCTGCAAATACTCCCGTCTAGTGCGCCCTCTACAGTTTCTACCCTCAACCATCCCCTCCACAATATCGTGAAGAAGACCATCGTGGCGCATGATGTGGCCGATCCATCGGGCTCGCCTCTCTGAGATACGATACTTATTAACGTGCTTATACAGATTTCTGTAAAAAATACATGTAGGTTGATAAAGAGAATGACTGCACTTCTAATTTCTTACCGTAGATGTCACAATGAGTACTGAAAGTAGCAAAACGATATATCACGTCAACTGATGTCAACGGTCGGAAAATCTTTGACGGCATATGCCGAAAGCCAATGCTAAAGGGTTAAGAAGAAGGTGGACTCACCAAGAGTTGTAGAGTCACAGAGAAAATGATTGAACAATAGACTCTCAATAAAATATTTTTTCAAATGAAAAGTCTTAATTTAACTTTTACTAGACGCGTCTGTGAAGTTAAAAATGTTAAATACATTAATATTCTAACAACTAGGGAGCCGCTCTTAGTAAAAGGTTATCGTAAAATATCCCGCAAACCATGTGTTTATAACGTGATACCATATTATTCAAAACCCTCATAAAAATATTTACGGAACAAAATTACCGTACACTCCCCGTGATAAAATATAATAATACAATAAAAAAACATAACGCCCGCGATAAAGTTTCGTAAATACTGAGTTTATTACATTTTTCATAAATTTATAACTGGCTTGGTTATTTTTAGTCGTATCTCTTCGTTTATGAAGCTCGCTTTTCTACATTAACTTATCGGGTGCTCTTCCTCCATTAAATAAGAAGTAAATAATCCTCTAAAGTCTAAGACATTACATGAAGCAACATCACATTGTATTAGTAACTGCATCAGTCGTTATTTACAAATGTTTCAATCATCGCCGGAAGTCTCAGAACTTCTAGTACACTAGAGTAAAAAAAAATAAAGCCGAATATTTATATTATTTTTTGTCGTTCAGTTTTCTAAATCACCAACATTGTTAATCCCTTTCAATCTTCTTTTGACCTAATGTGGTTGTCTCCATTACATCTAAGCACGTTCGTTGTAGCGTACCACAATCTCCAGGTTCGTGCCATAAGTCGAGTTTACGCATGAAAGCCTCACCGGACTGAATACAAAACAGCCTGAATGTTTTTTGTAATTTGGCGTGTATTTCATCGTAGGATATTGTTCCCAGATCGGTGACTTACACCACTTACAGTGATCACATTACTTATTGGATGATAAAAATAATCTAGCTTAGGTGGTGAAAATCTATCGGCTCTTCAGTAATCAAGAGACTTGTTTTTTTACGTAAAGACTGCATATGGTGATGAGGATATTCTATATTTAGTCTACGTAAATTTCTAAGCACTGTAAGTGTAATTTTAACAAGCTGAATACATTAGACAACAGCCCAGTATTAATACATCACCCATTTTCAATATGATATGTTTTCTCTACGAACTAATTTACTCGTATGCGAATAAAAAAAACAATCAATTCTAGTTTAAGAAATTAGTTTAATAATTACAATGTGAATCCTGATCGTTTGTGCCACCCTTGATTGTGTTCCAACATCGGTCACCTGCAACAAAAATTTAAAATGATATTAAATATTGTGACAGAATAAACAGGACTGACAGCTTAATACCGTGGAAATATTGCGATTAGCATAAATTTTCCGGAGCGGACCCTCGTAGGTCCTAAACCCGACGTTTCACACAACTGTCATATGATGAAATTTTAAATTAAAAATCTACCTTTCATGACGCATAATAGATGCATTAACGTAGAACGTGATTTAAGTGTTTATGTGACATTGTGTTTTGTAAATCTTTTTATATAATTGGATCACATGGTCAACACAAATTTGAATTATAATTGAAGTCAAAGTTGCTTGAATTAACGCTCACTTTTTTATGCATGTCCTTTGCGTATCCGGGGCTTATAGGCGTCACAATTTTGGCGATACACAAATTTGTTGGCTTCCGTTACCGACACCCAAGTCACCTTTGCACCCGAAGCTCCACAGGAGTACATAATAGTATGGTTCCCGATGGGTTCCAGGTTGAGAGTCTTTAGGCTTGAAGAGAAGGCTGTGTGTTAAAAAATTTAGTGATATTTAGGTATTATAAAGCGAGAGATTTTTTTCTTTTTCGAACGTCTAAAAAATACTCAAATACTGAAATTCTTTCTCAGCTTAGACAAATTTGTCATTTACGTGTATATATAAACGGTAGTTACTTATTGCAATGCCACGTGTATATGCCATCTAAATGGGATGTAACTACGAGTATGTTACAACGTCTATTGAAGTATTCCACCGTAAGTAAAAGTCTAACAATAAATCTAAAACGTTAATTGAACATGAATCGCGTGGTAATAACAACTCAAACGTAAATACAATGAAAAAATGTACTTAAAAATAAATAATGCCAACTTTTATGTAGAGCTTACAGCGCATGCGCGCAGCTTCGCCTAGCAAAATCTTACACTAACAGGTCGGCGGCCAGTCGCTGGGCGTTCTTCCCATCAAAAGGACGTGCGTTCGTAACTGTGTAATATCCTATTAAAACAAGACTCGTTCGTACAAACAGATGATTTTGCGAATTTATCAGAGTGAAAATATGTGATTTTTAAAATGTGCTCAAATCCGTTTTTAAATTATGAAATTTGTGTAAGCTTATGATACACTGAGTCTGAATAAGTTATAAGACGATCATAAGTTGTGTGGAAAACAAAAGTTTTTTCATCACGCATTAATGTGAGAAAAATCGCTCCGTCTGAATTTACATCTCGCAAGTTTTCTCATTTGTAAAAGAGAATTAAAAGTTTCTGCGTAGCGGAGGCTTCCAAATAAGTTTACACCGTGAGTGATATGTATCAGAGTTTGTAAAAATTTATAAGGCCTAACGTCAATTAGTGTAAATTGAGAAATCTAATAAATGTGCTGATTCTGAAATTTAAAAAGAATGCTGTGTTCAGTTTAAATGGTGATTACCTTGCGTTTTAATAAATAGTATAAAAAAATATATTGATTTAACAAATATAATAATAATGTACGAGATAAGAAGACTTATGGAGCCTTTTTCAGTATGGATATTCATGGCGTTCACCCTGATGTTTGAATTAGGTAATTAGATATTATGTAATGTTTATGTTTATTAAAAAAAAACATGTTTTTATTACTATTTGTATATATTGTGTTTGTGTTGGTTGGGGGATTACAAGTGTATATTTATCTGTTTCTTGAAGAGATCCAGATTAAAGGAAGGAGGAAACACAGACGCTGGAAAAGCACTCCAAAGCTAATTTTGTTGGTTGTTGGTGGGCGCAGAAGGAATTAATTTTTTAAGTTTCGAAGAGCAGCGACCGTGCTAATAACGGTAGAAAAGACTTAGCGAGCCAATCGTACGCCTGTGTTCTATTAATTGCAGGTTAGACGTAAGAGTGTCATTGTTTATCAAACAAATTGTTCTTCTTTAAGCTGAATCAATTAAGTTTAGAAGGTATTTTGGGGCTCCAATCCAAAGGTGACTGTCGTATTCAAGGAAAGGTCGGATTTGTCCTTTAGATAGAAGAAGAAGTTGATTATCGATAAAATACCAACGAGATCTTTATAATACGCCTAGTTTTTTGGAATATAGACCGGCTTTATAAAGTACAGGCAATTTTTATCTTGTAGATAAACGGTATTTTAGTATATTAGATTGTTTACTTCTTATAAAATATTATAATACACCGATAATGTTAGTACAAACATGGGAAATTATTTTGATGTAAGAGACACTTAAGCAACTCATATATTTTCAACGTAAATAAGGGGTCCGCCATCTCACGATTTTTTTTCAACTAGTGCTTATTTCGTGAATGGTAACACTTAGCTTATGTCTGATTTGAGAAATAATTAATTTTATTATTCCGCTAAACGAATATGGTTGTGTATACGCTTGAACAACGCTGGGAAATATTGCGACATTACTTTGAAAATCAGGCCATTTTTCTTCGAAAATGAGCAAGGAGTGGCCGTTACAGTCAATGGCGATCGTTATCGGGCCATTTTTGTTCATAAAAATTGAAGAGGAGGATATTGGCAACATTTTATTTCAACAGAATGGCGCTACGTGCCACACAGCCGAAGCTACACTCGATGTTTAGCGCCCCATTTTCAAAAAAAAAAATGTTATTTGGCGGACCTTATACATAAAAATATTGCTCGTCAGTCAAAAATATATGTATTATGATGCCTATGCACTATATTCGTGTGTTTATCACTTCAACATCACGAGTTTATGTCCCGATATTCACGCATTTTCTCATTTGAAATGATTTTTTGATAAATACTCTCCGTAAGAACGATGTATGTACTGTAACAAATGTAATCCAATGACAAACAGAGAAAAAATACTATATTATTATGTATAAAGAGAATTTTTAAAGATATTGAAGTTTTTTGGGGATTTAAATATGCTCACTTGACAAACGAATTCTTTAATCTCTCGGACAGACTCCTTAGCACTAATGAGTATTATAAAATATATTTTTGTAATATGCCAGTGAGTGAGTGATATGGGTATGATTTCATGTTAAGTATATATCATCCAAATTACGGTTTAACACTAAATTATGAAGACCACAAGGCCTCCCTCCGGTTGAAAAAGTCTTCGATCTCCACGAGGGTCTGAAATTTAGTGGTAAGAACGACAGAAAATCACATTCATTTTTCATATGCCGAGAATAAAAAAAATAGTCTTTTACTTTATTTACCCAACTGAAAAATAAATATTGGAAAAAAGCGGCGGCAGTGAGACAAAAGGGTTTCCGAAAATTGGTTTCAGGATACGCATCTTATACCCAGCGTGTTATTTTATCGGCCCAGTTCATTAAATACCACTACTATTGTCGTCAAATGATTGTTAGAGTATTTTATACAAACATCCAGTATAATCCCATCAAACGGTGATGGATAAATACAATATGTGGTATATAATATGACTCTTGTTGTTATACTTCTATATCGTATCAGATCTACTAGACATTTTTTTTGCTTTATAAATACAGTGAATGTATTTGCTAGATCAAATTATATTTCAAAGGATTGCGATTATAGTGATTTTTGCAGTCTTACACCAAAAAGAACTCACATTAATAAAATAGTTTCTGCAGATTTGAATCCAAAACTAATATCCTGAAATTCATGCGTCTCAAAAAATCAACTATAAGCTTCAGGAGTTACTTAGATCTGCTTGTGTTACTCCGGAAAAAGGAAATGATCAAATATATAGATTCTTAGCGATCCTTTGTTTGTTGCCCTCGTGATAGACAAACCACGTGGAGGTTTATTATTGCCTTTTGTCACTCAGACCTTTCTTACGGTGAAAAAGCAAATTTTTGTGTCTGCGTAGCTAGTGTCTCTGGTCATTCGCTTAATGTATGATATTTGATACGAATATCACATAATATTCTGAGGCTACGTATTTTATTAACGTGGTTACATTTCAATAAGTATCTACAACATAAGATTCCTCTTGCTTTTTAATACATACGATTATAGTGAATCATTATGAAAATGTGCGATTTTTGTCTTTTTTTATAGTTGATTTGGTTTACTTACGATAATTTTATTTTAGCATTCTTGTAAATACGTATTTATCATAAAAAAAGAGTTATTTTACCTTGTGTTTTCAAAAAACTTAAGCAATAAAATTTGAAAACAGTTTTAATATAAAAAGTATCAACAACACTCTTTAGTTTCATTTAAAAAATCTGCTAAGCAATGGCATATTTAAAAAACAATTTGGTCGACATAAAAAAAAACAGTTTTATAAAGACTTACCATTAAAAAATGATTATTCTGCTTAAGATGTTTCTTTGTCCATCACTATATAATAAATCAATAATAAATATGAATTCATGCTAGGCTTATGCATTTGACCCTTTCGCATCGGTTGTCGGCATTTGCCGTCGTAAGATTCCCTGACAGTTGACATCGGTTGACGTGATATATTGTTTTATTACTTTCTTAGAATACTTTTTTACGCATCATCTGATAGCTAAATGATACAAGAACCAATGTGATATTTGAAAATACACCATATAAGTACATTTATGCTTCAAATACCAGTTTTATAATTGACAGTATAATTTGTATTCAAACCGAGCCGTAGTAAAAGGGTTAAAATATTATTTTATAGAAATTATGTAAATAATAATAAAATATAATTAAACCTCTCCCGTCTCTTTCAGTTATGTGCAATTATGCACCAAAAACAAATTAATAAATGGAATTACACCGGCCAGTAATATTTTACAAAGTAATATGCTAATATTCTCTTTGTTTTCGTCCCAAGAGAAAACAATGCGAATATTTTGAATTCTCAAAATATTAATTATTTCACAAATAAATTCATACTCGTACATACGAGGGAAGTAATGAAGTGCTCCAATGTCATTTTATCGCAATTTAAAACTCAGGAAAGCTGAATGATTTTGAAACGTTTTTAAATACTCGCTGTTCATAACTATCATAAATACACGATTCCTTTCACAATATTTAACGAAGACTTAAATTTAAATATTAAGAAATTAATTTGAATTGAGACCTTATAAAGTCCCATTCTGTAAAATGGGACCCCTCATATCATATCTGACAAATATATCATCCCTTGTGGTTGTGGTTGAATTAGGAACACAAACATATCCCAATATTCTCCGCATGCGGTGTCTTTTTTGGCTGACCACCAATTTCATGGTATCAGAAGATTGAATATATTTTATTCAATAATATAATCAATCATATATAATCAAACACAATCATTGTTTTATACTAAGCACAAAGCTTACTTAATGATTAATGTTCATACTCGCAAAATGCTCACATCGTTAAGCTAAGCGTGCTATAAGATTAAGATGTATGATGTGTATAAGCAAAAAGAATCAATAAATTATTTTCGCCGAATGATAATTGTCGTTTTAATGTGTTCTTTATTAGTAATAAAAAATTTGCCCCATATTTTTTGTAAAAAAAAAATTTCTTGCTTAATCACGTCATGTCAACTCCTATTTTTTACCGCGCCGTCTATTAAGTTGACAAAGAAAATGATTAGTAATAATATCAACAACAGGGTGTTTTTGAAAACATATATTTGTAGAGGACGATTTATCAAATAAGTAAATTTATTAGAAGAAGTATTTTAAATATGATACAAGAACAAAACCTTCTTGAAAATTAATCGTTTTTTCCGCATCGTCTACGTTGTCGTTTCTACAAGTTGCCGTTAGTCAGTTGATGATTTACACTGTAGCCATTTTTCTAATAATAATAAAGCCTTATACACAAATGCTTAAGACTTTCGTTCCTGTTACGTGTCCATATGTTCCTGGAGGACATTTAAAAATAATATATGCAGTATGTATTTTGAGATGGTTTTGATTTGGATGAAAAAAAGCCCCGATTCAGGCATGAACTCCACGAGTTTCTTTGGAGGAATGATTTGTTTGCGTCGTCTGTTTGATGAGCATTGGGAGCTTCTATTGCTTGTCTTTATTGCTTTGTTCTTAGTACTTAATCATAAATACCTATATTTGTATATTAATCTTGATTGTACTTCAGTAAAGATTTGATTTTTTTAAATTTGTAATGTTTCTGTAAGTGAAAAAAATTAATTGAAATTGAAATCTTGGTAGTTGGTGACATAAAAAAATTGTTTATCTAGAATAGTTTACGTTAAGGTGTTTGTTTGTGAATCATACCGAAACGATGGTAAATATTTCTGTTAATTAATTAAATTTGCAACATCCTTTTCCGAGACCATTTTTGTTACATTTCTCCACCATATAAGATAATACAATAGAGAATACTGACGATCTAGTTAGTTGAATCTTTGTTCTTCGTTTTCATATATTCGCTAGCAATGAATAAAGTATAATGCTACTTTGAATAATGGAAAATCAATTAAATTCATTATTCATTGCAAGGTAAAGTTTTATTTGAAAACATGTTTAATAAAGATTATCTCATTATGTTAACCGAGTTAGAAGTCTTTCGGAAAATTATTCAAACTTGTATGAATCAGAGGCAATGTTAAATATTTATTCTCCATTTTATAGTATCAATACCCTTAAATCTATGAGAAGTGTTACATTTTTGTTTTTTAATTTATTCAATAAAAATGTGATTGTAAATTTTAAAATAAAGTGGAGTCTTTAAGCGATCGATCGATCTATCTGAAAGCTCATTTTCAGAGGGAACAAACACAAAAAGATTTCAAGAACACTCTGTACTGTCAATTGGCAGTCTGTGAGTCCATCAACCCGAGACTTAACAAGAAACGTATGAGCAGTTGTGTGTTATATTATACGATATATATCTGAATATTCATTCGTCTAATTGCTCGTCCGGCTGCTCCCCTAATAACAATTCTTGCGGCGTCTCGCTGTTGTACCAGCAGCTTGAAGCCAATCTACTCCAATGAGGGTCAATTAATGTGCTGATCTTGTTCAGTAAATGGAGAAGACGAATGGGACTGTTGTGGGAGACGATATGCGTGAACAAGCATTTTTTTTTGTGTAAGCACGTGCAGGTGAATACTGACAGACGGTGATGAAAAAACCTCCTATAATGGTGACCATTTTCATGATACTCGTAGATTAGCATTGTAACATTAGTCAAAATTTTATTGTCACTGGATTGAAAAGATTGGCCAGAGGAGGAAAGTCCAAGATTCCGTTTCCATGGGGCACCGCGTGGATGTTCTTTTCATGCAACCGTCCCACTGCTTGTATAATCAGATACCCCAACACCTAGACTGAAGTCGCAAAGCAGCTTTCTGAGATCCATATAACCTCTCACATCCAAGTCGCATCAGAGAATTTCATTACTCCAAAGGAAGGCCTCCCAACTGGCAAGAACCTTGACTAGCGGACCTGGAAATCCCTGAACAGATTAAGAACCGGATTTTTATTTTTATTTTTTTTATTTCAATGTTGGTAGAACAAAGGACAACCTCGAGCGGTGGGGAATGCTTCGGCAAGGAGAGTCCTTATTGTGCAACTGCGGAGACCTGCAGACCGCCTCACACCTAAGATCCTGCTCAATGTGCTCAACAGGTGTAGACAACACACGGGCTATCGATGTTGCCAGATACTGGGCAGAGATAATTTGACGTCGCTGACACGAAGAAGAAGAAGATTAGTCGAAACAGATAATACAAACACAATTACACACCGATACTCTCTGGTATTACACATATATTGTATTACAGATATGACAAGGATTTCAATTCGGAAATAGTGGTCGGCGAATGTGAGTAGCAGTAAGTAGAATTTAAATGATTTAAAAATCTTAGCGCGTTGTATGATGCATAGCAAATGAAAAATTTGATTGAAATATGTAAATTAAAGAAGTTAAATACTTTAAAACTTCACATTTATATTTACGACAGCATGTGTCTGCTTAGTTCAGAAGCCATTTTCAAGTTATACGATATCTTCAATACTTCTCGACATCGAAACATGTCGCCTTAAATGAAATTGCAAAATTTTAAATTAAATTGGTAAAATATAACAAAATAAGTTTATTTATTAATTAATCGTTGATATTATTTGCGCATAATACAAGAACCGAACTGAAGTCTCACGATGATAGTGAAATATCAATCTATATTAACAAACTCAATAAACTAATATTATTATAAAACAATAAATAAAATTGCTCAACGTCATAGATGCCACAGAAGACAGCTTTCCATCACCTATTGACATGATCGCCTTGTATCGTAGAAAATTTATTGTCAATTTACTGATTGTGAAATATCTCCTACACCAGCACGTTTGAGTTATCTATGTTATGGTCCATTATGGGTCAGCCTAATGGTTAGCCGCGTCTCTCCTGACAGGATAATAAGAAGAGGAAACTGTCATTGTCTTCATGGAGCTGGATTAGCTCAGTAAGATAAGTAATATGAAACGTTACTAAAAATACTCTAACAACACGCTGCGTCGCATGCCATTCAAAAATAGTTAAGTCTTAAAATATATTTATTATGATCTATACATAGTTTTATTAATAATAATATTATTTTTGATCTGCATTATTAAAATTAAATATAATTTTAAAAAACATTGCAGTGATAGTGTGCTTAAGGGAGCGGCTGCCACATGACAACATGGTTAAAATATATGTTAATTCAGGCATCTGTAGGATCACGACAAATTACCTCCATTCTGATCTGTCAGTTCCAAGATATCTCTTCGACGATCTCCACGGTAAAATCCCGGAAAGTTGAAAAGACGGCAACCATAGTGACATCAGCATGATATAGCCCTTGCTGACTGGTACCGAAAACATAGATATATAATCTTTCGTCTCTTATTTCTGTTCGCTTGTCGTACATGTATGTGTCGCCATATTGGCACTTTGGACTTGTTATGTATTATAGATCGCGACTGGTGGCGGTGTGTGACCGACCACGGCGCCGCACGGCAGTTAGTTGTGTGTCGATTGTCAGAAAGGCGCATTATGGCCAGCCCGGCATGTTATTCCGCCTGGGCCGGAAGTTTGTAAAGTATATCGTAAAAAAAATGTCAATGTGCTTCAGAAAAAGTATTTGTGTTGTTAATCTGCTCCTTATCCTGCTAGCATGCGACTGTATAATAATCCTTTAAAGAGAGGAGGATGTTAATAGTAATTGAGACATAATTTGGGTGATTTGTTAATCAAATTTTTAAAAAATCAGCTGATCAGTTTCACGCTTTAGAAGCCTTGTAAGCAACAGATGGTTAACCTTGTAACCTATTCATTTTTAGTTTGCGTTAACGTCTAATCTAATGAGAATCACGTAAGCAATGTTCTTTGTCATTTGAAAATTCCGTCTACTTAAATTATTGACTAAGCTACTAAGTTTAAATATGATTAATATAATGACAGCTTAGAGTTTTTATTGTTTTTTATACGGTGAACTGCTGTATATGAATAACTATGTAAAATTAAAGGTTTAATTTGTAAATATAAGTATGTATAATCATATATTTAAGCACGTACATCACACTGTATATTATACTAGTATAATGTAACGAGTTATGTGACGAATGAGCAAAATTTTGAGTAAATAACCTGGCTAGATATTTGTTAAGAGTTTATGTATATAATGGGGGTTATTAATTTTAATTGACGTCAATCAATTTGTCTGCCATTTATTTTTGAGGGGACCAAAAACACGCTCAATTTGTTCTCGTACATGGGTTTTATTATAGAAGGGGAATATTTTACTAGTGAAAAAAAAACAATACAATAAATAGATATACTACTACTGCTTAATATTGTATGTTTGATTATGTATCAAAGAGGCTTTAGACAAACATTCTTGTATAAAAGTGTGGAACTATATACTATATATAAAAGGAGCTAGAAAACTGTGCAAAATTTCATATCCCTTCTTCGGGAAAAGATTTTAGCTAGATTAAGTTTTCATATTATATCAAACCCTTGCGGAAATCTCGCGAAAAAATTCCATAATGAAAGTTCAACGTGCATTTTTATGAAACATATATTCACAAGAGTGTCCTTCATTTTACGAACGTAATTTTAAACGAATACTCACTAATTAAGTTCAAAAAACTCAGGTCGTAAAAAATCAATCATAAGCATTCACTAATTATGTCCAAAGGTAAAATAGTCATCTAAGGGTAGTAAATTTTTGATTATATTAAAAAAAAGATTGTACATAATTATTTTAAACAAGGTACATAAATCATAATTATTTTAAGCAAGGTAAGTAAATTGCCATAATCCTACAAAACTAGTACACAGTAAATTATGCGATATAAATGTCTCTTTAAAATGTATTTAACACAGGTCTAGGTACACTATTAATGTGTTCTCGATACTTTAAAGTTTACTAAGTATTAAACAGTAAACCACAGGTGCTGGGTTACTAATACTAAAATAGTCATTTGAGGGAGGCTGATTTCTACTACTAATGACATTATCAAACATAATCCTGCCACGGTTATCTTCGAATGCGAATTTTACCAACGTAGAAATTACACATTAAAAATTAAAAATACAAAAAAACATCACGGATTTTGTATGAAATTACTTTGATGTAAAATAAAACGATTAAGTATTCGTCGTTTATTTTTATAATGTTATCGTGATATTTTTTATTATGATTTTACCTGATGTTGTGGCTTTTGGGTTGAGCCGTGTGTGGTGAACTTTTTTCAACCAATATTTCGACCGCCATTGCAGGGGTCTTCTTCAGGATTAATAATTTATTTAGTTTTGAGTTGGTTTATTCAGATTATATAAAATATTGGTTGAAAAAAGTTTACCACACACGGCTCAACCCAAAAGCCACAACATCAAATCTGGCCGTGAAAACCTAAGAAGTTATTTATGTTTTTACCTGTTTTTGTCGCGGACGGAACACTTTGAAAGAATATTAAATTTTTATAAATCGGCTTACGTACAATTCAATCAGAATAAACAGCCTCTTATACTTAAATATTTTATTTCAATAAACTTTTTTCTGCTTTGGTTCCAATTTTTAAGATATTTGTGCTTCCTAACAAGGTTTTAATGGTGTTATAAATTCATAAAATAATTTTAAAATCAGCTATTTTATAATTTTTATTAAACTATATTTTACCATTATTTTAAATTGACGCATCATTAACAAGGTTTTCTTCTGAAGTTAATGTCACCGAGATTTATTTTTTATTTTTATTGATTACTCAGGTAATTGTTTTCCTAAAAGATATTAAATCTGACAATATAATAATTTTAAATGTGGTAGTTTAAAAATGCTTATTATATATAACAACGCAATATAACTGATACACAACTTTGTCTCATTTATTAGATTTTTAAAGTTATTGAGTGGCAATATTAAACGACACTGAACACGTTTTTCTGCAAAAAAAAATGTATTGCAGCACTGCCTCAGTGAGGTAGTACTACTATTGAAACGTGATAGTTCATCGCTTCCACACAGGTATTTTTCCTCCTTCAAACAACCCCTGGAATGTACTACAAGGCTTTGAAAGACAAAACGTTGACAAATAAACTTTCGAATAGAATAGGGTCGAGCGTCAGGAAAAAAGAAACAACATATTGTACGTCCTACAGGAACAAGAAGTCTCACCAATCTTAGTTGTCAGAGTTGGAAAGACGTATTGAAAAATTCCGGTCTCTTCAGGAATGACTTGTTGACTTCTTATATTAAAAATACTTTAATCTTTTACCTTTTTCGACATACTGTAAAGTATGATGTAAAATTAATACAGAAAAATGAAAATAAATAATTTGAGATAATATAAGAAGGGAAAGAATATATTTAAGATTACGAATAACTCAAATAATATAAGAGAAAAGATTTACATTATTAACAAGAGAATCTGACAATCAAAGGTGTGTTCTGTCTGGGAAGGGGTCTAATGGGGGCAGCTGAGATTTGCAAATTAATTGAATAATATGTGCGTTTAAAAATAATCACGCCAAGTGAACATAACGTGTTTGTTTACCTGGCGGAAAATCGCGTTGATTATAAACAACCAAATGTTTAATGCAATAATGTTATGCACAAAACAGAAAATCTGCTAGCGCCAACCGCCAAATTGAATTATTCTCGGAATCAGAATTATTCATCACAATTTATTATGCAATGTTGTCTCTTGTCATTTCCATAGACTGCATATGTGACGTTTTAATTAAAATTTTGATTACATGAAAGCCATTTAAAAAAGCACTATATAAGCGCGGTTTTCATATGATCACAGAAGCTAAGCAACATTAGAAACGTACTTAATCATGGATGCGATACCACCAGTTGCTTAAATTAATTATCCAGGTTTTAGGAGAGTCATTCTAATAAAACGAACTCCTCAAATATTCCGATAAACAAACCACCCAAGGTATGCTTTTGATACTATACCTGCCGTCTATTCAAGTTCCGTACTCCTATTCTGGAGATGGGAGGAAGATCTTTGGGTGCAAAGATATCTGGGATTAAGGCATGAATAATGGAAACTAAAGGTGGATTTAAGGTTCCTATGTGTAACAGATATGAAACAGACAAACATATGACCGTACTCAACATTATAATATATTGAATATAATCAATATGAAAACTTATGCTGCTAAAAAAAATATTAATACCATTTAACATTACTTTCTATTGCTCTTTTTGCAGAATTGTTTGGTTAAATTGCCCCATCCTGTTTTATATGATCTACTATATTAAAAATGAATGTTTTCAATTTTTCACAAGATTAATTTTAGAACGTTTGTCATTGATACTGTATTTGATGTAAAAAATGTAATTGATGTGGGGCGTAAATTTTAAATATCGGTCTTCTGACCTGTCGTTTTCAATCCTGAAATGATAGCACAATGCCTGAAACAACGTTACTACATTTTACGAACTAGGGCAATTTATTCTGTGTTGCGATTACGATGCATTTTTTAAACTATAATCGAAATTAAAAAAAAATCGTCTGTGTACGGTAGTTTGTGATTCAGTGAAATATTAATTAAGCCAATCAGAATATTTAGAAAGTGCATAAATTAAATTACTAATAATGCATTTAAATCTTCGTCGGGGAACGAACCCACGATCTCTGTCTGGTATGATAAGCAAGCGCTTTACCTATAAGTAATATCCATAAGTAATATTATGCTCCATTTTGTAGCTGAAATTTTATTTGGTGATACGCTATATATTTTTTTTTTACATCGAAACAGTTTCTTAGCATATGAATATACTACAATATAGTTCTGTGTTGAGTGCAAAGAGTGAGTGACGAAATTTATTTCGAGTACTGTAATATAGGCTCCGCCATCTAACATTTTTTTTTCAACTAGTGCTTATTTCGTGAATGGTAACACTTAGCTCATGTCTGATTTGTCAGATAATTAGTTTTATCCTTCCGCTAAGCGAATATGGTTGTGTATACGCTTGAGCAATGTTAAGAAATATTGCGACATTACTTTGAAAATCATGGTAATGTTGCAGAGTTTGTGCGAAAATTGCGTACGGATTTTGGAAGAAGAGAATCACCGTCAGCTCCATATGTTTGTTATTTTGTGAAAAAAGTGAAAGAAACTGGTATCCTCATTGATAAACCAACGCGTGAAAAGCCAAAAACAGTGCGTACACCAGAGAATATTGCTGCTGTGGCAGAAAGAGTGCGTGAAGCGCCATCAATGGCGCTTCCATGCGGCGCGGCCATGTTGAACAAATTTTTGTAAACAAAAATTGAAGAGGAGGTTATTGGCAACATTTGTTTTCAACAAGATGGCGCTACGTGCCACACAGCCGAAGCTACACTCGATGTTTTGCGCCCTGTTTTAAAAAAAAAAAGTTATTTGGTGGACCTTTAATATTAAAGTAAATTTAAGTGGACAGGCATCTTAATTGAGGTTTTATGCTTGGCTAAATGTTTCAATTGACAAAAACCACTGACAATTAAAAGACACAATCTGTCATGTAATATTTGTTTGAGAATTACAATAATTAAGGTTTTTAATAGTCTGATGCGTTAATAAAAAACGAAAAAACTATCTATCATGATAGTTACTTGTGTTCTTTTTAGTTGTCGTTTTATTATTTAGCTCAAACTTTTATACTTTACCTGATTAATGCTTGTATTATATAATTTTCGGCAGCAGAACTTTTGATAAAAGAAAAGAATATCAAGTAACAGAATAATTTCTTAAATTATAGTAGATTTATGACAGCTACAAATTTATTACTGCAAAGTTATATTTATAGGATAATGAAGAAACTTGAATATTTTAGAATTATTGATAATTTAATGAGCATTCCTAAATTGGCGAATGAATACATGTTACTTGATAGTTTTAATACACGTTACGTGATAGATTTAATAAAATTTAACATCACACGTGATTTAATATGCTATGTTAGCTTATTCTAAACTATTTTACAAAGTAATTTGCATATTATCTCAGCAAGAAGGAAGTTGTTGAATCAAAGTTATTTTCTGATGAGAAATTGCAAGTTTGAGACGCGTTTAGCTTTTCAGAAATTTCATTTTAAGCGATGTAAACTTTAACATGACTGAACTTTCATTTTGGAAAGAAAACCATTTGCATACGAACACTAATGTGTTCAACGTTCGTGCACAATGTATTGGTGGCATATACTAGTACATAATTTAGTTTTTTGATTACATAAAAAGAGATTATTTTATTTGAATAAATATGATAATTTCCTTAAAGAATTTTTTACCTATATACTCCTATGTAAAATATTATAAATTAATTTTAAATATCAAATCTCATCTCTGGAATTCTATGACGCTTACCATAGTGCATATAGCTAAGCGCTGCATGTGGAGTGTTGATTCGCCAACGTCATAGACCACAGCCCGAGATTCACGGATCATACTTATTATTATATAAATTTACTATAAATGGGTGGTCGTCACGGGACGACTTTCGTCTACCACCAGTTTTAATTAATAGGCTATGACTGGCATTTTACGGGTAATGGATCAAATTCACTCCAGCCGGGGTATTTTTTAGAGCTCAGAAATCGATTCAAAATCCTTTTTTTTTGTAGTATGTGGGTGATGTAGAGATTACATTGCTTATATATAAAAAATGTCTTTATTTTTTAGAATAATGTTCAAATTGTTAATACACTAATCGAAAACAAGATCGGTACATTAGAACGAGCTTTTTTGTGCTACTGTGCTATAAATGGGAGCAAAAACCCACTTATCAGAGAAATAACGAGAATTAAATGCTTACGTTTGCTACTATGACCGTCTTTCTTATAAGCATAGAAAAAAGAAAGACACAAAAGTAAAATATGTTATATTAATAAATAATTTTTATTTTAGTATCCCTTCAAAGAAAGCATTTTGAAATAGTTTTGGCATGCATCATCGAACAAAACCCTACATCTGTCTTTCGTTTTATATGTGTTTTTAAAATTTCCTTTACAAAGCACGTACAAGAAAACATGTGTAAGCTCCGAAGAAACTTCCCCAGCTCCGTAGTGGGGAGTTTCTCATACAAACCGTTAAATCGTTGTCACGTCCCTTCAGTATATACGAAAAGATTTTCAGATGCGGGATTTATGCGATGCAAGCCCGTACTTTAAAATATCACCATGTTTATAAGCTCCAATAAAGCTATATTATTTAAATAAATTCACATATTTCACCGTCCATGTTGAAATTTTGTGCGGTTGATGCGATCCATGCAAAATGGAGCTTTTAAAAACCTTACATTTTTTGTTGTTTTCTTCAAACCCTAAGCTATTTTAAAATATGACCGCACAATTTATCAATAAAATATGATACACGTATTTTTAATATATAAAACCTAAGAGAGGTTGTCAAACCATTCACAGGTTACCACATATTGTATATGTATACCAAATCAGACGCATTATTGATTTACAGCCCTTTACACAAGTCGGTCCCTTAACAAACAAGTATTGCATCAGATCATTGAGAAAGCTGCTTTCATACTCCTTAAACTAAGGATAAGTTGCTATAAAAGATTATAATACGAATAATTGTATACGTTTATCAAAGAAGTAAATAGTTTGATTACAAATTTTGAGTAACTAAAATTTTCTTTTATTTAATTAGATTATCGACGTTAAGCAACATTGGACGTGGATCGCAACTTAGATGGCCTGTTGCTAACCGCGTGTCGTTGTTCAATTTGAGCCGCTACATAGGACCAATTGGTCCAGCGTCAGGCTTACCATCCTTAAAAATATGATTAAAAGATGCAAGGATGTCAGGGGATGAGGCATGAACAATGACAACCAACGTAAATAAGTTGCAGTAATTATTGATAACCATATGTTCGGATATGGGAAGAAAATTGTGAACTTATCATTTATTTGTAATGCTTCGCCGGGATTCGAACCCATGACTGCACGCGCAACAGTGAGAAAATCGTAAATTTCTTTTTTATAATTAATTGACAAATAAGTAATATTGCATTATACTATCAAGTAAAACATTATCCGTACATTTTTCACTTAACATTCCGAGAGAGACGTCAATTGTATTATAACCCCCACCCAAAATTTGATTTATAATTCAATCTTCACTTATATTTATACAAATAATTCGTTTTGCGGCTGTTTGTGATAATATTATCCCGCCCTTTCCGTACTTTTACCCGTGAATAATTAATTTATTGTTCCGTAATGGGCTTACGCCATCCCAAAGTTCTCACAAATATTGATTTACTGTTTCAATTCCAAATATAAAGATTAAATTAATTACAATGCTGCATTTACGGGGCAATAATTGTGTCATTTGTCCGCTAGGATTAAAATGAACCGGCTTATGGTTTACAAATTGTTTTAATATTCATTGAATTTGGAACATATTTAATGTAATGATCGCTGAAAAATCTATCGGTTTTATTTCAATGCGGCGGCTCTGAAAAAATTCAGCGGTCATTTACTCATTGACAGTGTGTTTTATATTTTTAGTTGTTTTTTTTAACCAATATTATTTTTAATTAAATTATATTTGTTAATAGCAATTATTTAATTACGATAAATATAACATTTTAAATGTTTGTAATAGTTCAGTTACCTTAAATTGTTTTTTTTTTATAATATGAGATACGTTTGTTATATTCTAACATTGTCGGCTTGAATCCTGATTGACAGTTCTCGGGTGTCACTTCACAATATCTTATTTTCCATGACCTTTTGTCTTATTGATGGATATTTCTTATTCGTTACCACTCGAGTGTGGTGATTGTGTCATTCGCATCCACTACTACAGTTCTTTTACTCCATTTACCCCCACATTATGTGCTCAGACTTCTGGATTGAAGGTTACCATATATGTTCTAGAACGAAGAAATCATATTTGTTCCCAAGTAGACCTTCAGATGCAGATATGTCCTCCCAGAACGAGGATTCGATACTGACAACTGACAGAAATAATTGTCGAAATTCGTGGTGACTATGTGGTTCAGATATGGAATGGATATGGGAATAAAAATGTTTACCATTAGTCTTTGTTGCTCTGCGCCATAATTTAGTAAAAAAATACAAAACATAAATTATACTGTCTCAATTACAATGATTTATTAATTTAAAATACTACGATTTTTCATGAATTGTTTCGGTTTCATCAAGAAACTACTTCTAGGTGTTATATAATTAAGTATAAGTCTTATATTTCGGCATATTGACGAAGAAAAATCATAATCTTGTAAATAATATTGTGGATATGAATTTTTTAATTTTTATTAGAATATTATTTTATTATTTCAATATTCTAATCTACTTTTATAGATCATTGACTATATTACAATATTATTATTACTTAAATATACATATACTATACATAAAATTCTTTTTTCAACGCGTCAATCCAAGCACAAAAATAACGGCAGAAGCGGGATGCGAACCGCGGACCTTGGAAACCAACTATGCCCAGGTATTCATACCGCTCGGCGAACTGCGCTATGCCCAGACCGACTCGCGTTGAAACTAGTATTTATATCATTGTTATTATCGTACGATAGATTTCGCTATAGTATATATTCGAAGTATGTATATTTTTATTATTATTCAATCAGTCTTCATTTATTCACAAGCTTAATATTATTACTTTCCGACAGTCTATTTATTTTAGTAAGTACCACTCGGGTCTCGAACCAAACTATAGACTAAATGGATGAGAAACGACTACTTATAGTTCCGACTCGGACTTTATAACCAATCATTTACCTGTGTTACTGATGAATAATTTTACCTTCTTGATATTGAGATCGGAACTATAAGTAGTCGTTTCTCATCCATTCAGTCTATAGTTTGGTTCGAGACCCGAGTGGTACTTACTAAAATAAATAGACTATCGGAAAGTAATAATATTAAGCTTGTGAATAAATGAAGACTGATTGAATAATAATAAAAATAAACATACTTCGAATATATACTATAGCGACATCTATCGTACGATAATAACAATGATATAAATACTAGTTTCAACGCGAGTCGGTCTGGGCATAGCGCAGTTCGCCGAGCGGTATGAATACCTGGGCATAGTTGGTTTCCAAGGTCCGCGGTTCGCATCCCGCTTCTGCCGTTATTTTTGTGCTTGGATTGACGCGTTGAAAAAAGAATTTTATGTATAGTATATGTATATTTAAGTAATAATAATATTGTGGATCTTTAAAATAAAACACACTTAGTTGCATAAATTTACATATATTATGTCTGAAATTATCGATCAAAAACTGAACATACATTTATTTATATCATCGCAAATAAAAAAATGCCACTTTCATTTTTTTTTTCATAATCCTTTAATTGCAATTTTAATAATAACAAAATCTGTGATGAAACATTATCACGTGTGCCAAAACAAGTTAATATTTCAAAGCATTATGAAATCATTTATTTAACAAAGTTTAATGATTCAATTAGTAGTGATATTGATAGTACTTCACAACGAGTAAATACATCAAACGAAAATTCATTTCAACAATAACCGAAACTTTATAATGATCAATCAAAAGGATCCTTGGAAATGTTTATCAATTATATTATTCTCCAAACTACTCGTATTATTGAACGTGTGCTTTGTTCATAGCGAAAAGTTTTAATGGGAAGACGAGAGGATCGGATCGTTTTCAAAACATCAAAACAATACGTTGCCTTCTGCGGGTAAATTATAGAGATTAATAATTGAAATGCGAAGCTAACTTTGTATTGATACAATGAAGCGTGGTGCGAGCCAGAAATTATGAATTCAACTCATGTAGTCCAACTAAAATTGATCTGTATTAATATAACAATGTAGTGGAGAGCTTGGGTATAACGCTTTCTATCTATTCAGTACTCATTATTGTAAGGTTGTGGCTTTAATATATATATTTCTGTATCATGTTAAATTCCTTATCCATCGTCAATTTCGGAAGTGGATGGAGACTCTCGCATGAGTCTCCATCCTATTCGATCCTCCGCCTTCCACATCTAGGTCACTCCCGCTATTCTTCTTATATCTTCAGTCCATTTTGTCGGCCAATGCTTTCGTTTGTTCTTGGGCGGCATTCCAATACTTTTTCTTCCCATCGACCGTCGTCTCTTCGACAGATATGTCCTGCCCATTGCCACTTGATTGTGCCTATTCGTTGGGTAGCATCCACTACTTGAGTTCTTCTGCGTATTTTCTCGTTTTGGATTCTTTAGCGACATTCCGAGCATGGATCTCTCCATAGCACACTTGGTAACTTTTATTTTATGGGTAAGACTTGCTGTCAATGGAAACTCACTGAGTGGAAAATTTACGGTGAGAGATTGCTTTCATACTAATTGGGTTGTTTAAAGATATTTGTGAACAATTATAGTGTTTGTAAAATTGATTCACTGTCATTTGTTGAACCCATTATATTTCGCACCATAAAAAAATTCAATCCTTAGTGCTTAAATATTTTGTAGATCTATGATTTTGCTGCTAAAAATGAATATTTTAAATTTATTATATTATTCATTAAAATAAGCTGTCAATTATCATTTATTTTATCACGCGTTGGATAAATGGAATCATTAAATTTGGTCAAAGTAGAAATTATAAAACCATTGAAATTTTTGAAAGAGATTTTGTGAAGTGAACGAAATCGTTTTTCAACCAAAAACGCGGTTCTCAATAAAAGTGGATTGCTTCACGCATATTGAAGTGGCCCAAAGCGTGAGCACCGAAAAGACAGTTAGTAAAGAGGTTGAAGGAGACCCAGATCGTGCTAGAATACGGTCTAATTACAGTCTACTTGACTGCAATGTTAAATGGCCATTAAATGGGGGTCGTAATATTTAAATGGTACGAACAACTGCGGCATTTCATATTGAAACCAACCGCCACATCAGGGGAAAACTAATCTTTAATAGTCAATTCCAAATAAATTATGAACGGCAACTTTAATTAAGCGTGTAAGAGTTTCCACATTTAAATAGCTTTCTTAATATTTTCAAGTAATTAATTAAGTATAAAGAATAATTACTTTTTTATTCATTTTTATTGAAATCACGGCTACAAAACGTAGAAATAAGTAATCTGCAAGAATTTTTACTTTATATGTAAAAAAGACTGTCACGTTTGGCGTTTTCAGGAAATTATTGGAATTCAAAATAACATTTATAAAGAGATGTTTAAATTTCTTTTGACATGAGATTAAGTGTAAAAACAAATCGTTTTATAAATTTAAATAAAGAATATAAAGATTTAAATAATAATTTATACTTACGCTCTCATGCTGGAAACAGTGACTTTCATAATAAACAGTTTGATCATCACTTGCCATAGAATCATTTTTGTAAAATAAATAAAACTTTCCGAGCCTGGGATGATGTTAAAATTGACAGCAGATACTGCTTTATTACATGTGATCGTTCAAACCATAGTACAATTGTTTACACCTGTGGAATCGGTACTCCTTCAAGTCAAGTAGCTTACCTGATCCTTAATGGAGAAACATCATTCAGCATATTTAGATCTTTGTTATCTCTTCACACATAATCAATTATTTATGAGGCAAGCCCGTGAAAGGAACTTTTAATGCAACAAATGAAAGTTGCTAAATTATTTATACCACCTTTTGAAACTTTCTTACAAGTTTACTTTCGCGTTGGAATGAATATTACTCTTAGAACAGTTCCGTGTGCGTTGCAAAAGTTCGTTAAGTTTAATATGTCGATATAAAAATGCATATTTTGTATTATCCTGCCAGGCATGCTTTATTATATTAGACGTTCTGAAATTAATTTAGTAATTATTATTAATTATATATTATTATTAATAATATCACAAGCTAGGCGTTTAAAATGATTGTGAAGGTCGATTTACATGTATTTTATTTTTCAGTGACTCATGAATTATTCCTCACAAGCTTGCATCAATAAATTATTTGATTGAGTCTGATTTTTGGATAATCTGTCCTTTTCAGTCATAGTTCTTCATAAAATCAATATTACCGGATCAACGGTTTATAATAAGCCCAGTAAATCTTCTTCATACACATTGGATATTTTATATCGTGTTTGAACAGTTATTTGATCTTTCAATATTGAAACATGCCATAATGCTGGTTTTCAATTTTAATATTGGAAAAGAAAAACATTTGAAAGCTTTTCAATTTCCATGTTTAAAAACAATAACTACTGTTGGTTATCTATCAAACTCTTTTGCGAGCAATCTTTGCTTGTCAGTGTAAATAATACAACTAAGCATTTTGTTAGGAAAAATCTAAATTTCTATCCGAACAATGTTACACAAATAAACACTTATCAAATTGCGAACTCTATGAGCACAGTTACGTCTAATTATTTTATTATATACTAGTTAACATCCTCCTCTCTAATTTTTTTTTATTGAATACCGAATAACACAATGACTTTTTCTGAAGCACATAGACTATATATTTATTTATATTTCGATAACATTAAAAATTTCTGGTCCGGACCTATTCACAGCATTCAGGCCGGGCCAAAACAATATAATCTCGCCGTCGTCGACACACGACTGCCCGGGTGGCGTCATCGGTGACACCCAGCGTCGCAAGTGGCGGTCCATATTACTAGTACTCCTAACAGCATTACAAAATGACGACACATACATGTACGACAGTTGAACAGAAATAAGAGACGAAAGATTTTATATCAAGGTTTTCGGTATTAGTCAGCAAGGGCTATATGATGTCGATATCATAGCTTAGTAAAATATTATTTTTTCTTACTGAAATTTAAAAAATAAAACATTTTCAATTGTATATTGGAATAAAAAATAAGTACGAGCATCTGAGCAAATTTATCTTCAAAAGTTCTTTGTTCCAATAATAATTACATGGCAGACTGTAACATTGTTTGCTTTCAGCTATTAAATTTCAGTCTTGGCCAAAGCCTCTACGTAAATAATTCCATTTTAGTTTTATTGCTGTCAATTAAAGAAAAGGCTAAGCTCAAAAGAAAGGCTGATAAATGGTTTGATTGTTCCCAGTGATTCAATGTCTAGTCTTCATAATTACGGTTCGTTAAATTTCATTTGTATAATAATAATACAGACAATCAAAAGAGATTTAAAGCGATTTTATTATGAAAGGATTTATGAATTAACAATCATGCTATATATATTCGTACATGCAAAAGTCAATTGGGATTTGTCCCATCAATTTATGTTCATTGTTGTATTGTATGTATGAGATGGGGAGAAATGAAAAAAAACAGAGCATCACCATATTCTTGAAAGCATTCAATCAAATCTTTATCATTTTAAAATGAATTATAGACTCTAAATGTTTTCTTTTGATTAAATACTTCTTCTTCTTCTTCTTCTTCTTCTTCTTATCAGCGACGTCAAATTATTTTTGCTCAGTATCTGGCAACATCGATAGCCCTGTGTTGCCCAGCATTAGGTCTTGAGATGTGCAGCTTGTTGGGCACATGGAGCAGGATCTTAAGTGTGAGGCAGTCTGCAGGTCTCCACAATCACACAACAATGACTCTCCGTGCCGAAGCATTCTCCACCGCTCGAGTTTGTCCTTTGTTCTACCAACTCCGGTTATTAATCTGTTCAGGGATTTCCAGGTCCGCCAGTCAAGGTTCTTGCCAGTTGGGAGGCCTTCCTTTGGAGTAATGAAATCCTCTGGTGCGACTTGTCGCCAGAGCTGCAGTCATTCATTTTCAGGGACGGATGTGAGAAGTTTTGTGGATCTCAGAAAGTTGCTTCGCATCTTCAATCTGGGTGTTGGGGGTATCTGATTATACAAGCAGTGGGACAGTTGGTTGATTGCCTTACGCATTTCTTCGGCGCATATGACTTTGTGTCTTATGTTTGGTGGTGCGATACCAGCCAAGGGGTATAGTTTTGAAAAACTCCCATGTTTCTGGGGTGAGAGAATAAGTGTTACGGTAGTCTTCCCTAGTATATTTAGTCATGTGTCGAAGGACGGTTCAGCTGGAACATGTTTTTCGGATATTCTTGGAGAGCGTAAACTTTAGCATACATGTCTTCAGTCTCCCAGGCTTACATTACCCTGAAAGCCTTTTGTTAATTAAATGTATATATATAATCGTGTCGGAAACAACAGGGTCAGATCCTGTCTGCCCAGAAGTGGGCGACGTTGATGGCGTTACTTCTGGGCATCATCAGGTCTTCCTGGATGCAGCTATTCGGGCACAGCGCACACTCCAGAAGGTGTGACAGGGTCTGCTCCACGCCGCAGTCACATTCAGTCGGTCCGCTGTAAAACTGCCAGGCCCTCATTTGTGTCCTTGTCTTGCATACTCCGGTCTGAAGTCTGTTAAGAGACCTCCATATATTCCACCCTTGGTCATGTCCAGGGGCTAGGTCCTCTTTCGGGGCAATCCAAGTATTCCCCTCAGTTGCGCTTCTCCACATGTTCAGCCGCAGGGTGGCCTCAGGTATCACCAGTTCCGTTGTCGACTGTAGGAAAATTCTTCTTGATTTGAGCCTCGTGGTTATCTTTTGGTACCCAAACATAGGGTGGAGTGCGTCGTGGGTTGCTTTGGTGAGCTCCTTCTGATTACATTATATTAAATATATAATGTAATCAGAGAGTTCTAGGACCAGAGCTGACATGGAAAGAGGCGACAATTACATCAGCAACTTTATTGTGACAATTTCTGACGACTATATGGTCTGGCTTTGAAGCGGATATGTAATTATGTGTCTTGCAGGTCACTGTGTAACATATTTTGATGTGGGAAAACACCAAAAACTTGTTTTCCCTGCTTGTAGTGTATGGTAACCACATATTACTACCACTAAAATTGTCGACTTCGATATCTTAAACAGGTTTACTGAATTCTTGTGTATCGTATGGCTTATGATATTGTAGCGATAATTTTAATTTTAAAAACAATTAGACGATACATAAAAGTTAATTACTAACTAATTTTTTAATTTGTAATATAAATTAAGTAACATTTTTATACAAAAAGGTCGAAAACATATTTCAATCTTTTTCAAGACATTTTACTTGATAAACCACATTATCGTGCCTTTTTTTATACAAAAATATATATTTACAATTGTGCTTTGATAGTACCATTAAAATATATAATTAACTACGAGTACATTAGTAGTTACATTTGATTGGTAATAAGCGCGGTTGTCTTTTTGGAATCACTTAAATGTTATGTTAAATTTATCAGTTTCTACATAGATCATCAAATATCGTAAAATAATATATTCAGGAGAACCGCAGCGTGTGTTTATATAAAATATATTATATCCATAGTTTTAGCAAGTGAGAGAGAGTTTCTTCATATTATATTATGGATATATCTTTTTATTCCTTTCACGGACAGCTCCCACGAGAGACAGGTGATATTTCACAACGAAACTGAATAATCTTATAGTGCAGAAGTCACCAAACATTTAAAGTATCGAGCTTGAAACCTTTTTAAAAATAAATATGAACGATCTTTGTTTGTACCGGACGACCAATGTCCATAAAATGAATACTTATTCTCCGTTTTTATATTCACTCTAAGAGCATATGGCTACCATAAACATATAATAAACAGTTATTCTCTTATATCTGTTCGATATTATCGTAGCTATACCTCAATTCAACTCTACACTCGGAAATCTGCCAAGTACAAATAATCAATTGAAGGTACTGTACTAAGGCGTATTTAGACGTTAGTAGGTATTCATTTTTAAGTAGATCGAGGGACAAACTCAACACTTCTTAAAAGTAAAGTGAATTTGCTATTAAAAACGGGATAGCATTTCAGTATTTTCAATAAAACAATTCAACGTATTGAATTGCAGTACAAATGCACTAAAACTACCAATATACTTGTATAATGTACTAATAGCCTTATTACATATTTCATAATGTCTTCTAAAATATTAGTATAAATGTTTCTTAGTCATTATCTATATAAATAAAAATGTTTGTATGTGTGTATGTTTGTACATTTTTATGGAGGCTTTACTCCCTATCTAATCATGATGAAATTTTGTAAATATTTCTATTGCGCGAGAAGGTTTCTGTATCATTAAAACGAACTTGATCTAACCCTGTTGTAAGGCATCTAACTTTGTACGGGGTATGTTGGGATGCAATGAGTTGAGAACTAGAAGAGTTGTGTGCTTGAGTATGCATTTCTTTTGGCTAGTGCACGGCGTGTTCAGAAATCCTGATATTTTGTTAGAAATCATATTGTATGTCCCTGACAATTATTTAAGGATAAGGAGGCACAGATTGTTTGTTCTTCCTAGAGGTAATACTAACCTGCCAGAGACTATGCCTCTTGGGAGAATGATCAGACTATTCAACCTTATCGCCTCGAATATTGATATATTCCACTTGAGAGAAGCCCAGTTTCAACATGAGCTCCACGAATTTATTTATCAAAGTAATTTCGTGGAGTCTTCTGTTTAGCGAGCTTCGGGACTTTTTAATAATTATAGTTAATAAAAGTAAATAACTATTTGTTTCTCATGTCATCATCATCATCAGCCTGTGTCCATCCACTGTTGAACGTAGGCCTCCCGCATGAGTCTCCATCCTCTTCGATCCTCCGCCTTCCGCATCCAGGTCACTCCCGCTATTCTTCTTATATCGTCAGTCCATCTTGTAGGGGGTCGGCCAATGCTTCGTTTGCCAGTTCTTGGGCACCATTCCAATACTTTTCTTCCCCATCGACCGTCGTCTCTTCGACAGATATGTCCTGCCCATTGCCACTTGAGTGTGCCTATTCGTTGGGTAACATCCACTACTTGAGTTCTTCTGCGTATTTCCTAGGGGCTCTTGGGTGGTGATGCGCACCTACCGACTGCTATTAAAACAGCAGTTTATAGCCTCTCACAACCAACTCCACTCCCACCTGTACGTGGTGAGCCCTACATAGTCATGTCACATCAAGATTGCGGTAACCAATCCCTTTGGCGATATGACGTGATGAACTGACGGGAGAAAGGAGGGCTGAGAGAGTTATCAAAAGAACTCTCCCAGCTTCAACTAGGCACGGTGTTAAACCGGCCATAAACTCGCCAAGCCGCCTGGCAAGCGTGGCGTTTTAAGCCAACAACCCCGAATGAAAACACAACAAAAGTTTCTCATGTATTATATCTTATTTCAGGATCGTATTAAATATATTTATATTTGTTATGTTTCTCAAAGAAATAAATAAAATTGAAATTGAAATTGAAATTGAAGACGAAAAACTTCCAAGCAATACCGAGTAAAATCCGCTAATTTATAAAAATACTTTATTTTTTATACTATCATTAACAGTTGAAATTGTGGCTTTTGGGTTTAGCCGTGTGTGGCGAATTTCTTCTCTCCGATATTTCGACCGCCATTGCAGGGGTCTTCTTCAGGTTTGATGACTTTCTTGTCCCTGAAGAAGACCCCTGCAATGGCGGTCGAAATATTGGAGAGAAGAAATTCGCCACACACGGCTAAACCCAAAAGCCACAATATCAAAACTGGCCGTGAAAACATATGAAGTTATTCTTTAACAGTTCTTTGTCAAGGTAGTTAAAAATCTTTGGTTTACCTCATTTTGCTCGCGGACTGGTTCTGGAACGTTGCCTTAGTTGAATTCATTCAGAAGGTACTTAGTGAAATGTAGAATATAATAATAATGGTGAATTCCACTGGGGAATGCTCAATGGCGGTAGTTGAACAATCCAGGTTTTCATTATAATTACCTTCCCTTTAATTTGTTTCCCTCTCTTACGTGCAAACATGGCATCTAACAGCATTCCATTTGTAGTTCATTAGCAAGGAACATTAATTACTTTCGAGACAATACTTAAAATAGTACAAATATGATATCTAATTATTTGATTAAATTTTATGAATTGTAGCGTTATTTCATAAAGTTAAAAATATTTTGTT
Source organism: Glossosoma conforme (assembly GCA_022606575.1). Classification (NCBI taxonomy): domain Eukaryota; kingdom Metazoa; phylum Arthropoda; class Insecta; order Trichoptera; family Glossosomatidae; genus Glossosoma; species Glossosoma conforme. The sequence continues at coordinate 1,058,353 of JAGTXR010000080.1, read as the reverse complement.
TTATTTCACATGAAATATATTAAGAGTGAAATAAAACTTAATTTTTCATCATCTATTTTGTATCGAGTTAATTGATAATATTTGTTTTGAATCAAAATAAAATATTACGTTAATTATATTAAATATTGTGATGATTTTGAATTAATGTTCAACGACGTTGTTTACTTAAACAAAAAAACAAAAAATTGTCAAACCGTTTAAAAATGTACACTTTTTACGTAGATAATTAATACGATTTCAAATACATACACGCAAAGCCTTAGAAGTGGACAGATTTTTTTTTGCATTTAATGAGAGAGAAAAATTTATAAACGTCGAATTCAAACTGAAGATGTTGCACAAAGACAATGTTATTACGAGTAAATGCGTTCTTTAAAACTCACAAAAAACGCTGTATTGAAACTTTGCTTGGCGTTAGAATTTGCAACTGGGCAGTTGAATAGGTTTTTTTTTTCAAGATATTTAATAACCTTATCTTTGCTTCTAGGTCCAAGTGGAGGTCATGAGATAGTCAACTTGGTGGTGCCTCTTCTGGCTGATCCTCGTGATAGCGCCATACTAAGCTGCCAGTATGACATGGGTATCGATCATCTCTACTCTGCCAAGTGGTTCAAAGATGACAAGGAGATCTTCAGATATATGCCAGGACAAGAGGTAAAAACATTTTATATATTTTTGTTAAAGTCTCTTAATCTCATAGTTTTTAGGTTTATACTTGGAAAACTTTGTCAACTGAATAGAAGTACCATACAAACATTTAACTAGAAAATTGACTTTATATTCACGCAGTTACATGTTCATTTGTGATTAATTTAGCAAATTACTGTGAACTTTATTGAATTACTTATTACTCAAATGTGCACTAAGCTAAAATGGAGGTGGGCAGATAATAATTTAACTAAGGCAATTGTACACGTTTAAGAATGAATCACTATGAACTTTCTTAGATACCTAATAATTCGCAATTAGAGTAATTGAGATACTTGATACTGAAGTACTTTACTTTTTACTTACGTCAAAAACCACAGCTTTGAGTCCCAGCGAAGCTAAAATTGGGTATTACTTATTTTTTAATAATATTTTTTTATCTTATTTGTGTCAAAAAATATAGTATTTTAATAATGTGTGCTTTATAAGCATCTCTTCTTCGTAGTATTATTCTTGTGTATTGGTTTGCATCAACAAAATTTTGCATATCTCGATTCTCTTTTCTATTAGATCTTCTGCAAACCTCTTTAGCTCAACCATAAGAGCTACAACTCATGTCCTCGAACACTTGCTGCAAATATTCCCGTCTAGGGTGCCCTTTGCAGTTTCTACACTCAACCATCCCTTCCACACTGTAGTGAAGAAGACCACCGTGGCGCAAGATGCGACTGATCCATCGAGCTTGCCTCTCTCAAGAGATAGTTCTTACTAGGTTTCATTTATTAAAAAAATAGAGAGTATAATAATATGTGTCTACAGAACACAATCTATTTACTTTGAGTCCTTATAATAAAAAACATATACTAATTATTTAACAATATAATTGTAATTTAAATTTATTTAATATGAAAAAGTTAAAAATATTGTGATATTTAAAATTGTCAGTTAAAATAATCTAAAGCATACTCGTATATTAATCCACAAATGACATGTAGACATCACTGTTTTTTTTTACATTTTATGACTTAAATAATCGTCTCGTCGTCTAAAAACTATCAATATAAACTCTGTTTCACAATATTTACATTTGTAGCTTAAGCAGCAAATAGCAAATAACTGGAGAAATGCCTCTTTGTGGTACCTCTGTGGTGACTCTTTGCTCTTAATTGAGTGCGGTTAAAACGCAAATATTACAATGTTAATTGACGCATCACATGCAGTTTATACATTTTCTTTTTAATTGGATGTTGTGTGTTTTTTCAGCCACCTGGGCTACAGTTTCCAGTGGAAGGTGTGCGCATAGTAGGGGTTCCTCGATGCTCGCCAGAGTCCTGCGATCTGGAACTGGTTGGGTTGCTCCCAAGGTCTGCCGGAGCCTATCGCTGCGAGGTGTCGACAGAAGCTCCAACCTTCCGCATCGTTCACGCGAGCTCTAACATGACAATTGCAGGCAAGTCATCTTAAAGATATATATGTTTATATAAAAAACACAAAAATCATCTGAAAAATACATAAAATAAAATAAAACATCAAAAGATTCAGAGCCCACAGTCCATCTTGCAGGGGGTCGGCCAACGCTTCGCTTGCCAGTTCTTGGGCGTCACTCCAATACTTTTTTCTTTCCCATCGACCGTCATCTCTTCGAAAGATATGTCCTGCCCATTGCCACTTGAGTGTACCTATTCGTTGGGTAGCCTCCACTACTTGAGTTTTTCTGCGGATATCCTCGTTGTGGATTCTATCTTTTAGCGACACTCCGAGCATGGATCTCTCCATAGCACGCTGGGTGACCTTTATGTAATGAATAATACTTGCTGTTAAATTCCACGTCTCTGTGCCATAGGTTAATTCAGGGAGGATGCATTGCTTAAACGCCTTAGTTTTAAGACATTGCGGAATTTTCGCTTTAAAAATGTACTTTAGTTTTCCAAATGCTATCCATCCCAAAGTTACTTCGTCCTAATTGTATTACTTGTCCCAGATAGGTATAGTCGTTTACAACCTCTGTTTGTGTTCTTCCAATGGAAATAGGGTCAAAAGTCTGGGAAATATGACTATTTATTGCGAAATATATCGCGGTTAAAGTTTCCAACGCAAGTGTGAATATGAATAGAGATCTCATTTGACAAGCTAGAAAAATGCCAGCATTATGCTTTTGTGGACCTCGTTTCTGATCCTCGCCCAGATCCACAGCAGGATGAGACAGTGATGAATGAAGATACAGGAGAGGATTTACCAAGCAGTTTATATCCTTTGTACCTACACCCACGAAACTAACGTCTAGCAGTTATGATAATAGTGGCAGAAAATATAAATGAATCAAATTTATTTACTTGTTACAAAGATTTGGGATTAAAAGTAAGTGTGAAATTATTTACAGTTTTTTTTTAAATCTAGTCGATTAAGTTAACATTTTATGTACTAAGTTAGCGCGGTTCTCGTTCGATCACCGAAGTTAAGCAACATTTGGCGCGCACTAAAATTTAGATGGATATTGATAACCGCGTGTCGATGGTCACGTATAAAGCCAATATTTAGGACCAAATGGTCGAGGCCTTAGTGGAGTCAAGTTTATCATCCGATTTGCTTAAAAGATCCGATTTAAAATTTCCCGAAAATATACCTCGGAAACTATAGCTGCCGTCTCTTTAAGTCTTCAGCCATCTTCCCCTGGAGGCCGTCAGAAACCACAAACGTTCCCATATGAAACTTCAGTTGCAGATTTGTCTTGGGACGAGCTATGGACAGTGGCAAACGACAGAATAGTGTGGCGGCAATTCGTGGTGACTACTTTTCAAATATGGAGCAGATATGGGAAAAAGTAATATATTAGATCTCCAATCTAAAGGTGATAGCCGTAATCGTCTGCAAATGTTATTATGTACACTAAATGTGTCAATAAATTTACGGGCCACACTTTTATGTATATACTTCAATAATGACTTAAGATGTTAAAATATTTTGTAATGTTATTGAAGGAAATAAATAAATAATTGTCTAAAATTATATTGACAAACAGCTGACATCCTCCTCTTTAAGTTAGTAATTGAATTGCGTGATGGCAGGTTGAGGAGCAAATTAACAAAGACTTTTTCAAAAAAACATTGACATTTATATTTCGATAACTTTACAACTTCTGGCCCGGACTTAGTCACAGCATTCAGCCCGGGCCACCCACAATACGACCTCGCCACCGTTGGATCACAACTGACTGCGAACCGGGCGCCGTGGTCGGTGACACCAAGCACCGCAAGTAGCGATCTATATAACTAGTCATCCTAACGGCATTACAAAATGACAACACATGCGTGCCCTATGAGCGAACAAAAATAAGAGACGAAAGATTGTATATCGCAGTTTTCGGTACCAGTCTGCAAGAGCTATAATCATGCTGATGTCACAGCATATAATCCACAAATGAGATATTGTCATTAATGTTGTTCTTTTTCTCGTGTATTACGATAATTTACTGCGTTTAGTGCGATGTATTTTTTCATATATGAACACACGTTCATATCATATAACGCGGAATGAATTTATTTATATAGAACACGTGTACATGAATTAGGATAAACGTAGGGAAGATCACGTGAGAGTTCTTTTACGGCTCTTGTCCCGTTATTTACGGTTACATTCCCAAGGAAATAATTTTAGGAAGTAAGTACATTATTTGTTTGCCACATCAAATACGACACGGTCTCTTTCTCTTATATTTTACCCACGGTAATATCTTTTATGTTTATAAATGTGAAAGGTAAAACAGAATAATATCGTATCCCTTACATTTCATCACAAAAAATGTTGTTTGTATGATGTTTATTATATTTTTTTTTTAATATCATCACGTAACATTTTATTATGACATCCCAGGAAATGAGAATTAGTTTCTACTTGTTATTATTTTAGAAATGGTAATCATATTAACGGTATACGGTTGTTTTGAAAGCGTATACAAACGTTTCACAGAAAAGACTACTACTACATAGTCAATATATTTTACGTTTAATCACCTATAATAAAAAAATATGAAGTGTCTGCGCTACGCGTAATTAAAGCAATGTATGTATTTTGAAAGGTGTGACAATCCAAATGAAACACAGACAAATACGAAATCATGGTAATATACACGTAATAAAAAATCTGATTTATAACGATATCAAACATAATATCTGTATAGAAATACCGATTTTATATATGTTTTCATGTGAACTAATACGATTATCAATACGTATATACGAGCTCTGACTGATACTGAGCTCCGCAGGCAGCTCGCAAGGGAAGGGATTTGGAGTGGGGGAACCAAGGTACACTACCTAATCGCGGGATCCAACATAACAGTGCTTTTCAGGACTGTAGCGCCATGGAAAAGTTATTTTACGGATTACCCTCGTACTTCCCGTACCCATATAATCGACTGTTGTTGAAGAGTTTGACTATCGCTGAAAATTGACTTGGATTGGTTCAAAACATGTACAAATTGGAATAAATTAATTGTAAGTAAAACAAAATATAATTATACAATGACGTCAGTCCATCTTCCAGGAGGTCGGCCAATGCTTCATTTGCCAGTTCTTGGGCGCAACTCAAATACTTTTCTTCTCCATCGACCATCGTCTCTTTGACAGATATATCCTGCCCATTTCCACTTGAGTGTGCCTATTTGTTACCCAACAACAAGGCTACCCAGCCTCCGCTACTTGAGTTCTTTTGCGAATTGACCTGGATGTTGAAGGCGGAGGATCGAAGAGGGAAGCATACGTTCAACAGTGGACGGATGGAGGCTAATGATGATGATGATGATACAATAATGACAGTATTGATGAAATATATTTTTTATCGTATTATAAGGTAGATTAATCTCGTTGTTGGCAATGGATACATTAATATCTCTTAATTTGAATTAATCGGCAATGTAATATCGAAATATCCCAGCCGGTAAAATAAAAGGTCATAGGAAGGCAAATTAAAAAAATAACACGCTTATGATAATTAATCTTTTAAGTACTTAGAAACTAAAAACTCGTTCCAACATGTGCTAAATGGCTTGACTAATTGACTTCATGTTATGATCTTCTCAATAATTGTATCTCCAGTATAAACTTAATTCAATGATAACAATCAGCAATTAATGCTGAATTTCAGAAAAATTCTCTGAAGCTTTAGCAATTTATCCAACATCCCATAAAAGTTCATCGGTTCGTATTCTCGAGCTTCGCGTCTTAGAAAGCACCCGCAACGTTTTCAGTTAAATTTATAGCTCTAACTTAGGAGGATGTACAAGGACATATGATAATTCATTGGGACTTGTAACGTCGTGAAATGTAATTTTGCGGCAGGTAATAACGGCACCTTAAGATTATCTCAGAGCTTCGGCCCCTTCCCTCGCTGTGATTTAAATGGAGGTTCTATATTCGTCTTAATAATTCTTACTTTGAATTCCGAGCAACTTGTTAAAGCAATTATAATTCTATGAATTTTCAGATTGTTTTATTTTACATTATTTTTATGTAAGCATATACAGGAGAATACCAATAGATGGTGATAGTAATTCTGAAGTCTCTGGAATCTGTGGAATTCTATGACGTGGGGATATGGCTAAGCGCTGCATGTGGAGTGTTCATCTGCCAACGTCACAGACTACATCATCATCCTTATTATTACAGGAATTTACTATGAATGGGTGGTCTTTACGAGACGACTTTCGTCTACCACGAATTTTAATTAATAGGCTATGACTGGCATTTTAAGAGTGAGGGATCAAACTCATAACAACCGGGGGTATCTTAGAGCTCAGAAATCGATTAAAAATCCTTTTTTTTTAATCTCCGCCGGGGATCGAACCCACGACCTTTGGCTTGCAAAGCAAACGCTTTGATCATTGAACTATACCCGCCGGCTGGTTAGAGGGAAGTAAGAATTATTACCTTGTGCAGAAATATTTATGGTAATGAAAAGTTTCATAAAGCATAAAAATCTCACTCTAACTGAATCAGGTTGAAATTTAAAAAAAAAAGTTTAAAAAAAAGAGAAACTGACTTGAAGTATTTAAATTTCTTAGAAGCCACTCATTTCGACTACAGGAGATAAATAAAGGCTCACAATATTTGATCTTTGTTCCTTCGCTTCCTTCAAAATTGAAAACTCGTCCTGAAAAAAGACAAAGAGTACACTCAGCTCTTTATAATTTGTCGCATCCAGCGTCTTCAATGAGCTTTCTCGGCGGAGTTCTTTTGCCTAAAATTATACAAAATCGCTAGAGCTTCAGAGCTTTTGTTACCGCAAAGCTCTCATTTCAGGAAATGCCTCTCTCAGAGCTTGCACAGCGCCAAGATAGCTATTTACTAATGCCCGACCCGATTCTGGTTTCTTTTTATTTTTCCTACCACTGCATCATCAATCTAAGGCTTCTTTGGGCTCCTACTTTGACCTTTTATTTACTTTTAAACGTAAAAAAGCGGGGAAATTATTTTCCGGGCCATTGGATTGAATGTCTCTCTTCCGTTTGGTTGTCAAAAGACTCGACTACGAACAAACTGTACACTCATCGCGAACTGAACGAAATACAAAAAAACCTTTTTTAGTGCATCGCAACGCTGTTTTTTGCTGGCTGAGAATTGATTAATTGATATAGTAAATCATTTCTGAAAAAAAAGGTCTTTTTATTACCCATTCTCTCTTTACATACTCGAATTTCCGCTTTTAGAAATACCGTTCAAATATAAAATTAGCTATAGCGAAAAACTACAACTGGCAAATAATTTTCTCGGAATTTCATAATATAATGTAATTACATAAATGACAAAAAAATATTAAATGAAGCTCATTAATATTTTTTTAATTAATTAATTAAGAGGAACAATATGTGCTTGTCGCGAGGTATTGTTAAAATTTGGTTTTGACTACCATTTTTTTTCTTCTCATTCCGTCTTTTCATAATAAAATCTATCGATTATATAAGGGATTTTGAACGGTATTTACATGAAATAAAAATACGTAAATTATCTAACTAGAAGCACCAACATTTTTTTAACCCTTTTGCGCTCCAAGACTTTTGTCTAGATGCGCAACTGATATTTCACTTTAGTCAGATTTCTTCTTAACCAATTTTCACATTCGTATCCCAAATTTTTAATGAAAGAAATCATAAAATCAAGTACAAAATCAAAAGATAACCACACGGCTCAAATCAAGAAGAAGTTTCCTACAGTCGACCATGGTACTGGTGATACCTGAGGCCACCGTGCGGCTGAGTGGAATACTTTGATTGCTCCGAAAGAGGACCTAGCCCCTGGACACGACCAGGGGTGGAATATATGGAGGTCCCTTATCAGACTTTGGTCCGGAGTATGCAAGAGGAGGACACAAATGAAAGCCTGGCAATTTTACAGCGGGCAGATTGAATGTGACTGCGGCGTGAAGCAGACCCTGTCACACCTCTTGGAGTGTGCGCTGTGTTTGAGTAGCTGCACTCAGGAAGACCTGATAATAGCCAGGAGTAACGCCATCGAGGTTGCCCACTTCTGGGCAGACAGGATCTGAAAATTTTGTTTCCGACACGATTATATATAATGAACAAAATTTTTTTTACTGTACTCAATGTTTTTATATTCCTTAGCAACCACTCTTTAATACAATTAAATGACATTAACTATTTATATTACTTACAAACATAATATTTAAGCGGTCTTGTTTGTACAGTTCATTTCTGTATTCGGGGGCAATAATCGTTCGCTCATACTAATAGCCGAGCAGTTTCTGAATCAGTCGTATTAATAATTTTGATTCAATAATTCATGCGATGCATTTAACCATTGATTGCCTAGGAAATTTATCCCACCACTGCGATGCTTGTTTCAAATTCTAGCTAACATTTCCACCGCCTAAAATGCTCCGGGCAATATTCTACTGTAGACAAAATCGCCGCCGAACAGTATACAAATTACTCATTGCTCAAATGTGTTCTGGCATTCATCGCAACGTGAACAATATTCATTGCAATATATGTGTTTTACGTGGATATTATTTGCCGACAAAAGGCCGCCGACCGGACACTACTTTTTGCCTATGAGCATACTCGTATTTCGCTGAAATTAGATTCATTCATAATGTCAGGCGCTTTTGTGCATAACTGAAACTTAAGCAATTATTAGATAATATTTAGATAATTAATAAATAATCAATAATTAGATAATTAATAAATAATCAATAATTAGATAATTAATAAATAATTATTTAGATATATCACTTATGTTTTTACTTTGTATATAATTTAATAAAATCACTTTAAAACATTTACAATCTTTTATTTAGGATCATTTTTTATTTTCTATTACTGTATTGAATAACCAGCGTGATGGAAACAAGAATAAATAATTTTGACACTTAATATGATCAAAAATTACTATTTTATTATCTGATCACATTTTTTTTTTCTTTCAAAAAGTGTTTTTAAATGCGTTTTTATGTATGGAACGGTCCTAAGTACTAAAATAAGGTCCAGTCATCAGAAACGTCAGACCAACCACAAAAAGTTTTTTTTTTAACTAAATTTATTTATTTTATTTTATGTAAACACATACAGGAGAATACAGACAGATGGTAATAGTAATTCTGAAGTCTCATCTGTGGAATTCTATGACGCTTACCATGGTGCACATAACTAATCGCTGCATGTGGAGTGTTGATTCAACGTCATAGACCACAGCCCGAGATTCGCGCATCATCCTTATTATTACAGGAATTTACTATGAATAAGTGGTCTTCACTAGACGACTTTCATCTACTTATTTTAATTAATAGGCTTTGATTGGCATTTTTCGGGTGAGGGATCAAATTCACACCAATTGAGGATATTTTAAAGCTCAGAAATCGATTACAAATCCTTTTTTTTTTAAATCTCTATCGGGGATCAAACCCACGACCTAGCTTGCAAAACAAACGCTTTGACCATTGAACTATACCCGCAGGCATATATATGTTCCCAAGTGGACTCTTTGGACAAATAGACATCTTAGGACAAGGCATGGACAGTGAGCTTTATTCAACTTTACGACAGCAATTTGTGTTAATCCTATGCATAAGATATGTAATATATATAGAAACAAAAAACAAATATTGCCTCCAACTTTTTAGAGGGTCGCCATTTACAATAACAATAGACTTAATAATAAATTATAAAGAGTGTGTGTAATGGCAATCATTAAATAAAAGTTATATTTAGAGGTTTATATTACGAGTATCATTTCATGAGATCCTTCCGGTAGCGTGCAATCATTTACCGAAACTCTCGTGTGTCTGTGCAGAATAATCGACTGAAATGCATACATACTGTGCAATCAACCGCGGACCACACCGGCCAATGCAGCGTGAAAGCCTTCGAACTGGACCGGTGCAGTGGACTGCGAACCTTTCTACTTCTAGAAGAGTGATTTTCAAGCAGTGCTTCTGGAAAATTCACCATCAAATTGAGCGAATCGAAAAATACTTGTATTGTATCTGATGATATAATTAAAATTAATAATATAAAAAACTAGTCATGTGGAACATAAAGTCCACCAAAAATAAGCGCCAAGAACAGTTGGATGATAAAATATTCAAAATCAGATCAGAATAGTTAAGCTTTGTCGTATACATTTTTAAAGTCGTCATTGGAAATTGTTTGGATTATGATGATCATATATTATGATTTCTAACTTTTGGAATGTAATGAATAAAAGATGATGTGGAAAGGAATTATATTTTATTTTTAAGTATGTTTATTTGTCCTCTATCCTTTAAGGTTGCAAACAGATAGACCTAGAAAAAGGATGTGCATTTTTCGTAATTTTAATTCCATACTAGGATTTTCCAGTTTTCTATCCTCTATCAAAATATGTAAACAAAATAACCTCCCGTATTAAGTACCAACATCTGCAAAAAAATGTTTGACAACATCTCCTCATTTGCCTCCACTCCTTCTATGTATTTATGCCAGTATCCCAAAATAATATATTTGTAATCAGAAAAAAAAGTCACTCCTTAATTCAGGAACCAAGAAAATCCTGCTTAAATATCCTTAATAACGATGATTAATTTGTATTTCTTTTATTACTCTTTCATAAATATTTTCTGTTAACATTAATATTGAACATGTTAGTAGTATCATGTTCAATATTATATGTAACAAAGCTATAAGAAGCATATGCTATCATTTTAGGGCATTAACTAATGAGTTTAAATAATATCAGTTACGAACTATGTTATCTTGCTGTAACTACTATCAAGTGTAAGCATAATAATTCTGAAATCTTTATATACACCACAACCAACAAACTTGTCTTTCATTTGCCGAACATCTATGCACGGTTATTATTTGTCAAACAAGAATTGGTAGCTTCCAAAGTTATTTCCTAAATGACACCGGCAAGCTCTAGAATGCTCTTTCAGCGTATGTGTTTTATCATTCATACAATCTAGATCTCTTCAAGAAACATCTTAATATAAATACAATTGCAATCTCCCCAATACACACGCAAACACATTACACGTTTATTATAATTATTATTCAGTATTTGTATAGGCCTTTTTTATGATGAAATGGTCATTCCAAAAGTGCTTCTTTGCCTCTCTGATAAAAATGGTAGGTCTTGAGTCTGCTCCTGAAGGATGCCTTCGCTTTAAGCTCTCTTATGCTTTACGGCAGCGAGTTCCAGGCCATTGGTGCCGCATCATGTTTACTCACCCATCACATCTATTGCTGCCGGCCTTGGTGGTTGCACATCACAAATACAATAATGACAGTACAAACATTAAAAGTCAGATTCAAAGGCACCTATCAATTACAATAATGACCCGCCGAGTTCCCCACCAGTTAGCTTAGCTCAATACATATGTGACTATGATAATTATCTTACAACACATTGTTTTACTTTCATATTTATTGTAGTGTATTTTTACTTTTGCGTCATCAATGTTATGATCATCTGCAATATATTTTTATAAAACAAGTGCTTTGTGACTGACGAAAATGTTTACAACCCCTGCCCTAGTAGCGCTCCTTCCGGGCCAAGAGCCATCGAATAACGCATTCGAGAACCAAGCTTAAGGGCACCTACAGTGGCTATTTTATTTGCATAGACTAATACATTTTCGAAACTTATTTTTATAAATTATTGATGTATCTGAGAAAATTTATTACATTTTATTTTACTCTATTGTGTCCTGCCCATTGCCACTTGAGTGCGCCTACACTTAGCAATGGGCAGAACATATCTGTCAAAGAGACGACGGTCGATGGGGAAGAAAAGCATTGGAATGGCGCCCAAGAACTGGCAAACGAAGCATTGGCCAACCCCCTATAAGATGAACTGACTACATAAGAAGAATAGTGGGAGTGACCTGGATGCGGAAAGTGGAGGATCGAAGAGGTTGGAGACTCGTGCGGGAGGCTTACGTTCAACAGTGGATGGATACAGGCTGATGATGGTGATGATGATTGTGTATTTTTTGAGTTTATTATAAACTCCAAAAATATTTTTACTAATTTTTTTCAGCTCTTCCAAAGAAAGATCCTCGCTTAGAGGGACTCTCTTCACGCTATTCTCAAGGAGATAAGATTATTATCAACTGCACTTCGGACCTTTCGATGCCAAACGCACTACTTACCTGGTTCGTTAATGATAAAGAGGTAAGTTTTTAATTAACATCTTAATAAATATACTACATTTATCAAACTATATCTTTTAATTCTTTCAGAGTATTTGTGAATGCTAGTAGACAAAATAATTAAAATAAAATAATATCTTATAAGTTTGTTGCGGATCCAGAAATAATAGTTTATAGTACAATCAAGACATTGATACTCTATCAGTGCATGAAAGTATTATATAATTAACGTAAACTTTAATTAATTTTATATTATTATTCTGCGGCTGACGAATATTGCTACCATGAACATTATTTTGATTTATGCGCCTCATATTACAGCTTCATTCTATTGTTCTAATGTTTCAAATTATATGATTATACTATTGGTTATTTAATTTACTGGATTTGCATATTCATGTGTGGTATATTTATTTGCTGTTAGTTGTCTAAAATCGATTAATAAATACGAGTATACTAAAAAAGCTTCAAAGGATAGATTTCGAAACAATTTAATTTTCGCTTTTAAAATCATCCTTTATTCCGCTATTTGAATGAAATTGTTAGTTACTACAGCGTGTAGTTAACAATTTCAATATTTAAAACACCATCTGCCTTACATATCAACCATCGTTTTCTGGCAAAATATGTTATGCCAACACCATGCTGACAACAAACCAGTCACGCTGCAAGCTCCGAGACGCCACAACACTAAACATCACGAGCAATTAGTTGTTAAAACGAACAATGTTTTATTCTCTAAATTTGTGAATACCAATTCTAACTATTAAAATTTTTTTTTCGAATATTTTACTGAATATTATACAAAGAATAAGATAATGTATTTAATAAACGGTTTTCTTTATTCTTAGGCATCATTTCTCGACGTAGTAGGACCCTGGGAGAGCCCAAAGGATGCGCGAGGATTGTCAACCACCACGTTGAGCCTGCGCCTCACGGCTGATAGTAGCACCTTCCGTGATCGCACGGGCCTCCACGTGCGCTGCGAATCTGAACTACCTGAACTTCCAGGTGGAAGACACGTGCGTAAAGTGTTGGGATCAGCAGTGCTAGCACCGCAGCCCAACCTTGAGAAGTTTGCCTGGTCCAACAGTAAGTTCAACATTAAATTCATATGTGTAAATTAAGATTACAACAAGACTCGATGATATTAACTATTTTTCACCGCCACAATAGATAATATAGAGTATTTTGTTCTAGAATAATTGTTAGCAGAAACCATTTGTACGAGTAAAATGTTTTGACCTCACCGAATCACAATGTATAAAAATTCGTATCATCTAACAGTTTCTCAGAGATTTCCACGAGATTTTATTCTGCAACCAAATATTTATTATAACAAAACTACGAGTACATTCTCATTCCAGAATGCATGACAAATAATATCTAATTTTGCACATTGTCAAGATTTACTAAATTTCAATAATAATAAAATAAATCGTGATCTAGCATTAATAGTGTGTCTAATCATTTTTATGTACTGTAGAAAGTTTTCAAGGTACAATGCTGTCAGTTGCCATTTTTTCTGTTAGATATTTAACAGAAGCAGTTAACCAACCAGCTAAATAGTTGTTATTATGAGTATTCCAAATGGGTAATACAATTGTATATTTCTTCTTCGTCTCAATCAATTATATTTATTTACTTTGCTTACTTAAAGTTATTACTCTAAACCTGTCCAAGTCCACTGGTTCGCTCATATATATTCCACATAAATGTAGCCTAAGTCAGTCAGATGATGTATTATTTATTATATCAGCGCTCTGTGACTTCAAATTTGCTGTAGAATCGCTTATCTATCTACAATATATGTAAAATACTATCGTATTTTTATATCCACATCAAGATCAATGTCAAATAAAATATAACAATATAAAAAAAATTATAATGAAATCTACACTTTAAATAATAAATTTAAATAATCAAAACTCCCGTATGGGTTTTTTTTTGCATTGCTAAATTTTCACCATTTTTTGTAATTTGAATCCTCTATAATAATTTGGGAATACGTTACTTATCGTTTATAATGTAATTCTAACACGACGATATTATTCATAACTAGATTTTTGTAGTAAAATGATGAAAACAGTACATTTGATCTTAAAATAACAACGCAAAGAAGTTGTTTACGAGTATATCAGATCTGTTCATAATCTAGGACATATTATTGTGACATACGTACATATTTATTTTCAGTTTCAAAGTATATATATCTAATGTGTTTTATGTTTTTATATATTGTTTCAGGTAAGGGCACAAGATTGATAGTTTGTCTATCATTGATCATTCCTCAGATGGTGCTAAGTTTTCTTCTAGCAGATGACTTTTTCCAGAGGATATCATTGCATTAGATTTTCATACAACTAGTAATGTCATCATTCAATTTATTCCATTTTCCATATATAATATTGTACATACGAGAAATATAAAACTTAAATATCGATGTTGACACTTTCTTGGTAACACTTAATGTATATCATTAACATGTTTTTTACTATAACTATAAGCACATTTTTATGTAATGCTAATTAATTCATTTATGGTTTTATAAATAAATTGTGTTGTAGTATTCTGTCTATCAAAATAATCAATAAAAAGTTTTCGAATTCTTACACATACTCGTAATCTGCCAATACTTAACTTATAACTGAACAAATTGTTTTAAAAAACTACAATATTACATTTATTTTTATTTTAAACCCTAAAAGCCGCTGTAACCCTCTATCAAGACGTCAAAATGTTTTATGAGAGTCCTATTTTTAATGTAATTTATTTTTAATAGGTTTTTTTTTTCTAAGTTGTGAAGTCTCTTTTTTATTATTTTCACTGGTTGTACTATGAGTATTAATCCATTATTTTATATGACAAGCTACAAAATAACTGCGTTCTACAACTATTCAAATAAAATGAGTGAAATCTGTCGTGAAAAGCGTGACAAGTCATTTCACAATCTATTATGTCTCCAATAGTGGTAATACTTAAAAAAAAAAGGTTATTTTTTACGTTTTATTAAATCAGAAGTCAATTTCATAAATTTTATGATTATTAAATTACTATTATATTTTGTCCTTAAAATGCTTAGAAATCATATTCATTGACAATTTATTTTCTGAAAATATATTAATTATATTTTTTTATGGAGTCTACATTCCTTTAAATAATTAATGTTAAATAGATTTACTATTTTTATAATGGTGTTATAATTAAAATTTCATGGTGACTTTTAGATATAAATTTCGTTTCTTTATCATATTATGTCATGAATGTGGTGCGCCGACACCATGCAACAGCGGACCGACTGAATGTGACTGCAGCGTGAAGCAGACCGTGTCACACCTTCTGGAGTGTGCGCTGTGTCCGAGTAGCTGCACCCAGGAAGACCTAATGATGGCCGGGAGTAACGCCATCGACGTCACCCACTTCTGGGCAGACAGGATCTGACCCTGTTGTTTCCGACACGATTATATATATATGAACGTGGTGGTATTTAAAAAAATATATGCATTCTTTGAGATGAAATTAACAAAATATATTACTTAATTTTATAAAGTTGTGTGTATTCTCACGATGAAGAGTATATATTTTTTATTTTTATATTTTTTTATATAAGAAAATATAATATGTATATTCGTAAATCAAATTTATATATGTATATATTAATTACTTATGTGATTCCTTTTTTATGATTATTGCTTAAAACATATTTTAAAATATTTTATAAGCTTTCCTTTAAAACATTATAAAAAAAAGTCTTTGCAAAATTGTAGTTCTTAACTTAACCATTCTATATAAATATGCACAATTTTTAAAAATAATGTCACTTTTACCAAAAAATTTAGTTTAAAAAAACAGCATTCAGTTAAAAGTATATTTTTTTAAGCATATTTCTTCTTATATAAATGTATAATGAAATTAAACCACTGATTTTTAATTGTGTTTATTATTAACAAAGTAATTAATGAATTTGAAATAAAGGTATTTTAAAGTCAAATGAAGTCAATGGGAAAATCAATTATTAAAATCATTGTCGGTTATAATCATATTATATTTATTAAGTCAGTTAATGTTTTATAAAAGAACAATTTTTAAATATAAAAATAATTACCAAAAATTTGTTACATTTTTTTGCTATCGACGTTTTTTTTCGAACATGGAATATTTTATTTTTATATTCAAATGTCAGTTAACCATAGATTTGGTGTATGGAGTTATATAATGAAAATAATTAAAAATATATTTTGTAAGTCAGATAATTTATAAGACAGATATAAAGCATTATATAAAATATCAAATATTACATATTACCATTTGAATATAAAATTATATTACTTTTAAATTTATTTTATCGATGCAAATGTGTAAATATAGTTGTAAGTAAGTGTGCACTTTGTAAAAATCTTTGTAAGCACTGAAAATAAATCATTTGTTCTTAAACTGGCCTATTATTTATTTAATTAGTAAGTAAAAGTGAAATAAAAAAACAATTATTTAATTACAGTCCGTATACACATCCAAATAACTTATGTAGGTGTAAAGACATACAAACGTAGATACGTTAATATTAATAAAAAACGTTTCATTTCATTATTTCATTCTGTTAATATAAATATAATTACCTTATAGCGCTATCAATAATAAAAATATTTAACATTAGATATTCTTTATACTAATTAAAAAATATATAATGCCGATAAAATATGATAGCTTTTTCAAATTTTTAATCTTTAAATATTTTGTTGTATGCTTGAATTCTTGAAAATATAAAAATTCAATTAAAATTAATAAATCCACACTTAAATATCGATCGAAAAATGGACATTATATTTAGAACCTAACACACTGGCAACACCTTTATGAACTAAGCGTATTACAATGATAATTAATAAGTATTTATGCAAGATTTCATTTTAGTAAAGAATTATCGTTTTCAAGGTAGTATAAAGGTACATGGCATATATTTGTGTGTCATCCAAGAACTGGAAAACGGAACGTTGATCGACCTCTTACAAGATGCACTGACGACGTCAGAAGATTACCGTGATTTGTCTGTATGCAGAGGGCGGAAGAGAAAGAAGAATGAACATTCATAACGTAATGATATCCTCCTCTTCCATCAATTTACTTGATGAAGGTTGCAGGATCAGGTTCACAATACAAACACTTGTTTCTGTTTCACATATACTCGTTTATTCGTCAATAACGTCACCAGTTATAGGGACGCCCTTAGGCGCTCCTATAACGATGGCGGGTGCGTTTCGACTGACTGCCCGCTCTGACATTTAGCACCGCCAAATCATGGCAGCAGACATCCGAAGTGATTATGACAATTATAAAAATGAAATGGACCAAATATCATAACAAACAAGATGGCACATGCAAACGCCGTGCAACATTATACAATTAATAATAATTATCATTAGATGTGCAGGTGAGGCGAGCGAACACAAATAAGAGACAAAAGATCGTTTTTCGAGGCTTTACGGCATCAGCCTAAAGGATTAATATCAAGGTGATATCAAGTTCAACAGTGGACGGACACAGGCTGATGATTATGATGAAATTGAATACATGTTTAGATGTACATACTCAATTGCTTAATATTTCTAACCATTGAGCGGTGTTATTGATTACAAAACTGCTAGGGCGGATTTTCTTCAACTAATTGCGAACCATCGTGTAAGATATTTGTCTCGGGTTACGTGACCGCTCCCACCCACACAGGACCTCTTGGTATTCCGGTTGCATAGACTGCGAAGGTGGGCGGAGATAGGCGCAAGAACCTCGAAGCTGAATCCACAATGCGGTAACGACATGCTCAACTACTTGCAATGCGCCGAGGATGAAACGAACTTTAACATTCCGGGGACGCAAGAAACATGTTTAACGCAACTATTGTCAACTGTTGACTCCCTAACACGACTAACTAGTTTGAGAACAATGTCAGCTGCATTGCTTTATAGTATATAACAGTATTTTACTTCATAGGAAATAATTAAACTGTGCTTCTTAATATGAGTAAATATGAATAGTTCGAGATCATTTTTCTTACAGTAGAAAACTAAAAAAACAGTTATTTATTATTCAATATTATCTCCAAAATACTGAAATCGTAAAAATTAACTAGATATTGAGTTTTTTTTTATGAAACAAAGTGTGATTTTGTTTTATTGCTGAAATAGTTTTTTTTTCTCGGATATCATAGATTTAATGGTATACTAAAAGTATTTATATGGATAAAATATTTCTAAAGGACTGCTTGAAAGGACATTTAGCCGAATCACATACACTTGAAATATTTGTAATTTCAATCAAATTTTAATTGTACTTAACTTTTGTATGCACTCTACAAAAGGTATGTGCATTAAAAAACATAATATAATATTTTTTCATCCAAATTTTCAGTCGGAAAAATGTCTATTTATATTGAATGTCTTTTTAGCGAAATGTATATCGGCAAAATGTCCGAGAACCATTTTGAACTCTTTGACCACATGTTTTACAACATTGTTTTTGTACTTCTTCTTCTTCGTAGTATCAATCCGGTGGATTAGTTTGCAGCAACAACATCTTGCATCTCGATCTCCACTCCTCTCGATCCTCTGCAGTCCTCTTCAATTCAGCATAAGACCTACAACTCATGTCCTCGAACACTTGCTGCAAATACTCCCGTCTAGGGCACCCTCTACAGTTTCTACCATCAACCATCCCTTTCACAATGTCGTGAAGAAAACCATCTTGGCGCATGATGTGACCTATCCATAAGGCTCGCCTTACTGAGATGCTTTTTGTAATATTTCAAAGGAAATAGCACTTTTCTCAGCATTTTTGATAAATATGGCAAAACTTAAAGCTTTCTGTTTTATACATTTTTACCAATATTAATTACACACATTTATTTACTCATGAAACTCAGTTATTTTTTCATTTTTAGACTAAAAATGACACTTTTGCGGTGTTCTGGTGTAAGAGTATAGTGTTTGTGGGTCAGTATACAAGTATTACAATTCATGCCTCGTAGAGAGCACCGAGGGTGGGACAATGAAGCTCCGACTGAAGGAAATATTTGCGAAATGCTCGCGCCAAGAGTGTTGTTTGTACTGGCTGACTGCGAATCTGGGTTGGCCATTTAATTAACTTGAAACGTAGGAGATTGCTACTCGCACAGATAAAGTGTACACACAATCTAGATACAACATTCGAGAGATCGGGATTTTTCGAAATTAGGTCAAGTTTCTTCATTTAGTGTCGTATGCGTACAACTACTGTAGATGTTTGATTAGTGAAACTACATGACGATATATTTATAACTTTGAATGATGCATCGGGATCAACCCTTTCATTAGGGTTCGGTGGAATACAAATTGTACTGTCTATATGGCGTGAATTTTTCAAACCAAAGATAAAGTTTACCATTTTTGATGAGTTAACAAAGCGTCAATTTTGTTCATTATGTAGAAACATAATTCGTAGTAAAAACAATAGACGGCATTAGCTAGTAATCATAAACAGAGTAGAAATAAATAGCATAAAGAAGATAGTTGACCAATAAGGCTTCATGACTACGACAGTTAATTGCTGTTAAGCTTGTTATTTTTTAACCGCGTGTTACAATGAATCGCTGGAAAATAAAAATATCATTTTATAAAACTGAAAAGATGTAAATGTTTACACATTTCTATATAAATACTTTGAAGTTGTATTATTTTGACGAAGCCAATTTTGATATCAAATCGACAAATATATGAAATAGCAGAATGGACGTCAGAATGAAATTTATTAATCTCGTATACATAATAAAAATATGCAAAATGCCCAGTGCTCATAATAAATTCAAAGTGGCAATTCGTCCGCTATGATTGGCCAAGTTTATATCAAAAATATAAAAAGGCTTGAGTTTTAAAAAAACCTGGTTGGTATAATTTTATCTATTATGTGTAATGTAAATACAAAAAAAATTTATGTAATATATACTTGCTTCTCTGTATTGATTTTGTTCTCAATGCTTTTCATTCAGTAGACATGTGAAAAAATTCTGGTCATATCATAACAAATTATCGGGAATATAATGCAAATCTATGATGTAGTACAGTGTTGTAGTGGGAGCAAATCAGTGATATTTTAAGTAAAAAGGTGATAGTACAGACGCTTAGAAGTTTTTTAGTCCCTTATTTATATTTTCTGCCTATTTGCACACATTTTCATAGTACAATTTTTGTTCAGCATCCACAATCCTTAACCCTTCCTAGATCTGTTTTAGATTTGGAATTTTTGGTATTATATATATATATATGTATACAAAAATATACTCGTAAAAAGGCATAGGCCTTTTTACGAGTATATTTTTGAAATTAAATTTTCAGGAAAATTCAAATTGTCCTTGCAAAGTCTAATGAACTGTGAATTATGTAATATTTTATGGAAGAAATGAGTATTAATTAGGCAAAGAATAATCACCATAATGAATACATCTAATAGATATTAATCTTGTTAAAAATTCAGAGGTGTTTGTGAAGAAAGATGACACCTTTAAAATTGTGAATTTCTCGATCCATTGATAAAGTAATTATTAATGCTCGAACAATTTTCGATTAAAATTATTCAAAATGAAATTTATTAACGCTGAATCTCTGGTATTCCATTAAAAATACTTAATTTAACGATGAAATGAATTGAAAGACGATACACCCACACTAAAGGCAAAAAAATAGACAATTTATTTTTGCGTAGTACTCGTAGAATAAATTATTTTGAATTATGAATAAGCAATGAAAACATGAAGAATAACAATTTTATTTAATATACAAATATACATTTTATTCCTAGTATAATATAGAAGCCGGTTTTTATTTGATTTTTTAAATTTAAATATATTTCGATGCATTTCACATTCTTAAATAACGTTACAAATTAAAAATAAAGCTAAATACTACATTTTAAATTTCCGTAGAAGTATGAACTAAAATAAAATAAAAATAAAAATTTTTTAATAAAAGAGGTTTTTACTTTATAGACGTACTATTTCATTTCACTCAAGTATTTCACAGTACTTATTGCTACTCTATTCCATAATGGCGCTTTTCAGTTCATAAGATACCTCCTCCGAGTCCCGGCATTAAGCAGGTAATAAGGCTTATATAACATACTTTCAGGCCATTTTCCCTAATTGCCACTGAATGTGAATCAATGGCATATTATATGAATTTTCTACACTAATAAATTGATGGAATTTTAACCACTACTCGGAAACATGGAAGTGATATTTTTCATTATATATATATATATAATCGTATCGGAAACAACAGGGTCTGCCCAGAAGTGGGTGACGTCGATGGCGTTACTTCTGGCCATCATCAGGTCTTCCTGGGTGCAGCTATTTGGGCACAGCCCACACTCCAGAAGGTGTGACAGGGTCTGCTCCACGCCGCAGTCACTGGTGGTAGTTTTCATTATAATTTTACCCCAATAATCAGCACTACAAAATGAGTTACTTTATGAAACTTTTATTGTCGTAGAATGACGATATTTACATTTAATTTAAGATGCACTGTATAATACATTCAAAAGTACATTTTCCTATAAAAGGCCTATAAAATATACAAGTGTTATTTATTTAAATAATTATAAATTTTAATTAAGAACCTTAGCGTAGGAAATAACGCCACCTTGTGGATACTTGTGAATTTAGCCCATAGAAGACTCAGGATAGGACAGAAGTAATTTTTTATCTTAATACTATATAATATTATAAATTAATTTCACTGTTAATATAATTGTGAAATTAGCTGTTACAGGTGAATGACAGAACGAAAGTATAAAAATAGGGAGCTCTTGAAAAAAAATCTCATACTGGACAGTGAATGAAATTAGTTTGTTAATTTGTGTTTTAGAGCGTTGAATTATTTGCCCATATTTTGACATTAATGTTTAATTTAGTTACATAATATAAATTTAAAAAATATTGACAAAAATATTTTACTGTATTCGATAAATACTAAAACGGAATGTTCACATTACGTTTATCACATATCTTGACAATATTTAAATATTGCGAATAGTTTTAAATCACTTTCATGCAGTTTCATGTCATTTTAATGGATCAGACTGTCTACTTAAAAAAGATGGATTTAACGAAGAATTTTAAAATATACTGAAAAATATTTTCTAACCACCCGATATGAGTAAAGTTTCCTGTTTCAGATTTAACAAGAAACCTGTTACCTGCCATAAAGCTTAAAGCATACCTTATTGTTACCTACCTGCTTTTAAAAGTTGTTATGAAAATGTTGACAATAGCCTAATTCAATACTCAAATAGAAGATTTTTGCTAGAAAACCGTATATTGTAATGACACTTAATAAGTTTTTCTATTATTTTTTCCTACAAATATCAATAAGCTGACAGCAATCAATCATATTTTCATTATACAAACGCACTTACTTCCTTCTTTAATTGACTCGACAATGGCTACCCTACGTAATCGAAACATGTTGGTAACCAATTAATATTATTTAATAAATTATATGAAAAAAAATTTTTTATTTATATTTGATACTTTTTATATGTCATGCTGCTCCTTTTGTGTAAGTGAAGATTCATCAAAATTTGTTGATTGATACAAAAACGATGATTCCTATCCAGTTTTCTTAATATAAATAAATACAAATATCGGCTTATATAATATTGATATATGAAGTAATGTACCATTCATCTTTATTACAACTTAAATAATATTGTCTGACAAAAAAGGTCAGGTTGTCATATTTTCATGTTCTCGTTACAAACACATATACATTTATTTACACGACTATAAACATAGTATATAAAATATATATATATATATATATTTGAATTGCTTTTATTTTGAGCTAAGAAAACCTAATTATCTTTGTTTTTTTAAATTAAAAAGATTTTTTCTTCAATGTTTTCAGCATTCACTTTGAGATCCATTAAAAACAATTATTTATTTACCTTGTTTTTACATAGATCACGTAGTATCTTACGTGATCTATGTAAAAAATTAAGATATATATTTATTAAAAGTTATGTGTAAAATAAAAATGAAAAACTCGAATGTTTTTCTAATAAACTATTATGATATGGTATGTGGTAATATTTATTTGTAAATGAAACTGCTAAAAACATACGAATAATGGTATCATATTATTATAAGGGTAGATAATAAAAAAGTATTCGTGTGAAAAGATTCTCAGCGATGATATTAATTATAAAGTGGCAACACTAACGACTCGTGAACGATGAATATTTGTTTCTCGTTTTCTTGCTGTTTTAGTATTTGTGGCTTTCAGGAAAAATTTATTTCTTTTGGTTGGCGTTGCGTCACCAACTAGAGCCTAACGAACCAAATAGTGGACGATGATTAATAAATATTATGTCTTGGTATGGTCAATGACACACAATTAATACAAGTTTGACACAGAACCGTTTCTATCAAAACATTTGTATATCCCTAAGCAATTTTTAATTGTATCTAAAAAGCAGATTTGGTTATTATTAAAAAAAGTATATAAATATGTATCTTCTTCGTAGTATCAATCCGGTGGATTGGTTTGCAGCAACAGAATCTTGCATCTCGATCTCCATTCCTCTCGGTCCTCCACAACCCTTTTCAGCTCAGCATAAGCGCTACAATTCATGTCCTCGAATACTTGCTGCAAATACTCCCGTCTAGGGCGCCCTCTACAGTTTCTACCCTCAACCATCCCCTCCACAATATCGTGAAGGAGACCATCGTGGTGCATGATGTGACCAATCCATCGGGCTCGCCTCTCTGAGATGGTTCTTATTAGTTGCCTATCTTCCTTGATTATTCTGAGAACCTCATTGTTCGTGACGTGGTCTCTCCAGGAAATTCCGAGAATTCTTCTGTACGACCACATCTCAAAGGCCTCTAGTCTTTTTTTTATCACTTTCAGATAAGCACCATGTCTCACAGCCGTACATTAAGATGCTCCAAACAAGTGTTTTGGCAAGTTGCTTGCGGAGCCCTAAAGAAATATTCTTTGACTCAAGAATTTTGGCTTTTTATTGAAAGCTAGCCTTGCTTGATGTATTCGACTGTTGACTTCTCTTTTGTTCTGCCATCCCAGGTGATTGTACTTCCAAGGTATACAAATTCTTTTGCATCTTTTAGGGGTACTCCTAGCATTGATATGTTAATTTTCTGCTGCTCATTGCGGCTTACTCTCATGACTTTGGTTTTTGTGCTGTTTATCTTCATATTGTAGTTGGAATTAAATATGTTTTCCATGGATGTCAGCGCTTCCGCGAGTTCATCTTCAGTTTCAGCAATCAGAGCAATGTCGTCAGCAAACCTTATCATATCAATCTTTTGGCCATGTATTTTAACCCCCTCTCTATGGCCCATTTTTTCCCTGATGTTATTAATTGCATTTTGTATGTATACGTTGAAGAGTACAGGCGACAGAGAGCATCCTTGTCTCACCCCTTGGCGTATTTTTGCTTCCTTTTGGACATTTCCAAGTGATATTATGGCAGCTTTTTCTTTGTAAAGTGAAAATATGAGTCTTCGTTCCTTGTATTTGACTCCAATTCCTTTTATAATATCGAAGAGCCTCTCCCAAATATGTATATAAAACTAATAATTAAGATTGAAAATTGGATAAACGTACATTTTTTTGTACAGCTGCAATATCATTTTAACCTTTTAAATAATATCATTAGGCATAAATTTAATAAGGATCGCATGGTATTGAAATGTGTATGTTTTTGTTATTAGGTGAATATTAAAATGAAGTACTAAAACACTGATAAAACTGTTTTTTTCTCAAATTCGTACATTACGCAATTTATGCATATTAAAAATATAAGGATTAGTTACTTATAAATTCCTTAAAAATAATTTTAAAACATATTTTAAGATATTGTTAGCAGATATTACGTATGTGAATGATCGCATAAAACCCTTCACTTTAATGGAGTACTACTTTATGATTTAATAGTACTAGACATCATGGTTGTTTTATTAAGAGTCCTATGTTATCAAAATAAGACATACACAGTAAGCTTCTTAAAGAATTTTGAGCAAACGCTAGAGACCTGTATTACAGGTATGTCGGGAAAATGCACCTGGAGATGTAAAACATCGCATTTAACTTTTCAAAAGAAATTGTACTAAAATGATTCAATTATACTTTACACATACAATACATTTTTTGAAAACTTTTTCAGACGTATTAGTTAAATGTCACGTATAATATAATATTTACTGAAAATAAATATTTATGTAAGTAATATAAAACTATATAATCCAAAGCAGTCAATACTGTAAATTACAATATACAGGTATAAAAATATTTTTAAAAATTGTACAAATATAACATGAATTTATAGTAATTAAAAATAAATTATAATACAAAATAGAAAACAAATTTATCAGTCAATACCTTAACGTTTCCAATTTATCAGTAAAAATCATTCTTTAATGTTTACTGAAAAAAATTAATGTTTAGCCCTATATAGAAAATAATTTCTAATTTAACCTTTTGTATTTATTGTGCTTTAGTATGTTTGATTTATATTGTTATTTGTTTAAGTTGAGAGAAGGTACATCAGTTAATGCACTTACATCAGAATATTAAATGCACTATACAGAAACAGTCGTGTATAGTTTATAAGGAATTCCTAAAGCTTGAGAACCATGCAGATTAATGGCCCTTGGATCACTTATAAATTATTGAAAGCATTTTGCGTTAAATATTTGTAGGTAACTTAAAAAATAGTTGCAAGTTATATTTTATGAAGATTACAGCTTAATAACTGCATATTCTGTGTAAATACTGTATATACACGTATATACTGATTATTTCAACAACAAAAAACGTAGATATAAATATTTTTTCAACGCCACTAATATGCTTCGGAACGCTCTTTCAGCATGTGTTATTTTTCACAGGCATGACATAAAATATAATAAGAAAAAAATAGATTTAGTATCATTTTTCATATTAATGTTTTTTTTTGCTAGAAATTAGTTTTGTTCGAATTAATTGATTGACTTTTACCTAGTCAATTCATAAAATATTGCAATTGCAAAACCAAAACATTATTTATATTCTAAGAAACATATTCAACTTTAGCCAGTTGAATGTTTGTCATACAAATCATTAGTATATTGTATGATCGACAGTTATTCTTTTGGCTTATGCTCCTACATTATCATTACTCACTTGCATTATCCACATATACCATTTGGAATTAGAGATTAGACGGTGGTTAAAGTCTATATAAAGGATTTATTAATAAACAAATTATACTGTACTCCGACTGCATAATATGATATTATATTTTATTTGGCAATAGTTTCCAAGCAGTTCAAATTAAGCGCCTTTTTTCTATTGCATCTTTCATCTACTCGAAGTGCAACGCAAATTGCCTACAGCACTCGTAAAAGGCGCTGAATGTCCGCCAAAGA
Source organism: Glossosoma conforme (assembly GCA_022606575.1). Taxonomy (NCBI): domain Eukaryota; kingdom Metazoa; phylum Arthropoda; class Insecta; order Trichoptera; family Glossosomatidae; genus Glossosoma; species Glossosoma conforme. The sequence continues at coordinate 1,031,610 of JAGTXR010000080.1, read as the reverse complement.
GAAATTTGATTATTATGACCGAGTCTGGTTGCCAGCCGTAATTATGCCACAATGTAAATTGTCGCGACAATAAATGCTTTACCATTGTGGATCATTAAACCGGATAACTTCCGGCGGAAAAACAGACAGCTCTGCAATGGCGGCTAAGTTTTCTCCTTACACATCATGTGGGTGTCTGAAAATATTTAGCTGAACTTTCAGGAACTTTCAGAAACATTCATGATATTTCAGGAGATTTCTAATAAATATAATTTTGATCTCTACAAACAAGAAAACGTATTTTTATTTTTACTGCCAATCAGATAAACTGTAACAATTATCGGTAGTTTTTTAAATAATAAATAAATAGGTTATTTCAGTGAAATAGGCAAAACAAAAATCTTTCTAAGTATAAGTATACCATCACAATGTTTTTATAATGGAGTATGTGACCATAATATATTAAAACTTATTTTCTTCGTCTGAAATTTGAAAATATACCACAGAAATACTATTCGTTGACCTTAGACTAAGTTATAATCTTAATCAACTGAAAGAATACAAAAAAATATATTGAGTAATGTTTTGTATTGATATGGATAACATCAGTAAATTAAAGTGAAAAATACAAAAAAATCTAAATAAACGTTGTCATCGTTAAGCCTAATATCATGTATATTTAAGAAATACACATTTTTAGCAATGTGAGTATTAATTTAAGCATCCTGTAGATAGGCAGCTACCAACACTTCATTCCAGAAAATGAGATTTATTACAAGTAAATCTCGTTAAAGCGAAGAGCAATAATTCTTATCACCCCGCTTAATTCTATTGTGTGGCATTTATAATAAGTTTACAAATTAAGTAAATTATGTGTAGTAACATAAATAAAATATTAATAACACAGTAAAGAAGCAAACCATTATTATTCAAAGAGATTATGATAATGATGATATCTGTATGTATATTTATTACAAAAAATTGAATTTTATGAATATGAGGATTTGATTGAATGATGTTTGTTATACAAATATAATAGTTATTTATTTATTTATTTATTTACAGAATCGAAATTCCATTTTTTTTTCAAATATGTAGAAACATAGAGTATACATACACAATAAATAGAGAAGATAATAAAAAATAAAAATAACACAAAAGAATAAGAAGATGACACGTGACAAAGATCACAGAGATCACGGAGAACAATACCATTGACAAAAGAGGAAAAGGATGTAAAAAAAGGATCGAGGTGTGCTGTGAGGTGTGTTTTTGTGGTCAAACTTAAAACCACTAAAACCAAAAAGCTTATACGAGTATAACAATCAAATAACAAATAAAATTACTAATTATATTTACTAATGTGCGTCTCAAACAGTATTTGATGTCACCAAGTCACTTATTGTTACAATAAATGTCACGCTAATTAAGAACTATTATGTTGGAGTAAGAAGAAGTCATCTGAAGATATGCGTACATTTGATGATAAACATCATAAATAAAAGGGTAAATATCTGATAAAATAAAAAGACAACTTCCGGGATGGTAAAATATTATATGGATTTTTTAAATTTTTATTAGAATATTATTTTATTATTTCAATATTCTAATCTACTTTTATAGATCATTGACTATATAACAATATTATTATTAATTAAATATACATATACTTTACATAAAATTCTTTTTTCAACGCGTCAATTCAAGCACAAAAATAACGGCAGAAGCGGGATGCGAACCGCGGAACCTTGAGACAATATCAAGAAGGTAAAATTATTCATCAGTAACACAGGTAAATGATTGGTTATAAAGTCCGAGTCGGAACTATAAATAGTCGTTTCTCATCCATTCAGTCTATAGTTTGGTTCGAAACCCGAGTGGTACTTACAAAAATAAATAGACTGTTAGAAAGTAATAATATTAAGCTTGTGAATAAATGTTGACTGATTTAATAATAAAAAATAAAAAAATATACATACTTTGAATATATACTATAGCGACATCTATCGTACGATGATAACAATGACATAAATACTAGTTTCAACGTCAGTCGGTCTAGGCATAGCAATAGCCAAGTCGGCTGAGCGGTATGAATACCTGGGCATAGTTGGTTTCCAAGGTCCGCGGTTCGCATCCCGCTTCTGCCGTTATTTTTGTGCTTGAATTGACGCGTTGAAAAAAGAATTTTATGTATAGTATATGTATATTTAATTAATAATGGTAAAATATTAATTTCACATATTTATTAGATTTGATATGTTTGTGGTATATAGTTTTCAAAAATTCTAGAATATTCTCCTTGATTATTTTATTTGACATTTGAACGAAAAATAACATAACTTATTTGATATTTTCCTTTTTATATGGGCGATTAAATTGATAAAAAAAACAGGACAATTTTGTTTAAGCTGAAACATTGAACTACCACAGTGAAATTGATGCATATTGTATTTTTCAGGATACCACTAACAATGATAAAGTAATAAGAAGAGTCTTAAAGTTTCATGTATATTTTTTGGTGTTTCGTAGCTTAGTCATGAGCATCATACTAACAAAATAATATATTTAATAACAAGGTTTCATTACATTGTATGTCTATATATATTTATAGGAACATAAGTATGAGTAAATTTAAGCCAGATCTTTCACATTGATAAAATATTAATGTATTGTTATCCAACAACAACAAAAAACTTTCTTTGACTACTATCTATTACAAAAATGAAAAAAAAGACATTTGTATTTATATAAATTTGAATTTAATTTCATAGACAGAAATAAACATAGACTACACAACGGGGAAAATTGATTTTTTGAATAACTTATAAAACAATAATCAACGATTTATATTTTACCTTTAAAAATATACATTTTTATTTCATAACGAAATTAATTAAAAATCACGACACATGTTTCGTAAAATATCATTTATGACTTAATGTTCTTTTTTGTATTTGCCTAAGTAATAAATTTAATTATTGTAATACAAAGCAACAATAACCCATTTGCTAGAAAACAAAATTAATAACAAAATTGCGTGCATAATAGCATAAAAAGCCTTTTGTTTACTCAAAAGTCACATTGTTTTAGGGAAACATTGTACGAAATTTAATGAATTTGGTTATTTTTTTGTCCTAGTGATTATGTTTTTTTGTTGTTGGTGAAACAGCAATAATGCACGCTTCATTACCTAAATAATTAAACTAATTACATTTATTTACTTACCCAACGGTTGTATGAAGTATGCTTACAAATTATTATTATACACATGTTTCCGTAGTAGAAGGATTGGCCGGCATTGTAAATAACCGTTTCCAGGGGGCACCACGCGGAGGTTCCTTCTTTGCTCCCCTGATACCTGAGGCCACCCTGCGGCTGAACACGTGGAGAAGCGCAACTGAGGGGAATACTTGGATTGCCCCGAAAGAGAACCTAGCCCCTGGACATGACCAAGGGTGGAATATATGGAGGTCCCTTAACAGACTTCGGACCGGAGTATGCAAGACGAGGACACAAATGAGGGCCTGGCAGTTTTACAGCGGACCGACTGAATGTGACTGCGGCGTGGAGCAGACCCTGTCACACCTTCTGGAGTGTGCGCTGTGCCCGAATAGCTGCACCCAGGAAGACCTGATGATGGCCAGAAGTAACGCCATCGACGTCGCCCACTTCTGGGCAGACAGGATCTGACCCCGTTGTTTCCGACACGATTATATATATTATACACATATACATTAACAGTAAAATATTTATACTCACGTACATTACGTCATGATAATCATCTTTATTTGAAAATAAATCTCCATCACTACCTAATCAAATGACATAGATTTACTAACAAAAAATAATCACTCACTTATTTAAGTTTTCATAGCTCGAATTATAAAGAACTATTGATAGAAAATATTTTCTGTATGACTTAAAAAAAACGGAAATTACCTCAAAAAAGGTAATTAATTACTCTGGCAGCTCTCAAATTTTTTAATTATGATTTATGGTTGCCATATGATTTAGGTTTATTATTTTTTATGATAAAAATAAAGACATTTAATACATGGGCTTATAATATATTTATCATAGAATTATATTTTATTGTGTTGAAATCCATAAATAAAGAACATTATGTATTAAGAACGGGAAATTTCATATACGAGTACTTATTACATAAAGTTACACAAATCAATAATATGAAACATAATGTTATTTAGTTTGAAAGTTTGGAAAGGTTACAAATGAAATTGAGAAAGAATTTTTTCGAGAGAAAATAAAGCGCACAAAGGAAACATATTGAAAAAAGAACGTGTCTAAAGCACGTGTTTGATGAAAACACTGGCACGTTTTCAGGGTGCAATATTTTCGGGCCTTTTTTTTCATAACAAAGACCCCTCTTATAAGGGTAAATAAATTGATTCTTTGATTTTAACATGTCCTACATGTTTTTTTACTATAAGATTTAACACTTATAACCAATGTGTACACTATTTGAGCACTTCATTATATTAATAAAACCTTAACCATATAATCTAATATTTCAAATTCAAACGCATATTATGTCATACTCGCACTTCAACATATTATATATTTTTTATATAAATAAATTACTTATTAGAGGTATATGAAATGTGCTATAAACATAATATATTTATGTCTTTTCGAAAATTTTTGCTTTACAAAAGTTTATCCTTTCTTCTTGTGACTTTGTTTTAAGTGATCATGATAAACGGCAGATCATGGGACAATTTTTGATGGAGTGCATAATCCACGAGAAAAGAAGACGTTTTCTATGTGTCGCCTTGGAGACTACTATTTTTTGGGTGGACCTTCCCTAAAAAACTGCTTGGTTCTGACAGTTCTTAGTTATTGAATATTGAGCATATCGGAGGAGTAAAACTCGCAGTAATCAAAGGCGTCATGAAACATACGTAGTTATCTAATAATAGATATCTGGGAAAAATTAATATATTATATTTCTTTGTATATCAACGTACTCTTCTTGTCGTGATTCATGCGAATAGAAGAAAATCTTTTTATCCATTTATATATTTATATCTTCTAAATTTAAATGTAATGTCGTCTTATTTTTTTAAATAACCTGTATAGTGTAAGTTACGAAAGTATGCTTAACATTAAAAAAATAAAAATACTGCATTGACATAGACTACAATTAATAAACGTTTCTTAATTATAATGCGGGTAGAAATCAATTTACTTTTCGGACGATGGGGTTTTAAATGTCGAATTAATTTTTCATATAGTTAGTCACGATTGATTTCATATAGTTAGTCAATGATTTTTTATATTATCGTACTACTTGTCTCAGCGTCCGGAAGCTCCGCTATATAACAATATTTAATCTGACCGTACCTTTGGTGGGGTCTATCGGACCCCAAACCTCTACCCTCCGTGACATGCTGATCCTGTTACAAAAGGGGTTTGTCCTTTATACTTAACCCAAAACGGTCGCTGAAAGACAACACTTTGATAATAATTTCTGTGTTAGACTATTTAGATGTCACATTTTTTAATAGATTTTTCAGGACTATGTGAAAGTGCAAAAAAATTAAAAAAGCGTAATGACACTCAAAGAAGCTTTTTCCCAATTACTTAACGCGTAAAATATGAAAAATGTTAGGTAAGCAAAAGAATGTCGTTAGCGTGTCTCTTGTTAGATCACCGAAATTAAAGAACATTCGACGCCAATCAAAACTTGGATGGATCACCGCATATGTTCAACCACATATCAATAGTTGGGTATAGTTGATTCTTAGAACCAAATGTTTCAGACCTCGGGAGTGAGGTATGATTTAAATCATTCTTGAGTTACCGTATCTTCAAGTCCTAGGCTTTCTGTTCTGGTGGTCTTTGGAAACTATATTTGTTCCCAGGTGGACCTTCGGATACAGATATGGTATTTGACTAGCATTGAATAATGGTAATTAGTGGTCACTGAATATTCTAGATGTGATAATGATATAGGAAAGATAATGTCTGCTGATATTCTTTTATATGTACTGAAAACTTGTAGAATGGACATTCAAGCAGAAGATTTTACGCAGACTCATATGGAATACCATCAACAAACTTATGATGATTATAATATCTTTGTATTTGTAAAAAAACCTAAAAGTTGAACTATTCAAATAAATATATAATAAAAAAAATGGCATGACATTTCATAAAAAAACAACATGCATCAAATAGACGTAAAATCGAGTTTGCTTCGAGATTTTATTTTCAGTTATTGTATTAATAATACAATTTACCATGTCGCTGTAGCCTTATCAGGTTTGTTCTACAAGCAGACCTCGTAACATGGCAAATTTTTACGTACGTTCAATCATTTATCCAGCTTACAGCTCGTTCTGACGTCGCGTGTTTGCTGTAGCTTTGGCCCGTGAAAGCTCGCCTCTGTCCGCGCCCGGTCTACGAATGGCAAGTGCTTTCACGGGGTTGCCTGATACGTGATGCGCTCTACGTGATGTAGTCCGAGTGGCTGACAATCAACGAGACATGCGAGTATTTTAATTCAAACACATACAGGAGAATACAGCTAGACGTTACGAAAATATCTATTATGAGAATTGAAAGATGTTTAATCGCAGGAAATAAAATCAACCCACTACACTAAAGCTTATTTTTCAAGCGCCATTCACAAACAGCAGTTAATTTGCTTAGGAACTTATTTTGAGGAACGTTCCAAAATTGTTTTCATCAATTACGACATATCGTAATTTCACAATTAATTAGTCTTATATTAAATGCTTCGTTTGCCAGTTCTTGGGCGCCATTCCAATACTTTTCTTCCCCATCGACCGTCGTCTCTTCGACAGATATGACCTGCCAATTATTTAATTTTGTTTTTCGTTGGGTAGCATCCACTGCTTGAGTTCTTCTGCGTATTTCCTCGTTTCGGATTCTATCTTTTAGCGACACTCCGAGCATGGATCTCTCCATAGCACGCTGGGTGACTTTTATTTTATGGGTAAGACTTGCTGTCAGATTCCACGTCTCTGCGCCATAAGTTAATACAGGGAGGACGCATTGGTTAAACGCCTTAGTTTTAAGGCATTGCGAAGCATTGGCCGACCCCCTACAAGATGGACTGACGATATAAGAAGAATAGCGGGAGTGACCTGGATGCGGAAGGCGGAGGATCGAAGAGGATGGAGACTCATGCGGGAGGCCTACGTTCAACAGTGGACGGACACAGGCTGATGATGATGATGATGATATTAAATGGGTAAATAATACACATTCATATTTTTTAACATTAAATCATCTATTCATTCTATGATTCTACAATAATTATTTAATTTTGTTTTTTTTTGTATAAAATTTTTACTCAATTTTTTTGCTGTACGGAAGCAAATGAGCGCCACGTGCCCAATTTACTCCGGTGTTTTTACGTCATTTTACATCGGCACTATTTATACCTGCGTTAACTTGGAGACAATACATTTGTTGACGGCATCTCCATTCTGTCGAGGATGGAAGAAAAGAAGAAAAATGCGTGTCTACCCTTGAGCGAGGTCGACCATCTGCTTTGCCATGCTGCGAGCGCCACCAGTCTTACTTATTTTTTAGTTTCTTTCGTGATCGTACCCTGCGGAGGAGTGAGACAAGTGCCCCTGACCTCTGCAGAGAAACCACGTCTAAGCACATTGCTTTATGGCGGCACTCACCTGCACTTGCATATCCATTGGCAGCACCCCCGCAAGAATAATTAATGACTCATTAGCAGAGGATCGGTAGAGTTTAGTAAAAGAGAGAAGTGGGGTTCTCTGACCGCTCAAGACAATGCGTCTAATTAAAAGCAGCCTAGTTGCGCTCAACCCAGCACCGCGACGCATATGTCACGGTGCTGAGAAAGATCGCATCATATATTATTTTAAGGGCCAAGTATTATTTATTATGTTTTTAATACAATTTATTGCAAAAAATCTTTTAAATTCGAGTTCATTGACTATTAGTTGACAGTCAAGCGCCTCAACCATTCAACTCAACCCTTAAGCCATAATCTTTGTGGCATGGCCCGAGTATCTTATAATTAACCAGTCACGAGTATTGCTCTAACGTAGAGGGTTTGCTGGTTATTCATGTTGCATAGATAATGCGGTTATTATAGATATCTTATCAATTGATGGTCAGGTGGAGCATGCTAATGAGCGTAATTAGATGGACTTAGAACATGGATAGCGTGTAGCATTTTAAATTCCATGCCTGAAAAAAATTGAGATTCTTATACTGTAAAACAAAAAAAAATTGTTTTATAAACGACTCACTTTGCAAACTATTTACTACTAAACTAAATTAAAATATTTATAAATAATTCATATATTAAATTCTTAATACTATTATGTATATAGATTATTCAATTTAAATACATAATAGTAAGGGTCCGCCATTTAACTTTTTTTTTCAACTAGTGCTTATTTCGTGAATGGTAACATTTAGCTCATGTCTGATTTGACAGTTAATTAGTTTTATTCTTCCGCTAAACGAATATGGTTATGTATACGCTTGAACAACGCTGAGAAATATTGCGACATTACTTTGAAAGTCATGCTATTGTCCGCCTTCTAACTTTTTTTTTTTAACTAGTGCTTATTTCATGAATGGTAATATTTAGCTCATGTCTGATTTGACAAATATTTATATTTATTTTTCCGCTGAACGAATATGGCTGTGTATACGCTTGAACGACGCTGAAAGATATTGCGACATTACTTTGAAAATCAGGCCATTTTTCTTCGAAAATGAGCAAGAAGTGGCCGTTACAGTCAATGGCGATCGTTATCGGGCCATTTTTGTTCACAAAAATTGAAGAGGAGCATATTGGCAACATTTGGTTTCAACAGAACGGCGCTACGTGCCACACAGCCGAAGCTACACTCGACGCACCCCCATTTAAAAAAAAAAGTTATTTGGCGGACCCTTTATATTGTTAAAATACCAGGATAGTATATCTTCGTTCTTAACATAGTATGTAATACAAAAACAATAAACTATTGAAATTTGCAGAAATTTTTGACGAGGCTTGAAATATGGAAAAAAAGATTACTCGTTAGGTAGGAACAAAACATCATAATATATTTTCTGTTGTAAAAAATGTTTATTTTCAATGTAATAATACGATATTCTGTTTATAAAAGTATTATATTAGTATGAAAACAAATGTACTGCTTTATTATGATTTATCAAAGCTATGTTTTTTTGTAAATACAGCTCACATTTATATTATTTTTTTTATACTATGAGTACATAATATCTTTATATTTTTCTTTAAATACTATTTACTGTACCAATGTCCGCCAAATAATGTTTTATTTTCCATATTACAAAGTTGTGTTACTTTAAACACGTTCATAATTACTTGTATCATGTTACACTGTTCTATAAAATTATTCCAACTTTTATAAGACCATACCTATAAAATAACGTTCACCTTTTTTATTTTTTTATGTAAACACATACTGGAGAATGCTGACAGATGGTTATAGTAATTCCAAAATCTCATCTGTGGAATTCTATGACGCTTACCATGCTGCATATGGCTAAGCGCTGCAAATGTTGATCCTCCAACGTCATAGACTACAGCCTGAGATTCGCGCATCATCCTTAATTATTACAGGAATTTACTATGAATGGGTTGTCTTCACGGGACGACTTTTGTCGACCACCAATTTTGATCAATAGGCTATGACTGTCAAAAAGACGCAATAGTTGTCGTGACAAAATAATCTTATTGATTTTAATAACGTATATCAGTATTTGTTACTAGATCACTCACAAAGTTTGATTTTATATTAAATTAAATATTCTATGGAAAAAATATGTCAATATCTTTATTAAAGTACTTTCAGAATGAATAGTGCTAAACAAAAAAAGCAAAAAAATACTGACAACCATTATAATTACTTGAATGTATTAATTTTATTTTATTATTTGATGGGTTTGTTGTGTTATACTAATAACTTGTGAATAGAGAGTGTAGCGAATAAAAAGCACTCCAACCCTTACGAGCTCCAAAAACCCTCAATTAAGCATATTATGTAGGAGCAACACCCTCGTTAATTAATTTTACTTATTCTATTGTACAATAGCACATCACAACGTGGTGGTACGTTTCAGGAAGACGACTCACGTGAATTGTAGTTAGGTGAAGGTTAACCATTTGAAAACTAATTTTGAAGCATAGCAAAAGTACATGCAAATATTTTCCATCATCAAGATGACTAGCGTTTTATAATAATCTTAAATATGGAACATATACTTGTATTTGCATAGAAAAAAATGCATTAATTTTTTTTTGTTAATTTTAATTACTTGAATCATATACATTATAATGTACTCGATTAATTTGTAGAATGCACAACTCATAAATGCACAAATATTAATCAGATAACACGGCGACATAACATAATAAAACAGCCGTATGAAAAAATTATATTTGATGGAGCAAGGATTAACAGTAAGATTTCCGATGGATGTTTGAGATAAATAGAGTTCATTATTAGATGTTCGTTCATTAGATCAAACAGATATTTAGTACTACATATTAAACTTACGTGATGCGTGGTTGTTACATGACATATATACAGTTAATTAGCAGTCAAGAGTTCTAAAAATCTTGTGAGTAAGGTACTTGTACTTTATCAGTCTGTGTCCATCCACTATTGAACGTAGGCCTCCACCCTCCACATCTAGACTACTCCTGGATGCGGAGGGTGGAAAATGAAAATTATAAAAACAACGAACATATATGAGAAAAATGCTCAATGGCAACGATGGAATTGCTATCGAGAGTTACTGGTTTTACACAACTTCTAAAAGAGCTTTTCTTCTACCTGCGAGTGTCAGATCCTATCCCTTCCTTTCACGTAACGTGATAAATCATAATTCCTTACCCCAGCCCCGGGGCTGCCTCTAGCCTGAGGGCGCCACTAATAAAGCTTCCGCACCGCAATTTCACAGGCCCGCACTACAGATAATACTAATTTTCTTTTTAATCACATTATATTTTCTTTTATATACATTAATTGACTAATTTAAATTCAACAATGAAATTATAGAAATGAAAAGTAGGATAGCATTTTAAATTCCCTGTTTGACATCATCATCATCATTACCATGTTTGCTCTGTCAGCCGCCATAGTCTTTACATTATCCCATGTCAGCAACGCCTCCCACAGCTCCGCCATGTACATTATGTTTATAGTTATCGACGGCCTTCCAGGACAGTCATGTTATTGTATAATAAACATTATTTTATATTATGATGATGCAGGAAAGTATATACTACAGTTATCTTTTATTCAAGTTCCCATGCTCTTGTTATCCTAAAATGACATTGGAAACTTTTCACATAATATATACGCCAGAGCTTTGGAAGCAGATATAATATGGCATGATCCGAGAAACAAGTCAACTAACAGAGCTCTGTGGTAGACGTTTATGACGACTAAATGCTCCATGACATGGAATGATTATTATTATTCCAATACGGTTTCCTTCTCCTCTGGTACATAATTGATGGCTAACATTCCGCAGCTGATTATGTTCTATTACATAAATGCGCAGTGGGGTTGTTTATTTGCTCCATGCAAAGTTAAATTACTCATAAATCTAAAACACACATTGCATATATCATAACCACGTACACTTTACACAAGGGTTAAGGACCGAGAGTTAAAGCAAACGAATGTCGCACGACTAGTTATGTATTCAAGCAAAATGGATTATTCTGACAACTGGTAGTTACGTGTTTTTTTTAAATATAAATAAACACACAAGAAAGCATAAGTACATGTTTTTGCTTTCTAGATTTATCTTTTATACGTGTGTGTTAAATATAAACCTGGAAAGTAAAAACATGTAGAACAGAACAACCATAAAATTGGCTTAACGCTTTGTAAGGCAAAGATGTTTATTGGTGGTATAAGTTAAATGTAAATTACTTGTTGTTTTATTTATATTTTTAACATTCAATTTGATATCAATTTCAATATTTCTTAGTTTTTTTTTAACATGGATCACACTGAGCATTGTTGAATCACTTTCTAAGGGACCGCAGTCTCGCCTTTAATGAAGATATGCTTATATAAGTTGAAAGCCTCTTTGTAAGTCAAAATCGTGGTCTTCCAATATGTGTAAAAACAGTACTCAGTTTAATCGATGGTAAATAAGGTACAATTACTTGTTAATAATGGGTTTTTTTACATTACAAAATATCTAAAAAAACTGTTTGAAAATTGTCGTATTGATAGTCCCAGTAGAATACCTATACTATCAGTTCCACAATTTAATCGGTACTGTAAATGTTGAATTAATGTCGACAGAATATAAAAGGTTCTTTATATGTTGGATAAATGCTCTTTTCATTGAGTTCCAAGCTATCTACCTTTTTCATGATATTTTGATAATTTGCGAAGATTTAGAATTAGGTGCAAAATAAATAGAAGACTTGATACAATGGCCAGCACACGAACATATTATTTATTACCAGCTCCCATAAGAGCATTGAAAGTAATGTACTTTGTATTAACCACGTGGGATGGATTTTTCTTTCAAATTGCATAATTTCATACAAAACCATATCATTATATAATGCTATTATCCCACGAGATAAATCGATTAAACTATATGTTATGAAATTATTGTCAACATTGTATTGGAAATATTTACAGAGCATTTGTGTATGTTTTTATATATTCATGTGTTTTATATATATAACTAAACTTTCAGGTGAAATAAATGAGTATTTTAATATTAAATTACTTACAGTACATGAAAGCATAGTCAATTAAATAGTAATATAGATTTCCCTGAATTGAAAATTCAAGCTCACATCGTTTTTTTTTAAGAGTATTTATCGACATCTTTCGATGTTATTCACGTGTTTTACACACAATTTTTCTCACATCTATTTATTAAACCTTTTTTGAAAAAAAAAATATATAAGGTTCTCAATGCATTACGATGTAACGCTACTTATATAAGTAAAACGGCACAAAACGTCAATGTTCGAGTCAGAGAGCATTTGCAATGCTTGACAAATAGTAACATCTCCGAATTTGCAAATCATATGATTAATATTAATCACTCATTTGATAAGGAAACGGAGGCCTGCGTTATTCACAGAAGTAGTAAGTGGAAGAGGTTGGAAAATCTCGAGTCACTGGAAATTAATAAAGCTATTAAAACCAGTAAAATCCTAATAAATAACCAGGTTCAACTGTCGTTTAGTCCAATTCTAGATATGTTTCCAGTAAATTACTCCGTTCCAATCCAGTGTCTACCCTCACTCCTACTACCACTCCCTAACCCAACTGATTGTCTATTTATCTATTTTCTGCGTTTATTGTTAAGTTGTAAGTGTTGTCCACAAGATGTTAGAGGGTGCTACCGAAAATAGTAGACAATAAACTGTAAAAAAAGTAGTTATAAACATTTTTTATATTTTTATGTTTTATTATATTGTCTTTATGCTCATGTATGATGAATCAAATGAAAAACTCCATAATAGAAGTAATGAGCAAATTATGATTAACTGTTATTTATTTATGAAGGAATGTAATTGATTTTATATTTGGCTTACAACAAATAACAAATTATTCGGTGAACCCCACTTTGTCCACCATTAAGCTACCAGTTACTTTTTTACATAAAAGAGCTTCCATTATTCACCCGGCCTTATATATTATTTATGCATATCCCTTGGCTACCGAGAAATAGCGTTACAATCTCTTTGTCGAATTATTGTGTTTTATTTTTTAAATATTCTTAACGAAAACGAAGCTTTTGAAATTTTCTTAGAATAATTAAGATCTAAAGTCAACTTCATTATTCATACCGGAAACATAAGAACGTATTTTAATTTTTATTTGAATAAGAATAATTAATTCATATTAAATATACATTTCATGCGTCTTAGATATACACTAAATATATATTAAAGGTCTTAAAGACATCCCACGTATCAGCAAAAAAATGATTGCATCTCAAGTAAAATTTTCCGGAGATAAAATAGTCCCCCAATCGGATCTCCGGGTGGGGACCGCTCGAGACAAAACAACCAAGACAAATAAGAAAAACCTTCAGCCAACAAGATATGCCACCTGGAATGTTCGAACATTACTGCAGAATGGCGCTCTAGACGGGAGTATTTGCAGCAAGTATTCGAGGACATGAACTGTAGCGCTTATGCTGAGCTGAAAAGGGTTGCGGAGGACCGAGAGGCATGGAGATGGAGATGCAAGATTCTGTTGCTGCAAACCAATCCACCGGATTGTTACTACGAAGAAGAAGATATACACATAAATATTTAGGTACACAGCCTTCAGTGGATAATTCTCATGTGTTAGTTTGACGTTTATCATTATTATGCAACACTAAGAATGTTGCATGAAATGTGAACCGCTTAGTGATTAGACTATTGACTGGCAATCACAGATTATCTATTTTTACGGGGACTCATTATTAATGGTGATGTTCAACGACTTTCGTTTACCTCCTATTTTGATTAATAAGCTATGATTGGTAATAACGGGTGTTTTAACAGATTCACATCAATCGAAGATATTTATAGAGCTTAAAAAATTATATATTATTATATAACATCTTTGTCGCGGAATCAACCCACAAACTTTGGTATGGTAGTAAACAAACGTTTTTTCACTCTTAATTAAACAATTATCAAAAATATATGTATTATCTTGAAAAAGTGTTGGTAGGAATAATGATATATAGAAAAGGTAACGCAGACGTACTGTTATAAGATAGAGTGATTTCGCTGAGGGTGCAACTGGACTATCAATCACAGTGGCAATCCTAATGGTACAGAATTGTTCCAAATAAAGGGATAATATCGCGTTTTATATACTATGACTAGTCTATTAGATGGTGTTATCAATAACGTCTACTATAATAATAAAAAAGATGACAAGAAAAGATTAATATAATTTTTTAAAGAATCTAATATTATATGTTTATTGTACTCGTATTATTGTTAGCATGTGCATTATAATCAGTTTCCGAAAAAAGCTCCAATTAGGGAATTAATACGGCAGAAGAATATAAACCAAAACAATTTTCTACGAGATTTCTTACTTCTTTCTACCAAAGTACTGCAATATGAATGATTATAAAAAACTTTGTAAATTTGAATAAGCTCGCATTAAATACAAACTTGTGATTGCAAAAAAAGTGGTCAGTACCTTATCGTAGTCATATTTTATTCGTTAAAAGTGGAGATACTAAAAATATAATAATTACAAATATTTACTTTATTAAGTAACATAATTTAAATTTATTTGATGATTTTAATGAATGAATGTAAATATAATAAAATTTCTTCTCAGACACACAATGAAACTCTTTCAAATTTAATATTTTAGTTCTTTCACCAATTTTCGAGATTGGTATTCTAAAACATTTAGACAAAGTTTTTAATGAACTAATTTATTTTTTCTCCAAATTCTCGTTATGACGTATAGTTCTCTTTTTCTCCTTCAACGTTAATCCAAACTAAATTAGGTCATTATTAATTTTCCTTTGTGGACATGTTTCGGCAGATCAGATTTTATATTAAGCCCCAAAAAACGAAACACAATGAAATGTTTACAAAATATAAAAATATATGAAATTGATTTAAATTTGAAATATAATACGTAAATATAATAATGACTCGACTTTAATACATCGCTTGATTTTGATGAACAAATATACTAGTATATGAAAACACGTAATAATATTCTTAAATTGAATTTTGAGCAACTCCTAGCGAGACGACGTATTGATCTCCTTGTTGGTGGTTGGTCCGGGTATGAGGAATATACTTTTCAATATTTTTCCTACGTTTCTCGTCAATCTTTTTATTTCTTCAGAAATTTCTTCGAGAAGCATCCACACAGTGCCTGATACTTTTTCAGTTTTCATACACGAACTTAAAAGAAAAATATCTTATGTTGAGATTTTTTAAATGTAAGTTGGAAACATATCTGACTTGGGGGTTCTTATACACTTCCATTTCAGTAATAATGAGCGTTAAACTTTGTGTTGATCCGGGAACATTTGATAACTTATTGTTAATAAATGTTCACGGAACGATTACTATCGTACACTGCTATTTCAAATTGAAGACTTTGGCATGAAATTTTACGAGTGAAGGATCGATCTTTTCCTAGTTGTTGCATTTATAAATTCGTGAATAATTCCAGAACTTACCTTTTTGTAAAATTTCATATGCGTTTCAAATCAGAAGCATATGGTCAAAATAAATTGCCGTCACTCAGTTCTGTCAGCTGATACTGTCTTCTCCTCATCACATTTTTGCATATTTTTGGGTATTTGTAAATCGAATTTTTAAGGAGATTGATTGATTTCCATGAAGCTCCGAAAACCAAGACCATTTGGTCTTAAAAATCGTCTCTAACAAATCAACGATGCGGCTTGCAACAGGCGATGATCCATCCAAATTTTGCTCTGCGCCCAATATTGCTTAACTTCGGTGATCTGATGAGGCACTTACGATGTGTTATTGTCACTGGACATTATAGCAAACAAATGAAGTTTATCATGCTTCATGGGTTATGGCACTCACGATCTCTTGCACTATAATCGGGTACTTGACTATATTCTTCAGCAGATTGATGCCCATTTTGCAGAACAGTCCAATTCCACTGGACCACGGGATCACATTTCTTTAACAAATCTGATTGCAGTCTTGACAGAGATAAGCCCAGACGGTGATTCTTAATAATATTTCTGCTATTCTCACCAGCGACTTGTCGCATTGCTTTATTACGAGAAGCTGAAATCTGAGGTCACCGAACTTTTGAAAATAACGCAATTCTTGAAATCACCAGCCATATATATTATACTTGTATGTACATCTTATTTTATTCGACGGTTACACATACTACAATAAAATGATAGTCTTCTGAACATCTTCTGAGTTGATATTTCTTTTTGCATTAATTTTATATGATTTGGATCAATATAAAGTACTTTGTAACTTTGGCTTTTGACACTTAAAAAGAAATAGAATGTGGCAACAATCATAAGAAAGAAGCATCAAAATAAATTCTTTATGAAATTAGTTCAATCCAAGGAAATTTAGTTTCACTTTATATTTATTAAAGTTACAGTTACTAAAAACATATAACATTATTTCGTTTTTTGTAACGATAAAAACTTACGATTCAGGAGTTTTAAAAAAAACGAATTATTTTTTCAAGTCACTTTCTGAAAAAGATTAGCAGCTTGACATGAACTGTAAATGCTTTCTTGATGATTGTTAAAACATACGAGTACTTTAATACTAATAATACCTAAGATTTATCAAAAGTGATTTTTTGTGCAAAGGCTCTTTTCTGTTAGTTAAAAATAATAGTTGACAGGTTTTAATTTACTAAAAATCACTGACGTTATAAAAATAGTTTCAAAAAAATTGTGCTTATTTAGCCTCAATATAGTTGGCAACAAAAATTAAGTAAATATTTATTTTATAATGCCATTTTTATTGTCAATAGTTATTCTAACTTTATTAAATATTTTTATTACGTTATTTGTCAACATTTATTGTTTATCGTGTTTTTGTTTTTGTAAATTGTTTCATTATTTTATTGTTCAGAAGTGTCATTGTAAATTTTATATTTGTGAATATTATACGACCATTTCTCTCGACGCAAGCAAAAACCTAGTTTCTCAATTAACGATGAATGTATAAATAAAAATAAAAACAAAATATTACATTTGTACCCTTTAAAATTTAAATAAACAAATAGTTCTTTGTAAATTGTATGAGTAAGTTAATAAAAATATAGATACAAACCTGTAATTTTTTTTCTAAGCGCTTAAATAAGCCAACAAACAAGTATTACAACATTGCAATATTTCTCAGAATTCACAAACTTTATCGAAGTATTCAAATATTTTATACTAATAATATTATTTTTATGATTTCAGAGAAACTACAATATTGAATGATCCTCAGTATAATTTATTCCTTTAAGCCGATACGATTTTCAAGATACCTTTAACCATCACTTTCAGTTTTGAAATCATTCACTCCATAGCTTACATTGAGATTAAGATCAAATTAGCCTTAAAGAGGGTGTGATTTTATGAAAAGTTGATCAACTCAGTTGAGAATTTAAGTTTATTTAGTTAACATAACTGCCTTCTTAAATTTGACTAATTGCTTCAATAGTCAAAGTTAATATTTTATGCAAAGATCCTTTCCTACTGTAATACAAAAGAATTTAAAAATTATCTGAATACAAAGCGGTCAAAACGCCTCTTGTGTCAAAATATAATTATATTATACAAAACATTTATAATCAGATATAAATTTTTTTGAAGTATAAGCTTCTTGCTAACAGTATCATAGTATTGCCAGGTTGTTAGCAGATCGTTTATCAGTGAAAACATTAATTTTACAGCCAGCTGAACATAGAAGAGCATAAGCTTCAGTCTGGCTGAAATATTTCGCATGAATTTGATACACATGCTTTGATACACATGTTTGAAATAATATGTTTTTTATGAAATACAGCTGAGAGATTCCTTTGAGTCTATCACAACAACAAAAAATATATGAAAGTACAGAACAGTGATCGGATAATGAACTACGTCTACGTGCAGGATTTATTCATAGAAAATAATTTCCAGTAAGTCTAGTAGAACTTTTTACGTTACATTGTTGAAGACATTTTTTTAGATTAGAATTGTACATTGCAGTATTGAAATATAAAATATCTTTTCGTCATAAGAATTCGTAGAATATATTCAAAAGATGTCTGCTTATTTTTTTATACAAACTTGATTCATTTTTGCTTAAGATTAACGTTCAAAAACCAGTGAATATATTATAGTTGTTATTAAAAAATAAATTACATACACGAGTATGTATCTCTCTGTGTCTTGGTCATAAAAACTCGCTTTCAATTTATTACTAACATGAAATGCAAACATCATTTTGATTATTTCAATGTTTTTTTTTTCAAAAGTGAATATATTTTTTTAATGATAGTCTAATTAAGTTGCTCGTGCGATTCATTGTACTCGTTTTAGACAATTTTAGACAAAACTAAGTATTTTAAAGTTAATTTTAAATAACGATTAAATTGAACTTTTGCAATTTTCTGCTAATGTTATTTTATTATTATTAACTATTTGCATGATATCTTCAAAAGAAAATTGTTTTCCATACATTTAAAAAAAATGTAATTAAGTTTAATAAATGGGTGAAATTTTATCTGATAAAAATAGTGCAGCCATGTGTTAAAAAGTAGTGGCTCGACTTGAAAACTTACCGTTCTTACTTTACTTAATCTTTATTATTTAGCAGATGTTGTAAAGCTGAGCAAACCTCCGTTATAGCATGCTTAAAATACTCGGCTAATTGAAGCAAAATAAACTATAAATGTAAAAAAAAACTTTATTCTGTAAAATACTGTTTTTTAAACTCTCTCACTTACTACACACTTTTTACTAAATCTACTGTTTATCTGAATAAAGATACATTGACCCCGAAACATTATGAAGTATTCTTCAGCTGCCAGATTATTGTACAAAATATTTATCATCATCATCAGCCTGCGCCCGTCTACTGTTGAACGTAGGCCTCCCGCATAAGTCTACATCCTCTTCAATCTTTCGCTTTCCGCATCTATGCCACTCTCGCTATTCTCCTGATGTCGTCAGTCCAAAACTTTTTTTCTCCATCGACCGTCATCTCTTCGACAGATCGGCTTAGCGGGTTGGCCGGTTGCACACGAACCGCGCTTTCCCGCGTGAACTCCCCGGCCACAGTCAGGGAATCAGTTATCAGTGTGCACTCGCAGTCAAATCATCTTTGATAACCAATTGATTTCAATGGAGATATTTTCTTTGAGATACGAGTAATTTTAAATACGAGCAAGTTTGCGGAACGACTAAAGCTCGTTTGTTGAGGTACCACTGTATATATATTTTTAAATAAATTAAATATAAAAATATGACTTTCATAAGCTTAATGTACTCGGACTTAAAAATATTTTTTTTTACAACAATAAAATGTGATCAGCAAGCATTCCGCCTCCACTTTCACCGAGAAAACTTAATAACTCAAGTTTTATTGTAATTCGAAGTCATTACTCAAAATACAAATATTTAGTTAGTTTTAAGCGAAGAAGCCTTGGTAAATAAAGCCCATTATTAAATATGATGTTAACTTAAGCAAATTCTTCTCGAAGGATTAATAAAGTAGCATTTCCGCGGTAGTAAAGTTTATAACAAAGCTTTAAGGAATTAATAATCGTACAAATTCGATTAATCCAATGCTTAAAACGTTAAACATTCTAGAAGTATTGTGTAAGACAAAGGAAGGTGCACGCACAGCAATAGAAATAAGTTGAATTAAATAAATATATTATTTTAATTGCTTCTTTGATTTAAGCGACGCAACATCTTCAACACCAATCAACACCAGGCACAGTACCGACTTTAGACCCTACGGCGCCCTAGGAATTTTATTTCTGGAATTTTTTTTAAATCTAGGTAAGATTGGTTGCACTCGGCGCCCCTAGTTTATTCGACGCCTTGAGGCACCGACACACTTCGCCACCCCCTAAAACCAGCACTGACCAGGTACATCTTACCTCACCACTTTTGAATATTTCTTTGATCGTCCTTTTTTAGAAAGAATCAATAAAAAGGTATACTATTTTAAATTAAAGAAATATCTTCTAAGCCTTTTTTTAAATTTATGATTTTTTTGTTTAATTATTGGTTTTTAATGCAATGCAATTATAAAGGTAAGATGGTGAAATATTTACAACAAACTTTAAAGTTTAAATAAAAAACAAAACGTTTCTACTTTGGAGAAAAGGTTTTATACTCGTATAGTGAGTTATAAGAAAAAAATGTTTTGAAATAGTATAAAAATTTTGCCGGAAGACCAAGAGTAACTATGCTAGCCTTATAAATTAAGGTCAATCTACATTATACATTGACTTGAGTTTCTAGCAGATTCTACAAGAAAGTATTCTTTGTTTATTATAAAAATTAAAAAAAATTAAGAGCTTTTATTATTCACAAATGTGTATAAATATCCATTAATTAAGTCAGATTTAACTCTTTATTTCAAATCTACCTATATCACATATTTATAAATAAAATTTTGGGTACAAACATCACATAATACAGCTACGAGTAATTTATTCGCACAATTACTTTTTACAATGATGAATTAATATACTCAAATAAACCCAATTATATTTTTTCGTTAAATGTTGTGTTATTAGATAACACATTAAAAAATAATTATTCAAAAGTGAATGCTGAAGATTGTTTAAATATTATTTTTACATAAGTCAATACTTTAATTATATTATTTCAAAACATATGGCAATAATGTTCGAGAGTCGCACTTAAAAAAAATAAACAAAAAAAAAACTGTAAAGAATTTGGAAGCTCAAGAGATTTGCACATGCGGGGGGGGGGTTATTTTAAGGAAATATGAAGACAATTTATTCAGAATTTTTTTTTTTTGTCTTTGTTCACATTATCCAGCAAACGCTTGTTTTGTAATGGGACAAGACTGCCTGAGCCGGGTCTTTTCCCAAGAGAAAACTGGTGACGAATTTAGGATGTCAAGAGCTTAATAAAAATAAAATGAAAATTTACACCGTAACGGTGTGCGCGGAAAAAAATTATTGTAAAAAATCATCTGGCCCGAGAAAATGAAAATAAAGGCTCGAGAAAATTGACAGAATCTATTTGGTATTTAAATGAATAAAATTCCATTCATCTTTGTTTTTCAGAAAAATAATGCATATTATTTTTCGTTGCACCTTATCATCTGCAGTTATTTTCAGCTCAATATATAAAACATAGTTAAAGTGTCATAAAATTTAATGATAATTTAATTTACATTCATATCCAGTTAATTAAGTTAACAATCAAACTTTAAATAACTACGAAATTTCAGTTATACATTAAAAAATCGAATTCGTGTAATATGTCTATGAAAGTCAGAATTTTCGGAAACCGTTTTGTTGCGTGGAATAACATAAACATAGTTCTAACTTTTCAGCGACTAGTCTTTCAGAATTTGGTATATTTCAGGAACAGTCCGCAAACTATTCGAGCCTTCAGGCGCCTCGTCTCTTTTGTTTCCTGCGGGAGATCGCTGTGTTAAATTGTAGTGAGGCTGGATCTAAATTAAATTTTCGTTAAACACCCAGAAGTTAACGTTTGCCTGCAAAATAGTTATTAAAATAACTTCAACACAGGAATGCACAAATTGTGAAGTGATTTTTATTTATATTTTATTTATTTACATAATTAAGTTTTTTTTTTTAATCGTTTTAAATTGTGAGCCGTTTGAAGCAATATCAACAACAAATAAGTAGAAAAAAGGAAGAAAAAAAATTGCTTAAATAATAAATTAAAAAAAAACTAAAATAATGAAGTCCAGTAAAGTTCTCAAGATAAAAAATCATTTAATTAATAATAAAAAAAAAGATTATTTCCGAGAGTTTAAAGGGGACAAGTCAAAATATTATCTATTAATTATATTATAATTTTGATTAAAATAACAAATTTAAATAGTACAAAATGTAACTACTTACCTTAAAGTCCTGCTTTAGGATGAAAGTTTACTTAATGATTATAATGTCAATAATAATTTAGTATTTTCGTTTGAAAAGTCTAATCACGTCAATTTTTTTCAGTTTTTTTTTCCTTACATCCACAGTACCCATTTCTGCTGGCAAATATTTTTTCTATATTCATGAAAACCTGCACTGAAAGCTGAAATCTGAACACACATCAGTAGATTACTAGACGAGCAAACATTTTTCCTAAAAAAATACCAAGCGAACAGTTTTTGAAGAGCATGGATTTTTTATTTTAAAAAACGTAAACAATGCTGTAATTTGAGCCCAGATACGAGAAGTATAAAAATTTCAACTATCACAGTACCATATAATATTTTTATCAGAAGCAAAGTATTATCATAAGTGATAATCTATATCGAAAAATTAACTTTGACGTGTTTTCAGCTCTCAAATAAGTATAAAACAGAAAACATTTTACGTGTTGCAAAATATAAATACAGTAATGATTAGAAATATAAATTATTAAAATGAAAAGGTTATAAATATTAAAGACGAAATTTTTTTAATTAAAAATGATTAAAAGTTTACTCGTCTTTTTTATAGTGATTTTATTAATATACCAATCTATTAGACTACTGATAAATAATTATTGTTAGGGCACTACATGACCTTATTCACTTACGAAAAAAAGCTCTATTGGTGAAATATTTTTACAAAAAATAATGTTTTTGAGTTATTTTTGAAACATAATTAAAATTAAACATGAACTTGTTATAAATTTTACGTCCTCATTCGAGAGTGTATTTTTCGCTTATTCTACTGCTTAAGCTTGAAACATAATGTGTTTAAAATATAATCAAAATATATTTTGCAATGAAAACTCTTTTAATGAGTAATAAAATGCGAACATAGCGAGTTTTTTGAAGACAGACAAAGAGATGTCGGTGATAAAAGGTACACACAGGCAAGGTGGCTGTAACGGTATTTGACGTTCATGTTTGTTCAGAAGAAGCAAATACTGAAAAGTGAATAAATATTACACCATCTTCTAATGTTAATAAAACCTGTTTGGACAGGTCTTGAAATATAGCTACGCAATGTTTTCACCAACCTGAGTGATAATTTTTCACCCGACCCAATGCCGCTTTAATGATAATATAAAATATGTCAATTTTTTTTTTTTGCTAGAACTTTCAAGCATAAAACGATTTATTTTTAAGAAACGTTTCTTGTTAGGAACATGTACCTTTGATAAACTGTTATATAATATTCATAACGTTAAGTTTATCAACTGAAAATACTTGGTGAAAGTGCATAAACATAATTTAAAATAAAAATTAACAAATAAAAATTATTATTAAGAAGCTTTAGTATCTGAGACATCATCATCATGAGTCTCTGTCCTCTTCGATCTTCTGCCTTCTGCATCCAGGCCACTCCCACTATTCTTCTTATGTCGTCAGTCCATCTTGCAGGGGGTTGGCCTATGCTTCGTTTGCCAGTTCTTGGGCTCCAATACTTTTCAGGTTTTTGAAGGAATTAAAATGAAAACCTAACATTTCTGAACCCTGAACCATTTGGTCATAAGACGCGATTAACTTATGGCGCTGGTATTCTCAGAAGTTCACCGATACAACAGATTAAAAATCATATTAAAACAACGCATCTCACAAAATCTTGGCAGTTTTAAAACAATAGGAACTCATCAGAAAAAGTAAACTAAAAAATAAAACTAAACCTTCGATGTTGCGGCATTGCCGGATATAGAGCTTTTATTACATCCAGGAAATTGCAGCAATGTCCGCCCTGTGATATTCCGGACAATAGCCGGACTCACCGCCAACTGAGCTTTAAGGTTTAAATCTCGCGTATCCAGCATAGAGACAATGCCATCACGTGCAGTCAAAGTAATGACTTTACTCCAACAATAACCGAGCATTCTGTAATTCAGGAATTTACTGCGAATCTCTGGGGTACACAATGCTTCGGTTGTATTTTTTTCATTTCTTTCATGGCGATCGGTAGTAGAATTTATTTATTTATATAATGTTATTTCGTTTTTCAATTTATTTATTTTTCATATCAATATCTGATACTTTTATAAATATTTATACCAATATGGTTTTAATTATCAGATGCATTTATTTTTAATATTTATTTGTTGATAAACTATATGCTGAAATAAATTGATATGTAAATAATCAGGTAAAAATATTGTTGTGTATATTATTAGTATTTACCTTGAGATCAGTTTCAAAATAAAGAAGATAATATTTTTTACAAAATTTTAAATCAATAACACATACAAATCCACAGCAAACATAATCTTATAAGACAAGGCGGTGTTCGTGGAAAAACTTTCATCTACCATCAATTTTAAATATTACTATGACTGTTATTTAACGGGTGAAAGAGTAGACAGCGTTAAAATTGATCAACACATTTGTGGTGCAGGTGTCTACATAAACACACAAAATGTGTAGTTGTTTAAAAATTAATTTATTTTTATTAAATATATTAATCAGCATTTTAAGAGAATATAATATATTTACATAAAATAAAAATATTACTTTTACATTCTTAGAAAGGAGATGAGTTAAAAAGGACACGCTTGCTTATTAAAGTTTGTTTTTAATTATTAAATGAATTATTCAAATCTATTAAAACTTTGTTATAATAAAGAAAAACTATTTACATGAAATACTTACAGTCTTATAACGTGCAAAAACAAATAGTAAACAAGGCAACATAAAATTTTCCACACTAAAGCATGGAACTTTGTCAACAAATATCCAATATGTAGAAATACAAACTGTTGTTATGTCACATGATAAATCTTTGATTATTTATTGACTATAATTAACATGTGTTGCTGGCGGGTATAGCTCAATGGTCAAAGCGTTTGCTTTGCAAGCCAAAGGTCGTGGGTTCTATCTTCGAAAGAGATTTTAAAAAATGGATTTGTAATCAATTTCTGAGCTCTAATATATCCCTCACCCGTAAAATACCAGTCAAAGCCTATTAATAAAAATTGGTGGTAAACAAAAATCGTCCCGTGAAGACCACCCATTCGTTGTTAATTCCTGTAATAATTATGGATGATGCGTGAATCTCAGGCTATAGTCTATGACGTTTGCGGATCAACACTCCACATGCAGCGCTTAGCCATATATGCAGCATGGTAAACGTCATAGAATTCCACAGATGAGACTTCAGAATTACTATCACCATCTGTCGGTATTCTCCTGTATGTGTTTACATAAATAAAAAAGTGGACACATGTGCCACTAACGTTAGTAATTAGGTTTGACACTAGTGAGTGATACAACGTATGATTAACTTTATACTTAAAACACGTGTATAAATATTCTACCACTGAACTCTGAGAAGCAAAAGTATCAAGAATTTTTAATGATTATTTAACAAAAGCATAAAAAAAATATATTGAATTACTGAATACATTACGAAATCAGAAGCACTAAAGTAATGAAATATTTATGCATGGAATATTTGATCTCAGGAAATCGATTTTCGCGATATGATAAATAAATCATTCTGGCCCGCGGCAGTCAAATTATTGCTTGAATTATAATGTATAAATTATGGCGAAAGAAATTTCACGTTCGGGTGACGTGATTTAACTGAAATTTGCATAATGCCCATATAATATCGATAAAAATGCGTATCTCAATACCTATATTTTATAACGCTTGGCTCAATACCAGAGCTTCTTAAGATTTCAAACTGAAACCATGTACTAAGTGACTCAAAAATCTATATGGGCTCTAATTGATTGAAACTGATTCTATAAACAAAGTTCTCAAAGTAATTAAATAAACACATACTATACATCTTTATACACATCAGTTCGTTCAGAAAAAATATCGGCAGAAGTGGGATGCGAACCAGCGAGCCTTGGAACCAACCATTGCTCAAGTTCATTACCCTAGACCACTCGATTATCTTCTGCCCGAACTGTTGCGCCAAACAACTTGTATTTATACCATTGTTACCATCATACAACGATAGGTGTCTCTATAGTATATATTCTGAGTGTCTATATTATTATTTTTTTTATTCAATCGGTCGACATTTATTCACAAGCTTTATATTATTGTTCATATAGAGTTCTCAAAATTTAGAGAACGCGTATTTTGTGTGAAGATTATCTATTAAAATGATCTTATTTCGTTACATCATTCTTCCCTAAGCTGTTACAATCGTCAAAAGTCTTTGTACTTTCGTTTGAACAAATATATTTAATTAATTCTAATAATACTTTATTGTCTACACTATACTCAAACGCAAGTCTTAATAAAATTATTTTTATGTTTAATGTAAGCCTTCTTAAAAGGTTCCGTAAACACAAGATCAAAAGAAGAAGAGTATATTTGCATTATTTAACTGTGAAGCAATTTAAAACTTTATGAATAATTCAATTAAGAAACATTTTCCTTGAAAGTTCCCATTTTAATAGGGGCGATGTTTATTTATAGACGGAATTTTTCCAACTACAAAGATATATTTAAATTTAAATTAACTAATTAATTATATATCATTTCCATATTTTCTTGTATGTATTTTCATACAACATGTCAATGATTTAAATAAAACTTCATTTTTAGTATAAGTACATCATCATTATTTCCATGTCTATTTTCATAACTGGAGAATATGATCGTCACGAATTTCCACTATAAATCTCTAATTACCATAATGGTCCTTGCTTCCACTACATTCTTTGTATACTTACTATATGTGACATAGACTTATATTTTTGAAGACACGTTGGCATCGCAATGAAGTATGAATGTATGTATATTATAGAGGAATGTATTTTATTATATATTAGAAATGTATATAGGAATAAATAATAGGAGTGTTAAGAAAAAATATTATAAATGCCAGAAACAAATGTCAAATTTTCAGTTTCACCTTTCTTAACTAACCAGTTTGTCACCTTTGAATTAGCATGAAGTGGTTGCCTCTTCAACCTCAGACTTCTTAATTCTTCTACTACGGCATAAAATAAATAATACTATAAAGTAAAAATTACAAACAGAGATTCAAAATGATACCAACTATGACGTGATAATTCAACGGCAACCGGTGACAGATTGTGAAAAGTAACGTAATTTTTTTTTATTTTCCGGTTTTCCTAAATTAAGTTAGAATAATACAATAACTATAGGATAAAAAAATTTACTAACTTAACTAACGCACATATTTTTCAAATTTTTACTTCATAAGATGTCTAAATATTTCATACTTGAAAATGAAATCTTAACGAAGCAGAAATGAAAGTAAAAAATTAATACTTAAAATCCTCTTAAATTTACAACATCAGAATTACAAAGACCTACATATAATAATGTGTCAAATAATCGTTAAATAATCATATTCATTTGCCAGGAAATACAACAATTAATTCCGCACTTAAATATCCTAAATATTTTTTTACTAACACATTTTTGCGTGATTTTGAAATACAATATAATTATAAATTCTATTAAATTTTATTTGAATACAACCGACAGAAGCTTTATTGGCCGATTTCAGATGAAATTATTTTTCTACGAAACAGATTATACTGTTTTCAAAATGACCTTAATTTAATAATCATAAATACTGAGAATAAAAAATAATGTAAGCGATATAAATCATTATTTTTAATTTATCGGAAAAATATTGTTTTGAATTTTATAAAATCCATAAAATAAAAATCTTTTGATATAATTTTTTTACTGACACAATTTTTAAGGGGCTGTTAAATTGTTGATATATGAATTGTGTATTATGTTTTTTTTTAACTTACCGTCTTACGCTTCTTTTAAATTCTGTTTTTTTTTATGTTAATTTTAAAAAATCTCGAATTAGAGAATAGTTGCCATAGGAAAAAATAGTAATAAACAGAATTGTGTATTTCACTTGCAATTTTCCTAATCCTTAAATAAAAATCACAAATATTTTTAGTATGCAGTGATTATCGGTCCTGCATAAATATTAAAGAATTGACTCAATTTTCAAGATTGATTTCAGCGATCTGCTAAAGAATATGAATAAAATATGGGGAAAAAATCATGCTACACCTGCAACTGTGATGAACGATGCTAAGCTTAGGTACCTTTTTTCCAGCCCTTAAAATAATTTGATGACAGTGAGAATCCCGTAAAATGAAATATATTTTATCAAAATGAATCTTACTAATTGATAAATTTTATTATTAATTAAATTGTAATTTATTTTAAATTGAAAATTCAAATTTCTCAGTAATTTCGTAGCCGGATTACAAAATTATTTAATACCTCGTCTGTGAGCTTTACTGAAAATAATTCCATAATATGCATGATACGCATTAGCGCTCGTGTAATAATAATTTCTAATAAACCTTTTATTTTCCCAGCGTGCCATTACATGTAATTAACTGATTTAATAAGCTGATGACTGTAAAATAGAGGCAGATTATATAACATGTGTTCAATATTTATCTATTTAAAATCCATACACGCCGCTTGGACGAGATTCCCAAGCATTCGTGATATTAAAATTTATTATTTTATTTTATATAAAATTAAATTAAATGAATTTTTTTCTTTTTTCTGTGTCAAAAATGACGCTGGTTTCATTTTTGGCATTTATCTAACAAAATTAAAGTGACGTAGAAGAAACGGTTGCTGTAGTAACCGATACATATTTGAGGTGAATTTTAAATCTCAGCATTTGAGAAAATTAGATGACAATTGTCCTTACAGAGCGGTTCAACCCAACCAAAGACATCGCAGTAAGCAACAGATAAGAACTCATCCAAGTTTTGGTAGGCCTCTTATGTAGATTACTAAAATTATTTTAACGAAAACGAAATGTGCTACTCTCGTTGGATACATATTCTTATACGGCATCCAAAAAGCTCCAATATCAAGAAGCTTTTAATTCATTAATAACGATGTTGAAATGAATAACACAGCAATAAAAAAATAAAAGTCGTTGTGAAAGTTCTTGGGGTAGCAAATAAATAGTAATAAGTATATGCTTCGAAATAACGTATGTATTTCAATTATTATGTGTGATAATAACACAAACATATGTATGCTTCAAAGATTGTTGGAGCGTGTTAGGCTACGATGAAATAACAGTTAATTACTAAGCCAATTAAAATATTTGAATTTTTAAATAGTTTAACTGAAATTCTTAAGTTATTGTCGTGTTTATTTGAAGAAACATATACATTTCATGTTTTCATGCAAGTGTCTTATTTTCCATTTTAAGTTAACTAGACAAAATAATACTTTTCCTTCGTATATAAAATGATCATCTGCCGATAATCGCTGGTATATTTTAAGATGCAGTGATTTTTTTGTGCATTTTTAAGCATCCTATGTACTAAATTAAAATATATTTGTATGCATTTTATATGATTGACTTCTTATATTTAATGTAAGCATATTATTTTTCGTTTTTTTTTTAACCAAGCTTAGAAATGCACTATATATACCATTTTACGAGTACGGAAATACAAACTAACCGAGGCCAGGGGTATTTAAAAATATTATTATATCGATATTGAAAGACATTACGAAATCGAATCTTTATTTTTACCAAATATATACTCGTACCTAAAGCCCAAGGCTTTTGTTGAAGGAGTTTAGTATTGAACGATCCCTTGAGATTAAAATTACAAATTTATTTCATTGTTCAACCGAAATTGTTCCAAAACTACAACAGTAAAATTAAGTTCTTTCAGATTTCGAAACATTGTTCATCGCGGTCTTAAAATATTAAATTTCAAACAAACACTAATCGCCCATGGCCATTACAAAAGTTACAATGTTTCCGCCCAAAAGTGATCCTCATATTTCAGCAAGAGGCAGTTACTAAGCTACTTGGGGAGTGTTTCCGTGAAATTTTTGAAAAGGGACGAGCGAAAAAGTTATTTAACCAAATAAGTAGAGCTTGCATTTGTATGCGAGAGCTTTCAGAGGGGAGCTTTGAGATGTATAGTGAACTTTCTGGTGTATATGGGAAAAAAATAGTAAACGAGTTAAATCGACTATATGGAAGTAGCGCGGGTAACTTTTTTGGTAAATATAAGTAGCATATATCCGCCTTCGGTTTAAATATATCATAATTTATGTAAGGTATTTCGAGGTTGAACGTTAGTACTCTACGATCGAAAGCCCAGCATATTGACCTAGTTTTTTGCTAGTCAGCAGCAATCAATTACAAACGACTCTCTTAGTCATAAAGTGTCACTTTTTATTAAAAATAAAACAACTATACCTGACATTTAACATAGATTACACATTTCTCCAACTGAAGCGAGAGCTGAAAAAATGGATGTGTAGACCCCGAAAAAGATCCATAAGCATGTTACAACGTTTTTGAAAGACATTCCAGTTCAGGACTAACAGAGTGCATTCCAGTGGTAGAAATATCTCTACAAGTGCTTAAATGAGTATTTAAAACACTTTCAATTTGTACGAGGCTAATTTACAAATATATTTTATCCCTAAAATATGCATTCCTTTTTAATGAAACCTTTTCATGCACAATGAGTTTTATTATGACATTATCACTTTGAAGCACATATTTATCACTAAATTTTATTTTACTTACATGTTTTCTTGGTAAAATAAGCAAGTAGCATATCAAATCCCCAAAATAGACTGAGAACCTCTCAGACTGTTGTGATGGAAAAATAATCTGTATTTATTTTAAAGAGTCTGGGCTTTATAATACATGCTCCTGTAATAAAAACATTCATACGAATATTTCACCTTGTGTGATAGGCAAATTTCTATTTTGAAAATAATAATGGAAAATTTAACTGAAGCGCTTATAAGCTGATGTGGGAAATATAAAACGTGTATTTCATGTAAAAGTTTTGATAATGCTGAGGTGAATAATAAAAATGTTCTAAATATAAATATTTCTTACTTATTTTATTAAAAAACCACGATTTAATTTTATTAAATTACTGCTTTTTTTTTTAAATGTTGTCAAAAATATAAGTCAGCATATTTTAGTAATTGAAAACAAATGCAGGAATTCTTTCTATTTCTATTAATAAATACAAATTTTGATACAAAACATAAAAGCAACAATAAGAGTTACTACGAGGAAGAATGATACACAAATGCGTATATTTTAAAGGCTGTGATAAGGATATAAATATTATTTCCAAGGAAACGTAGTGATTAACTTAATAATCTGACAACAAGAACTTATATTTTTAACCGGATAAGGGTTGAAATTAAAATCCATAATATCATTAAATTTCGCTTGACGATGCTTCGTACTAGCGAGGAAAAACTCTTTTGGTGCCATACAAGATAAAATCTACTTATTTTTTATATTTTCCAGGATGAAATCACGTTTTGCTTTTATAGAGATTACGGATTTTTAATCTGAACAAGAGTCCGACTACCGGATGAATATTCGTAAGCTAAAAAAAGATTGTCTTAATTTCTTTTCATTAAATTATCTGTGTAAATTAACAATAATTTAGATATAAATAAATTGATTTTTAGAATTTATTCCACAATATTTTTTTTTACGACATGCCAGGTTGAATGGCTATTTTCAAGTCAGTTAGTAAAGTGTTGGCTCTATATAAAGCAAAGAGTGAGTGAAAAGGTGTATATGAATTGTGTGATGGGTATATCTGTTTTGAAAATCATTCATGTATAAGGGAATTCATTGATGTCACAAAAAATATAATATGCATAATTACAAAAGCCATTAAAAAACAATAATCATTTACATCAAAATACACTTATTATTTATTAATTAATTTTAACAAAAAAATATTTTGTTGGATAATCCAAAAGTAGATGGGGAAGCTATACAATTCTAAGAACATAAATCATTAATTGATAATACTGTTAAAGGCGTTGGATTTTTTTATTTATATCTGATATTATGGAATTCCACCAAGAATTATCGAACGAAAAAACGAAATAACAATAATTTACACATAAAATATGCTTAGATGGTGAAGATAATTTGAATTAGATTTAGCATTGTAAGGTTGAACATTCACGGTACTTATTGAACCAATAATCACGAAACTGGTAAACCTAAGATGCCAAAACCATTAGACATCTATTTTTCTGTATCTTTCTGCCAAGCAGTGTTCTTCAAGTAAAAAAATATGTGAAAAGAATATTAATTTTATAGTCCCATATGACCTATATTACTTTTGCTATTTAATTTACAATTGAAATCCATTCCAACCAATTAACTCATGCTCCAGATCATGAGTGTACACAATATATAACAGGAACTAAATGTTTAATTAACATTTTAAGACATGAACGTTCAGGCTGTTTTTGGCCGAATTCGCGGTGGCATTTACTTCATTCCAGGTACATTTATTCAAATAATAAAAATTATTTTACAAATAAAAAACATAATATATTTAGAACTTTTTTGTAGAGGCTACAATTGCTTAAAAGGACTCCCACTGGCCTTATCAGATGTTATCTGAACATCTGAATGTACACATCATCAAGAAAACTTTATTACAAGGCATAAAAATCCCTCTTAGAGTATACAAAATATAATATTCTGAAGATATAAGTGCACATAATTTAAGATAATTAAGCGTGTAAAATTTACTGGAATTAACAAAATCAGTTATTTAAGCAAATAAACGGACTGGGTCTTTTTTTAAATATGTATATTTAACATTGTTATTCATAATATTTCTGTAAATAAATAAACAACATTAATATTTTAATGAGTTATTGAATAAAAATAGTTATCCACAAGGCTTGCTTTTATTGCGAAAATACTTTTCAAAAGACTTTTTATCAATTTAATAATGTCAAATAACAAAAAAAACCTTATGTGACTCAAAAATAATCAGTTTAATGATAAATGTTAATATGCAAAAAATTTATTGAAAACTTATAATGATCAAAATTGTTAAGTTATCCGAATTTTACATCCATAAAAAAATATTCAAGTTTATTTTTGTATTAATTTTTTCATAATCAATTATATCATAATCATGATCAACATAATCAATAATAATAATTGTTAGTTATTTTTAAATAAAAAAAAAAACAAATTAAACTGTTATGTTTTATTTTACATTTATTTTCAGTATAGTAATGTAAAATCGAATAGCAAAAGAGAACCCATGTGATATATTTGCAACAAGTGATCTTATCAATAAAATTGAATAGGATAACGTCACATATTCTTACAATTACCAAGCATCAAATTATTATCATTAATTATTAAGTTGTCAAACTGGGTAGAACAAACTTCAAAAGCAACAGGGAGTTGTCGTCTGCCGTCTTCAAAAAAATCTATTTATTTCAATAGATTCATGTAAGAAACAGTAAAAAATTGATTTGATTAATTTACTATTTTATTAAATGTGCACTTTAGTGAAAAAATTGAGACTTAATCAACGGACAACCCTCGTATAACGATTTGAAATAATAATTAAAAGCTTACTATTCATTACTCTGAATGAATAACTTTCCATTCTCAATACTATTAACAATCTTACATTAAATTTTATCAATTGCGTTTCAAGCCAGCTATTGCTATGTAACAGTTGCCAAAAATAAATATTCATGGAAAATATACAAAACTCAGTGGTCAAAATAAATTATTATTATTCAAAATCAGGAAATAAAAATATACATATAATACATATATTATAATCATACTGTATTATGTTGAATAAATAGTAGTATGTAATAAATAAATAAACAAAAAGTAGTAATATATTGAATAAAAGCCAATAAATCATATAAGTAAATACAATCACCAAATATTATAAATATATGGCCCGGGTACTCTGTAAAGTCACGCTTGGTAACAGTGATTGTTATTGTGGATTTTATCACTTAAATTATTATTTAATTTGAAATACTCCTTTTAGAAAGTCAGCGTTGTTGAGTTCAAGAAAACACGTAGTCTTGTAAGTCATCATTAAGGAAATCATTTCCAGATGAGGTTACCCATAGTCTCTTGCACGTGTCTTTTGTGCTGAACGTGACTCTGGAGAGCTTTCATCCAAAATGCAGCCCAACCTTAAGACGTGAGGCGCAAAAACAGATTACTAGAGTAAGTAAGTAAGATTTTTGAGGTTCAATAACCTACAAAAAACATATGCTAAATATCACATTTTTTTTTCGAATTGTTAATTTTTTATATTAATTGATATTTAAAATATTAGAAACTATTTTTATTTCAATATATTTTTAATCCAGCAGGATAAAATATAAGTTGAAAATAGTAAAAATACTTTTGAAGAGTGAAAGAAAATTAAAAACATGACGATGTTATGTACAATGACGATTGTACTTTTTCAACAAAGAAGTGAATTAAGAGTATTATTCAATAATGACAAATTCTCAAATTTAAGTTTTACGACTAAAAAAGGAGAGTAATGAATTATCTTTAAACCTTTTTTCACTTATATAGTTAATATTATGAATTAGGTCAGTTAAAATATTGAAAAACATAATTAAATCATAATAAAAATGTATATTACAAGAAATAATAGCAACGTTACTTAAAATTAAAATTTCATTAGATATTTGTATTATTATAGATACTTGAAATACATCAAAGTTATCGCTTACTTTTCCTGATATAAAGAGTTATAACCAATAAAATAAAAAATGAAAAATTAGGTCTTCTCACCACTTTCTTTCAAAACTATTATCAAACTTCAAAATGACTTTCATAAAATCAAATAAATCACAGCAGTAAGATTATTACTTGCGTAAATCTCTCCGTGAGCGAGCTTTTGATACGAGCACTATGCACTAAAGCTCGCCCTCCAAAATTGTATCTTCAGTTCGGAGATTTACCCCTTTTTATCAATACGAAAAGCTCCCGAGATGTGGTATCTTATGTTCGGACAAAAAGTTCTACTTGCGCTATAACTTGAGACAGACTATTTCGAGCAATATCTCTGGATGTATATTAGCGGTAGTACTCAATACTTCTAAATTCACTTTTATCCTCTCTCACATATAGTACCTCTCTTCCAACAGCTTTCATAAATAAATCACTATAATATATATAATTTAACAAAAGAAATTTATTTGATAATATTTAATTATATTTATTTTTAAATATGTGTTTTTTTTTCTTAATAATTGCCAAAAGATCTTTAATGATTGTAATATGATATAAAGTGACTTGTTTTATTTGTTAAGGTAATTACAATGTTTTGACTTTCATTGTGAATAGACTAAAATAAAAAATCTTTAATGTAATACATTTTTTTATGTCAACACATACAGGAGAATACCGACAGATGGTGGTGGGTATGCTGAAGTCTCATCTGTGGATTCTATGCCGTTTACCATGTTAGATATGGTTAAGCACGGCATGTGAAGAGTTGATCCGCCATCGTCATAGACTACAGCCCGACATTCAAGCATCATCCTTATTATTACAGGAATTTACTATGAATGGGTAGTCTTCACGGGACGAATTTTGTCTACCACCAATTAATTGGCTATGACTGACATTTTACGGGTGAGGGATGAAATTCATACCAACCAGGGAGTATTTTAGAGCTCAGAAGTCAATTAAAAATCTTTTTGTTTTAAATCTCCGTCTGGGATTGAACTCACGACCTATGGCTTGCCAAGCAAACGCTTTGACCATTGAGCTATACTCACCGCCAAGTATATATATATATAAAATGTATATATTTATAAAAATTATAAAAAATAAAAAAAATAAAAAAATATTAATTAACATTCTTCTTCGTAGTATCAATCCGGTGGATTAGTTTGCAGCAACAGAATCTTGCATCTCAATCTCCATTCCTCTCGGTCCTCCGCAACCCTCTTCAGCTCAGCATAAGAGCCACAATTCATGTCCTCGACAACTTGCTGCAAATACTCCCGTCTAGGGCGTCCTTAACATTATATATGTTATAAAATCGATTTAATTTATTTACTGGTGTGCAATAAAATCATACATTTATCGCAAATATGTTTTTACTTATTATTAATCCAATTAAATGCAATCGGTATTAAGTAAAGGTCCTTTCAAAACCATTATATTGCATACTTTACATGAAATTAAGCAAAGTCGGCATTAAATCTTTTAATGTCTGCATACATTGTGAAAAAACTTAATAACGTCGCTTTTTGAGATATTTAATCTGTAATGTTGTTTCAAGTTCTTTAGTTTCTAAACATTTTTTTTAAATATTATTATGATCATCACTCCAAACAATTTATGATATTATTGTCTAAGATATTAAATATTAAAAAGTTTTTCAATAAAATTATTTTGATATAACACAATATAAATTGTTCATTAGAGCCAAAATTATTGAAGGCTTCCTTGGAATCCTGAACTTGCTAATTACAACTAAATAAACTTTCACGTGTAAAGTACTAGGATTAATAATTATAATATTATTCGGAATAAATCTGTTATTATTCTGTTCTAATTAGTGTATTCACTTTGTCACAGTCGTTTTTTGATTTTATAAAAATAATACTTTTATTATACAATAGAATATTGTAAGTGTCCCGGAACCGAGATCGCGGTCCCAAAAAAAAATCATTTGCTTATATGGTGATGCCGGAATACTAAGTAGCCGGCACTGAGGATAAGACCAAAGACCGGAGATGTGTTGATACTAATTTATTTGTTGTACGAGACTCCTTTTTATTCCCTAATTTACAACATGAGTAAGCATTTGTAAAAGTAATATTAATACATTGAATGTCATACACTGCACATTCCTCGATACCGTTTTTGAACCTTGATCCCTCCAATCCACATAGAGTGGCAGATTATTGGTATTTTCTATGCTCCGTAAATGAAGATTTTATTTTACGATTGTTATTTTTATATAAAGTTATTTAAATAATTAAATCTTACAAATTTATATAAATTTTGTCGAGTCATGGTAAGGATTAAATTTGAGAATAATTGTGTCCTAATCATTTGCTTTTGTTCTGAAGTACGTATAATAATAATAGCTAAACAAAATAAGGCAGTCAAACCGCACGTCTCAAAGACGTTGGTCAAAGCAAAACTTGGCTGTTCATCGGTCCAATATTGCATGGTCAATAAACTAACAAGTTTACATGAGGTGAACATCACTGTCAACATCCATAGTAACATATGCCCCTTGCCATACGAGATGCTTAATAACGTGTGATTTTACTACACCCTACTCTTGGTTAACTAAGCTTTTACGTATTACGCAAAATAGTAATAAGTTGTACATATTATATAAAAAAATTTAAAAAAATAAAAGAACACGTTTTTTTGTTATTTCATGCCAAATTATATTATATTTTATTTTGAATATTGCGTTGTGATACAGGTTTCTTGGAAGGTATTCCTTTCTACGTTGTCAATATTCTGAAAGTGTTTCGAGTTTCCGCCAGCTGAAGGATCGTATTTACATAGACGAACTTAGTTTGAAATTTATTTCTCGGACAAATTTGAACTGAAGTTTATATAATACCTTGATACAGTTATCCCTATATTTTAATTATCTTACACAAGCAGCGATTCGTTCTCGGCGCTCCATTAAAACAATCAGTTATGTAACAAAATTAATGTATTTCATTATTAAAAAATAAATAAATATTAATATGTGATTCAAAAGCTTTTTCCATATTGTACTGTCATATTTGATTGCAGTTTTTTTGGGAATATAGTGTGAAACTTTTTTTTTTTTGTAATTTAGTTCAATCACTTATGATTTATTATGACACCAATAATTTGTGTATAAGTACGAAAAATCATTTATTGCAGAACAGGATGGATTCAATGTTGCTCAATAGATACAGACTTTTGTAAGTTATCTAAAATTTATCCAGAATTTTCACGTTACCTGAGATTGAAAGATCAATGGGTAATTCAGAATTTTATAATGTCAGATATGTTGGTTTTTTTTTCTTTTGCATATGCGTTACACATATCTAGAAAATATTGTCATCACAAATTTCCCCCACTCAGTTCTGTCAGATAGAAATGTCTATGATTTGTCCCCAATATATTCTTGCACCTGCTGTGTAAAAGAACATATATTTTGTACTCGATGACATTCTGAGCAGGAGCTAAAGGTTTGATGAAATGGCAGATGTTTTATCTGAGGTATATTTTGAGTAAATTGTTATTTAGATTTCTTAAGAATAAACCGATAATTAGCTTAAAGTTTCGTATTCCTGAACCATGTAGTTCTACGTAGTAAATAAATCCAACCAGCGACAAGCATGCGAATATCCATTCATGTCTTGGCCCGAATATAACGTTCAAATATCCTAAGCTTGAACGATTGCACGAGAAGCGCGCTTACACGCGTGCTGTCTCAAAGGTCAATTCCTAAGTTCTTTAATTAAAGTATATCTAATATTTATTCTTTCCAGTACGAATCCCAGAAATAATACTCGATCTAACATAGATATCCACCCACTTTGCCAAGATATCCGAAGATCACGTATTCGTTAAGGATAGCAAGACACGCTAAATTTTGTTGCGACAAGCTTATATTGAACAGACTCTTGGAAATCGATTATTGCCCGAACACGACCAAGTCAAGAAGTTAATTGAAGTATCCCACGATCTGGAAACAGTCCATTTCAGTTATTGAAGAAACAAACGTATGAAACCGCAGTGAAATGTCAGGCTTTCTTATTAGTCAGTATGTTTCCAAAGCGATGTTCTTCTTTTTAATTACGTTTCCTTCAAATTGTATGTTTTTGTTTTCAAATATAATATCCAAATTAAGTTTATTCGAAGAAGTTTACGAGTAGTTGACGCTTTATCTGACTTTATATCTCTTTTTTCAACAATAACACCTCCCAAAATAGTCTAAAAATAACGAAAAAAGCACTAAAAACAACTGATAATGATCTAAAAGAAAAAAATCTTGTTCAAAGTAGGTCAGCATCTTTACGTTTCATTGAATATGTTTTTCAATCTCAGGGTGTTATTATTTAAAAAAAACCTTTTAATTTCGCTCTCGCAAAAGGGAAATCGATTTTTTAAATCACATTTTCGTTATGCTATTAAACATTGTCAAATGCACAAAAGTTCCTGGCTCTAATAATTAGTCATCAAATTTAAAGTAGTTTTTTTTTATTTTTCACATCACTCTTATGAAAAATATTACCTTCAAGGAATCACCATTTTAATGAAGATTATGAAAATAATACAAAACAACGAATAGAGTCGTCAAGAAGTATGATGTTCCAACAAGATAAAATTGCATATTATTTAGAAATATTCGTTCGAAATATAATGAAAAGTTTTATTAAAATTAAATCCTTTATTGTAAAGCTCATCAAACCCTGGCTTAATTAAAAACAAAATGATGTTATTTAACACTTTGTGTTGTAATTACAAAAGTTTTCATAGTACAACTATATAATTTTCGTGTAATTCCGTTTCATTTATTTTGTTGTAATATTACGGTTTGTTTAAAAACCATTGCTTTTATCGCTGTATTATTTGAAGAAAATGTTTGATTTATGATAATACCGGAGTAACAAAAACTGCTTTTCTATTCGTAGGATTAATGACATTTATTTGCTGTCCATAATATAAAATAATACTGAATCTAATTGAGTTGCCCTGAAAATAATTTCATTTTAAACTGAAAACTTCACTAAGGCATTTCAATTTATTACTTATTTACAAGTTTAAAATTATTGCTTTTTTTATCTTCGGCATCATTAAATGGCCTTCCAGGACGAGGTGCATCTTCAATGAACAGAAATCTTGCAAAACATTTTTAACACTGACATTTTTAATATATAACGTATACTCTTTTGTAGAATACGAGTATTTTAAACACATTGACAATCATCTATGTCAACAATCTATTTTTCAGTTTTCATATTTGGTGTCAGCAAATGCTTTCTCATAGAATCAATCGTTTTTTTTTAAGCAAACCTTACCATATCAACTGTCCAATTGTATGAAAACTATGCGACTTAAAGTGAAGTCAGCTATGAAAAAAATCATAACTAACGTTCCGAACATCCTTATAAAATAAATACCTCAACTGCTTAGGATTGTATTATTTGGAAGACATTATTTACCCGAAATATTAATATAGTTATTATTATTAGTTAATATTTTATAGCAAGAGTTGCCTTTTGATGCGTCATTCTAGCATAATTAACCTTTCCTTCCCTGTGATGTGTATCTTCTCTACTCATTGCGTCTAATTACCATCAATATCTCTATAAATAAAATGAGTACAAGGTTTAGATTTTAGGTATTCCTCCATAATATATTTACGCATTGACTTACGAAATAACAATAATAGTAATCAGAATATTTCGTGTACATCGGAGGTATTTTGTGAACATCGGAAACAAATTTGTGCTGTGAGTGCCTCAACCTTGGGTCTCGACGATGTGCGGGAACCGCGACACTATATTGGCATCTGACTCTTTCATACTTCACTGTGTAATAATAGGGAAGAGAATGGGAATGGGCCACTCCAGCCATTACCACGACTAGCGGCAGTAGCTCTCGAACCTGACACCAGCGTGGACCTCTATGCCCGTTCCTTGAGCATTGCCAGATTTTTTCTTAATGTTTTCAGCCAATAAATCTCAATTTTTATAATTTTTTACTTCAATTATACTTAATAAAGAGGATTAGCTACGAATTTTCTTATTTTTCCGATTTAAAAACGCTGATATTTTATTGTGTACTGACTGCTCACCACCAAAATGCACGTTTTTATTTTAGCACTGTAAAAAAGGTTGTTTTTAATACATTTTCAGTAGAGAAAACTACATATTCCATATTAGAAGCAAATAGGAAATAATGAGTTTGATAAGATAATTAAAAAGCAGTCTTAAGACCAAAAGATCGATTTTCAAGGTGAATATATAGGTATATGAATGGTTAAAGTAGAAGACTGAGTGAACAAAAGTGACACATTTTCATTGTGAAAAGTTTATCCCTAAGTTTATCTTCTTTGGTTATCCCCGAAAACAAATTTCACAGCGATAATTCATCTCTCTTAAATTTTGCTAAAGTTTTTCTTGGCACCGAAATATTCAGTCGAGTTTTTGTTTCAGATAATTCTTATTTCTTTCAAAATTCCGTAATATTTCTTCATAACATATTTAATAATACCATCATCATCACTTACATGTCCCCACCCTTAGCTGAAACATATGGTCATCACGACCCGCCGTCACAAAACTCTGTCACCGCCTTTATCCTCGCCTCATCTTATATCAGGTCTGCCTCCGCCGAGTATATTCTATGTATAGTTTTCTTTGTTCTTCCAGGCGCGAGTCCAGGGACTGGCATATTTCTTTGATATGATAGGTAAGTATGAAAGAAAGCATAATGTTTTTGGATGCATTGAAATTGACAAAAAAATGATCACTAATTATAAATAAATAAATTATATTTTATTTTTATTTGATATAATAATAACAACCAGTTAATAATCTTGATTTTTGTAACTTAAAGTCTACGTGCTATTTTAGGATATATACTCGTAGTTAATTCTTTCTTGTAGAGTTTGGTTGGCTATATAAGATCCGAAACAAGCGCAAACACGAGAAGTTTGTTTGTTTCTCGTATCCAGTTGTTTATGTGCACAGTTTCTGCATCTCCAGACCTTTGTGAATACATGCGAGAATGACGAGATAGTCGAGAATGTTCCATTGACAGATCCAAGGCAGATGCGAAGAAAATAGTTATTAAAAAACGTTAAAATTAAAGAAAAAGCTGTATTGTTTTAAAAATTGCATTAATATATACAATAGTCTAAGAGTGTATTATAAAACCACTAAAAAGGCAACGATCAAAAAGTTAATAGATTATTTCATTTGAAACCAA
This sequence comes from Glossosoma conforme, assembly GCA_022606575.1. Classification (NCBI taxonomy): domain Eukaryota; kingdom Metazoa; phylum Arthropoda; class Insecta; order Trichoptera; family Glossosomatidae; genus Glossosoma; species Glossosoma conforme. Next base: position 989,197 of record JAGTXR010000080.1, on the reverse strand, counting down.
AACATTATTTTCTTCGTGACATCTGCTAGTAAAAATAAATAAATAATGCAATGAAAAAAGTTAATACATTTTACTGTTAAATATATTGATTTTAAATTCCTCACCGGACTAAGCGTAAGCATATATGCCGTGAACAAGATAACGCCACTCCAATCATTTTCGCTTCACGTATTTTTACATAAGTTTACAAACAAAAATCTTATCAAGTCAGGTTGACGAGAATTCCTATTTCATTGAAAACAGGGTAATATTTCAGCATAAATCTATTTACCAGTAATCCATTTTTTTAATGTGATTTGCACTAACTAGTACACACATGTAATCAAAACAAACTGTTTTATCGAGAATATTTCTTTCAGTGAAAATGTAGGTCAATTATTTGAAATGCGAATGAAATAATAAAATTTTCATCATCAAATACAATACACATTATTGTTGTACAAAAAACGGTGCACACCATTTTTATGATTTTTTTATAATACATAAAATACTTTGATCTTCAAACACTGAAAATTCATTGATTGATCATTAAGCGTCGTTTTGTTGACACATTCATGTTGTATTGTATTCAGGGAAAGTTCAATAGAAGACGTGCTGCTTAAAGCTTTCAAACACATCCTCTCCCAGCTAAGGTATTGGAGCAACTGACCCTTAAATATTTCTTAGCTCGCAGCATCCCAAGTTAAGTGCGCATGCGTGACTCTTGCTTATTCAACGGTCTTCTATATTCAAATATATTGACATTACGTCCTATTTATATAATTATAATTGACACAAAGGTGTCTTTAATTATGATTAAAACGTGTGATCATTCGCTCTTTAGTTTAAGTCTAACTAATTGAACTAATGGTTACCTGAATTAGCGATCTTTTAGTTTTGACAACTGTTTCCAGGCTTGCCTCGTACTAAATTGTCTCTACACCGAAGATAAGCTGATGATATTTTACACATAGTTTTGGTCCGTCGCGGATACTTGTATAAAAAACAGCTGTAGTTTTCGAAACATATATATGAAAACATTTAATTTCCGTATTAAAATTGATTGTGTGCCGTTATGAAATACGTGAGTTGTTATGAAATGTAGTTACATCTTCTTTTTTCTTCTTTTTATTTTTTCTGACCCTATCCCTTTTACTTGGGGTCGGCTCTCCTAATAACACTTTTCTAAGATGCTCAATCGAAGATAAGCTCGCTCTCGACTCCAAGACGTTCCATGTACTTCTTGACTGTCTTGGGCCATGTTGTAGGAGGCCGACCCTGTCCCAGCCTTCCCGCCTCCAGCTGCAGGGCTGCGTTCACAATGTGTGTGCTATGAAATGTAGTTATATCATAGTACTTTTTATGTTTCTTTTTATTATTAATGTAAGTCCTATCAGACTCCCCGGCTTAGTCCAGACAGAACTTTACCACATCTCTTCTCCGGGTCCTTTAGTAGAATGTTAAAACATTATCGAGCTCAGGTTTCCAGATTATTTACTTTGAGTCATATGATCTTTGTTGTTTCAAAAGTTTTATATACTTGAGTCTATTCAGTATAGTTATTACCCATTTAATGGATCGTTTAAGCCCTTCTTTTTCATACAATATTATAAGTTAGCTTTTGTCTACAAATATTTGTAACGGCAAGTATTATGACAGCAGTTGCAATTGAATACAAAATGTATTTTATGTTGTTACTTCTATGACAGTCAACCAGAAATATTTACTAAATTTTAATGGCGTACTTGAAAAATCTAGAATTTTCGATTGAGAGTACTCCAAAATAATAACATGGATTTCTTAAATATTTATTGTAATATTATTTTATTTTTTCAATATTCTAATCTTCTTTTATAAATCATTGACTATATAACAATATTATGCGTTATTAAATACACACATACTATACATTAAATTCTTTATACGCATCAATTCATTCAGAAAAATATCGTCAGAAGCGGGATGCGAACCGCGAGCCTTGAAACCAACCTTTGCCCTCTCGGTCTTTATACACCGCCTAGCCCTCTCGGCTATTTCTCTGCCTGAGCTGATACGCGTTAGAAGATGTATTTATCCCATTGTTATCATCGTAAAACGATAGATGTCTCTATAGTATATTTCAGAGTATATATTTATTAGTATTTTTTACTATTCAATCAGTCAACATTTATTCACAAGCTTTTAATTCTACCCTAATCACTTTTTTAAATTGCAGCTTATAATTGTCACATATACAAAAACTGGTTACAAAAATTGCACTCAGAGATCACAATTTTAACACATTTAATGTTAAGTATAACAATATTTCTATTATATATTGATTAATTCCATTTAAATAGTATAAAATAATGCAAAACAATTATTTTTGTTTTTTAATGGTGTGCTTTTTTTTTTTAATAATTATTGAAATAAATTGTAAAACATAAAATTATATCGTCCTTATTTACTTATGTGGATAACACAGATAACTGTTCGTTCATAGAAAAACATAAATGACGTTTTTGCATTAAAAATTTATGATGCACATCTGTTTTTGATCCGGTAAATATTTGTTCGTGATACAGTGTGTTTTATATTATTGATGAGACCGCACCCAAAATAAACTGAATTATTTTCCAGTTGTCGGAAATAATAACAAGATTCATGTTTTGCTTCAAAAATTATTTCAGGCGAACACTCGCTTTTACAGACTATCGAAAAGAAGCCAACTATTTAATAATGGAACACATCATGATAATAAATGGAGGTACATTTATCATAACAATTTGATAAATCAACAAGTTGTTAAATCTTCATATTCTTTTGTGTTATTTTTATTTTTTATTTTCTTCTCTATTTATTGTATATTTATGTATACTCTACGTTTCTAAATATTTGTACACAAATTTTAATTTCTATTCTGTAAATAAATAAATAAATAACATAGGCTTCATCCATTGAATTATTGTATTTGTTAAGTTCAGATGCTTCAGCGTCTTACTATTCTGCTTTTACATCTGAGAATCTATTGACTTCAACCGTTATTTTAAAGAATTCACTTTTTAAAATGTAATTTATCAAAGTAATAAGAATGAAGGGAAGCATTCGAGAACTTATCATAATTGATTCTAATACATTACAAGGATACTTATTTTCTACAACAGTAATCTGTTACACAAAAAAGACAAAATTATTTTTGTACTTTGTTATAAAAGGCCTTTTACAAACAATCTGCTTTTAATAAAGTGAGTCGTTTCTATTGAGCTTTGTTAGAAAGGATCTTTGGTTACAAGACATTGTTACTATTTTCATCAAAATCAAAAATCATTTATCCCAGTTTATTTACGAGTACTCGTATTATGACTCTACTAAATGGAAACAGAAGATATAAAATATAATTCAACAATTCAAATTCAACAAGCTTAAATAGTTTTTGGGTGCAAAAATATTTATTTGACTGAACTTTAAATTAAAGCTTCTGAATTTAATATGAACTTTTTTTTATTATAACGTAATTTTTTCTTTGATCATGTTTAATTGAGACTTTCTTTCATTTTACAAAATATTTTGATTTTTCGATTCATCTGCATTGCCAACGTTGAAAGTTAAAACCAGGTCAGAAAAATTTTCATATCTTTCAGGGTGTACGAATTTTCACATCACCTTTAGACACATTCAGCGTCTGAACTTTTAGAAAGTTTTTCTCCGTCGAACTGTTGGGAAATTTTTCAGGAAAAAAAATATGTTGGTATGTTTGATGAGTTAATATAAAAGCTAATATTTATTTAAGATAAATATTTACACAAATTTGTTAATTTTTTATTATTCTTTAATTTAACACACACGATGATAATGATAGCGTTTTTAGGAATTTTAGTAAAGGTGGTGATTTTTATATTTGATTTTAGGGGGAAAATGTGAAATATTTCAATCAAGAAAAAGGCGGTGATAAAACGTGTGAAAATGGATAAAGTAGTAGGGATAGACAAAACAAGCCGCGGCTTATAAGATCAGACTCACTTGGATGAAAAGGTCAACCTAATTTTGTGAGATATTGCGAAAGGATAAGGGCGAGTATTCCAAATTGTCATCTGTTCTCATCTCTGCATCTTGGTTTTTATTTTTGCGGATATTTACGGCTAGTTACTGGTATTTTACCTTTAGAACTTTCGAAATTGCTGATAAAAGTGGATAAATTAGAGTAAATTGTTCGTACAAATTATTTGGATGATTCAAGTAAGTGTGAAGAAAAAAGTTTAAAAAAAAACATTTTTAACGTTTTGTTTTAATAAGACGAGTAAAAACATAAAAACATTGCATGATATCCTGAAAAATTTGTATTTTCTATTATCGGGTATAGGTAATTGAAAAAAGTTCGGTCAATTCGCAGAGAATTCTAGTGGAGTTAACACCCAATCAAATATTTTTATCGCGGTTCGGGAAAGCTAACGTTACCCTGGATTCAGGTTTTTTCAACAACTTTTTAGTTTTGCACATTTCTTTTTTTACAAGCAATTTACTATTTTATCGCTGAAAATACTGTATTTATATTTTTTAAATTACATGTTTCTTTTATTCAATATGAGCACAAAACAACAGTTTATTTTTTATTCAGCAGAATCATTATTTTATTATTGTGGTCTTAGAATAGAAAATTCCAGTATCTTAAATAAAATATCTTAGTTAAAAAGAGCTCAAATTCATATGGCAATTGTCTAACGTTTAGATTAGATACTGCATTAGTGTAATTACTGAAAGTAAATTTTTTCTTTTTGTACTATTAATTTTGTTAAAAGCAGTTTTACTTGAAAATATTTCGATACAGCTTTTTAAAATGATCATATGAAAATTAATACGTATGACAATATTTTTATTTTTTCATGTGACCTGACATGAAAATAAATATCGTGGTATCTTTTCCTATGAAAATAAAAGCGGGCACAACATATAATAGGATATTATTTATTGCGCCCGACTTCATTTGCGTTGGCTGTTTGTTAAAAGCTTTTTTCCACAAGCTTTGCGTTTCGAACAAATTGATTTTCAGCGCTGGAGCAAAGTGGCTTTTCTGCGTAAAACACTGAAGTTTTTTTTTCATAAGCAGATGAGAGAATTTTAACACGTTACTCTTAGGGGGACGGGGAGCTATTCCCATGCCCTGAGTTTTGAACCGCAAGAAGCTTTTTGAGTTTAGTTTTGCAGCACAGCGCCTGAGGGACGAATTTGCCCAGAAGGCCTCTTCTTCTATTGTAAAAGTTGAAACAATAAAAACCGCCCAAAAACCACCATGACTGGAGAAAAACGTAAAGCATTTTTGTATGCTTTTTACGAAAAAGCTTCTCGGAAACCTATTAAATAGACAGACCCGGGTAAGTTAGGAAATTAAAAGGTTATTTTAAATCTCAAAAAAACTTGTAATTAAATATACACATACTATACATCATTCTTTATACGCATCAATTCATTCAGAAAAATATCGGCAGAAGCGGGATTCAAACCGCGGGCCTTGGAACCAACCTTTGCCCAGGTTTTTATAAACCGCTTAGCCACCTCGGCTATTTCTTTGCCTGAGCTGACACGCATTAGAACTTGTATTTATACCATTGTTATCATCGTATGACGATAGATGTCTCTATAGTATATATTCAGAGTATAGATATTATTATTTTTTATCATTCAATCAGTGAACATTTATTTTAACAAAGAATTTGATGTATAGTATGTGTATATTTAATTACTAATAATATTGTAATATAGTCAATTATCTTTAAAAGTAGACTAAAATATTGAAAAAATTAAATGATATTCTAAAAATTATTTAATACATTTATTAAAAAAAAACGTTTTTTAAGTAGCATATAAAGAATGCTGACCAACGGCAGTAAAAATCTTAAATTTGCATTTTATGATTTTTTAAGTATTTATCCGCATACCTCATTATAATAAATTTGAGTTTAAGGAAACTCACAGTTAATATTCTAGAGACAACATTAGTATCTACCAATAAAAAAATTAACATAAACTATTAAAGGCAAACAAAATATGAATGTTAAGTCTTTAATTGTGAATCATAATTTTCGAATTTCAATCTTAAAATTAGAAATGGAATATCAGTTTCATAGGAAATTATTAAGGATTGGGTGAAGGATTAATTTAGACTCAATCGTTAGGTTTTGTACCCGGCAATCCAATGCTTAACACTTCATTATGGGAATCGTCATTAGTTAATAATATGTAACTTGTTTATTTTGAAAATTTTGTATATTAAATAGTCTTATTAAGAGCCACATAATACGCATATAAATATCAGTTCTGACTTTTGTTTAAGAATATCAGTAAATGATTCAAATAATAAAAAAACATCTACTTACAACAGTAAATAATGTTCTATGCGCTGGTCCTTTTCATAGATTACTACGTATTTCACTCCAATCACAATGTAAGTAGAGTTAAAAAATACTCTTTTGCAGGATATGTTTTCACGTTTTCATAAGGAAAATACCAGTGTTGGTATAAGGGATGATTGTAAACCACAGATAAGCTTTATATCTCATTTTAGTGCAGCCGGGGAAAACGCATTCAAACCAAAAACAGCGCGTTTTGTGAGATTCCCCGTAAGGCTACTTAAGGTATGAAGTAAACTTTATGGTCCGAGCTTTCTTTTTATCACAGTCTTATCGGTTTCTGAACAAAATTGAAGTCAGAGTGTTGTTAAGTAGTAAATTTTTAAATTTGAACCACGCAAAAACATCTTACGTAAAGTAAAAGTGTCTAATTACAATTGTGTTGCAGTTTTGTATTATGTACAGGTATAGTCATTATTTATCGTGAATGCTCTGAACTGAAAAGCTAGTTTATTAAATCGTATTTGTAACTACATAAAGCATTAATTTTATTTTAAGTAAATATTAAAGTATTTTTGAATTTTTTTTTTAAATACTTGTTAAATGGAACATGTGAAAAAAGATGTTAACGAATGCAAAACATTTATTAATGATTTTTTTTTGCATGTTGAAAAAGTCTTGCAGGCTTGAATCAGTCATTATAACGTGCTAACTGGTAGCCAGAAATAGTGTTTTCCAACTAAAGCTCTAGAGCGGTAACTTTTCCCTTTTAACATCATAAAACAAAAAGCTCGCGTTCGTCACTCGGTGGGTTACCGCTCATCTGATTCAGAGCGTCGGCAGTAAAATGTAAACAAAATTTAATAAACGAGACTTTGCTTTTAATTTAAAGTTTTGATGATGCCATCCAGGACCCGTGTTTCAGCGATTCAGCCTTTCAGCAAACGCAAGAGATGCTCTGGGTTCTAGGAAGCTGTTGTTTTCAGGCTATTCGAGCACAACTTCAGCACGTTGCGAATTGAAGTCGTTTTCCAGCGATATGAAATAATACCAATTGATGTAAAACCTTGTTTTATAACAACAACTTAAATGAAATTATCTTAAGATCCTTTTCACTCTCACAAAATTGTGTCTGATACGTTGGATTATCCAATATGTTGTGTTGACTCACTTTACATATTGAAAATGACTATTTGTAGAAAACATTCTTGATTAGAAAATTTATACCTGCATCAGGCCAGATTTCTGGCCTACGGAGTTGCCTTAACAATCGCTTGTACCAGAATTTGTTGCCTACAGATTGGTTATAGGTAAATAATATCTATATCTGTTGCTATAAAGAGTGTTTTTTGCTTATGAAGCCCCTTGAAGAAGCATCTATTATTTTACGAGTAATTTTGCCTGATATTTTTCATTAACAAACATTGTAGTTTTTTCACTTCTGAAATCTCTTTGTACCTTATTTTTGTGAAGTTTTGAAGTTTGTCATATTTTTATCCTTACCACTGAATGGGATATAATTATATAAATAAAATAAATCAGGTACAACTTTGAGTAAATATACCCGAAAATACTTAGCTAAGAAGGTCTATTACGGTAATAAATGAGACAGGGATATATTTTTAAAGCACATTATTTGAGGAAGTTGGGTAACTTTTATGCCTTTGTATCGTAGAAAGAAGACAAAGTTAATCATTTAATTAGTGAAATGTCTTTGTTACTTTTATAAATACGTTGCAAATAGTTTGAGTACTTTTAGGGTAATTTGTTACGTCTTCAAATATTAAATAGGACATTTAATAACGGTACACTAAACATTCAAGTAAAAAAAAAAATACTTAAACATTAAAGGATTCACTTGTTAGTGATTTTTTTACATCATCAATTTGGACATTTTTACATAGAGAAAAGAAAACATTCAACGTAAGATACAACTGTATTTATGACCATAAAATATTCATTGCTCTAACTGGATCCGTTATAGACCAGCACTATAAAGCTCTTTTAGCCACACATGTCAGCTCTGCCTCCCTGAGCTCCTCCAAATACGTTACAATGTATAGTTTCCGGCACCCTTCTAAAATGGCGCAAGAGAAAAACAAGTATAGCTTTGTGCTCTCTTGCGGCATCCGAAGTACATGTCCCAGCCAGGTGAATATGTATACAGTTTACCATTACATATTGTCCATTGATCTACTTGACACTAAACATTGCACTATTTTACCATAGGATTAAATTGAGAGATTAGTAATAATTATTTGCAATAATATATTAGTTACAATAAAAGATTATTAAAAATTTAAAATAAATTAAGAATTGTATGTACTCGTAAGTATTTAAGCTTTATTTTATAACGCCTTTGAAATTGTCAATAAGTAGGTAGTTTTAAAAATCGAACATATTATTATATATCCAAGGCAACGCGTGTATTCGCAACACCAACGCTTGCTATTAAATTATTTATTGCCGACGCCGTAAAAAGAGTTCAAACGTAAAACGTAAGCCCGCTTTAAAAAGATGGTCCATCATTATTCCAGGCTTTTTTTCCCGCGAATTTCCATTTGCAAGCGAGAATTTTCAGGCTGATCGGTCGGCCCATTTATCAAAGTTTTTCAGCATTTGGGGCAGGTAAATTCGCTTAAATGTTTCAGGAGTGAAAGCATCATCAAACAGTTGCCTCACGTCTCATCTCTGAGATATTTTTTCACACTCTTTTTTTAGTTTTTTTTACACGCCTAATAAATGTTGGCTACTGCTTATATTTAAGGTTTTCTATATTTCCGTACTCAATCGCTTCAAAGTTTATATTTTTATAAGTAAATAATTAAAAGCATATTTATTCATTACCGTTTTTTTATAATTACGTTATTTTACAACTTAAATACGCGGATTTTTTGTATGTAGCTTTCTTCTAACAAAACTAATTCATTCAATAATTTTTGTACGTTGTTACTTACAAGTATGTAAACATATTATCATTATTTTTATTGCTTCCCAAATGAAACGAATTATTGCTACAAAGCTCTGTTAGACAATTTGGTCTCCGTCTCATTCCGAGTAAGTCTGCCTCTCGGATATTTTATTTATACATACTTCAATAAAATTATTGGTCCTCTTAAAGGAGATCTCGGAGACTTGAAAAGAAAACGTTTTCATTGCCCAAAATTAATTTTGAAGCTAGTTATTAATCAATTTTAAGGAAAATTTAAGTAAGGTTCGATGATCCTAAGATAATAACCATTCAAAAATATCTATCGATTCAGAATGAAGAGCATATCTTCAAAACATTAATTAGTTAAAAATTGGATCTCTCTTTCGCCATTTGATGAACTCGCTTACTCAAACAAGGTTCTAAATCTAAACCCTTCAAAATAAAATTTTAAAAAAGTGTATTATTAGATCAGGAAATAATTTTGTTTCGTTTATAAAAACACAAGTACTGCGTGGTTTCTTCTATCGTATGGTAGTCAAAGCTCGGACAAAGCATCCAATATAGAAAGGTTTCTTATACAAAAGCAATTCTCTGGCCTCTTGCAAATATTCTGAGGTGAACTGCCTTTTGGTCACATCTATGATGAGTGATCGCCACAAATGGCTATGGTAAATGCATAAGTTAGGAGGCCCAAAGATTGATCGAAAAAAAACAGCGGTTGACTAAAAAAATCCATACAATGTAGAGTTGTGACTGCTTTTTCACCCTTTAAAGTTCTTTGATATTTCTTTATTATTATATTATTAAGATCGAATGAAAGATTCGATTTCATCAAAGTATTTTAACATTTTGATTTATGTTAGCGAATCTTATATTAAAAAAAAAACAATGTAATCGTATAAAAGGTTTATAAACAGTATTCACAGCACAATATTATAAGTATGATAGTGTGATTTTGAAGATAACTATATTTATATGAAATAATTAAAAGGGTTAATTACATGGCTTGAATACTTTTTATGCTTTCGTTATGAAAGCATATACTTAAGCTGTACATTTTTCAAGCCCTCATATTCTTGTCATTTTGCTATTCTTTTAAGAACTTTATTATAATAAAACGTACAAGACAATGATTCTTTTGATTAAAACAATATAAACATAAAAAAAAACATTTGGACATGCTGTCAAATCTAACATCTATATCTAGGCTAGAAGAAAAGTATAAGCATATAAAAAATCGCGTCAAGAAGCCGCATTAGTGGATCTTATATATCCTGAAACCTGAAATCTTTTGCTTCTACTCGGAAACTCTGTCGAGGGTTTGCAGAGCACTTTAGCCACCAGTTCTCATCCTCATATATATTTGGCACTTTGTCAGCAGCCGTGTGTTGGATGTCAAGAACCACGTCTTTATGTGAAAGCAAGCGAGGATAATTAGTAAATTGACTTAACCGAGCTCTCTGCGGCCAAAACTGCGCACCAGCATACCAAGCAGTCCTCGGAAGCCTCTTTGAACCCTAACATGACATTGTGATATTCGACACTCAATCATTATGTTTCTTCGTCTTAGATCATAAATATTTGGAAATACTAATGTGATGCAAAAAATGCAGATATGTCGATAAACAAGATAAAATTCTAGAAGAATCAAATGTAGAAAGTAGCTTGGGTTGTATTCCTACCACATAAAGCAACCAAAAATTTAATCTTACTTAGATTTCTTGAGGTCATCAATAAATATAAAAATATTATTTTGCAATACAGTGTATCTGAATAACTGACGTAATTCATTTGGATTCCACCTTGAAATTTTTAAGAATCGTTATATTATAATAACAACTTTTTTTACTTTAATAGTATATGTAATCTAATGTAATATTGCTATGCTTACTATACATAGAATGTACAGGTTTATACAACGAAGTTTGGAAAGCAGACCTTACGTAGGATGAGACAAGTACTATAGCATCTAACAGATCTCTGTGGTAGCAGTTCATGACGACCATATTGCTATAGTCAGGGGAGCGAGTATGATTATGAGTACAAATATATCGATAGCTTTTGTGATTTCTCATAACATCGAGTAATACAAAACGTGCAAATATTTTTTTAAATACAAAAATATGTACAAACATCTTATAATTCTTAATTCAAGCATCGACCCACAATTTTTTTCATTGTAATTATTCAAATAATTGGCCTTCCTCGTACCACTAAAAAACATTGCTATGAATAAAAAGGCAAAAGTTTCTCAGGAAACTATTAAACTTATTTTACTGATATTTAAAAGCAATTAAAAGTTTTTATTTCGACTTTCTGAAAGAGAAAAGGGACGAGATAAAAAAACGTATTTTTTAATCTTCAAATGGGTTCAGTATTCAACTAAATCTCAGAGGCCTCTCTCCCAAGCTGAAGAGCTTTTTTCCGACCGGATGGAGAGCGACTTGGAGCAGACTAACATGGAGCAAAGGCTTCTTACTAGTCCGCACCCGTTCCAACAAAATTAAACAAGACCGCCAAGCAATATCACTGAATCGAACTTCGAAAGCTCTACGTGATAGATCAGCAAATACTTAAAATATTTTTAATTTAAGAAAAGCACATCATGCCAACTTCGGAAGAGCTGTCGGGTCGTTTTTCGTGAATCATCTCAAAATAATGTAACTCACAATATTCCGCTGAAAAAAATAGCATATTATTTAATGTCTTATTTACTTTTAAGAAATATTAATTAAAAATTCACGTGAATTTTTCTTATTTAGTATAAAATGTAAGCAAATTTAAATTAAGCATTGTTAATTATAAATACAATTATCTGCGACAATTAAAAAACTAGTTAGAGTTATAAAGATTTATTTATGTACCTTGTTTTCACATGGATCACGTAACAAAAGTTCTCTATTAGCCTTTCTCAATCCTTCTCTTGTTAAGAGATAACTGAGCTGCGTTGTACTCTATAAGTGGTCTAACCCATTTTTTATAGGATAGGGGGTGGGGGTGTGTCAATCAGGAAATGATAAGAGAGGGAGATAGGTAGTGTTGCAAGGATGAATAATAAATAAAATAAATGGTCTAGGTATTATTTTTGAAGGTAAATAAATAAATATTTATAATGGATCGCAAAGTGAATGCTGAAAATATTGATAATATTAGTTAGACTAATTCTACAAAAGCTATAAATATTCTTTCGAGATTCAAACATCTAGCAATATTTCAGCTCATTCATGAAATAGTATTTTTTCAATTAAATGTTTTAAAGCTCGTGAGCAAATTGTAGGGGGAGTTAAATAACTAAAAGTTTTACGGGAATATTATTGAGCTTTTATATTTTGCCACCAAAGCATAAATGATTAATTCATAATTTGCGAGCTTTCGAAAGTGCGCGCAGGCAAGTAGTCGGATAGTTTCTGATGAGTCCGTGGGGAGTTTTGAGCCTCTGCATTCACACAGCCTCGGAAAACTTTTTAATGAGCTTTATCGTAATTAAATCTTACGCCCGCACTCATTTGTGATGAAACACTACAGCCCTTTAGTTACCAGACCCGGGAACTAACTCGAAAACTGATGGAACTATCTCAGCTAAAAATTATATTCAAAAGTATGCGCTTCTAAACTATTATCAGGTGTATAACGCAAAATTAAATTGCGCATATTTATTTAATCATATTTAATCATATCTTCATAGCCGTTCTTTATATAGAACATATAGCCAACACAAAGTACCATTACTTGATTCAGTTAGCGGCTACTGTCCATTCTTTGTTCTAAAACATATCTGCACTTAAAAGAGTCCACTTGGAAACATACAAGTCTATGGTTCCCAATAATTTCTAGAGTAGAAATCTGAGTGCCTGAAAAGTGGCTGAAGTATCCGAAGCATATTTTTGAGTGATTTGTTAATTAGATTTTTAAAGAAAATTGGATGATTAACCTATCGCATTCATGGCGTGAACTATTTGGCACAAAAGGAGCAGTTCCACATCGTGTACAATATTATATAAAACTAACCACTTTGCTTATGGAAGTTAATATTAAATATCAGATTTAAATAAAACATTCTTTAGAATTTATTTCACATATATTTTTTTTGACGACATGTTTGTGGAATAAATTCTAAAGAATCTTTTATTTTTTATCTGATATTATGGAATTCCACCAAGAAATATCGATCGAAAAAATCGAAATAATTAATATTAAATGTATTCAATTCATCTAGAAATTTAACAGTATTCCTTATTATATTTACTGTAAGAGTATTTAAATGTCAGGAGATGATCCAGTATGAAAGTATTCACTTTCATACTGCGATAAGTATGTACATAAAAGAAATACATAATTACAAGTCAATATAGCGTTAAAGTATATTTGTGTATTTTGGCTATTCATAATGTAATGTAATCTAATCAAGCCTTATTTTAGTCTTACGTAACTCACAACCCTGTTTATTAGTATCTATGTATTTTTCTAAACATATTTCAAATTACTTTAAATATGATTTTATATTAAATTTACAACGCAGCAATCAATATAAAAATGATTTATTCTTATTTTATTTAAGTAGTATTGTTTTGTTTTAAGTAACAAATACATTTATTTTGAGTTTATAAAACAATATTCAAACAAAACTTCAATGTACATATTTTTAAGTCGATATTTTTATCAAAAAAATTCAGGTATTTTGCCAATTCGAAATATCTGTTTGAAACAATGCATTCAAACATTCCATTGAACAACGTATGTGGAACAATTGCATTTTATTTCCTTTATTTAAGCTCAATCCAATACATACCAATCATCTATCCGCTCTAGTGTGTCAACAAAAAATATATAATTGAAACATTAGCTCTGCTAAATTAAATTACCAGTTCAAAATATTATGCATTTCTTCCCTCTTTATTTATACATGACTTAAATTTAAATAAAACTTGCAACATTGTATTTATAATAATAATAATTAAATTAAAAACAATATAAAATATATATAAAACGGCATGTAGACACACAAAACATTATTATAATTGTTCTACTCCTATAAACGCTAACCGATAAATATTTGAATACGTGCACTGCTACACGTCACTACCGACACGTCGAGCAGGGCCGCCTTTCTCCAGAGCATCGTGACGCCGCCGAACGGCCGGCCGCAGCACACTCCAGCTGATGTCCACCGCTGATGGTCCCGTAAAGCCAAACTCGACATTAATTTCGCCTTATGCATCCCGTTACCAATTTCACATCGATTCCAAACATAAAAACACGCAATGCTAAACGACTTTCAATACAAAATTGCGTACTAATTTTAACACCGAAACTAACAATTTCAAAATTGACCACAACTATAGAAGTCGTAGAATTTCACATTATGAAAACAGATGAGGGATGAACTTTTTTTCGTAAAAACATGTGAAGGAAAAATTTGCGTAATATTTCAATATTCATTTTAAAATCATTGTATGATAAATTATGTAGGTGTTATCTGATAACATGATATTTTAAAATAAATTATTTGTTTCGGATCAAACATTTTTATGTATATATTATCGAAATAATATATCAATCTCAAGAAATTCGAATACATCTATCGTAAAGATTTCACAAAACTGGCAAAATTAGGTTTTTAATTTTTATTGGGTTTTTTTGTTGACCTTTAATAAAGAAATAAATGATTACCCATATCAAAAAAAAATAAGAAGAAAAATAATTTAAATAATTTGACCGTTAAGTAGCAGAAAAATTCAATATGTTCAATAAGAAAAGAAAAACACATTTAATTTATAATCTTAAATAACATAAAAATGTAGTAAATAACATTTTTATGTTATTTACAACATTTTTAAAATTTCATTCCATTATTATATACTTACCTATTTTATGCGTTTTAAAAGTTTTTTGTGGTCATATGCCAGACTTCTTTGAATTCCAGGAAATATTTACTTTTTAATGGAACAAGTTCTTCGCCCATGTGGCGTTCCGGTCGGTCAATGTTGCACGACAAAAAACTATAAAAAATATTTCCGAATGCTCAAAATATCGGACGCGAAGCGTCGATATTTGGTTTTATTACCCGGCGAGGGTATTTGCACCCGTTCTGGATGGGCACCAATCGGTGGCCGCTATAAAATCGCCTGCTATGGCCATTCAATTTTACATCTGGGCGTAAAAGGGCTTGAAGGGGCGGCGAGAATGTCCAGGAAAGTATCCCTAGGGGCAGGGAATCCCAATTTTTTGAATTTCGTTTTGATTTTCCTTTCGATTCCGTCTCACTGTCTTCATCCGAAAAATATCTACCAACAGTTATTTTTTTTTGTGATATTTTTTTGTAATCAATGCGCTCCACTAAACCACCATAAAAAACAAATTGAAAAATAATAGTTTATAAAATAACAATTGTAACTTAATTAAAAAAAAAACATTTTTTTACTAAATACGTACAAAAATAATTTTTAAAATAATTTTAATTAAGTAACTAAAAAATAAAAAATATAAAGTTTTGATTCACAATTTATTTTTAATGATTATATGTTTCGGCCTTCCTGAAGACCATCTTCAATAAATGTAACATGTAATCACTTTAAATAAATTGTGAATCAGAACTAAATATTTCAAATTTATTAATTTTTAATTAAAATTAATTTTAAAATTATAATTATGCAGTTTCACCAAGTATTGTTGGTTAATTTAACCTTAATATTATTAAATACGTACATTTTTGTATCATATTTGAACAGTTTGTTACCAGCTAAGTGAAAATGTTCAATAATTAAAATTACAATATTTATATTAAAATAAGTGTGTTTTTTTAAAAAAAAAGCAAGTATTAAGTAAAAATTAGACTAAATAATGATGCTTATCAATATATGTAATCAAAATCAAAGGTTTATGATTGGGAATCACTGTCCGAGAGTGCAAGAGACAGAGTGGTTCAGAAAAACGCGAGATTCTCAAACTAAAGGGGTTGAGAGAGGGATTGTTCAGACATTTAATTGCGGGACTGATTTATAAAGGGTAATTAAAAGAATATATCTAACTATAAATAATACAATGCTTTTCATTTTAACCCCAATTTTATCGCTCCCGTACAACGTGAAAAAAACTTTTTAATTATTAGTTTTTTTGTAGTATTGGTGAATCTATGTACACTGTACAATGTATTTTTAACTCTAAAAATATATTAATATGGGTATGCTTGATAACGGAAGTCCAACAAAAACCATCGAACTAAATAATCTTAAAACCTTCTCCGTGTTTCTGCCATATATTCATAGATTACATTTAAACAAAGTATTGTGATCTTGAATTTTTTTTTTTAATATTAGTATTTTTCATAACTGAAAATCTGGGATCCAATTATCTCGTACAAGTATATGAATGACTTCCAATCACTTTCTTTGACGATTTTGAATATACTATAGTGTACAAGATTTTTAATACTTTATTGGTTTATTTTTCATCTTTACATATTCATATGGTGTACTATTGACAAATCTGTCATTATTATCTTTGTTTTCTCCATTTTAAGATTGATAATAAATAATACATCTATACCGTCGCTCTTGTTTTAAACAATAAATCGCACTTAAAAAAAACTAATAAACATTCTCTAACACCATCAAAATCGTCATCAAATTCTCTACAAAACGTGCATTATGGTTTATATGCATCTTTAGCGATCGCTCGTTAAACACCATCGACGCGCAACATCTTTGGCGAAAGATCTCGTGACGTGCCGATGTTGGCCATTTTTTATTTTATTTATATCTCCATGGCAACTCATATGAATCATTTTTCTTGTACGAAATTTTACGCAGAAAATCAATTTGCGTTGTGGTTGATGATAATTTGAAAGATCAGATTTTTTGGACCGAATGTTGGCCGGAATAAGCTAACACCCAGCTAACCTCATCAGGTCAAGTCTGGTTAGGGCACTCTATTGTCCTGGAGGTAGTAAATGCCCTCCTAAGGCGGATGAACCTTTATGGTCAACGGCATTAGGATGTGGAAATAAAGGGGAAAATACCACATTAAAGGTCTTAAAGACATCCCACGTATCAGCAAAAAATGATTGCATCTCAAGTAAAATTTTCCGGAGATAAAATAGTCCCCCATTCGGATCTCCGGGTGGGGACTGCTCGAGACAAAACAACCAAGACAAATAAGAAAAACCTTCAGCCAACAAGATATGCCACCTGGAATGTTCGAACATTACTGCAGAACGGCGCCCTAGACGGGAGTATTTGCAGCAAGTATTCGAGGATATGAACTGTAGCGCTTATGCTGAGCTGAAAAGGGTTGCGGAGGACCGAGAGGAATGGAGATCGGGATGCAAGATTCTGTTGCTGCAAACCAATCCACCGGATTGATACTACGAAGAAGAATAAATAATATGAAAAAGGTTGGAACCTCTTAAACCAAAAATGTAGGCTTTGATAGTGTTGGGCTAATTACTAAAATGAATAATATGTATTTTTAATGAAAATTGCTTGTTATAGCATAATTCGTGGTTCATATACTCGCATCAGCTGTTTATTTTTTATATTTTAGTAGTTTAATATAAGATTCATCGTTATAAGCTGGAATTTGTTATTCTAATTTTATTAATAACAATAAAAGCTTGTTGAACAATCAACTATTATGCATTGCTATTAAATTTTCAATAACTGTTGATGTCTCAAGAGCTTTGGGAACAAATAACGAGAACAAAAAACCTCGGCCAATACAAAACCTATGTACAGAGCTTTAATATGACCTCACAGACCTTGTTGCACATTTTATTTTTATTTTGTTTTATTTTATTAACGGCCTAGGCCAATACATACGGTTTTAAAATAGAAAATACAATAAATGAAATGTTAAAACAGAACAATATAATAGCTAAGACAATACATTTAGACAAAACATGAACATGAGTAAAAAAAACAGATCTAGTACATTAGTAGAGGGATCTGCGAAATGCTGGAAGGTTCACCCCGAAAAAGTCCAAGTCACTAGAGGAGTTAACCAGTCTACACATTCTTAACATAGGAGAATATGAATAGTTTTTGTTTTTTTTTTGTTTGTCAAAAGCTAATTAAACAATAAAAATGTAATTCTCCGGTGGGTTAATGCACAATTAAGACCACAATATATTTTATAAAACCAAATGTGAACATTAAAAAATCAAACAAAAATAACGAATTGTTGCGTTTGTAGGATTTACAAAACATTTGATTTAACGTATAAATTTTGATCCAAAAATCCTCATATATATATTTTTTTTTCTTTTAGCGGTAAGTTTTCTGACAGTGGTTGTTTAACTGTAGTGGCCGCATGCTCCAAATTTATCATTATTTCATCTATATAATTTACTAGCAGTAACTTAAGCTTATGGCGCAGAGACGTGGAATCTGACAACAAGTCTTACCCATAAAATAAAAGTCACCCAGCGTGCTGTGGAGAGATCCATGCTCGGAGTGTCGCTAAAAGATAGAATCCGAAACGAGGAAATACGCAGAAGAACTCAAGTAGTGGATGCTACCCAACGAATAGGCACACTCAAGTGGCAATGGGCAGGTCATATCTGTCGAAGAGACAACGGTCGATGGGGAAGAAAAGTATTGGAATGGCGCCCAAGAACTGGCAAACGAAGCATTGGCCGACCCCCTACAAGATGGACTGACGATATAAGAAGAATAGCGGGAGTGACCTGGATGCGGAAGGCGGAGGATCGAAGAGGATGGAGACTCATGCGGGAGGCCTACGTTCAACAGTGGACGGACACAGGCTGATGATGATGATGATGAACTTAAAATTAATTTTTTGAAAACATTTTTAATTAAATTATTTGAATTATTTTAATGCATTATCTTATATTTGACACCAATTGTGGAAATACTGTTATGATGAATATGGTATAATAATATTTAAAATGAAAAAAAAAAAATTGTGATCATTGTGTTATTTTTTCAAAAATATTTTATTTTACTCTGATACAAATTTTTCGAAAATAAAAAGCAGTATATTAAAACTGAAGTTGATATAAACATTAATCAGAGACCCTAACGAAGCATGAAATGTAATTTAGGTATCCATTAAGGTTTTTAGCGGACTTCCCCTCAGTGCAGATTGCAAGTCATTTCCGGATTCTCCGGAAGTGAGGGAAGCGCCACTGTACTTACCAATCTCTTCAACTGGCACTCTTTTGGTTAAATAATTAAATAAGCTTTGTGAAAATATATTTTTATCCAAAAAAAACTAAAAATAAAATTTATCATTAAAAGGACTCCACTTTAATTAAGTTAAAGTAGGATTTACTATTAAATTGGTTTCAAAATTTTGTTTGAGTGAAAATTGAATTTGTTTTAAATTAAAATAAATAACATACAATATTAATATCAAATTCCTAAAAATGGCTACTTCACTGTGCTTAAGCATCCGAGAGCTCCGATGATATATATTTTTTACACCATATGTAAATATCAATTAAAACTGGAAAATGTGAATATTCCTATATATTGTTTTTGTTGATTATGGTTGAAGTTGAAATGTAACAATTATTGTAATGTAAGTATCTGTTAACGAGAAAAAACATCGCCTCTAGCCGCTTTAGCTGCAATAAATTCAGTGCGCATGTTGACCCGTGCGCAGCCGATTTCATACTAACGGAACATTGGCGAAGCGGAATAATTACTTCTCGTTCATCGCAATTGTAAATATCCAAATCAAGAAAAACTAATTGCTTGTTCATAAATTTACCTGAAAATATCTACTTTCAGCAAATCACGTAAACTGAAACACGAAGGAAACACAAATAAAATATAAAAAAACGACGCGTACGACCCATAGAATATTTATTATTTTCATGGCTCGCTGTCAAATCTTACGATCAAAAATTGAACCGTCTTAATTATATATTCAGTGTGCAAATTTTGCTGTATTATAAAAGAGAGACACTGAATTTCGCTCGAAGGCACCTGAACTCCTCTTGCTTACTCTGTTATGATGTCTCCTAATTGATATCGCTGACTTTGCGGAACATCTCTCAGCACACCATCTCAATAACTTTACTGTTGCAAAATCCATTCCAGTCAATTTTAAGTAACCCCGGAGTAAAACTTTGCCATTAAAATCAATCTTTAAATCGCTTTATTTAATACTTAATTTTGGTATATTTTGAAGACTAAGTATCAAATTGCATTACAAATATATTGAAATATTCTTTGGTTGATAAAAATTGACGATTTATTCAAAATATTTAGAGCTAGAAAAGTGCAACACAAGATTTTGAATTTGAATTAATAGTTTAACAATAGATTTTAAGTTCATAGAAACCGAGAGCAATGGAAGCTTGATTGACTTGAGTACGTACAGTCACATGTTTGTTTTAATTTTTACTACTTAATTACTTGTAATACAAGTCATCAATTTAATAAAATGTGCTATATCTACATTTAATTGATATATTTCAGACATAAAACAGTTTAAATGAAGAAGTCAGATTATTATCTTTACCTGTTTGATTATATTTTCGATATATCAGCCTTCAATACAACATTCTTGGCTTACAAAGTTTTTATAGATATTTAGCATACGCTATTTTATGTTTAACGATTATGTCAGATTATCATAAACCTAAACTGCATATTTTACAAACTTAAAGGCATTATAATACATATTTTTCAATATTTTAGTTCAACAAGTTACAAAATTTGAGTATTGGAACATTTCGATAAAGAAGTCCTTAGCATTATTTATATGGTGTACGTCACAAGCGAAAAAAATAAGATTGAAAAATACTACTAGGGAGATGGTTATTAATAGGGATAGAAAGACTAGTGACCAAAAACCGGCAAAAATGTCAATCCATAGATCTTCACATCTATGTTTTCTGGTTGTTACCTCATAATTAAATATAATTAAATCATAATGAAATTATTTATTTAAAAAATTAACAGTAATCAGCCACGAATATACAACACGAGATTAAATTTACTAATAAACTTATTTACCTTTATTAAATTATTTTAACGCTTTTGTATACTTTACAAAGAAGTTTTATTTAATATTTCATTATTTATCAGCAACATTTTAAAGGAAGTTTAATAATTTTTAGAATATTAAATTCCTATGGCTCCGTGATACTTTTCAGTCCCTTCAGTGTTTAAAATTACAAAGTTGTGTAACAAAATTAGACAATCTTGTTTGATGAGATTTATATAGAAAAGTATAAATATATATAAATACAAGTTATGTTGTGAGTTATGTGCTTAAACATGAGATTCAAATTAATGTTTTGTTTCATTATTTCCTGAATCTTAAAATCCAATGTTAATCCACGCGATTAATTTCAGCATTATTTATGGCTGCATAAGTATTCAAAATTTGCAAGATTTTTTTGTTAAATTGTGTTCACCCAATAAAATAATAGCGAATATAATCTATATCCAAAAAACTGTCAATTAATTTTAAATGTTTATCTTATATTTAATTTATTATTATTTTCATCTTTTTTATTGAAAACATATTCAAAGGTTGTAGTAGCATTTTGTCTTTTGGTTATGCACACATCCTGTACAAGTAGAATAGCTGATTTCTGCAAAAATACGAAAATCGAAACATTTTTCGTCCCCCATCTCCACATCACTCTTGCTGAGTTATACTGGCAAATCAAGTATCATATCGCTAAATAAAAGCTGTTAACAAGATTAACAGAAAATTTCATGAATCAAGAATGGAAGGCTTGTTGAAAGCCATTATATACATTTATTGTTTGAATAATTCTTCTGGAAATCGGTTTATAAGCTTTCGATTCTAAAGAAGATGTATTTTTGTTGAAGAGAGTAAAAACTAAAGGTTATTCGTATTTCTACGATAAAACATTGTTTTACTTGAATAAAAGTTTTATGTATTTATGAAAACATTGAAAAGATTCAATGAGCTTTAAATGTTGTTTTATATTCTGCATCATAATGGCAACAATTTCTCATGAAATTTTATGTTAGTGTATTTGTTGTTAAAATATTTTATGAAAAGGTAAAACAGTACTTTAAAAGATTAACGAACAGAACTGACGTCACTGCATAACAAATTGAAATAATGAAATGTACTAAAAATGTATTATTAATTATATATTTACTTTAGATTAATTCTATAAATAGTGTCTTAAATTTTTATTTATATAATAATAGTATTATATCAAAATCATGTAAATGTATAAATGTGTATATGTAAAATTCTGTAAAAATATATAAAAAAGTATAATAACACAGATGAATCCCACGCCACACACGAGATCTTATCTTTTAAGTGGTGTGGTAAGCGAATCTAAAAAAAAAAGAAAAAAAAAAACATTGGAATGTAATGTGTAAAAAATGTATCTTTTATATTTGATTAATTTAAAAAATTTAACAAAAAAAAAAAAATGGTTGAATACATCTTTTTATATGTTCTTATTATGTCATATCAAAGCATATATCATAATTTTTCTTCAAACCATCGGTTCTTCACTATCCTGAAAAGTTGTTTTTATTCAAAGGTAAAAAAAAATTACTCGGTAGAGAATTTTAAAGAAATTTACTGGAATGCACAGCTGATTTGGAATGAAGACTACAGCCACTGACAAATTGCGAAAACTAAAGCAGCCACATGTTTTAGTTAGGTGGCGTAACTACGATTAATAGATAAAAACATAAAGTAGATGATATATTAACATAGACATTTGAAAATTATATATTGGTATTCTCAAAAAAAGTTTGTACTTTGAATATTATATCAATCTTAAAGTATAATTTCACGTAATAAAAAAACCATGCAAATTAAATCAAAACGGTTTTCTTTGTTCAGCAAATAATGAAGAATTTGAAATATTTGTACAGAAATATAAAACGCATAAAAATGTTTCTGTCTTCTATAAAATAGATTCTTAGAACCAAAGGACGAATGCAAATCATTTGCAACAAGTCACAAAAAAGAAATGTGATAATAGTTTCTAATAGCGTAATTTTCTTCTCCCATAACGTATACACAGTATTTAAAGCTCAAAAAAGTCTTCGGAAAGCTACTATTCTTTATGTAGTCACTTTCAAGAAAACGTGTTACAAGAATCATTCAAACATAGAAATACATTGAAAATATATTATTATCTGAGGTCAATGAGACCCGGGACAATCGTTAACAGGGCATATTTTTACACTTAAATGATATAAAATAGAAATGTATATGTAATTTTCATTTTGTTCTGAAGAAAGTTAAACATTTTACGACTATTTTTGGCGAACCAGCATTGTAACATGTATTAAGTAGTTGTTCAAGTATTCTGGATGTTTTTTAAGCTTCTTTTAAGTTTTTTTCACATTTGATTGTATATATACTATTTTAGTGGAAATAAGTCTTCAATTATATCAAAAAAAAAAACTCATTCAGTGAAAATAATTAATTGGAATCCTTTTAAGTCGAAATAACGACTATTATTAAATCATTAAAAATAATCATCCTTTGTGTCAAATGAAAATCTTGACAGTATTGATGATACATTATCTTCGTCAATTTTAATGTAAGCAGCTTAAAAATAAAATATTCCCTTTCTCGATATTTTTGACGACAACCCGGGTGAAGAGTCCTTTCAAGACCAGTCATTATTTTAAAACAAAATTTGCGGTTTTTCAAACATTAAGCGTAATTCCGCGCACGCTTGTTTGAACATGTTTATTTTCGTTTATGTTATAATTGTGAGCTCGGGGATATGGAGGCGGCTTAAATATTTGCATTTAGAAGGAACGATGAACCAAGCAGTTATTTTTCAATGAAAAAATATTTTCTTGCTTGTATTTTGTTAAAATTGTGTTCACCCAAAAAAAATCTTAGGAGCTTATTACTTATGCGTATGAAACCAATTGTTGTAATCCCTAAATACAAATCGGTAGGATTTTGTTCTTAATTTGAATCCTTAAGAAACTAGCTCAAAAATCTATTATCACTAAATACAAAATCATATAAAACAACCTTTTATTTCGCCAGACTTGAACATTTTCGTCACGCGTAGGTGTATATAATATTTTCTTTTGTATGCAAAAAATCAAAGATATATTTTTATATATTGACTTACGTTTACGTAAAAACCAAAAAAAATATTATTTATATAGGATATCTGTAAATCTAATGGACTTATCCCGTGATTACTTTAATTACAACAGAACGTGAAAACTCTTATGTGCAGAACAACTGCATTTTTAGACATACTTTTAAACGAAGTAATTTAATTATTAAGTTTAATTTAAATTTAATTTCAATTTCAATTTATTTTTCTTTTAGAAACATTACAAATAACTTTAATATTTAATTCATTTCTAAAACAGCATACAGGATAAATAACAATTTATAAATAACACAATAATAATACAATCATTTAAAAAAGTCCCGGAGCCCGCTAAACAGAAGACTCCACGAAATTACTTTGATAAATAAATTTAGCCTTGTTATTTCATTGACCAGTCGTAAATTGGCTAATACACTGGTAGCATAATAACTTAAATACTTCGTTTGATCGATGACGAATGAATATCAATAAATATGTATACATCTCAGTAAGCGCTGACTGTCTAAATATACCTTTACTTGACTTTCTTCGAAATATTTGTATACCTGTTCCCATGTACCATTTTCCGCTTCAGTGGGCTGCGGGGTTGTCAGACATGAGCTTATTAACATTAAACACAAACTTTTTATATACATAATAACATAAATGATATTCAAATCAAGGTGAATTTTATAAAAAAAAAATACATCATCTGTCAAGATGTTTATATAGTAAACCTTACTCGAGAGTATCGACAGACGGTGATGTAGAAATTGTTTGTGTGAAATTTATATCGCTTGATATTTTAACCATCATCCTGGAACTTACGTATCACCAATTTAAAAATAAATATCCTCTATTGAGTAGTATTTATGTGATAACTTCTTTATTTTATCAATTTTGGAAAATATAAATCGTCAGGCAATTTTCAGATTGGTTTCTTATCAAATACCTATGTTTGTATTTTAGTATTTTTATATTTGTCTTTGAGTATCCAATACAAGTCAAACTTTCTGTTTATTTGTTACTTCATTTAATATAGAACAAAACTATCTAATTTATTTTCTTAGTTAGTTTAAGGAAATACGATCTTATTAATCATATTTTTCATCAATTAACGTGTGGTGTATGTGAAGATCTTCACTTTTTTTTTCACTGTATAATTAATGACTGTGCGCTATACTAGATTAAGGAAAACAAAAATATATGACTTACTAGTGAAATAAAAAGTAGTAGAAAACAGTATTTTTTAAATCTTTCAAACTTTTATTCGGTAATATAACTCTTTGGTTTAATTACAACCAATAGAGTGCTCGACTATTCCCGACTACAATACGTCGCAAATAGAAGTGGAGCAAAAAGCTCAGGATGCCAACTTCAAATTGCAGTGATAATGGGCGTCTCTTCAGCCATGGTTAGGGCGAATGAATTCCTCATTCAGGAACCGGAAACCCTGAACTTGCAGCTTTAATTAACAGTTGGCTAGCGAAGGATTTTTTTCTATGATTCACCGCCCTGAAACTTTTACACAGTTCTGAAAATCAAAATGAAATCTCGTTGGTGTTATCGCTCGTGAACAAGAAATTTATATTGTGACATTTTTTTAATTCTTGCAATAACCTAAATGATATTTTATATTATATATTCCACTGGTGCTCTATATTGAAAGTCATAAACTATAATTTTAATTGCATTGCTTTTTAGGTTATTTATTATACTCATTACAACTTTAATGAAACTTTACTTATATCCTTAATTGTTAAGATTTTTTATTGGTCCATTTAAAAATACTTTTATCACACATCTGGTCTGCTATCTATTAGCAGACTCCACGTCCAGTACTTTCACATACATTACGAACTAACAAATACTTCTATTAAGCTTTATTCATTATCAAAGTAGATGTTCTAAAAATACAGGAAATAGTGCATATATTAAAATAAACAGATATGAAAAAACAATATACTCAAAGTAACATTAACATTAGTTAAAAATATTAATATTTACAGACAAATTACTTGACACAAAATAAGTTAAATAAAACTAAATCTTCATTTTTTTAGTAGAAGTTTAAATAAAATAATAATATATTCAGATGCAAATATATTATTTGAAATAATTTATCAATTCAGGTAAAAAAACATAGTTCAAAATACTGTCCATAAAAAATAAAAATACACATTTGTTACCTTCCGTTTAAGGGGCATTTACGAGAATAACAACTTAAATTGCGTGACAACTAAATCAACTAATGCATACCTGGTTGGAATTATTAACAAAAGCTTCAATAGAGGTGACGATTTTAGAGCTCTTCATTACCTGAGTGTTTAACTGTGGGTCATGCAGGCATTCCTGAAGCATTCCCACGGCATTCTCAACGCCACCAGTAACTACTGGGAATAGCAAGTACCTCGCATAATATATCCACGGTGTGGCCAGCATGATTAATGTACATTTCTCAACCGTTATATATCTCTAGTGGACTAGCGATGAGGAAAATTCCCGCTTACATTTTCCGCGGCTGTGATTTTCAATGATCTTATAAACACAAAGAGAGATGAACTTGCGGAAAGTTGTTTAATGTTTATTTCTAGGCGTTTAGCCATCAATTTGTATGAACCCTCTCCATAAAGTGAAACGAGTAAGAGATAGCAAATATTTTCATTCAAAGATACCATGAATATAATTATTTATAATTTATTTTATATAAATTAGCAATGCTGCATATTTGATTTTGCATAAGTTTGTGTGTCACATAAAAAAAATTTCGTCTGTTTTTTTATTAAAATTATAGTTTTAACCAAATCTTCTTATACCACAGCAGTTTTTCGAGTGGTTATTTTTTTTATAACCTGCCTTTCTAAATCCATCAAACTCATCCATAAACGTCAAAATAATATATCATTCAAACGTTACTTTTGTACAATATAATTATGATAAAATGTATGAAAACTTAAAGTATTTTATTAAAATAACTAAATGAAGTACTTTTTATTATTAAATTTTGATTTACCTTCAACTTTAAGGTCAAAAATATATTTTTTTACCATTACCTGGGACGTCAAGACACTATACAATCCGTGACACTTATATTCTCCTACGAACCGCCGACAAATTTTGACGATACATTGCATCCATCGACGATTAGTTAGCAGAACTAACAGTAGTTTTGTGTGAGAAAATAATGCGATGTCATTTTAATTTATACTCTCAAATATTTAAGGGTAATATTGAACGAAATAATTTGGCAATTGTTATAATTATATAGTTTTACAGTTTTTAATTACATATTCAACATCATTAACCTTTTTAATTGCGGCTCGGTTTGAATACAAATTATACTGTCAATTATAAAACTAGTATTTGAAGCATTAGTGCCTCATAATGTAAATCTGGTTTATTTTCATATATCACATTGATTCTTGTATTCTTTAGCTATCAGATGATGCATAAAAAACTATTCTAAGAAAGTAGCAAAGCAATATATCACGTCAACCGATGTCATCGGTCGGGGAATCTTATGACGGCATGTGCCGACAACCGATGCAAAAGGGTTAAGCTACAGTAAAGTAATTATTTGATTCTAACCGATTGATTCTTTTCGTTCTCAATACCAACAATTTTTAAAGAATAAAATCAGCTTTTATCATTTCCTTTACGTAATGAAAATTTGAAAATCTCCAGTTAGTGTGTATCGTAAATATTTAATTACTTTCCATTTTTCAAAGCGAGTAAAATTTATTGATTTTAAAATTTATAAGGGACTTGGGCAAGTGCCGTTCGAGGAATATTAAGATACTGGAAACAAAGGTTTTCGTTTAAATTTAGTAAAACGTTCCCGGTTTGTAAATACTTGTCAAACTAATGAACAGCAAGAGATTCTGTTAAAAATAAATGTCACTGTGTATAATTGAAAACAAAACATGAATATTTAGTTATTTTCACTTATTTATAGCAAAAATTTTGTAATTTATTCTTTAAGCAAATTAAATTATGTAAAATAATGACCAGTTTTCGTTTTAAGATAAGTCGAAATTATTATGCTTTATTGATTCAAATGTTTTTCAAAAACTTGTTTATTTTTATCAAATAATCTGATGAAATTTTTCAGTATTCTTATAAATAGCACGCGTTCCACGAGGTGGTTTTGTTACAAAACCGATTCCAGGGAACTTATACAATTCGGAACAAAGCTTGGCGGAAAAGCTCAAAATTCCCGTGGCGAGTACTTCGCTGTTACCCCGGGAAGGTTCTTTAATAAAGGCTTAGTGTCAGGTGGGAGTCTCGTTCAGACATCACTGAATCACATTATTTGCTTAGTGTGACAAAATATAACACTATTCAAAAAAACCTTCAGACCGTAAGGTAGTTTTGTGTATTCGAATATTTGTCATACTATGATGAAAATTTAAAAAATGTTTTCTTACAAATGATTGTATGCTTCAATTCGCCCAATTAAAAAAATAACATTGTACGCACAATTGTTGTTGATCACTGGATATGGGCAACATTATTCACGGTCCAAAACATGGTTGGGTTATTAACCTCTTGCTAACCGTGAGTAGTCGTATAACCAAATGGTCCAGACCTCAGTGGCGTCGATCTAATTATCCAAACCCAAAAATATGCCTCGGATACGAAAGAACCTGCCTCTTCAAGTCTCCAGGCTATCGCCTTGGAGGTCGTCGGGAACCATATATATTCTCATCATCAGTTGCAGAGATGTCGTAGGATAAGGTGTGGACAGTGGCAACTGACAAAACTGAGTGGCGGCAGTTTGTGATGAACATAAGTTCCATATTTGAAATGAACAAAAGAGGAAATACTTCCTTTCATTGCACAACATAAAACACTCCATTTCCACTTTTTAACCAAAGCATATGTAGGTGAAAATGGCCTTGTCCAGATTTCGGTAATGTTTGTAGTACTGATTTTTAAAATCAAAAGATTCCCGGTATACTAACACAACTATAAGAGTTCTCACCGTTCATTTAACCGTTTCCGTTCTCAATTTCTTGTACACTATGCTCTCTAGATATTTATTTGTTTCACATCACTGACAGTAAAACACGCCTTGGAGACGTTAAGTCAAGCTATTTCACTAGATCCTATAGAAACTGACCACTTGGCCTCTCGACCGATATCGGGTCATCCAGTTCAATATACTAAAGGTTAGTTTCATGGCCGGACCCATGAAGATTGCAGCTCGGAGAGGTCAGTTTTTTGGCCTAGCTGGGTATTTTACCCTCACAAATTACATTTGAACCATATTTATGTATCGGTCCTTGTACGTTTAGTTCAACTCTTCGCGTTATATATTACAACATATCTTTAATAATTGGCGGTCAAAATAAATAATGTGTGCGATACCGGGAATCCCATTTCAATCACTGTACTTTAAATAATGGCTTTGGTCTTTTATCAGTCAACATTGTTGCTTTTTACAGCGAAAATGCAATTTTTATTTTATGAAATACAATAAAATTTATATTTGATAGACAGTATTGAAAATATTACGATTTTCATTACAGTGAAATAAATTAAGATTATTTTTGAAAACATAGGTAGCTCAAAAAGCTCCATTGCTGTAAATTAAACAAGATTACAAAGTTGAAATATGCAATTGACAAACGACATATTTCAGTTTTTTAAGACATTCTCAAAGGTTGACACTTGACAGAAATAAATTTGTTTAAAATTCTTTTTTCAACGCGTCAATCCAAGCACAAAAATAACGGCAGAAGCGGGATGCGAACCGCGGACCTTGGAAACCAACTATGCCGAGGTATTCATACCGCTCGGCGAACTACGCCATTGCTATGCCCAGACTGACTTGCGGTGAAACTAGTATTTATATCATTGTTATCATCGTACGATAGATGTCGCTATAGTATATATTCAAAGTATGTATATTTTTATTATTATTCTATCAGTCTTCATTTATTCACAAGCTTAATATTATTACTTTTCCGGCAGTCTATTTATTTTAGTAAGTACCACTCGGGTCTCGAGCCAAACTATAGACTGAATGGATGAGAAACGACTACTTATAGTTCCGACTCGGACTTTATAACCAATCATTTACCTGTGTTACTGATGGATAATTTTACCTTCTTGATATTGTCTCAAGGAGACATTATTAATTAATTTTTTTAATTTTTATTAGAATATTATTTTTTTAATATTTCAATATTCTAATCTACTTTTATAGATCATTGCCTATATTACAATATTATTATTACTTAAAATATACATATACTATACATAAAATTCTTTTTTCAACGCGTCAATCCAAGCACAAAAATAACGGCAGAAGCGGGATGCGAACCGCGGACCTTGGATATATATAATAATAATATTGTAATATAGGCAATGATCTATAAAAGTAGATAAGAATATTGAAATATTAAAATAATATTCTAATAAAAATTAAAAAAATTAATTAAATTTGTTTAATTTACTCTAAAAATCTTCTTAAATTTGCAACATTAAGTGAAAAAATCTATAAAAATTATTTCCTATCAATATATTTTTACAAAAATATAAAGTTTTACATAATTTGAGATATATAGCATTGAAAACAACAGAGTTTTATATTAACGCTTACTATATTAGCCAATGTCTCTGAATAAAAACTTAATACTTCCGAGTATTTTTCTAATGGTAATCTAACTTCCCGAGTCTAATAATGCCAAGTTATGAAATTAAACTACCCGTTTTTCCCAATCAGTACAGTAACAAGGAAAAAAATATTTTATTTTATACGATGAAAAAATGATTTTTGTGATAATGTATACCAAAAAACAGCTTACAAAAAATATTCAGCTTACATTTTTTAAAGCAAATTGATGTAAGGAAATATTTTTTTAAATTAATATGACGCTATATAAACAGCCACCTTAAAAATAACGATAACTGTTAAGCGGGAATATAAAAATAAATTAAAATTCTGGGCTATTTTCATGCTTGGTGAAAATCATACTGAAAGTAAATGTTTGTGATAACAGTGAATTTATCTTTGTAAAGAACCGGGATTTTTCCTTTTAGGAAAAGATGAGATTCATTCAATGGAATGAAAATGAAGATTTGACAACGAATTTCACGGTCACATGCTATTTGTACGGTTTTATTTCTGTTTTCATGAATATTTATGAGAGATAATCAAGCTGGAAAATAATGATAGAGAAATTGGATTCCCGCTGAAGAATTGTTTTATTTTCTGAAAGCGTGTGTCTTAAGAACTGTTTTTGTATATCATTCATCTTAAAATTATTATTGTATCTCTATTCGTCTTACTAGTGACATAAAATGTCAGCATTAATAATTTTGCGGAAGCATAGGAGTTTGATTAAATAATCTTAATTGATTATCTTTTGGAAAATTATTGCAGATCTTATAAAGTTATAATTTGAAAAAAGTGTTTTCATCTACTATGCGGGAACAACAAACTCAAAACATGAAGCAACCATAGATGATATTTAGTATTTGCTGTCTAACGGTATTTAAATTATCACTTTTCATACAAAGAAAAATAAATTGAAGTTAAAAAGGTTTCTTTATCTACATTTAAGCGACTTCTTCTTGGAAGGATATGTGCATTGTGTATTTCGCTGACGTCTCCCAGAGAAAATGGATTTTCCAAGTGCATGGCAAACGCCCGGAAAATATGTTTACTCTTCCACATATTCCTTGATTGCTACAATAATGTTCTGTTATACACAGACAGCCTTCAGGAAGCAGGACTTTTTATCCGCATCATCAGGATATTTCGCTATGCGAAAAATGCTCACAAAAGTATAAATACCCCATTAATTTTACAAAATCCTTCTGATTTTACTATTTGAAGATTTATTGGGCTACGGATATTGGGATTTTTTTTACTTTACGGTGATGTTTTCTCTAAATCTCTTCATTTCCATGTTGAATGTATCTTTTTCGTGCTAATTGAATGCTAGTTTTCATAATCTTATTCTGGAAATTAAAGAAGGACAAATTGGAAGCGCACTCACCTTTGGTGAATTATTTTTGTCTCTAACTCTAATCCTTGTGGATCCATTGTTTTTTCACTCTAGATTATCAAACTCATTATTTTTTATGTAGTAATTATTTAATATCATGTACAATTTCATAACCATATTAAGTAATATATATTTATATATCCGGGTTTATATCGAAAATCAAACGTCGGTTACGGAAGAAAAAAAAATGATTAGCATGCGCTCAAAAACCGCAATGAATTATACCTCATTGATGGGCAGTAGATATATTTTACTTATTTTTCCATAATTATTATTCAAAATCATACTTGATAACGTCAACAACGTGAATTGTGACGTTTTCTTGGTAAAAGATTGTTTGCGTAAATTAAAAAAATTAACTGACCTTTATATTCTTACTATATATAATTTGGTGGTTAGTTTGTTTTAAAAAAACACTTTTTTTCAAAAATGCATATGGCCTGTATTTCTTTGTACCGTAACTAATTTAAGGTTTTGGCTGTAAGATAAATCAACTGGATGTAAATATATTTAATCAGCAGTAGACTAAATAAATTGACAGTATCCACTGTGTCAGTATGAATGTGGTCAGTTTAAAAATTAAAATAGCAGTAATATATTCAATATTGATAAAAATTAATATAAAATGAATGAATGAATGATTAACTCGTAAAATGGAAACCTATTATTAATTACCATTCATTAATTATTTTCTGTCAATTTATTATTTTTCTTCTGCCGATTGATATTTTTCTACGGCCAAGTAATTTTTACTTACTTTTTTAGGTATTTAATAATGCCAAAAAAAAATCCAAATTATGTATCTACTTTGCTTACACTAGTTTGGTGCATTTTCGCATGGACAACTGTATACTGCTAGAATGCGTAATATTGGTTTGATTTTGTGAAAATTACTAGGTTAAGAAAGTCTTACAATTAATCAAATGATAAAGTAAGTCAGTCTAAGACAATTTCCCAAATGCAGCTTTTTTATTTGTCGACTTGTACACTAACCGATGATCATACTATAGCTTAAAACCACACTCACAAAAATTATTCCCTTCCTAATAATAAGCAGCAAATATACAATACTTAAAGTAAGACAAAGTGAATAATTCATTTTTATTTTAGCTAAAAATGGTTGCCCTACTTTTGTTAAATAAAAATGTAGCAACGGCTATTCGGCTATTTGAGGAATTTAAAATTCTTTTATCGTTTACTTAGTTTGGCGTAGCTATGTTCAAAAGAGGCCCTCTACAGTATCTGGGCACTGTAATGACGTTATAAAATATTTATATTGCATTTTTGAATCACGTTGGAAAACGTAAAAACTGGAGCGCTATCAAATATTCGTAGCAGGACGGGACGACTAAATGATTTATGTTCCATTCTGGAGTTGAGGGTGGTACAGTTACATTGGCGTATCAAGAATAATATACGAGTATGTAAGCCGTCTTCACATTGACCATATCACCATTATATAACACACAGATCTCAATATAAAATGTACTTACATATGCAAAAATAGTTTCGTAATTTTATGTACGTTCTCCTGTAACAGTGTGTAATAAAATAGATTTAAATAATAAAAACTAACTAAAAATTAAGTATATTTTTTACTTATATAAAGGCATAAGTGTCTTTGAATATAAAGTTAAATAATTAAGATATATTTTAATTTGAGACAAGACCATTTAGTCTTTAGAAGCAGCTTAACCTAAAATAGCAACACAGAAGGGAACTTTATATTTAAAAAAACGCTGTAAAGACTGTTGGAATATTTTTCGTAACAATTTGAAAAAATCACGCATAATAGAAATGACAATACTACACTGGGTGCAAATTTTCTTCGCTGTAAGCGATTGCTGGCCAGAGATGAATTCGACAGACTATAAAGAAATAATGATTTATGAAAAACACTTGATTTATAGAAAAAAATAAGAGCTTATGCGAAGAAAATTAATGTCACGGTGGCATGCAAGTTCTACGTGGACAAATCGAGTTAAGCCGTTCTTTTGGACAAAATGGTCCAGGCCTCAGAAGCGTCGGGCTATTCATTCAATTTCTTTAAAAAAGCCGATTAACAAATCAACCAAAAATCTCGTATGATTAGTATGTTATATTATATACTTAAGAATGTCATCTATATATATAAAAGAAAGTCGGGTTATATTGGTTTTTATAACTCAAGAACGGCCTAACCGACTTGGCTGAAAATTGGTGGAAAGGTAGCTTAGAAACCAAAAAGGTCCATAGGATACTCAAAATTGATTCGATTAAGAAAAAATATTTAATATTTACGTAAACATGTTTTCATACAAGACTATTGTAACTTGACAGCTGTCAGTTGAGACGGTGTTGCCATAGCCAGCAACATAACTAAAAATGACGCAAAAGTAGGTATTGTAAGTAGGTACCTACGTAAGGTACGGAATATTTTGAAACAAAAAAGAAAACAAACGGCAGGAAAAAAAAGACAAAAACAAAAAAAATATTAGTGAAAATATCAGTTTAATCTTTTATTTGTTAAAAATGTTATAACAAAAAGCAAATGGAAAGGCATCTTCTTATTCTATTGTGTTATTTTTATTTTTTAAATTTTTCTCTATTTATTTTATATTTATGTATACTATTCTAAATATATGTTTCTAAATATTTGTAAAAAAAAATGGAATTTCGATTCTGTATATAAATAAATAAATAAATATGTAATGCCATCTATGTTTTTTTTGTCTATGGTTTGATAGATATTTTGTCTATCGGTTGACGTTTTGTTAATGGCCCATTAGACTGTCGATTTTATTAGGCAAGGCGTTCTAATCTTTCACGACAAAGCCGGATTGAAACAAGACTTCGAAACCTTGCAAACGAAAGGACTGACGAACAACGACAAATAGCTCTTGAACAATACCGACTTCGCATTTCTCGACTTCACGCTTTACGATCACAATCTCAAATCGACGCTTTTCGTGAAAACGCTCGCTTAACAATGCAAAATCGTCGAGCAAACCTTAGCCATGAACAAATTGATAATTTGCGACGTTCACGAAGAAATTTATCAAGCACTGATTTAATTCGAGCAGCGTTTCGATACGATTGCAGCATTGATTACTGCTTGCATACTAGCGTTCGCATTGGGCCGATGGACGTTGTTTGCGAGTATTGTGACGCATTTAAGTTTTCCGGAGAAACACCAGGATTATGCTGTCTCAGTGGGAAATTGAAATTGTCAATATTAAGTCAGCCACCTGAACCGTTGCATTCATTGCTTCGTGGCGAAACACCCGAATCGCGACATTTTCTAGCAAACACTCAAAAATACAATGGTTGTTTCCAAATGACCTCATTTGGAGCAGACATTATCGAAGAACGAGGATTCAATCCGACATTCAAGGTATTTATTTTTGTACTTTTGTACACACAATACAGTAACATAATAACACACTATAATTATACTTTTGTATTATGTATGCTAATTCTAAAAAAGCATTTATAAATAAGTAACACTGTATTTGCTTTTGATTTTGTAGATACAAGGACAGATTCACCATGGAATCGGAGCATTGCAACCTCTCGAAGAGGCACAGCATAAATTTTTGCAAATATACTTTATGGGCAACATGGAGGAACAACTCGATCGACGTCAAGAGATCAATGCAGCAATGAAAAGACCAATTGTTCACGATCTGCAGCAATTACTTCATGAACATCATGCGTTGGTCCGGCTTTTCAAGAGTGCTTTGGAGCGTATGCCAAATGACGACTACAAAGTCGTGATCAGAGCGGATAAACGACCATCTGGAACACATGAACGCACATTTAATTCCCCTACAATAGATGAAGTTGCCATCCTGATTGTTGGTGAAAACTTGGAAACACGCGATATTGTGCTTACACGTCGCGATACGGGGCAACTGCAACAGATATCTGAAACACATCGTTCATATGACACGTTGCAATACCCACTGATGTTTTGGCAAGGAGAAGATGGATATTATTTCAATATCAAAATGAAAAATCCATTGAATGGTGAGTAATCAATATATATATAATCAATATCATAGTTTTGATTCCGTCATGACATACATTTTTCAGTGCTTGGTTTTGCTTTAGGTTTCCAATAAATGACCAATTACACTGCTTATTACCAGGAAAATAACAGACTTAAAGATTAAGATGTTTTTTTAGAGAAAATTGGACAAATAACCGGCAAACGATTTAAAATCATTTATCTTCACCCCTTTATAATTATGCTACAAATATGTATGTTAGCTTTACATACGAAATTACAAATCTATTGTCTTAATTTCAGGTGAAGAAACTACCAAGAATCTAAGCTCGATGAATTATAACGCATATCGTTTGACGATTCGTCGAAATGCTGACAACTACTTGCTGAAGTTTCGTCGATTACTGCAATAGAATTCAACCAGACCAAATATACAATATCATATGTGCCGAAAAATTCAACTTAATAAAATCCAAAATCTTCTCATTTATTGCCTTTCGGGTGAAACAAAGTTCACCGGGTCAGCTAGTATTATATATAGTAAATCGTTATCTACATTAATTTATGGTTCCCTTTATAAGTCAGATAATGGTAAAATATAAGGTTATTGTATTGGTGTGACGTGACATATCTAGAGAAGATTTTTTGTGTACATCTTAAATTATGTATTAATAACTGCTATGAATTTTAAAAAAATACGCGTTCGTTTTAATTTTTTAAATAATTGATATACTTGCTAATTAAAACCTTTTTAACATAAAGCCAATGTTTTTTTTTTCGTACTTTACGTTTTTCAGTCATCAACATATGTTTATGATCGACAATTTGACAAATAAGACTTATTCAAATAATCTATAGTATTTTTCTACGGTTACTGTAGACTGTAGAGCGTGCAATATTTAATGTCATTATTCAAACATTCCAGTTAACTTCGTGCAGTATTCCGCCGCCCACTTTGTCGAGTCGGTGGATGGGCGGAAATAGGGAGAACATCAGTGATGTATTAAAAGCTTTCCCACAGGAACTGACACGCAATTACACCAACTCACCGCTTTATGCACCAGCACACTGATTTCACACAAATGTAATCTGCAGCTTAAAAAGCTTTTTTTGTACAAAGTTTAATTTATAAAAACGCAGGCTATTACACTTATCAGAGAGATCACATCAATGGACCATTTAGATACCATTTTTTAAGCACTGTAAATTAATGTTCACTCAGCATTTAATGGTTCTGCCGCATTTTGTTCCCAGGCAAATCGTTCCACGACTCATTAGTAACGACGTGGAGCGCACTGGACGTCTGGTGCACGGGATATTTGGTGCATGGGACAACTGGTACACTGGATGTATCGCTCACCTAACCTCACCTAGCTTTATTTATTTACATATTTAAAGATGTTTAAAATACTGTACTCATAAAAGCTTACAAAACATGTTCATTTTTTAATATTATATTTAGTTTCTTACGGCTTTCTACAGCAAGAAGAGCTTTTTTTATTTCTGTTGAGTGTAATTACGATTTCACAAGACCTTTGAATTTCTCCCTAAACAAAGACTCGGTTGAACCAAAAGTAAAATAATCACCGCTGCGCTTCGCGTGTTCCCTGAAAATAAAAAAACGGCGTTTTTTGCAGCGTTCAGACCTAGTTTTTACATGAAAATTATTCAAAAATGAACACCAGAAACATTGTTCGCATTGCAGTCAGTAATTTAGAATGCATAGTAATAGCTCGCACGCTCCGCATACTAGAGACGTCTGAATTAACTCAAGCTAGTAATGAACACAAACCTTTCTCAGAAATTGACTATATTATTCTATCTTTTAAGATATGCCACACAGTGGTGCATAGTTGACTGTTAAGTAAGCAGTCCTAGGTTCGATTCGTGGCAAGGTTAATATATATACTTTCACTCCATTGGTGAAGAACACTATTTAAGAGGATAACAAATACACCACAAAAATACTTTTGAAAGCTCGTACTACTTTTATTTTCTCTTTTGCACTATCTTATTTGATCAAAAATATCGTATCACTTAAGATTTATTGTACCCAATAAACTCTCGGGCATCGCCCCTCCAAACATACGGCGAGAAGTCACCACCAAGAAGGAGCTCACTAAAGCAATTCACCACACAATCCACCCTATCTTTGGGTATCAAAAGATATTAATGACACAGTTCAAATCAAGAAGAAGTTTCCTACAATCAACAATGGAACTGGTGATACCTGAGGCCACCCTGCGGCTGAACATGTGGAGAAGCGCAAATGAGGGAACACTTGGATTGCCTCGAAAGAGGACCTAGCCCCTGGACACGACCAGGGGTGGAATATATGGAGGTCCCTTAACAGACTTCGGACCGGAGTATGCAAGACGAGGACACAAAAGTCTAGCAGTTGTACAGCGGACCGACTGAATGTGACTGCGGCGTGAAGCAGACCCTGTTACAACTTCTGGAGTGCGCGCAGTGTCCGAGTAGCTGCACCCAGGAAGACATGACAATGGCCGGAAGTAACGCCATCGACGTCGCCCACTTCTGGGCAGACAGGATCTGACCCTGTGGCTTTCGACACGATTATATATTTATGAAAGTTGTTGGTAGACTTATTCAATCTCGTTAAATATGGACAATGTGTAATAAAATGTTAAATAATAAAGGTTTAAGTCCGAAAAAATTTACTCTGAAATTTCTAAAACTATAAAGTATACTGGGTTTTTATTTCATTTAAATAAACAGATTAGTTTCTAGAGTACATTAAGTAAACATAAAAATGAATTATTTTTATTCGAAGCCAAGAAAAAATTACTCGCAAGGCCTAGTTTTTAATTATTTTACTGACTACAGTCAACTCTCCTATCAAATTGTCTATCAAAGTGACTATAAAATATGATAAAAAATAATTACCATTACAATATTATTTTATATTATAATCAATATTATCAACACCGATGGTTATTTATTTTTACTTAAATATACATATACTATACATAAAATTCTTTTTTCAACGCGTTATTTATTTATTTATTTCAACAGAACAGATGTTCCAAATTTATGGAGTAAAGTACAATTTAATTTTTTATTAGAATATTTTCCAATATTCTAATCTCATTTTATAGATCATTTACTATATTTCAATATAATTAGTAATTAAGTACACACATAATTCTACATCAAATTTTTACGCATCAATTCATTCAGTAAAAATATCGGTAGACGCGGGATGCGAACGTTGAGCGTTGCACCTTTGCTCTATACCAGTGCTCCGCAACCGGTGTGCCGCGGCACACAGGTGTGCCGTAAGCCGATACAGGTGTGCCGCGATCAAATAAGGCAATATTGAAAATAAATAATTTTACAACGGTCCTCAAGCTCCCAGCGCCTATCGTCTATTTATGTAGAAAAACAACGAGGTACTTGCTTTATTAAGTTCTAAATGAAATGAAAAAAAGGGAAATTGATCAAATTAATATATATTTTTGGCTTTTGGTGTGCCGCGGTATTCAAGGTAAGAACTTTGGTGTGCCGTAGAATCCAAAGAAGTACTTTGGTGTGCCGTAGATGAGAAAAGGTTGCGGAGCTCTGCTCTATACTACACACCGCGCTGTCCACACAACTATTCTCTGCCTGGGCAGATACGCGAAATTTGATGTATTATATACCATTGTTAACATCATATAACGATAGATGTCTCTGTAGTATCCCACGTCTGTCGATATTTTTTCTGAATGAATTGATGCGTAAAAATTTGATGTATGTGTGTATTTAATTACTAACAGTACTATTATTAAAACATTAAACATAGATATGACATGATAGATAGAATAAAATAATTAATTGAAATATGATATAAATAATTTTAAATAATGTAGAGATTATAAAAATCTATGATGGTTTTTCTATTTTTTTATCATACAATCTGCATTACTATAATCTATTTACTCTTGCAATTTCCCTAATATTTACATTAATGGAATACATCCTTTTTGCAAGCACCGTCCATATGTTTTTCTTGGGGCTTAGAGCTTACTTTACGATGACAGTCCACTTTCAGTGCTTGATATTAACGCCTTATTTCATTATATTTTTTTACTTTCAAGCTGTAAGCTGGACACCGCTTAAAAAAAAGGTTGTGAGCGCGTAGTAGTTGAAAAAAGCAAAACATTTCATGAGTAAATAATGCAATTAAATATGTTGCATATCCGTCATTGCGATTGCATTCAATCGAATTTATTTCCGCATATACGATCACTAGGGAGAGGACTCTTACATTTGCTGGGAACTGTACCGGAATACCACACGGTCATAGTGAAAGGCTTCCATTATAATCGCAATTCAATCGAAATCGATTTAATGTAATGTTCCGAGAACATTTGGGCTTAGGCCTTTATTGGGCGCAATACGCCTAACCGGACTCAAAAGTGTGTTATGATTCAAAGCTGGTGAAACGCGGCTTTGAAATAATTATAATCTTAAATTATTAAATTAAAATATTAAGTATTGATTCACATTTGTTTTAAGCGATAACATGTTTCGGCCTACCTGGAGACCTTCTTCAGTAATGGTTAAATTATAAAATGTCAGTGGATTAAATACGTATTTAAAAGTATTAGTTTCTACGTTAGTACCACATATACAGTGGTGCCTCGCATAACGAACGCCTTGCACAGCGAACGCTGCACACAACGAACTTCCTTTTCGTTCATTTCACGATTCATACAACGAACTTCGCTTCACACAACGAACTTCGCTTCACATAACGAAGTTTTGTTATTGTTGTCAAATTTGATATCCTTTTGGCAATACGACTTATACAGAAGGCCTGGGAAGAAGTGTCACAAAGGACCCTCATTTCTGCTTGGAAGATGCTTGTGCCTTCGTGGATTCAGGAAGAAGCAGTAGTTGATGACACAGAAGTGGTGAAGGACATCATCACAGTGGCCCAAAGGTTGGAATTAGAGGTAGAGGAAGAGGATGTAGAGGAGCTTATTGAGGAACACAAAGAAGAGCTGACAACTGAAGAGCTCCAAACACTTCTGGCCCAACAACAGGACAATGCTCAAAGGGAAGCGTCATCTGATAACGAGGAGCAACAATCAAACAATCAACCAATTCCAACTGCTGACATCAAGAACATCCTGGTCAAATGGAAAGCAGTTCAGGAGTTTACCAATGCCCACTATCCGGATTCCGCTGAAGCAAACAGGATCAACGACCTGTACTCCGATACTCTTGTCCGTTATTTCCGGCAAATGTTGAAGAAAAGAGAGAAACAAACGACTTTGGACAGCTTTTTCACTGCACCATCGGCCAAAAAGCGGAAGATGGATGAAGATGTGCAAGATTCGATTATTTCTTAAAATTAAAAAATGTGTGTTTTTTTCATTATGTTTTTAGATGTATCTAAATAAAAATAATAACAAAAATTTATCTTTTTTTATGTCATCTTACCATATTTTATGCTACAGAACGAATTATT
Organism: Glossosoma conforme; assembly: GCA_022606575.1. Taxonomy (NCBI): domain Eukaryota; kingdom Metazoa; phylum Arthropoda; class Insecta; order Trichoptera; family Glossosomatidae; genus Glossosoma; species Glossosoma conforme. Next base: position 947,429 of record JAGTXR010000080.1, on the reverse strand, counting down.
TTTTTTAACATGTATTTTTATGGGAAAACGCGTTTCACATAACGAACTTTTCGCATAACGAACTTGCTCCTGGAACGAATTAAGTTCGTTGTGTGAGGCACCACTGTATACAGATTGTATATGTGCGGGTAAAACCATTGAAAAAAGTCATTAGAAAATCAAGGGGTATGTTTTATCTTAATGTATTAAGCCATTATATTATATTATATTTTTGTCTTCTATTTAAAAAAATCCTTGTTATTCTGTCTTTGATCCTCAGCGTCTTTTTTAATACGGACCACTTTGGGAGCCGCTGTACTACTTAATCAGATTACCTGTACAAAAAGGAAAGCTCTCATTGACATTACGGTTAATTAATTCTACAAATGAAATTACCTGTAAATAAGTACAGAACTTTTAAAATAGAATATTACTCACTAAAGCAGCAAGAAGACTAGGCTTTCAGTCAAGAGAATAAAAAACTATGTTGTTATGAAAGCAGAGGCAAATTAAATTTAAATATAAAAAAATAATGTGCAAACTCTATAAGTATTCAATAATTACATATATTGCTTTAAAAGTTATTACATTCCTACCATAACACTCATGACTTTTTTATGACTTGTCAAGGTACTTTTTTACGAAAAAATCTAAAATTTAAAATTAATGTGTTACTACCCTAACATGCCATACGATTGTAAGGTCATTTTTTTATACATATAATGACCGTATATCGTGAATAAAAATGATTTTTCTTTTAAAATTTAAATAAGTTTCGTTCTTAATATTGATAATAAATTGGTCGCCTATAGATATCTCAAAATCCATCTAGGAATACGAAAATCACGACAATTTAGCAAGTGCGCTGCATTTGACAGGTTTATAATTAACTCAGATAGCTAAAGCTAATCGGTCCGAGAATACTCGTGCCCCGATTTCCCTAGACAAGTATTTTAAGCGCTTTTCAACTGATTAACTCAATTAAGCAATTATTAGCTTAATCAATAATGATACTTATACATTAAGCTTGTTAATTGATTAGAAAAATAATTAACACTTCACCCCGTACAAAATTAATATGGTTACAAAAATATTTTAAAATTCCACTATTTTATATTAATCGTACACAGTATTGTATTGTAATGGCTAACAAAATGCTTTCTACAGCAGCAAAACGTTGATTTGTTAGAATTCACAGAACTTCTAACCTGTTTGTACTGAGAGAAAACTTACATGAAAATCACAAAAAAAAACAACAAAAAACAAAACCCTTTTTCACAACAACAAACAAACTAAGCTTAATATGAAATTCTCACAGTATAAAATATTTTAATACCAAAATGTGTCTAGTATTCTAGCTTTTTGTAATAAAACGAAAATCTACTACACTTACAGAGTATAAGTATATGCCATTTATTACACCTCGTCACATTAAAGTTTTTCATGTCTTTCCGAATTATTGGAGCATAATAATCAGATTGCAAACATTCCAAGCAAACATCTGAATAATTCCTTCAGGGACTGGTGTAACTAGTATATTCCATCCCTCTATTCTTGGCAAGGCTCTGATAGCAGAGATTCTCAACCAGTTCTCAGCAGACTGCTAGTGTTCAAGGTTATTCCTAAATCTCTAAGTAAATAATTAAAATAATATGATCGTGGTTTTTCTTATTTATGTTAGTTAAAATATGTATTTTTTAATGAAAATACACAAAATATTAACTATTTATAATGATTTTTATTCGAGCGTGCCATATGTGAAATATAATTAGTGAAATTCATAATAATTTATAATCCATAAAGTCGTTATAATAGCCGGCGGGTATAACTCAATGGTCAAAGCGTTTACTTTGCAAGCCAAAGGTCGTGGGTTCGATCCCCGACGGAGATTAAAAATAAAAGTTTTTTTTAATGATTTCTGAGCTCTAAAATACCCCGGTTGGTGGGAATTTGATCCCTCACGCGTAAAATACCAGTGATAGCCTATTAACTAAAATTGGTGGTGGACGAAAGACTTCATAGTTATTTTAAATATTCATAGTAAATTCCTGTAAATAATAAGGATGATGCGTGAATCTCGGGCTGTAGTCTATGACGTTGAAGGATCAACACTCCACATGTAGCGCTCAGCTACATGCATTATGGTAAATGTCTTAGAATTCCACAGATGAGACTTCAGAATTACTATCTATTGGTATTCTACTATATGTGTTTACACAAAAAAAAAACATTTTTTCACTAATCACTGTGTTTTTGAGGCAGACAGAAAATGGATGATGTTTATAAATCTACTTTTAAATACAGTTCCCAATAAATATTCTTAAAATAATGTTTGCTTTGAATATTGACGTTTCGATATTAACAAGTCGGCAGTGGATGCACATTGATGTTTTTCTATTGATGCTTATCAATATTGTTACCGTTCGTAGATTTAATACTCCATATTTTATCGATAATATGGTATCAAGAAACGTCAAAAATACTAAATATGCTGCATATTTACTTCTGAAATAATATTTTGAAAAAGATGATTTCCGTATTTGTAATAATTTGATTTCAGTATTCAATAGATTTCTTCAGATTGATCTTCAAAACATATAAGAGGTTACATACATGGTTGAAATAGGTTGTTAACTACTACTCCGTTTTAGCAGACATGGTTTCCATTCAGTTCAGTGCGGGTCGGAACGTTCTCATAATTGCTAATAACATAATTCGCTTATCTGCTGATCACAGTGCGATAGTCTCCTTAGTGTTCAAACTGTGATATAATGAACCTTAGAGAGTTAACTACCCATTCACAATATCACACCAAAAACGCATTATTATTTCCACAAGAACAGTACAAAATAATATCGATGACTACACTAGCAAAAGATAAAGCTTAAAGTTTTTTTTAGTCCATTTTAAATTTCATTATTAAATGACATTATTTGAACATAATTATTTTATATGAAACATCCAAAAGCCTTTAAAGTATTAATTGTCAAATTATAATCAAACTCTCTTAGCTCGAATTTGTCGAAGAAGGCACCTTTACGTGTGTCGCTAATCTTACATAATATATTAATATCAGATCGTGAGGAATTCATATTCTTCTACGAATTCTCACAGTCTGGTACGACACAAGTGGCTGGTCATTACAATATTCTGCTAATCTTTGTGAATTGAAAAGATCAAGGTTCAAAACAATATGTATCGAGGAATTTGCGGTGTATGAAAATCATTTTCTTAATATTAATTTTATAAAATAAAGAATGCTTACTCATGTAGAACACTAATGTATAAAAGGAGATTTTTTATCAAATAAATCAGCATCAACTCGACGCCGTCCTTTGGACGTATCCTTAGTGCTGGAACTAGTGGTACTCCGACGGCACCAGATAGCTGACGCCATCGTTTCGGGACCGAGATATCGGTTCCAGAACAGTCGTTAATACCTATTTTAATGTGTATTTTTCTAACTGAATGTACTGGGAAACGTACACAGTTGCCATAAATTGTAGATTTTATGATTCTCAATCAAGCTGATCGGACGCTGACTGCAAAAAGGTGTATTAACGTAATTTAAATTTATTTTAAATTAGCCTTTTTAATTAGCACGGTACCCTAAAACTATGCACTAGTATATCTACATGATAGTTAATTGAGTTTCATAAGCAAACTTCAAGTAAAACAACTCCAATTAAGTTCACGGAATTATTTTTAAACAAGGCAGTAACTAGAATTTAAAATATCACATAACATGAGTTCTCGTGGAATCGCTGAATCTTTCACCAAGCACAATGTGAGATGAAAATCGGTCAAATATTTATTTATATTTATTATGTTTAGCTCAGACGTATACTGGGCATGGTTTTTTTTTTTAATATTGTAACTTGCTCGAAGGGTTTCATTTTTTTTATGATGACGTTTGTCAATGCGATCCTGTAAAACAATAAATAAAGATTAAAACATTTTTGGTATTAGTTCATCACTAACAAGAATATAATGCGCATTATGTATTGCTGCTACGCCATCTATTGGTAAGACAACCCCGAACTATTGCTTCGTTTTGAGGGTAACTTTGTTTAAATACTTCAGAAACATCGTTGGAATCTCGATAATTGAAAGAACTTAATTAGTAAATTTTATAATAAAATTACAATCGTACAAATCAAACATTTCTTAGTTACATTAAATATGTATTTTTTATATATTATACACCAAGTGATTTAAATACAATGATAATAAATATTTTATCCAAATACTAAAATATTAGTATCTAGGGTTTAGCGCTATAACGATCATTTTCGTAATAAGGGCTCCGCAAATAAATTACACTAAAATGAAAGCCGCAATACACGAGCATTGTAAAAGTGCACAGTACACACGCCATTGCTCCTCAGAAGATATAATTTTTCATTAGAGACTAAGAGCTTTTACAGATATCTATGTCGGTTGCCACGTTTCAAGTATTCCATAGTATTTTACTAAGGAAAAATCTAAAAGACATGTCTACTACCTAACAACCCATAAATTTTATATTACGCGAGACGGTGCAAATTACGCTCGCCTTGTATGAACCGTTTCGACTAATGTCATAATATGGCTGATATGTGTCATGTCGGCTGTCAGTGATTAGTAGTGATTTATTAATTATGACAGATGACACTTATCTCTTGTGCAATATATTATATAATTTAATACACCTGTGACTTAATTGGCTCTAACATTAGCACAGAAGATCAATTATTAAATATCATAATTTAATATATTTCATTTATTTATTTACTGATATTATTATTAATGGGTGTTGGATTAATCGTCCAGAATATAAATCAATATATTGTTTGTGGGTGGATACAAGAAGTACTCATTTTCTATTTAACGTAGAAAAATACCTATAAAAATTACTACGTAAAAAAATCTTACTTTTTTTGCTCTAAATATTTTAAATGTTAACGTATATTAATCAAATTAACATAATTGCTACGCACTTACACAAATTCCTTTTGTCTTATCAAAACTAATGTAAACTCATTTTGTATTTCGTGATTTTCATTTGTCACATTATTTGATCAATATAATTATTATCAATGGAAAGTATTTTTTTACATCTCGAGTTTGTCATATAAAAACTTTTCATCACATTGTATAGAATGCATTTGGTAAAGCTTGAGAGTGCAAATCTGAGTGAATTTTCAGTTTGTGAAAGCTTTATGCTCTAACTTGGAATCAGTTATAGAGTAGGAAGATTAATTAAATTCTCTAAATGGTGCAGGATAATTCAAACGCTTTGACAAACTAATAACTAAGCTCAGCGAGAACACAATAAGATTATATCTCTACATATCTGCATTAATAATATTATACTATAATCTTTAATCTACCTGCAAGATTAACTATTATCGGAGACCGTTACGCAAGCAATTATTCAGCTTGCGGACCAAGATTCCTTATCACAGGGGAGGATATTAATTATTGCAAGACATAACTTGCATTTATCAGAATCAAACAGGTGACTTGCGCATTTACGATACGATGTGATCCCTGGGAATTGACAATCAAGGTAAGTCAGATAATTCTGATAAAGCCTCTTAAAGATACGTTCGCGTTGTATCCGGAATGGAATCCTGAATTTTATATGCTATGCATCATTTTATTGGGTTAGTGATTCTTCATGAACGTTATTAAATTTTACAAATAAAATTTTACAAGTCAACAATATTTATTATCTACAATATAATTATTGAGTATTCTAATACTTAATAATTATACATGAATGCCTAATTTATAAAATAACAAAGTATAAATACGAAATGAAAATCTGCTGTATTCAAATGTGTGATACTTAAAAGAGGAAAATTGTGCAAAGTATCCATTGAAGAAAATAAAATATTATAATTTTACAAATATTCATTATATGACGACAAAATCTACAAAAAAACTATACTGAGATACAAAAATGATGTGGCGCATTTATTTTTAACTATTACCAACGTGTGGCTTTTGTTAGTTTGTTAAATATAAAATAATATTTTCAGTTATCACAATTGAGTTGGATTTACATTTACATTCTTCAATACAAGTAACATTTACAACATAAATTGAGCTAAAATTGATACAATCTTTAATATTACACCTTCGAAGATGCCAGGAAGTTTTGCAAAAAGCACTTTAAACGACTGCCCAACAAACAAACCCAGCTAGTAGAGAGCACTCAAGATACATCCGGACTCCGGCAGCTTGGCCGGCCGAAAAACCGGAAGCGGAAGTATTGGCTAGACACGCTCCTGCCGTACGAGATAAACCACACAACTGAAAACAATCCCTGAAAAAACACTTTAAATTTTGGCCCCAACGATTTACTATACAACCCTTTTTAGCGTGTAGCGTGCCATGAAAGCTGCCGCTTTGCCTCTCAACCATAAATGTTTTTATACCGTAAATGTGAGTGCTGCCAGTTTGGTAGAAAACAAATAACGTCGAACGAAGTTGACATTTTTTTCAGTTCTCTGTGTATTATTGCCATAAACTGAAATTATCATTTTTTTCTGTTTCCTTGGCATTTCTCATTTTTTTTTAAATCCCAAGTGGTCTTTTACGATTATATGTGGAATTCGATGACACAAAAGTACGTGAATTGAAAGGCTTACAGTAAAATAAAACATACCTTTTTACATATAATAAATATTTATGATTTAAAATATTAATTTATGGCATCACTGTTTTAAAACCCTTAGAAAATTGTACTTTGTGTCCAATAAAAAATGTTAACCTAATTAAATGTGATATTTTGCAAATAATATGTCTTCGCACCATTTTTTAGATTTATAGAGTTTCATTAAAACGTAGTGTAAATTTTATAACAAAGACCATCGTTTTTTATAGTATTAATTGCCTTCGTTTCCATAATGCTTAAGTTCATATTATTGTTAATAATGGCAAATGAACGAAAAATTACAACAATTGATTAATTTAACACCAACAATTATTTCGGCCACAGACTTGATGAACTAAACGAAATAATTTATTTTTAAAAATATATATTTAATATAATTATTGCTGGTATAAAAACAAATAGTAAAATTTCAATTGCCAACAAACTGAAAAAGGTTGAACCAATTTTCTCGGCACAATAAACACTTTATAACCTATTAAATTTAATACGAACGAGATCCCTGAGATTTCATAAAAAAAAACAACAAAATTCGTGTTAAAAATAATGCGGAATGGCCGATTACTTTTTACATACCCTTTTCAATTTGGGGATAACCATGTCGAAAACAAAAACGAAATACGTTCCATATTTTTCCATTTTTCCCCCGATGGTAAAAAGTTCAAATAAAAAAGCTTCAACATTAGGCCTCCGATCTTCGTAGACTCCTTGGGGACCTAAGGATATAAAAAGTGACTTAGTATTCTCGACAAGTAGGGAAAATAACTCTATTTTTGCTTTCTCTTCGATGGTAAGTTTTCTTTTACGGGAGGAGGCACTTCACAAACTGCGAATTTAGCTTTACAAATGATAAATGTCATTTTAATTAATTAAGTGATCTAAATTCATTTTTTAATTTAATTTGTATGAATACAGAGTGAAACATGGATTTAAAAATAGAATAAAACGCAGATTCTAACAAAATTACCTTTTTTGTTTTATCTTGTTTAAGCAACACAAGAAATTATATTTTACATAGTCTTAAACAATGCATCGGCCAAATAGCAACCCTTTTTTATGTTTCCGTGCACCCTTTGAAGTAATATAACAGAAATTTTAGCGATTTAGGCTTGAATGTTATTTTTGAGGACTTCCAGAGTCTTGGGCCAATCGTTATTAGCTAAGAATTTTAGGTATTTTTACAGAAAAAAATCACAAGAGGCCAAATCAGGTGAACGAGCTAGCCAGTTCAAATCGCAAATGATAAGGCGCTCCGGGAAATCTTTCTCGCATAAAGTCCATATAAGCCCTTTCTGTATGGGCTGTGGCTCCATCCTGCTGAAATCAGACATCTTCCACCACCATATATTCCAACTGAGGCAAGAAAAAATCCTGGATCATGGTAAGGTTACGAGCATAAATGTAACCACTCGATCATTTTCTGGGGTAGAAATGGTAAACTAAGGCTTTTTTCTTACCGTAATGACATTTCCAGAACCCTGGAATACATTAACCTACGGAAGAATTCGATTTTGATTAGTAATTTGGCCACGGGAGGCTATATTGAACGTTAAACGGAAGTCACGCTGCACGCGGGTGATCAAACATTGGTTCTAAAAATAAGACTGCACACAAAAAACACGTTGCTCAACAGACCCCTCTATTATAGCAACTGTCACCACGTAAAACATAAATTTATCTTATTTTTCTTTCAAAACTTTATATTTTCAATCGTTTAAGAATGTCAAAAAGGGATCAATTGCTTTTTAAATCCATACGTCTGCGGCGCGCTACCCAGTACTAAAAAATTATAAAGTTTATTAATTTAGTAAAGAAAGCATGAAAGTATAATAAAAATCGATCCAAAATGCTACAAATCGGTAAAAATATAGAAAAACGACAAAAAACGAAGAAAAACTATAAAATTCAACGAATAAATATGAATAAAGACAGAAGATTATGTTCCAAGCCATGCCGTTCTGTCAATAAAAAGTTGAGTCGAAAGTTTTCATGAACGAAAAAATATCATAAAAATTTACAAAGTTTGATTCTGATCCATGTAAAACAATGAAAAATTAAATAAAATGAATGAGAAACGAAAAAACTATACGAGAATCGACAGAAAAATGATAAGAATTGACGAAAACTGATGTATATCTATAAAAAAATGTACCGAACATTGAATAATGATGTCAAAAAGTGTCTACAACATGGACTTGTGAACAAATAAATATTATGGAAAGTATGAAGAACTGATAATATTCAATACAAAATGGTAAAAAATCGATAAATTATATAATAATGACGAAAAAACGAAGAAAAATTATAAAAGTAGACGAAATATAGTACAGTGTTATATCCGCAAGAATTTAATCTTGAATGCTTACTCGAAGTCAGCGTGATGAAGTCGAGCTTGCTTGGTGGAGGATCAACACAGCAGTCGCGATAAATCTACACCAAGTGGACGATTTTAGTATAGAGGAGCAAAAATATGAAACAATAATATTTTGTATTTTACATGTAATCAAAATCTTGAAGCCGTATGACATTTATGACATAATTTTATACATTTCACTATGAAATACATTCCAAGGGTTGAATCAAAATACTTTAGTCTACGAGTACATTTAAAAGAAACTGAAAATTCACCTTCAAAAGTGTCAAATATCATTTTCATACAAGATAGTAGACTATAGGCGTTATTTTGTAAGCTTCATCTTCAACGGAAAGTCTTATAGTTGACAAATAATCGTGAAACATTAAATATCTACTTGTCATTTTTTCCCTCTCGCTCCCTCAAACCTTGTTATATAAAAGCTCAAGACATCGTAGTAACCTTAAAAACTTTGATCAACTAACTCAACATTTTTTTAAATAATATGTTACAGCCAATCGTCCTCGTACTGTACGAGTAAGTGACCGTACGTCGTATTGATTCTGTGAATAATTTTAGTCCAAGCAAACGTCTAAATACACAGATCAAGATGGTATGGTTGATTAAACCTTTAATTAGAAGTTATTTGTAGCATAATCATGTATTCTGTGTGCTCCATGTTTTTGGTTACTCTGTGGTAGTTTACGTATGATGCTTGAAATAAGAGTAGACTGCATCTGACTGCAATGCACGTAGAGTCGCCCAAGAGAGCAGTACTAGTGGAGATGCACCATCCTGCATGGCTTTGGGGCTGAAGTTAAATATTCAACGTCTTATATTGCAGCTCAATATAAAACCCCCAAAAGCACAGCAGAATACATATTCGTACATATACATATAATATCACTTTTGTGTTAAATTATTCAATTAAGTACGTCTTCTTTTATTGTATTTTTTAATTAATGTAAAAATCGTGACATGTTTTGTAAAATTATACTCGACATTGTCGTGTTTAATCAGGATAACGTGAGTATTGTCATTTTTAAAAATATACACAGCATTGATTTGATGAAGCTATTTGTTGTGGTTAATTTTCTAGATTATTTGTTTTAAATTGTTTTATCTGTTATATATACTATATATTGTCTGAAATAAAATTCGTGAATAAATACAAAAAAATACTGTTGTCTTTAACATAGCAATCTCTTAACCCGTTCGCATCGGTTCTCGGCATAAGCCGTCATAAGATTCTTGACCGTTGACATTGCTTGACGTGATATATCGTTTGGCTACTTTCTTAGAATAGTTTTTTATGCATCATCTGATAGCTAAAGGCTACACGAATCAATGTGATATATGAAAATAGACCAGATAAGTACATTTATGCATCAAATACTAGTTTCATAATTGACAGTTTAATTTGAATTCAAACCGAGCCGTAATGAAATTGTTAAATCTTAATAAAATTCGTATATCTTTAATTCGGACCATTTGTGAAACGTATAAGCAATTTCGTGTCATTTTAACCAAACCAAGAAAAAATTATCTCAGAAGTTTGACGTTTGATCACCTTATAGCGGCCACGGGCGTAATATTGTTTTAGTTATTTAAAGTTTAATATTTTTTAGCACCTAAATCGTTCTTGTAGTGTAGTATAAGTGTATTTGTTACAAAAAAATCATTCTTAAAGGAAATTTAATTATGTTTAAAAAAATATATCCCACAACTTAAATAGTTGGACATCAAATAAATGGCTTGAGTGTTACATTATTTTCAACTTTTATAAAAATTAAATGCAATAACTACCCAACTAATTACGAGTAGTTATTTTCTGTTAATTGTGCCTTGTACTTGTTTTACGCAAGTGGTAAAAATAAATTAGTCTTCAAAGACGTCGGGGCTAATATGCAACCATATGTGAGCCGCGAGAAACTTCGACATCTTCTTCGTACTTCCTTCAGAGGACTTCAACATCAGACTCCTCATGAATAATTTCGCGATTTAGACGCAAAGACTCCCATAGTGCAACGTATGATGCATACGAAAATATTTGACCGTTACATAGCAAAGTACGATGGACGGGTTAAAGGAGATGGAAGATTTACTCTTTCACCAGTCTACTCAGCTAATGACTAGAAACGGCGCTTTTAATGACAGATTATGCTTATTTAATTTAGTTTTGAACATTAGTTACCCTTGTGGCACCCCCTTCCTCAGAGCACATTCTCTGAGACTGTCAGTTTCTATTGTTAAAAAGAAAGGTACTTTTCGATGCAACTCTATTAAAGTGCCTTGGCCCTGTCAGACACGCAGGATTTGTTGCCAATAAGAAAAAATCACCCATTTACCATTTTCGCTCGTATTTCGGTACAAAAATACAAACACAATAAGTCCGATACAATATTCCAATACTTCTTGCATTACAGTATAGCCCTTTAAATCTCGACCATTCGTAAACGTAGTAAACGTAAAGGAGCAAGGATCAGGGCGACTGGGCATGATAGCCAATTTTTGAGGCAATCAGTCGGAAAATTGTGAGGCCTTATTCACCCTATCAAATAAAATATTTCGTATCACTCGTGAGTGATTTTTCGATCTCTGGAACCGTAATGTGGTTTGTCGGCAGTTGAAAATCGCAACATTGAGCGTGGATGAAATAAATCAGTTCATTTTTTATCAAATTATTTCGCACTCTTTAAAAAAACGTCCGATTCTTAGGAATAGTTTTTTTTCTGCGCTCTAGTCAAAGCATTGAGACACCCCAAGTTACATATATACAAGTATAGTTTTGTCAGTTACACTATTGTCTTTGCCTCGCTAAATCAACTATGTTTCCCTTCTCCAATGACATACCATGTTTACTTCTCGACTGACTTTCGGTCTACGAGATACCTAGGGCTTAAAAAAAGCAACTCGTTATGTATAGTCTCTTACAAAATAAGAAAAACATGTCACTGTCAGATGTAAATCTCTTGACGAACTCTCAAAAATATTATTTTTTTTATGCATATAGACGGGAAAATGCGGTTTCTTTTGTTTTTTGCTCACATCCATTACAAACCCTATCCAGTTACAGCATCCTAGCCAGTAACCATCACTTAGACTGTTAAACGAATTGCCAACAAAACTCTTTGCCTGCAATTTTGTGGGTTTGTCCGCAATATAAAATATACATTAAGAAAATCTCAACTTCAAAGTCATGTTTTGAATATTTTTCTGTATATTTACATTTAAATTCAAAAGCAAAATAATTACAATATTTATTACAAAATTAATCAAGGAAAATATCCCCCCACCAATCCATATAAAATAATTTAATAATAAATATCATCAAATATTTGGTAGCGATGAATAAAATAAACCTATTTAACCCTTCTATGGGCGGTCATGAAATAATTCATTGTACCAAAATACTTAAGAGTGGTATGAATTTAAAGTTGCTCTCTTGGTTTTCATTTCATCAATTACAGGTTTGACTACATTTGAGGCTTTCTGTGTTTTAAGTTTAATGATTATTGTTTTTATATAACTGTCGGATGTGGGAGTGTCGTGGAAGTGTTGTGATCAGTGGATTTCTGTGAAGGAACAATAAATAAAATAAATAAGAACACGGTATAATGTCACGGGGAATATAATGTCAGTAAGTGAACTTAATATTTAAACAGTTGTAAAAGTGAAAAGTCACAGAATATTTACATTAAATTAAATTAAATTATAAACTAGATTTTATTTAATTGGCAATTTCTAGAAATTATTATTGGATTTTTGGAAGTTCGTAGATCGTAACACTCCGTAACGTCTCTGGTGGGCGGCTTGATGTGTGCTCAGTTATGGAGGCATCGAAGTGGAAAGAAAAGAGATCTGTTACGTCTGGACTCCTACATTGATTGGTGCAGAAGTACTTGAAACGACATCTTGTGACGGCGAATCTATCGACATATATGGAGTATAAAAATATATTAGATACAAAGGAAATTTTTCCGCAAGGAACACATACCATTTATTGTATTTTATTCAACCCTTAGACTCACATTAACACGGAGAACATTGCTTTAGAAACTTATCAGGAATAACTAAAGTACGAGTATAAACATCTTACTTGAAGATAAATATGCATACTAATAGAGGTGTACCGGAAAAGAATGTCGTTTTTTTTATTGGTTTTGAGTGGTCAGTTGTGCTTCGGCAGTCAAACTTTCACAACGTGTTCTGTATTTTTTCTCTGACCACGTATACCTGGAGTGTACTAGGGCTTTTAAACAAATAAAAATTCAACCCTATATCCAATGGAGAGCTTTGTACCGAATGAGGAATTTATTCAAATTATTTTGCTTTACCAATTCATGAAGAAAGAAAGTGCAATACGTGCTACAAATTTGTGATTTACTGGGAGATATTTTGAATGTTCGTAAATGCCATTGATGGATTAAAAAAATGAAATACGGCAATTTTTCATATTAAATTAAAATTCATGATATAAATATATGTAATTGCTAATAATATATTTGGTGCATTATATTTATAAATACAATTTTATAATATATAAATATATATAATTAAATAAATAAAAATTAAATATTTTACCAATTATATTAATTAAATCCACCATTTTTTTTTTATTAAATACATGTAAAAAAAAAATCGGTACACCAATATAATACTCGAGCTTACATGAATTTCAGCAAATATTTAAATTAACACGATGTTCTAAATGAGTTATATAAAATTTGTCTTTATTGAAAATAAATACATCTAGAAAGAATAAATATGAAGTTGTAGGGTTAATTTTTGGTTGAAAAAGCTCTCTTTTAATGATGAAAATTTAAGAATGCGTCATAACAAATTTGAGATTTCTAAAGAGGCTCCATCTCAAGGAATATTTGCCCGGTGAAGCGTAAAATCTGATAACCCCACTGACACAGTGGATACTGTCAATTAATTTAGTCTACTACCGATTATTTATTTTCTGACAATAATTAACTTTATTTACAGCCGATTAAACTTATTGTCAAAACCTTGAATTAGTAACTGAACAAAGAAATGCAGGCCTTTTACAATAATTAAAATAAACCAATGTATTCTAAAAAAAAATAGTTTTGCTTTTCGTATAAAATTGGATTTTTATTAGCGTATTATTTCAGTAAATACGTACAGATTTTTTTTTTCAATGTTTGTCAATCGCTTAATCCGATTGAATCAAAGTTGCAGATTTAAATTATACATGCGTTATAATCTGCAGTCACACATCGGATCGCCTGTAAATGGCATCCCATGAATCACGTCAAATCTGACGAATCGATAAGGTTTATGTATTTAATTTTTTCCAAGAGAACTCCATCTAAGAGAATGTTACCGTACATTGAATTTTGAGTGCTGGTTGAGGCCATTGAAGAATATTAAGGATGTGTTAGTTTGACTTTGTAAGAAATGGTGACACGGTAACCTATCAATCTATTCGACAGTTTGTTACCTTGATATTTGACTTTATTTGGTTCAAAATCAGCTGATTTTTCTTCAAAGTCTATAGTTTTTAATGACCTGCGTAGAGATGATGAACATGTGGCAGATTGATGAATTGTACATCCTCTTTTATCTATGAATTGACATTAATGTTTGTCTTATATGTCCCATAAATGTCGTCAGATTCGTTGTCATATATGTCGCACCAATCACACGGAGTCCTTGACCTGTGTAAGAGAGCGGACCTTATATAAGATGGAGATCATATTAGACCAGTCCTTTTTTCTTCTACTATCGCTTATCCGCCCACCAAAGTCCACTGCTGCGTAATTGCATGCATAAAATGTTGTAAATAACAAGAAAAATTATTATAAAATAGTGCCTTGTGACTGGAATAGAATTCCTATAGACTGATTGTATGACAATCGAGCATTATACTACTGCACCAAGCCCGTGAGTATAAATTTACCCTTCCGATATAAATTTGTCCGTCCATAGGCCAATTTAAACGTAGAACTGACATTGTTGGACACGCGTAAATTCAATTTTAAATTATTGTCATTCCTGATACGTGGAACCCTCTGTTAGGTTGTAATTCTAAAGCGTCCTATCTGATGACGTCACCAGGTTTACAAGGAAATATTTTTAACATGTTACCAAAAATAATTTTTAAAAAAATGTTTCAAAATTGATAAAAAAAACGCTTACGTTTGTTAATAATTTTATTTTAGCTACCTGAATTGGAACCAAAGAGGTACGTGAAGGTTAACCGCTACTATTAAGATCACAGTGATATTTTTAATATCGGTTTGTTTGTCCCTAAGGATACAGGTAATGAGTTACTTATGTTGTATCATATGTTGAGATACAATGAGTTGAGAACAAGAAGATATGTGTGCTTGAGTATGCATTTCTTTCGATTAATGCGCGGCGTGTTCAGAAATCCTGATATTTTGTTGGAAATCCAATGATTCACTTCTTTATTTAATGATAAGGAGGAACAGATTGTTTGTTCTTCCTAGAGGTAATACTTACCTCCCAGAGACTATGCCTATTGGGAGAGTGATCAGACTATTCAACCATATTGCCTCGAATATTTAATATATTCTACTTGAGAGAAGCCCAGTTTCGACATGAGATCCACGAATTTATTTATCAAAGTAATTTCGTGGAGTCTTCTGTTTAGCGAGCTTAGGGACGTTTTAAAAATTGTTGTTAATAATCATACATACCTATATTTGTGAATTGTTTTCCTTGTATTATAGCTTATTTCAGGATCGTATTAAATAAAAATTGTAATTGAAAAATTATGTTTAATATAAAAACTTTAATATTGTGTTTAATATTTATGTATTGTTTCTTATAAATTATATGTACATAATACCCATCTTGATGTATTAGTATTGTTTCACTAACGTCATTGAACTACAGTCCAGACTATGTCCTCTTCGTAGTATCAATCCGGTGGATTGGTTTACAGCAACAGAATATTGCATCTCGATCTCCATTCCTCTCGGTCCTCCGCAACACTTCTCAGCTCAGCATAAGAGCTACAATTCATCTCCTCGAACACTTGCTGCAAATACTCTCGTTTAGGGCGCTCTCTACAGTTTCCTCCTTCAACTATCTCCTCCACAATGTCAGGAAGAAGACCATCGTGGCGCATGATATGACTGATCCATCGGGCTCGCCTCTCTGAGATGTTTCTTATTAGGTGTCTATCCTCCTTGATTATGCTGAGAACCTCATTGTTCGTGACGTGGTTTCTCCAGGAAATACCGAGAATTGTTCTGTATTACCACATCTCAAAGGCCTCTTGTCTTTTTTTATCACTTTCAGATAAGCACCATGTCTCACAGCCGTACATCAAGATGCTCCAAACAAATGTTTTGGAAAGTTGCTTGCGGAGCCTTTAATAAATATTCTTTGACTCAAGAATTTTTGCTTTTTTATTGAAAACTACTCTTGCTTGATGTACTCATAAGTATATGAAATTATGTTCAGCAGAACGTCTAAAATGTTACTGGTGTCACAATATTATTACTGGTCAATTTTTTTATATATTTTTATAATAACCTACTTAAATATTATTATGCAAAAAAAAATATGGATTTCTTTTAAGAAAATCTACAAAGTATTAATTATAATGTACATAATTAAAGTGTCGTTTGCATTCGAAGCTTAAAAACGTTTTTATAAAGCATAGTTTGCTGCAAGACACGGTGAAAAAAGACTTTCTTAACCATTTCGAATATTTTATTCTTGGAACTGAGGCAATTTATGACCGAATAAATTACCGAAATAAGTAGGTTACTGTTAATTTTTTAACTATTCTCTATCTGCATTCAAGAAAACACTGCTTTCTTTACGAGAAAATTTGAAACAAGAAACTTAAATTAACTATTATTTATTATTATATCTTCTAATGTGAATAAATATTTATTTAAATATAATCTTTGTACCTTTAATTGTAATATTAGTTTTTTTTATATTAAAATACAATTATTAATAACCAAACATCTGAGAATCATTTTTTAGTATTACTCTTCTTTGTTTTACCAAATTCGATGCCATGTTCTAGTTTTACAACGTATAAGTTCATAGAAGAAATGAAGCGTCGTGGTTCGTGAGCGTTTTGTGCAAGAAGTTGCGTCTTGAAGTCTGGAGCGTGATTGTGATATGTTGGCAGGGCTGCGTTTGCGAACTCTGTGAGCATGGTGTTGTCACATCATAAATCGTCTCTTTTTTATCTACTTTTTAATTTCTGGCTCTAAACTGTATTATATTAATTTAATTTATCTCAGATTTGTATAGTCTTTACATATTTTTTAATTATTTGTCATGTCTTATCTGTGTGTAATGTTTTTATGTTTAATCTGTACTCCTTAAATTTGGAACAACTGTTCTGTTGAAATAAATTAATTAAATAAATTGCTCCCGTGGGATAAAAAACACGAAGCATGTCTTTATATAATATTATGTTTATTTTCAAAACCAAATATATTCAATTTTGAAAACAAATCCGATGTGTTTATTATTTAAGTTTTCTGTTTAATATAATTAATATCTCTGTGATCCTGATAGTAGCTTTCTTCGACAGCTTTCTTACTAGTGTTACACGAGTATACGTTTTTCGTAAATTGTTACATCGTGCGTTTTGTACATGAAGATTATTGTACCGAGAAACGTTCACATTTGCCAAGAGAGCGCATTAAGAAATTTGGTTAAATATATTTCCAACGATTGCCTAGAGCCGCATGAGTTATTCACCGCGGGCGAGGACGTCGCACCCCAGAGGAAGAACAAGGAAGACACTAACAGCAAATACGAACTACGAACCATACGAACAGTGACGTACTATGAACCCTATAGCTGAAAAGTATACAAAAGTAAAAGTAACACATTATATCATGAAAAGTTTCCATCCATAATTGAACGTTCCAGCCTCCCTCATGAGTTTTGATCAATCTCGATTTATACGAGTAGTTTTCCGCATTTAGTTTACAAACTCTGTTTTTAAAACTTATAAGCCACTCCAGCACTTTTCTTCTCAATTAACCATCGTCTCTTCAACAAATGTATTCATTGTTATTTGAGTATACCGATTAATTGAAGAAATACCATTATAATTTGTGGTTGATGTTGAAATGATTTTTTTTATTGATATACGTATTTTAGATATTGTTGAAGGACACTCCAAGCCTTGATCTCACTGTAGCATATAGGACAATTTTTATTATTTAAGAAAGGTTTTCTGTTATATTTCACGTATACACGCTAAAGTTAACAATCGAAAGATACTTAAATAATATAAGCTTTTTAAGAAATTCGTTTTATTGAACGTAACTTGAAAATATATTACATACACATATTTTTTTCTATCTAATCACGTATCTTTAGAAAAGTAAAAGGAAAAAAAATACAGGAAAAGCATTCTAAAGCTTATTAGCTGCAATCAACACACACTGTATTTAGCTTATATATTATTAACTTAATATTATAATTGTGTATTGAGCAAGAGTGAGATATCTGCTGAAAAAAATATGTTTTTTTGATTTCAATGAATTACATATGATATACATAATATGATATTATGTAATATATATTAATAATAATTTAATATATTTTTATTATAAGAAAAATTATAAATAAATATGGTGAGATATACACTTTAATTTATTAACTAATTAAACGAAATGTATAATAACATTCTGATACAAGTACTTACTTAAGAGAAAATTAATCCTTTATATATATATATATAAGTTTTATCTATAATTCATTACTTTTATTTAATTATTGAATATTAAGTTTAATCGTAGTTTCATGCATCTTTGTGAAATAAATTGTACTCTTAAATAAATATTTACTTTTGTTGCATTAATAAATAAATGAATAATTTTAAAAACAGAAAATATTTTCATATCCAAATGTACCCTCATATTTTTTCCGCCAACTCCAGTTAATTACCGCCGAGCTGCTTCGTTAGCTTAAGTAAGTTAACAAAGGAAAAAACCATAACCGACTGTCGACCAGCCATTCTAGTGACGTCACACTCCACATAATCTCCCATCCACACCAGCACACCAACAGCACACCAACCCAACAAGCAAAATTACATCATCATTCCATATGCATTTATTTGATCGTCATAAATCGATATCATAAAGTAATGTCAGTAGACATGGTTATCGCTTCATCCCATTTCAGCTATGCCTCGTGAACTATTCTGAATAAATTCCATTAACATTTCTCAAAAGCCTTACAGAAAGGCGAAAGGCTTAATATCTGAATAAATTGCAGGTGTTGCTTATGTTCTCTTGCAGCATCCAAAGAACGTATCCAAGTATGATTCACTTTGTTGGACGACTGCAAGATGAAAATCTACCACGTCTGCTCTCTGTCCTCATCATTCTTTAAAACGTCAAGCCATTATTACTTAAATATTATATTATATATTGTATTCTTCGCGACATTGTGGAGGGGATGGTTGAGGATAGAAACTGTAGAGGGCGCCCTAGACGAGAGTATTTGCAGCAAGTTTTCGAGGACATGAGTTGTAGCTTTAAGCTGAATTAAACCGAGAGGAATGGAGATCGAGACGATCGAGACGCAAGATTCTGTTGCTACAAGCCAATCCACCGGATCGATACTACGAAGAAGATTCTTTTTAAAAAATGAATACTTTATATATTTTCAAAATAAATAGTAACGTGAGAGATCAAGACTGTAACTATATTGATATATAGAGCATAACTATAATTCAATAAACGTTTTTTTTAAGTTAAACCTTGAAAAATATATTTTATTCAAAAGTTACATGCATTTTTTAATTTGTAAATTGTATTTTTAAATAAATATTTACTTTTGTTTTATAAAAAAAAAAACATTAAATGTATCTCACAGTAAAAAAAAAACACAATCTTATTTCCATTGATCTCTCCTAACACGAATAACAATTCATTCGCAGCAATCAACAGATAACAATGCTTCCACTACAGCACTACACCAGTCCAACAAATCTATGTAAAATAATATAACAGACGTTTGAACAATAAGGCGACCCATAATCTACTTAAAACCAAATAGTATTTTTTGCCATAAAATACGTCTAGGTTTATTGTATTAATCGCTCAGTAAGAAAAGGCTTTCTCCACAATCTATTGCGCGATATAAATCGCTTAAATCGGTTAACTGGTAACAAATAAATTAAAATTTACCATAACATTTAAAAGATAGTCAGACTGAGCTCATGACTAAGTTAAATTATTTCCGATCACGTTCTATCCGTTTGTTCTTGTTTACAATCCGCACTCTTTGCAAAATCTTTCCAAGGAAAGAAAACACACTTTTTCACAGGCTTTATTTTAAATTATTACAATCGAAAATCTATAAAGCGTGCTTTTAAGTGAAATGCTACGAAAAGTGAGAGAGCCTGTTTGAAAATAGTGGTATTCAAAAGCTTTTTTTTTCATATTTCGTTAAGTGACACTCAGTTTTTGTGTAACTCCATATTTATGAAACCTGTATTTAAACATATAATACTAAATATTCATATTACTTTCATTATATTTTGCAGAACTTTCACATGATACTGCTGCAATTAGATTCTGGACTTGTCATGAAATCTAACATGCTTGTTTAGAATAAAGATCTGCGAAAATAAATCTAATACATTAACAGATTACTATGTGTGAATGTTCATTAAAATTCTGCCGTACATTTTTTTTTAAATGAACGAAGATAATGTATGAGACTCGTAAGCTTACTTATACGAGGTCATTTTTGTCACGTTGCATAGTCATGAACGACACGACTAAAGTTTAAAAAAATAATGTTGCATATTCAAATTGAGTTTAAATTGCTTGATTGTTAGATGAGTTTAAATTCCATTGAATTCTTGACTTTTCGTGTATTCAAAAGGTTAAAACTCACCGATGGTACTCGTTATAATTTTGAATTAGATAAGGAAAGTCATCTGAACAATTCATTCACAGCAAGTGCATTAATAAACTTTTCACTGTTTTTATTTTTAAGCAATACATGCATTTCGGACTGTAGTTCAATGACGTTAGTGAAACAACACTAATGCATCAAATAAAGACTATTTTACAAATAAAGCGTTCAATTGAAAATACTCTTAATTTTATAAATACGCATATGTTCAAAGACGTAGAGTGGTAATCAAGTAAATTTGCAAGGGTGAGTAAACAAAGTACGTCGTAAAGTTTACTATAATGTGGGTGTCTGATACAGCTTGGTAACTAATGAATCTATTCATCAGATCGACACCTTTCTGAGGATCTTCTCTCAAGCCATTATTTATCCGGGCCTATCTTTTTTGGACTAATTTCACCGGTAGTGACCACTGACCATCCTAATGTAAGCTATCTATTAGTGGCAGGGTGGACTAAAGGGCGTGTGACGCTTCAGGAGAAGCAAAGATTCAGGGTTCTTAGAAGTTTTATTCAGTTTACTCTGTCCGTCAGTGGGTGGCTGTATATTTGGTGCGTAAGTGGCATTAGCAAAAATTATTACGAAATTTTTTAAAACGTTTTTGAGATTTTTCGACGGATGTCCAGATGCCAAGTATTCGTTTTCTTTAGCACATTAAAAATCTTTTTCGGTTGTAAAATCAACTTCGTAACTATTTCGATTGATTCTGATTTTGTTTGGTGCAAAAAATTTTGCTGACAATTGGCGTCTTGTGTAATTTTCACTCAAAGTTTAGCTGCTCTTTAATATTGAATGTCAGCGTGAGATACTCAACCGCACTTTTGTTAAAAGTTTTATAAAAAGTACGGCGTAAGAAGAAACCTTGCAAGAAGGCTGAAGATAAAAGAGGATGAAAAGCGATAGGTATTTATTATAAAGTCGAGATAAAGTAGATTCAAAATGTTCTCGCGGTGTGCAAGGGTATATTGAGCGTCCCCGGAGAGTAATATGGCCTTAAAATGTGTACGGAAATGCGGATTGGTGAATTGCACACCTGGAACATATTTAATATTTGATATTATTAAAGACTTCAATATGATGTCAAAAAAACATATTGATTTTGTCAAAAAAAAAATTTTGAATATTTAAAAAAATAACTCAATTTATTTACGGAGCGCTGTTGTCGTGTTCATATTGTTAAAAATCGTTAGATGGCATTGAATAGATGATGTAAGCACATATAAGGGTTTAATCAAATACTTTTTTAGTAGCAGTCAATACTTTAACCTCCTTATCAACCTCAAAAATCTATTGACTTTAATTGTTTGTGATTATATAATATATAAATAAAATGGTATCGTTTAATTTTACAGAGTTACGGAGGCACGGCTTCAGCCTATGCTCTCTAATAAAAAGTAATAGGCAATTAAAATTGAAATCAATTTTTTTGTTTTAATGAAAGATAAAAATATGTTTATAACTTCTTTAGCTAGTGATATTCCATGTAAAATTTATTGATTTTAATGCGAAGTTAAATTTAATGTAAAGCGACTTGCATACAACAGTTTTTAGCAGGCGTTACCGCGTAAAATCCTATTTGAAAGATTATTGCTTAATTTTATTGTCAAAATGTACAGATCTCTTTTTAGATTCCATTTCCTAAACCAATTATTCAAAAAATACTTTATAATTGTAAATTAATAACGGTTTTTAGTATTTTGGGCAAATGCACTATGTTATTAAACTGAAAGCAATTTACTGTGAAAAATATTATTTAAATTGAATTGAATTAAAATGGGAGATTGTTTACTTTAAAAGATATTTTTGAATTGGTATAAAATAATTAAAATAGAAATATGTTATATTTAAATCAAATATTTGTTAAAAATATTTTTCTGGGGGTAAAATTCAATTTTACAAGCTTTGCTTCAAAAATAGACGTTGTTCAAACAGATTAAGCATTTCTTTATTCAGGCAGTATTTCATTCGCTTCCAATTCCCTGTTATAATTAAATGCCTGTTCTCCCCTAAATATCGACGTTAGGGGATTGAAGAAAGGAATTCCACGAGAAAATCGCGTCATTCCTTGATTGAACTGATATCTATTCTATAACAAAATAAATGTGTTTTTGTGGTCTTTATCACGCTTGAATGGTTTCATTTTAAGATTATTTTTTTGGTGATATGATAATAAAAAAATTAAATTAATCACGCATTTTCTTCTATTACTATTAATTAACTATATACATTTTTTCCATATCTGCTCCCTAGTTTAAATATTTAGTTTCCCAAAAAATATTCAACAGTTCTGTCAGACACAGTTATAATCATAGGTCTGTATTTCTTTGTTCAGTAACTAATTTAAGGTTTTGGCAGTAAGTTAAATCGATTGGCAGTTAATAAAATTAATTGGTAGTAAACTTAATAAATTAACAGTATCCACTGTGTTGTATGAATATGGTCAGTTATAAAATTAAAATGGCAGTATTATATTCAATATTGGTAAAAAATATGTGAAATAAATGAAAAACTAATACATTTAATGGAAACCTATTATGAATTACTATTCATTAATTATTTCCTGCCAATAAATTATTTTTCTACTTCCGATTGATACTTTTCTATTGCCAAATGATTATTTTTTACTCACCTTTTTATCTATTTATTACTGACCTAAATTTTTCCAAATAATCACTGCCTATCAGTACTGCCAAAAAAATTAGTTGCCTCCTTTATTTTCTAAAGTCAGGGGTAGAAAAGAGCTTCTTGAAATAAAATTCATGTGAATCAAAGTATTAGATCATTACTTAATTCATTTCTAATTAAACAGCGTAATTAAATCTTTCAAGTAAATAGAAGTGCGAATTTAGAATAAACTTTATATGACGAATGAGTGTTAAAAATAAGTGTGAAAAATATTATAAAATCATAGTGATTACTATTAAACATTCGTAATTTATCACATAAAACACTTCTAACAATTATTTTTATCTTAAAAATACACTACGTACTATTGAAGGGCAGCTTTTTAACAAATAATAGTAACCTTTTTTTACAGTAACTGCCAATAAACAATATTGTCCAATATATAATAACAATTACCAATCTCCTATGAAAAGTCGTAAAACAGTCGTAAAAGTGGCGTTAGTGGCGTTAGTGGCGTTAGTGGCGTTAGTGGATCCTCGCGACTGCAGTGGTCCGTAACGTGGTTATTTTCCAAAATGCGAACCTTTCGTATCCCGTAAGTGTTTTATGGAGGATCCTATAAATTTAAAAACGATAATACCGCCCAATTCCAACATAAAAATGGAAAAACTGGGCTACTTGTCACTTCCTACTGAGACGAACATCTAACAAACACTATAATAGAACAGTAGATTAATTTCTCTTTATGACATATTCCTTCCAAGTTTAGATTATATCGGCATTGTAAGCTATAAGCATGGACCTCTTCTGTGTTATTGTTGTTATTGGATTTAAAAACCTCTCCAGAAATTATAAAAATAACTTAGCAAAAATTTAACATATTTTCACCAACAGTAGCTATTATTATTTTTGCTTAGCCTATTTTTTACGCTTTCCTATTAGAAAAAAATGTCAGTTGTTTTAATTTACCAATTTATATATTACCAAGGTATTCAGTCATCGTTCTAAATTCATATTTTAGTCCCAATTCAAATCTCTATATACACGTAGAACTGTATATTTACTACAGCATCATTATTTTTATTCGATTGCATTAATTCGTATGCAAATAACGTTAGGTTATCTGCGCTGTTTGATTCCACTAGACTGGACTTGCTAATTCCAACATCATATCATAGGACTATAAAGTCGCTCTTTCAGATTATGATCAGCTAGCAACTGATAAGTTCAGTGGGATACAGATTTGAAAGATGTTAGAAACACAATCAAAGAAAGGGAAAAGGAAGATATATCATGGTATGCGAGCAAAATTTGCTATAGGCTTTCGTGCCACTATATTTTAATAAGATACTGTCCCATATAGAATATTTATGTGTCAACAAACGGTTCCATTCAGTTGGGTATCATTGTATTCAAGAAACCACAGAAGGAATTGAAAGGGTCGGACAAGGATCAGAACTTAGCTCGCAGGTGTCCGCCGGGACTTCACTGCAACTTCTTTAACGTTCTAACAAACACAAGGAGATCGAACGCCACCTCGAGCATAGTTGAGATGTATACTTCTACCTAAACGAACATATCGATTTATCCACAAAATATAATATCAGTGAGAATTAAATTGATGGATTAGATTTTCATTAATTTCAAATATATTATAGCCTTTTTTAGAAACAAAGAAAAGAAGATTTTTTAGTGGGCAAATATCAATATACTAGTACTACGAAAATAAAAAAATGCCTCTTCACGATTAATGCATAGCGTTACCTAGAAGAAAACTGACACTCCACCTCCTGAGAAAATTGATTT
This sequence comes from Glossosoma conforme, assembly GCA_022606575.1. Lineage (NCBI taxonomy): Eukaryota > Metazoa > Arthropoda > Insecta > Trichoptera > Glossosomatidae > Glossosoma > Glossosoma conforme. The sequence continues at coordinate 922,089 of JAGTXR010000080.1, read as the reverse complement.
TTCAAATTTGAAATAGAAGCTAGTACACTTACAATTTTGTATACGCATGCTCAAATGTAGTTTTTATCATAGTCTTTAAAACATTCAGATTATCGCGTTTAAAATATATGTATATTTTTTATTTTTATACTTTAGATTGTTGATGGAAAGCAATATGTTTGCTACCATACCTAGGCGTTCTTCACAAAGTCTAACCATCACCTTTAATATTTTACGCAAGCACCTGTTCTTAAAATCAAAAATGCGATTTAATAAGGTTTTGATGAGGTAAAAAATTCGCAACCATATACAAGATGAAACAGCATTATCGGCACTTTTTTTTTATGTCACATGGCTGTGAGGCCCAAATATTTTTATTTTATACAATCTTATATGTTTTTCTCTCATCCAGATCCGTTTTCTATCTAAAGCATATGCACAGCACAAATTACTGATACACAGTTTTGATAGTTGAAATTACCTTTGCATATTCTCAATTTATTTACGCACCCGTTATCATGCATTGTTCTCATAACTAATTTTTATTTACAAAGAAATGCCACAAATGCATAGACCTCTCTCATTTTTCTTCGGTTTGACAGGAACATCAAGAAAAATAAAAGTCAAGACAATCATTCTATGTCGCAAAGGAAAACGCTCCATTATATTGATCGCTTTCTCGCATTTTTGTCTCCCCACACCTAGCGTATATACGTTCTGGCAACACCACCTTAGAAAGGGACATTTCCCGCTCTGTGCTAGACGGTCAATGCTGGTTCCAAAGACACTGCCGTCCGGATGACATAAAGATAAATGGTTTTATGGAAGTGTCAAGCGGCCATTATCGATATTTCAGAGCTCCCACATTATTTGTCTGGCGATCAAACTTTTACGATTTTCTCACCCGGAAATATAACCTGGAGGGGCTCTACAAAATACGCTATAAAATTATGATTGTTTTCTATCTAGTTACCAGTCTATGGTCTCATTCATTTTAAAATGTCTCCGCGCACAATACGAAAAAAATATGTATTCTTTATACGATTTACCGTAAATACGTTGTATCAATTAATTTATTCAAAAATATATTTTCAAAACAATATCAATTTAAAAATAATCAAGGTTGTGTTTTTGTAATTATTTTTATAGTATCATGGAAGTTTTTTATTTTGATAATAAAGGTAGCGTTGTATGCTGAAGTGATACTGCTAACACATTCGAATATATATAATTTTAGAATTAATTTTATTAATTTTATAATAATTATGCAGTTTCACCAAGTATTGTCAGTTGATTACCCTAATGTTATGTTCGAATATTGCAATATTTCAACATTTTTATATTTGATATTTGACTAATAGATTATTTGGAATCCTTTGCCTAAACCGGTCTTCAATGGTAACGTTGACGAAAGTGGACGTTATTTTTAAAGGGCTTAAGCCAAAAAAGTCCCCTGCTCTTGACCGTATAGATTCTTCTCTTGCGCATAGGACTCGGTCCTTGGGTCGGCATGATATGCTATTCGATTCATGTCTAGATCAGGGAGATTTCCCTGACTGCTGCAAAACAGGCTTTCTCACCGTGATTCCCAAACGCTGTAACAAGTCTGTACAATAATTGTAGCACACGTTAAAGAGAAAAATCCTCTCTTCCATAGACTATTTGAGTTCCGACCCCAACTACGGAGGATGCAAATTAACTTTGTGGCATAGACGATAGTTCTTTAAAATACGTTTTAGCCATTTTGCTTGACATTTCAGACCTAGAAAGTCTTAAGTAGTATCTTAAGTGTATTTGGATAGCAGGTAATAAGTTGTTTTTAAATGATTGACGATCATCCCGACTCCTATGAGACCGACATCATTTGGTTCTAAAGAGTGGCACAGCCCAATTTTCATAGTTTTCCTCTTCATGGTGAAAATTATTCAGAAGTAATGATCCCTTTACTGCCAAATAATGTCACAGCGCATGATCCGTTATGTTTCTTGGCTCAATTCTAATTTGCATATTATATATACTATCTCAGTCTGGATGTGCGTAAGGGTAATTACTGTACACCACAAGTGGCGTCTTAGGCTTACATTATTACTATTTGTGGTTTGATAACTCCTGACACTGTAGAATGTATCTATAGTACGTTGCCCTATACCTGCAGTAAAAACTAAAATAAAACAACATAAAAATATGTGTAAATATCTAGATAAATTAATTATCTCCGTATTATATAAATTTTTAGATTACTGTCAGTTATTTGTTTAAATTGTATAGTTATAAAAATTAAAACATATTCTTTACAATCAAAAATATACTTTAATTTATTTCTTATTATTTATATGACTGAATACGTTGTTTTATGTTATTTATTTTCGATATTGGCAATATTAACATCGTGAGATGAAACGAATTCAGTATTATGAAATAACACCAGTTAAAGCGTCTTTTTTATTTTAACGTTTTCGTCTCCGTTTATCTTTACGGCTGCAAATCTTATGATTTCACCGAAAACCAATGCAACCGTATAATGAGTTATGAAATCAGAAACCTGCCTACCTGCTGGTCTCGGGAGTGAATATGAACCTAGTTGGGATATGTACATCGAACGCTGCAGAGGAGCATAAAGTACAACTTCCTTTTTTCTAGCCACTGGTCTCTCGAAGTCTCGAAAGGTCGTTAAGAACTATATACAGAATCTGACATGGGATGAGGCGAGGATTATTAGCTGACAAAACTTGATGGCGTTATTTCGAAACGATCGTACGTGTTCCAGTTAAGGGAGTGGATATGAAAATGTTGATGACTATATGCTAAACTTTGGTAGCATGTGACATGATGATAAATCTTCACGAACAGATAATACATTTAAATGACATAAGATAATTGCTTATTCAAAATGAAAGTAGGTCGATTCGGTAGCAAACATCACCCACGAGAAAGGGAGATCTTGCTTGTCATCTAGATGCCAGGATTACCAGATGACTCAACAGTCCGTAGCTGGAGTCTCGACCTTCACCACTCGCAGACGGATGTGCATGCTTGAGCAGCTCTTCAAAGGAATGGTTACGAACTGTTGGCATTGCTTGCTTCTCGGAACACACCAGTTCATAGACACGATCAACATCATTAATTAAAGTCAAATTGTTCCAATGAAGTAAACGAAAAGTTTATTTTTAGAATGTTTTCATGATTCAATGACACGTTTCGTCTTCGTCAAGAAAGCATTATTATACCAAGTACATATTTTATAGTATTTTTATATAATTAGGTTTGTATACTCAATGAGTAATGAATTGAGAACGTATGCATTGTGATAAAGGTAAATCAATTAAAAGCGTGTTTTTGTGTTGTAATTATTAAAGGTATAATTTTAAATTAATTTTAATTTAAAAAAAAACAAATGAAAAATAATTAGTTTTGATTCACATTCAATTTAAACGATTACATGTTTCGGCCTCCCTGGAGACCGTCTTCAATAATTATTAAAATAAATGTGAATCAAAACTAAATATTTTTGATTTGTTAATTTTAATTAAAATGTATTTAAAATTATAACTATGCAGTTTCACCAATTATTGTCAGTATATAACCTTAATGTTAAATTATTTTAGAATGTACCAATTGTAAAAATACGTTGAGTCACCAATTATCGGATTTGTCATTCTTCCTATATCTGCTTTATACCTGAAACATATAATAACATTAAATTGCCACCACTTTCTTCTATCAGTTGCAATTCTCCATGCCTTATCCCAATATATACGTGTGTCTGCACCCGAAGGTCTACCTTGGAACATATTAATATCTGAGATATTTTTTTTTTCTATTTAATCAAATATAAAAAGTTACATTTTTTACATAGTAATTTACATTCCAATCTTTTTTTTTTTTTTTCTTTTTTTTTTATATTCGCTTACCACACCACTTAAAGATAAGATCTTGTGTGTGGCTATGTTATGATTTGTTACTCAGATTTTGAATATACCCGAAACATGTGCTCGGTGCTCCCTTAATCTGTACCAGTTCATGCTTCTTCTTCTTTATCCTAGCCCTTTCCATCATCTGGGGTCGGCTCTCCTTGTGCACGTTTGCCATGTCTGTCTGTCCTGCGTTGCATTCTCGGTCAAAACCAGGGTTTTCAGATCTTTGCTTACAGTTGCAGTCCAGGTTGCCTGCGGTCTTCCTGGTCTTCTTCTCAGCATGGGTATGTTGAGGGCTCTCTTCACCATGTAGTCCTCATCTCTCCGTGTCACATGCCCATACCATCTTAGGCAGTTTTCCCATATCTTTTCAGGTATGGGGGCCACCCGAAATGAACCCCGAATATGCTCATTTCGAACTCTGTCCACTCTAGTCACACCGAGCCCACCTCAGCATCTTCATCTCTGCCACATGAATCCACATGGACCAGTTCATTCTATTGGCGGTTAAACTCAAATAACGAAAGGTAATGTGGGAAGCAACATACGGTAATCTATTTTTTGTTGTTTATTTTCTTAGTTTTTTTCTTCGTCTAAAGTTGCTTAATATCAGTGTTATAACGATAACTGTGCTTACAATGTGTTTTTATCGTTGATCTGGAATAAGTTAAATATTATTTAATAAATAAAACGCATAGCTCTAAAAAATATATGGCTGTGCACACTATTTCCGTACGTGACCCATCAATTTTAGCAAAAATCCGATTGGAATGCTTATACGTGGCAACTATTTTTTTTATTAAAAAAATGTTGGTATTGAATAGGTATTTTTTTCGATTTGTCACACTTCCTCATAATTATTTAATAATTTAAGAAGTACTTTTCGAAGCACATGGAATATTGTAGCGAAGCACTAGTCCTCCACTAATTCCCAGTTAAGAAGCACAATTTTATTTAATCTTAAAATAAATATACTCTGATGATCTTTAACATTATAAGATGTTTTCGATAAACTATCCCAGCATCTGTGTTTGCTCTCTCATACAACACAAGCTATTTCAAGAAGCAGAATTATAAGCTATTGCAATATCCTTAGTACCTTACACACATTAAACTACAACCCATAATTCCGATTAACTTGAGATAGTATATAATAGAATTTACTTCAGAACCAAAACACTCTTATGGTTGTCGCCTATGCCTTATAAATAAAAATCATAAATAAGTGACTAGTTTTTAAATGATATTATTCAATCGAATTTTTAAGTAATATGAATAGCTAACTCACAATTGAAATATTTTTATTTCAACATATTCTTTCGTGTATTCGCTATATTTTTAGTAGAGTTCCGTAATGTCAAAGATTCCATAAAATGCGATAATAAAAATCAATAACGTCAGAAATGCTTCCATTTCATAAGAACCTTGGAATCTTTCATTTTAACAGTCATTTTTAACAACTTGAAGGTTAATGATTAAACTGATTAATTTATTTTATTTGCAAGCGTATTGCTGTACTTCCGGTTACTTAATTTTGGGTTATTCCGTGATTTCTGTACAAGGTTTTCACGTTTGTTTTTTATAACATAAAATAGTATTCTTTCCACATGTATTTAAATTTAAAAAACAATTGAATGTCCAACATAATGATTGCTTAAAAATAGTTTTTTTTTAAAGATATCCACTTACGAGTATTAAAATAGTTAGTTAAATTGTTGTTGATTTCAATAATAGATACACATTTTAATGTTACGGCTTTTTTACACTTACTTTTTGTTGAAGTGTAACCATCTATGCATCGTTAAATTGTTTAAATGGTATATTTTACTGCCAGCATACAATATAGTTGTGGTCTATATTATATTCTACTTGGTTAGCATGAGTCGCCCCTTTGGACCAAGTGGTTACAGATGTCTGCTCGGGAGCATCGTTGAAATCGGGCTTATCATCTGATGTCATTAAAAAAGTTTTAAAGAGTATAACAAACGACAAAATAAGTCCTTTATGTTTTATCTGCATTGTCTTAAAGCTTCCATGCTCTTGTTCTATTCTGAAAGCCGTCATAAGTAATATATAATATGTACTCAGCGTAGAAACATGTATTTCTATATATCAAGGCAAATACGTACAGTACTACATAACATTACTATTTTATTAAAATTACACCTAGTGTTACAATTTATAAAGAAAATCATATGATAGTTGGTTAACAAAACAGTTGTACATAAATTATTTTCCAAATAGCTCGTCTGAATAGCGCTTAAATTAATTAACTTATTATTTATATAAAGGGTCCGCCATCTAACGTTTTTTTTTTCAACTAGTGTTTATTTCGTAAATGGTTACACTTAGCTCATGTCTGATTTGACAGATAATTATTTTTATCTTTCCGCTAAACGAATATGGTTGTGTATACGCTTGAACAACGCTGGGAAATATTGCGACATTACTTTGAAAATCATGCTATTGTCCGCCATCTAACGTTTTTTTTTAACTAGTGCTTATTTCGTGAATGGTAACACTTAGCTCACGTCTGATTCGACAGATAATTAGTTTTATTCTTCCGCTAAACGAATATAGTTGTGTATACGATTATACGATATTGAACAACGCTGGGAAATATTGCGACATTACTTTGAAAATCAGGCCATTTTTCTTCAAAAATAAGCAAGGAGTGGCCGTTACAGTCAATGGTGATTGTTATCGGGCCATTTTTGTTCACAAAAATTGAAGAAGAGGATATTGGCAACATTTTGTTTTAACAAGACGGCGCTACGTGCCACACAGCCGAAGATACACTCGATGTTTTGCGCCCCATTTTCAAAAAAAAGTTATTTACGGACCCTTTACATTATAATTCCATTGTGATATATAATCCAAAATGGTCATTTGAAATTAAATTGCTATTGAAAACCATAAAACAATTATGCAAGAATATGTGATGCGTATTAGATTCTTAGGTCCAAGAAGACAGTATGTTATCAAATGACTTTTAGAAAAAACGATATTTTTGATATCCCTGATGAATCATGTTTAGTTCAGGAAGGCGTTACCTATTAATTTGACATACTTGGTATTTTTTTAAATTTTGTATGTGTAAATTGCTTTTCATTTGTCTATATTATCAATTATGTATCGGAAACGAATCATACATTCAGCAGTCATTGATATGAGTTCACAAGCCAAAGGTCTTCATCTCGTCGTACAGAGTTTGGCTAAATAGTTCCGTAAACAAGTACAAGAATGTCGTGAAACTTATTATAGAGACCGCACTACAAAATAAATAATGTAATTTACACACGAGAATAAATAACGTTGCGGTAAGCCTTGTCAGCCCATCACAACGTAAGACTAGTGATTTGTACATTAATAACGTACGAGTATACATGTATACGATTTACGCAAAATACAGACACCCATTTTTCATATAAACATATATAGATGATTACAGACAAACGTACGATGAATCTCATAATTGAAAAATCACCAATTATAGTTTTAATTATAATTAATAGGCTCTGACAGCAATTTTACAGGTAGTACATTTCACACAGAATATATATATATATACTCGTATATGAATATATACCTCCGTATTTAATTACATAATTTCTTTTATTTTAAACTTCGTTGATCATCGAACGCTTGAAACATTCGGCACAAGAGAGAAAAAATCATTTAAAGTATAATAGGATATTTTTACTCCAATTTTTTTTTCTAGATCATTTTTGGAGGTGTAACAGTCTTTTTATTTAATTCTTGCTCGCGAAAAAATCCGGAGACGGATGGTAGTGTTTGCATCCTTTTTTTCGAAAACAACATGGAGATCAAGTATTTTACTTGCGTCCCGCTGATTATTTTTAAATTCTAATGCGAACGATCATTCGAAAAAAAAAATCTCAGGCCTGCCTAGACTATATTTCTCATCAATTAAATGTTTACTATATATTATGCTATATATTGTTCGATTATTTATATACAATATGTGGAAAACTATGGTCCCCACGTTAAAATATACTGTACCTCATTTATACGTTTGATGGAAACAGGAAAATTACTTTTATTTATTTTTCCAATGGGTGTGATAGTTGATGTTCCAACGAAACCATGATTTCATATAAACATGAATCAATAATATCGGAATAGTTATGTTACTCATTCAAATATAAGCTTTACTTTTAGAGGGAAAATAAGTGTGAATCAACAACAGGTGGTTTATTTAATATTATAATTAAAAGCACCTTAAGACTCAAAACTACCTAAGTAAGTACAATCAATAGCGTATAAAATTACGTTGCATATTTTTTGCGTTCTTAAGTGATATTTCATCTCGGAAATCATATAATTCATTGGATCCATAATTTTGCCATGGATTTAGTTGGTACTTCCGTTGGTATTTGTTTTGACTAAACAGGTATTAAGTAACAATGTGTAGTTGTTGAAAAAAAACTGTAAAAAATGGACACTGTAGGTAGCAACGAAGTCGAGATACATTTTAACAAAAATGTGTTGCTGAACTACCTGACTGGAAGTGAAATGTGTACGTAAAAGTACATTTTATTTTATCGTTCGTAGCAAAGCTAATTATTTCTAATATCAAGCTATCATAGCATCCTATAACGTGGATATTACCAAGCGACTAACTACCGTACAGATCCACAATTACAAACAGGTGAATCAATGATATTATCTTCTGTAATTCATTTAAATGGGATAACAAAAACACAAATTTCAAAGTCAATACTAAGAGGTCAACGTTTCATTACACATTTCCGATAAACTCGCTTTTAAAACAAGGTTATCAAAATTCACAGTCATATTAATATTTTATCGCTATTACTGGAAATTCCATTTTTAGTTACTACTGTCACAGTTTAAAAGAAATGATAAATATTGCTTACAGCTTCCAGATTTGATAAAAATGTCTTGGCCATGGCACAGTTTTAGTACCGGAGGCTGCACAAGGCCAACTGTCACTTCCAGTCAATGATCTTATAAGTTGTGTCTTCGGTAATCTTAAGTTTTATCAATTTTATCGTATCCCTTTCAAAAGAATTTTTAAAATTATCGAGTCATGAAGATAGAAGCATTGGAGTGGACGCATATTTATTTTTAAATAAGCTGTGTAAGGAGGAATATTTTTTAAATTTTACTATTCATATGATTATCAATAGATTATTTCTAAGAGATATTGAGATTGATTCCTGAAAATAATGATAAACGTTAAACGTAATTTTCATTAATACAAAAATTGTATATATTATAAGAATTATACTAAAAATATTAGAGTAATTTGAGAAGAAAATATGTCGCTTTCTTTTATTATTTTTTAATAATAAATTAATTAAAATTACTTCGTTTTATTTAAATTGTTCTATTCACGAAAGAGACATTGTTACAAAGAAACATTGCTAGAATTGAATTAAAAACACTAAAAACCTACCTTAAGATATTTTTTTGTCTTTAATGCATAATACTTTTAAAAGTATCATGCATTAAAGCTATTCTTTTAGGTGGGCATAAATATTTTATAACTGATACAAATACTCGTACAATTTTATAGTAAACACCATCTTAAATGGCATTTCTCTCCTCAATAAATCATAATATATATATGGGTATTTGTGTTGCTGAGTTTCTTTTTACCTGAGTTGTTGGTAAGGCAGATACGATTAATTTTGATTTTTAATTGAACACATTATATACTCGTACATATAAAAAAAATGGCTTAAACGAATATATTCCGCATTAATATGAAATGAAATGAAAAATGAATATAAAATATAAAATGATATATAAAATACTATGTTAAAAGACTATATAAAATGACTATATAAAAGACCATATTAAATTGAATTTTTTAATCTACAGATGAACTCATCCGACTGCCAGAGGCTCCGTTTTGTTCCATCGAAAACGAGATTGACCAGTCGATATCCTCTGCATGCGTTTATCGCCACTATAGGTGACTAGCAAAACAACATCTGAGAGCATCTTTATAGACTACACGGCCATTGTGAAAGTTATGTCTATTTTCTGAAGAAAAAAACATCGGGCTAGTACAAATGCTTAAAATTATAAAAAAACTAGTGACCGGCTGCGTTGCAAGGGCAAATTGCTCGACCAATCTTACTGCGCTGCCATGGATAGTTGCAGTACAAAAATTAATGTGCACTATTTCATAATATACCGTGTATATCATATATTAAACACAAGTCCTTTATCAGATATAAATAAAAGATTTTTTAGAATTCATTCCATAACATAATTTTTTGACGACATGTTTCAGTCAGGTCGATTGGCTATTTTCAAGTCAGTTAGTAAAGTAAATGTAGGCTCTATATAAAGCAAAGAGTTGGCTGAAACATGTCGTCAAAAAAATTTATTGTGCAATTAATTCTAAAAATTCTCTTATTTATATCTGATATTATGGAATTCCACCAAGAATTATCGATCGAAAAAATCGAAATAACAAGTGCTTTATCTTTACCAACATCCTACCCTGAAAGAACACCCATATGGAGGTCCTGTAGCCCCCTAACAGTCCCGATTTGTCTCCGTGTAACTTTTTTTGTTTCCCCATTTGAAGAGAGAGCTGTAAGGAAAGCTTTCGGAGACTGTGGAAAACATCCAAAAGCATGTTACAACGTTTTTGAGAGACATTCCTGTCCATGTTTTTTTGAGTCCTGGGTGACCATCGGGTCTTGCTCCGGGCCAGAATGTTGATAACGATGAAGGATGTGTGATTAGTATATACGATTACACGGTCCATTGCGAATAAAACCGCGATAAAATCAGTCAGGTAATATGGTTGGCGGTGTGCCCTTACAACGGAGCTGGTCGCCCATTTTTTGTAGAATTAAAAGCATTTGTACAGGTCCGATCATTTTTTTTCCAAGATAATGAACATTACTTTTGTTATGGACCTGTATAAGACCATATTACTATGCCTTGCAACAGAAGCTGATGCGGTATCGCCCGATTCGATGGTCAGGCATCCGTTACCCCTGACGCCTGGTAAACTCATGACTCAGCGCCCCCACTCGTCTTGGTCCGGCGACACTCGGTCAGCGTTAATTTACCAACATTTTTTTTTTGACGAGAGATATAAAAATATTGCCGAAGCTGTTTGACGCCATTAGTCCGTTCGAGGTTCGAGAAGTGTTGTGTTGTTGGCGCCAAACTCCGGCACTTTCAAAGGCAGTGTAAACCCTGAAAAGTTGATAGTTATACGCTGAGTGTACGTTGTCAATGTTATTATTAGTTGTTACAGTGCATACCCGATCTTACGTTACAAGTTTCATATTAAACAAGTTTCCAGCTTATAGAAGCTGTATCATCATATAAAAAGCTACAAAATCTTAAATATTTTCAACTTATTTAATTAATAATTTTTGGTGTAAATTATAAAACTTTCAATTATCACATTTTCATTGTCTTTTACATTCGTTGTCTTATTGATTATTACTATATTTATATAATATTTATAAGGCTATTACAGCTTGTACTTATAAAATAATAATTTTACATTGTAAAATAAAACATTACTTTATTTTTTCCCTGTAAACTTTTTGTCGCGAAATTAAAATCAAATTTTTGATATTCCGCCGTAGAAAAAGCAACAATCAGTTGTTTTATTTTATTTTACTTAGTTTTTGGCCTACTAATAATAACCAGTTTTTGTAAATGTCCATGAGTTAGATTCTCTTTGCTAATTCATTATAATATATTCAAAGTTGTTCAAAGAGAATTATCTTTTTTAACAAAAAAAAAACGTTTTCAATTTAGACATTTCAAGTTAGCATAAACGGTCGAATTCGATAAATATTATCTATAAACAATCTCACTACTTAGTAGTCACTGGTTTGAATCAATTAATGCCTTTATTGTATCTTTTTAGGCTTTAATTGGCCAGCCTTAGTGCGTCTTAATCATCAAAGTTGCGGCATTGAAATTTTTCAAACCTGTTTTGGCACAAGCATTCTGTCAATACACATCAGATAACTCTACTTTTTTTCATAGTTAAAACGTAAAATATGCTGGAAATGAATTTCACTTTTCTATATTTTTGGTTATAAATCAAAAACTGCATATAATCAATCGAGAAAAATTCACACATTTGCCTTTCTACAGCAGTTAAGAAAATATTTCATTATTTTGCAGCTTCAGTATGAAATTGGCTGTAAAAAAATACAATCAAATCCTGGAGAGAATATGAATTTCTTTTCCGCTATCCAATTTAAGAACTTGTTCATATATTCAGCAATATTTATATTTAAAGTTTTTCCTTCAGATGTCGTGTCCGGTAGATTAGAATCCCGCGAGAGTGTGTGACATTTCGGTTATTACCACTGTAATGTTTATTCACGCCATGTCCTCTAACAATGAACGAGTTTTCGCTCTCAAGTCGGTTATTTGAATTATTTTCGCGTCATTAGCGACGGCTGCCATAATACCATATTCTTATGACGTCATTTGAGTGAATACATTTTACATATTACATTTTTAATGTGTATTCAAACTAAGAACACTCAAATACCTTCTACGTAATATTCCTGTTTGCAATTTTAATAAGCGGATGGACGTTTCGTGTATGAATATGAAGTATTTGTTTGAGTGAATGAAATTGAAAAAATTAAATTCTTGGAGAGATTGAAATTGTATGTAGAAAAAGAGAATTTCGAAGCCTACCTGTAGTTGTACAGAATAATAAAAAAAATACTTAGTGGAGTTAATCAAATTTATTGTGTGGTTATTTCATATCATTTTGACATTAAAAAAATTCAAAGCGAAATTGAATACATAAATCAGTTATATTGCATAATGTTTATTTATTTGAATGAATGAATATTTTTTGTTTTCGATGACGCCATTTTCACAGCAAAAAATTAAAATATATTTAGTATATAGTGTTATACTTTATAGCTATGTAAGTTTTGGCGTTGAACATTATTGTAATGTTTAATATGTGCACATTTTTTCACACATTTGTCACACCAAGTCAGACAGCACATTGAATTTTTATACAACAGACTAATCACCAAGATTAAAGGCCAAAGCCGTGCACATCATTTCCCAATGCTATATACATTAAACTATGTATTTACTTCTAATCAACTGTATCGCCGCAAAGCATCTACATAATACTGTTCAACCCATGTTATAAAATGTCAATGTTTCAGGCCTCCTTGCCATTTGCTCTTAATGGATGGTTAAATATAACCAACTGCATGCACTGTTCTCAAACGGTCAACCACCAGAATACGCTTCACGCCCAATGTTACTTATCTTCGGTGATCGGACGAGAACCGATGTTATTATATAAAATCGTATGGTAATTCATCAGTGCTTACGGTAGTTTATTTCGGTAGTTATTGACCTTTACAATAATGTTCCAATCACATACAAAATATTTACTTCAACCTTCACTCGCTCGGCCACTGTTCAACACTTGGCAAATGAACGTGATCGGCTCTTGTAATTATTTAAATTATTAACGCATGCAGGAGAATAGCAAAAGATTGATAAAACATCACACTGTACTCCTGTTGCGAATGTTTATATAATTAACACCTTCCTCTACACTTCATTTTCGTTTACTTCATGTCAGAACATCGTATAAGCAATGATCTGGTTCTAGAACGAAATCTCGCTTACTCTTCTTCTTTGATGAAGGGAACCTGTAGAAGCAGGATGGTAACTTTTCAATGAATTTCACAGTAGATCGGCGCCTTTTTGGTCAATCAGTTTCTTTAACCACCAATCAATATTGAAAAATGTTATTTTTTCTGCAATCATATTTCTTTTTTGTCAACTATAGCTTTAGATTTAAGTATAATTTATTATCAATTCAGTAATTCAAATATTCAGCTAATCTTGAACATTAAAACAGTACAATATAGCGGTAATTATAAAATGTGGCTTAAAAATTCATGTACACCTCATGAAGGCTATAGACGTATGAAAGCATATCATCATTATCAGCCGTGTTAAACTTAGGCTTCGTGCATCTCCATCCTTCTCGATCATCTGCCCTCCGCACCCAGGCTACTTCCGCTATTCTTCTGATGTCATCAGTACATCTTGCAGGGGGTTGGCCAACACTCCGTTTGCCAGCTCTTGAGCGCCATTTCATACTTTTCTACCCCATCGACTATCGTCTCTTACGACAGATATCACCTTTACATTGCCACTTGAGCTTCCACTACTGGAATTCTTATTCGGATATCCTCGTTTCAGATTTTATATTTTAGAGACACTCCGAGCATGGATCTCTCCATGGCACGTTAGGTGACCTTTATTTTATAAGTAATACCTGCTGTTAAATCCAACATCTCTACATAATAATACTGGGATTTTGCATTGGGCCCAAATTGCCCAATTGGCCCAAACGCCCTAATTGTAAGAATATAAAGGCCAATATATTTAATGTACGAGTATAAGTTAAATAACAGAAATTATAAATAAATTTACTTATTTTAAATGAATATAGATTTGTATTCATGTATTGAGTTAATATTTAATATTTTCATACAACATACGATGATAAAAAATGACGTAAGTATGTGTATTCCGCAGACGTCTGAGAATTTGAAGGTTGAATATTCCAGTTAAACTTGTCCTTTAGATCTTCTTAATGCTTCTTACAAGTTTACTTCATTTAATATATAATTTAATGGATGTGTTTTTACAGTTTTTACAGAATCTGTTATAAAGAATAAACCGAATAAACGTTAATTGAAAACGTGTCAACAAAATGGTGAAATTATTGTGTTTGGTGGCTGTCGCCCTTTGCTGGACTCCTCTTCTTGCCCAAGGTATGTAAATTATACAACTATATATACATTTTTTTGGGTTGATAATGCTTGGTGAAAAATTAGATTATATATTGTGTAGAAAATAAATGCGCATCCATTTCATTGTAGCAAGGATCAAAACACGTCGCTTTTCAGAAAATAATAAGCTAAATTAATTTTAATAAGAAATAATTTATTTATTTTTGGAAATAACTCATATTTAATAAATAGCTATTGAATACTAAAATTGGCCTAAAAGTAAAAATATTAGAAGAAAATAATATTGTTTTTATTATTGGAAACCGCGGTATTCTAGAGAGAAAATAAACGGTGCTCAGTAGGGTGTCCCACAAAATTTTTTTTCGTTTTTTTTCAAGGCTCACCCCCTCGTTTTGTGTGAATGGTGTCCAAATAATTGTGAAAAAAGTTTCACGCCATTAAAACCACGGGAAAAGATAGCGACTTGCATCGGAGCGTGTCAATACTAGAATTCTAAGGCGCGCGAAAGCTAAACCCTGATTATAAGAAGCAATATATTTTTTTTAATTTTCTTTAATAGATAATATTTACATAATATAGATAATATTTACATAATATTTACTTAATATTTGTAAGAAAGAGATAAAACAGCGTTTTATTTGCTCAATAAACAATAAGTTTTCAAAAGCTCATTTTGGGTTTCATACAAAAAGTTATATTAAAACTTCAACATCAAGTCGCTATCAGAAAACATTGTCCGATAGCAATAAAATTTATTATGTGAGTTACTAGGACCAAACCACATAAAAATAGAGGGTGAGCCGATTTCATTTTGAAAAAAAAAAATTCCCATATATAACCTGGGACACCCTAGTGCTCAGTGTGATCCATGTAAACAAAGTAGAAAGAATTAAATATTTGATATGGATTTAAAATTGAAGGCTTATAAATATTAATATTAGTTAAGATTGAAGTATAAATACAATTGTTTTTTTTTTTGTTTTGTCATTGAACAAAATATTTTACTGTATTTTTTTATTATAGTATGAAAAATGACTATAAAAGTACATATTATTTAATAATTTTTCTTCATTAGAGGCTTTCTTTTTAAATAATATATTTTCGAAAAAGATTTCATTTAATTCAAATTTGTAAGATCGTTGCACTTAAACTAACCTGTACAAA
Organism: Glossosoma conforme; assembly: GCA_022606575.1. NCBI lineage: Eukaryota > Metazoa > Arthropoda > Insecta > Trichoptera > Glossosomatidae > Glossosoma > Glossosoma conforme. Next base: position 906,236 of record JAGTXR010000080.1, on the reverse strand, counting down.
GTTTCTCGACTTGAATGACTATAGTCTGTATATATTCTAATAATTATCACTTGGAAATTCGTTGTTAGCCTAGCATATAATGAATATGAAACATATAAATGGGTATAAATCGTTTGATTTTACCACTCGTGCAAGCCGAAGGTCGTGGGCTCGATCCCCAACGGAGATTCTATTTCTGAGCTCTAAAATACCCCCGGTTTGTTTAAATCTGATTCCTCACTCGTAAAATGCCAGTCATAGCCTATTAATCAAAATACGTGGTAGACGAAGGCCGTCCCCTGAAGACCACCCATTCACAGTTAATTCCGGTAATAATAAGGATGATGCGTGGAATTTCGGACTGTAGTTTATGACGTTGGCGGATCAACACTTTACATGCAGCGCTTAGCCATTAATACAGCATGGCAAGCGTCATATAATTTCACAGATGAGACTTCAGTCATCACTATCATCATCTCTCGATAATCTTCTGTATGTGTTTACATAAAAAAAAATCTTAAGTTCTAGACACTTCTTTTAATATATTTATTAAAAAAAAACATTATTTACTCGCGTGAAATTGCTTGGTGAATGTCATATCATATTTAATGTAAAATCAATTAATATTCTAAATATTTATTACCACTAGAATGGTTCATTTAATGGCGATGTTTTGTTGAAAAATATCATTTTTACTCCTAGAAAATAACAGAGCCGATTCATAAAACCAATCAAACGTGAGAATCCACTTAACTCAGCAAAGACTTGCAAATATTTGCATTGCGATCCATTAAGTTTTGCGTAACTCATCTGCAGAATACAATACGGACTCTTACAGTCGAGGTATCATCTCGGTCCGTTCACTTGTAATGTATTATATGTTGGTTCATTATTCATTACGTACCGAAGTGGAAAATTATTCTTCATTATTCTATGAAAAAAAAATTCATAAACTTTACATTTTTACATTCATACAGCGTAATGGGAAGTTTATAAAAGACACATTAAAACTGGGATGATATTTGATCACGCATAATCAAGGAAGATAGGCACCTATTAAGAACCATCTCAGAGAGGCGAGCCCGATGGATCGGTCACATTATAGGTCATGATGGTCTTTTTCACGACATTGTGGAAGGGATGGTATAGGGTAGAAACTGCATAAGGCGCCTTAGAGGCCGGGAGTATTTGCAGCAAGTGTTCGAGGACATGAGTTGTAGCTCTTATGCTGCGCTAAAGAGGACGAGGATCGAGAAGAGTGGAGATCGAGATGCAAGATTTTGTTGCTGCAAACTAATCCACCGGATTTATACTACAAAGAAGAAGATTTTTGATCAACTTCTGACAATGATCTGTTTATGTCCACATAATTGTATTCATTTACAATCGAATGTGTTACAACTTGATCATTCTTCTTTGTAGTATCAATCCGGTGGATTGGTTTGTAGCAATAAAATCTTGCATCTCGATCTCCACTCTTGTCGATCTTATGCAACCTTTTAGATGCGATCATATTTACTGATACATGGGATGTCGTTTGGACCTTTAATACTGTATTTTACCCTTTATTTCCACACGCTAATGCCGTTAACCATAAAGATTCATCCGCCTTTGGAGAACATTTACTACCTCCAGGACAATAGAGTGCCTTAACCAGCATGACCTGATGAGGTAAGCTGGGTGTTAGTTTATTCCGGCTAACATTCGGTCCCTATCTATATTGGCCGACTAATGTTGTCGCTCACCACCCACCACGAGAAGGATTTTCCTTTCATCGAACCTGTAACCATAAGGCATTTCGCTTGTCTTCCAGTACTTTTAGGGAGCTTGACTTACTTGACCATTATTACCATGAAAACTAAACGCTTAAAAAAATATAGTTCAACCTTAGGCATAATTAAACTCAGCTTTATTCGTATTAATTATATTATGGATTGGTCATTTCCCATCATATTGGGCAAACAATATTATAATAAGTATGTCCATCACACTGACGACCGAATATATTACAATAGAATCGTTCATCGCTAGCACGAACCTTCAATGAAGAACTATGACGAAATAATTGAATGGGCGTGACTCTTTCATTTAATATGCAGGTAATGATCATCTACTTCAATAACAGATACATATCATATTATAGAATCATTGATTTCACAACTTGTTTATTACTGAACAATGCATCATCGACTCTCAACGTTTTTAGTGTCGTGATCTTTTACATAGCCAAAAAATAATAATAAAAATACATACTTATTTGAATGCTTTTTAGAATACAATAATGTTTTCTCAGAGAAGATTATTGTCAATTTTCTTAATGAAAATGTTATTAAGCCTAAACAATTTTCGTTTAAGACTCGTACTTAACCAACAAATTGAATTTTTACCCACAAATTAATTCCAACTATAATCATCAGTCTACCTGTATGTATTTCTTCTGTTGAACAAAAGTTCATCTAAAAATCAAACATTAAATAACTACGTCATGCATTTTTTACATGCTTCAATATTCAGTATTACCTTAGGTTTAACATTAGCAAGCAAACTTTGAATCGTGTGCTTTTATAGAGCATTAAAAAACATTAGCGCTCTATATATTTTTCTTTCAGTTTAGTGCCAATTCAGGGGGTCGTGAAGTGAGTCGTGCCCCAGGGCATCGATTAAGCTAGAGGCGACGATGGTAACCAATCTTGCTTTGATTTTTTAAATATAAACAAGATGGAACGCCAGAAAAAAAACCCTAGGGCGCCGCAGAGTCTAAAGCCAGTACTGTTTCAGTGTTACATATGTTAGTGCTCGTAGGGATGAATCTATTCTAGTGAACTCACCTTAAGGCGCAATCAATAATATTGTTTTTGTGTTGACAAGGAATTATCTCATTTTATTAGTTTTTTAAAAAAGATAGATAAAATGAGAGGATAAAGCACAGTGAATCACAGAGAGTTAATATTAAATGATCTATTACCACAGCGGTGCCCATGCTCCACTTACAAATCACTGCCCTAAATCTCTCTCATTTGATTGATCAACCTTCCTTCATAATTCGAAATAAAATATGTCAGTCAGATTGGATTATCTTTACCCAAATCAGATTTAAAATTCACCGCCATTACCCCAATTTTACGCTATAAAATATACGTGTCAATCGAAAACAACCTCATTGTGAAGTTGAGAATCGTTCAAAAGTGTAGTGATGACGTTCAAAAATTTATCAAATAAAATAAATAACATTTTGCTTGACCAGTAAATTTATTATGTTGACAGATCTTAGTGAGAATAAATCGATAAATCTTAGGACAATACTTTAACATTAAAAACGTTTTTTTTTTTTCAAGATTTGAGTAATGCTTCACATTATAAATATTTGATTATTGAAAACAATATTTATTTATTTTTTATAAACACGTAGTATTATCAACTATCCACGATGACTATGGAAAAGATTTGTATGTTGCTGAAGACGATGCAGTACATCATAGTCATGGCTCATAAGAAGAACGTGTGTGATGATATCTGTCCCATGCGCTGTCACGAATATGGACATGGCCACTCGTATGGAGGCTTTGGCCATATGTCCCAACAGCCTCCAGACAGCGTAGACATTGAAAGCTTGGCAAGAGCCATGGGAGTATCGAGAAACATCTTCAGCGACCTGGAGTCCAACGGATCCACGACAAGGCCTACAAATCCGATGTCTTCGACTGGGCCTCAATTGTTTCCGGGTACCAGGGAGGTTCCCAAGTCTAAACTCTCGCCAATACCCAAAGTTAAGCCCCAGACCATTCCGAAACCAAGTCGAGCTGTTAACAGTGACGCCATTCAATTCATGAACCTAAGTACGGAAGACGATATTATTACATCTAGATTTGAAATTACGAGTACACGATGTTTTATCACCGATCTGTACGCACATTTTTCGGCTAAAGCACATTTCACTAAATCTCATGTCAAATTCTAAGCTTATTGGTTTTAAAGATTTTTTTATGCAAACATATACAGTAATAAAAACAGATGGTGATAGTGATTCTGAATTTTTATCTGTGGATTATATGACGCTTACAATTAACGGCTATAAAATATATATAAAATACGGCTAAGCGCTGCATGTGGAGTGTTGATCTGCCAACGTCATAGACTACAGCCTCACATTCATGCATCATCCTTATTATTACGGGAATTTACTATGAATGTGTGGTCTTTACGGGTAGACTTTCGTCAACCACCAATTTTGATTTATAGACTTTGACTGGCAATTTACGGTGAGGGATCAAATTCACACCACCCGGTGAGATTAATAGAGCTTAGAATAGATTTTTAAAAAAAATGCGTCGGGGATCGAACCCACGACCTTCGGTTTGGCAAGCAAACGCTTTAACCACTAAACTATGCCCCCGGCTAAGCTCTCCCGAGATCGTTTCATCTCAGTTGATTCTAATTAACAATTGAGCAATGCAATAAAGAAAAAAATCCAAAACTGATTAAAAGAAAAGAAAAAGCCGTATTATTTTTAAATAACCTCATATAAAAAAATATGAAATTAAACAAGTTTACGCGAAGTGCAAATAAAAAATAGTAAAGCACTTCTTGTTAAATATATGCCAATGTGTAGAGAGTTGTTTGACATTAATATTTTTTTCTAACAATATTTTAAAAAATGATTATTTTTTACGGTTAACCTTGTTCGTGAACGACGATTCTTTAAAAACAATTTTTGCATTTAAATTGCTTTGTCGTAACAAAAAAATCACTCAAAATTACTTGATATAATTAGAGAACATAAAAAATACTATAATTATTTTTTTTTGCTTCGTACAACATGTAATTATAGTTTGTTTTGATCAAGTTCTGTTTTTATCTTTGAGTGTACTCGTAAAAGCTGTTTCTGTATTTTTAATCAATATTTTTTCCTAGTAAAAATTCCGTAGTATATTTTTGTTCTAGAAGAGTTATTAACGTGTGCGTAATGCTGATTTTCATAAACTTCAATTATCCGAGAACAACAAAAATCCATTAGGAAAAGTTTAAAAAATTATTAGCCTTGTCTATTTAAATACTAAATGTCGTCATTGATTTTTTTAAATATTTTTTATTTAACGAAAAACGAATTTATACAATATGTTCATTTAAAATATTTTAGTCATGATGTGACCACACTGTTCTGAATAAAACCATTTAATAATTTACCGTGATTTTCGGATAATTAATACATAATTTCAATCCGAGGATATAAGGTCACGATAGAAATCAGTTTGGAAATACTAACTTCGTACTTTTAATAATATTTTACCAAAAGTGAACGACTGGTTTGGTACTTGAAAAAATTGCGCTAAAAATATACAACCTCAAAAACTAGAATCAACAGAAAGTAACACAACTTTTATAAAACATGTAAATAAATATTTGAAACTAGCACAAATTTTTTTCGAGCTAAAATAATATTTTCTAACGAACAGGTTGGTGGTTTTTAATCATGTTAAATAGTGTTTTTAAATTTACGGGATTGTATTATATTTATTTTATTATTCATTGTAACTAAAATATAGAGATTACTTTAATAAATCACAATACGATTCCATAACTTTTTAAGCAAACCTTGTATTAATTTATCATTTTTTGTGTGTGTGTCATACCTCATAACCCTTTACTTTGATTTCAATGCACGATTTTTTGTGGTGAAGCACGAGTGATTTGTTTTTCGCAAAAAGTGGCTTGGGAAGGAAATACATCTTGAAAATATATGTGTATATATTAATAGTTATACGGTTACAAAGTTATATTAAAAATAATAATTTATGGCAACATAATTTATTTTTAAAACGCATTGTAAATGGTTGAAAATCAAAAATGGAGCATTCTTAGAAAAGATTTTGTGATAAAATTTAGTATTCCGATTACCCAAACATCGATTGGTGGATTTGAATATTGTCTTAAGATAATAGTACGTAATCACAAAAATATCTTGATCTGATGACAAATACTGCAAAATAGAACATAGAAAACCTTCAGTTGCTTGCCTATGTAGATTTTGAAGATCCTGACACATAGAAGCTGCTTTTCCACTTCTTATCGCACGAAAGATCTATTGCTGAACTGAATTATATTGCCCTGTTGTGACAATTATATTGCCATGTTGTGACACAAAAGACAACAGTTAAAAAGTGCAACTGTGGAAAGTGACGTTTTAATATTATAATAGAATTCAAAGTGTAGATACATAATCATAAATGATAAAAGTACACGGAAAGAAAAAAATATAAGTACACGAGAATTCACTTAAATAGAATTATCAGTTAATCGAGAAATACGCATAATTAAGATAATAAAAGAGCAATATTAAAAATAAAATAGAAAAAAAAAGAGAAAACAAAAATATATTCAAAGAAACAATGCCAGTAACAAGGCTTGGAAAAGAATCATAATGTATTGGACGTTCATATAGAAGAGTCATTGAAATTGGACTGAATAGTATAGACGAAACCTCGTGGGTTCAACTGGTATGGAAAACAATGGATGACAATGATCATGGGTATACTTATCTGGAACACCAAAAACCACACGGATAATGAATATTACCATTAAATATTAATGCGTGGTTTAGTAAAGATATTTTCTTACCAGACTGGTGAATGGAATACTAGTAAGAACAACGGAAGTGATGACACTGGGATAATGCTGTCTATTAGTATTACTGTCGAATTAATAAGATATGTATGTAGTGGTGAATTGGGCTAATCATCCGATAATCTTGAAATGTAAAGTTGATTATATCCTCACCAGAATAACCACGTTACAATGAACCTATGTGTATGCTTTTCAGACTCGGAAAGTTAATATACTTCAACTTGACAGAAGTTTTATTTATATTCTTGTGCTGTGGTCATTCTAAAAGACCATCGATTACTATAATGATACATCATATTCGAAATGTATTCTATGTATTTTAAAGAAGCGCTACTGGCTTGGAATAAGGTTGTAATGAAAAAAATGTGATGTATCAAATAAGGAGCATACATGGATTTCTTGTATTGAAATATTTATAGGAAAATCCACTAGAGTTTGTTTTGTGAACAAAGGTGGTAGGAGAATCTTCCGATACCAAAATAAATTCGATCTGGTGCGTGTCTCAGTTCCATAAAAAACAGAAATATACGAATATGTTGCAGATTTACAGATATATCAAAATATAATTTATCTTTTGTTGGGATGACTAAGAAAAATATTAACAAAACCTACTAAAAATGCATGAATTGCTCACTTGAGGTAACGAACCGTTATCTGCACAAAACGCTTCAAGAAATGCACGAAATGAAAATGATTAATCAAAAACGACAACTGTTACAACTTTGCCAGTTGCTTTAAGCAGCCCAAGTCCACTTAATTGACGTTTCCACCACACATGGCATTGATTTCAGAGTCTAGGGATCCTCCAGAGTTTCATTTTCGTTATTCTGAAGATCGGTGCGAGACCCCGGACAGCCGCCGCGGAGTCTGTGTCAACATCAGGAACTGCGAGCCACTCTTAGACATCCTGAGGACCTACAGATCAGACCCTGAGGCCATCGCATACCTCAGAGAATCCGTCTGCGAATACGATGGATTGGACCCTATAGTAAGTATAAACATTATACACTCAGACACTCCAAGTAGCAAACTATCCATGGCAAATGGGTTAACCAATTAAACATTAATGGAATGCTCATTTTATACAAACTCATGCAAGAGGTTGACGCCAAAAATAGCTCCATTGTTAATGTTATGCATCTTAAATAGCATCAAATCAGTGCGCTGATGGAAGCTTAAATGATGGAAGAGAATCATAAGATAACCGGTGCCTTTCAATAAGGAATTATTATATTATTACGATGTACGCTTGCATATCACATTATATATAATGTGTATTACTGGATTCATATATAATATATGAATCCAGTAATACACATTTTTTAATACATGCAGTTACTAATAATTTTTCAAACTACTGTAACGTCTATAAACTTCAACTATGAAGAATAAATTTATAATTTTTATTGTTGCGTTTACAGATTGAGTCGATTGTATTTACATGTTTTGTTCATCTGCATCTCGAAAAGATCATATTATACCACATTTTATTAGAATATATCGCAATAAGAAGAGTCATTAAAAAATACATTTACAACTGATTTATGGATAATTCCTTTATCTAATTATTTATCAACATAACCGCATTGAATCGTTTATTTAGTTATTACAACGCAATTGAATATTTGTAATTATTTTAATTGCCTACTCGTAAAATATTTATTTTCAATTAGAAGAAACAATAATTCATTAGATTTTTATTACTCAAATCACATAATATACATAAAATTTTTGTTATTTAATTGCAGTAAACATTCAATGATTACCATAACTAATATCATTGATACAATTTCATATCTCAATTATCAATATTTGTATCATCCAATCAATGTCCTTTTTTCGTCAAATATTTATTTGCCAAGCTTTCGACTTCCATCGTCATACCGGTGATCCTTTAGCATTAGCCACATGACATAGATTTCAAAAATGGGCAATACTTGTATTTCAGGTATGCTGTCCTGACAATGACAACCGAAACGTGCAGCCGACAGAACCGCCCCCCAGTGGCTATCGTCTGCCAACTCTGGAAGACAACTGCGGAACCAACAATGGCTCCTTCACCAAGAGAGTAGTCAATGGAGTACCAGCTGCATTGGGTAAGCCATATTTAAGCTGAACTTGTACATTAGAACGAATCAGGCAGAGATGCTACCAAACTATTTTTCCAACAGATACCGATGAATAAAAAAAGTGAAGGAAACACATTAATTAATCATATAAGAAATGACTTAAGAAGCAATCTGATACATTATAGCAAATGTTGAAACAAAAGGAATTCCAATATTGTTTTACGCTTAACTCGGTCGTATAGATTATATAAGACGTGGGTGCACCATTTGCAATTCCAATTTCATGATTATTGCATCGTTCTCTCTTATTAATAGCGTAGTTAAGATAAAATTGCAATAATAATATGTATTTAAGGTAATATCTTGATAAATAGATGCCTTAAATTTATTGTTTTAAAGAGGGAGGTTAAGTACAAACGTTCGCCTTTAATGAGTATGATCTCTGAATAACTCTCAACAACACGTACCAGAAAATACATATTTACGTAGACCATGTTACTAGAAATAGTATTAAGAGACAGAATAAGCTGATGGCCGTGAAATGTTGGTTTAATGCTTTAAAAAAAACTTGCAATCTTCACTAATATAAACAGTATACAGAACATTTTAACTCTTCCAAACATTGATAATGGTTCTCTGTTGGATCAAGTTACGAGTATTGGACCATTAAGGAAACTTTTAACAACAACTTAAGTTACTGCAAAGATTACCAATTATGTTTACACATTATATTTCGATTCATTTAATATTTTGTGAACGCACACCAAAAAAATATATCGCAATTCTTAACGCGTTTAACCACTTCAGTAATCATTAAAAAATGAAGAAGAAAATCTCATTTTTTACGTAATAATTTTATTTACTTAACATTATTATAAATCTTTCATATAAAACATTTCGGGCCTACAATGGGATTGATAGTTTATATTATAGTGTATAATATAGGCTTAGAAATTATTTATATTCATCATAATAAATCCGTAACTGGAGCAGATTACAAACTTTCTAGATTTGGTATGATGACGACCTCACTCGACATTGAGATGGGAATGTTTTTTCGATAAACATAAATATTAATCTTTAAATTACGTTATATCATTTAGTTAACGAAGTAACGATTATTTTTCAAGCTGATCTGTATCTTCATGGGTGATATAGCGCCATCGAACACAAAATAATGCAATATATATATATAATCGTGTCGGAAACAACAGGGTCAAATCCTGTCTGCCCAGAAGTGGGCGACGTCGATGGCGTTACTCCCGGCCATCGTCAGGTCTTCCTGGGCGCAGCTATTCGGGCACAGCGCACACTCCAGAAGGTGTGACAGGATCTGCTCCACGCCACAGTCACATACAGTCGGTCCGCTGTAAAACTGCCAGGCTTTCATTTGTGTCTTCGTCTTGCATACTCCGGTCCGCAGTCTGTTAAGGGACCTCCATATATTCCACCCTTGGTCATGTCCAGGGGCTAGGTCCTCTTTCGGGGAAATCCAATTATTTCCCTCAGTTGCGCTTCTTCACATGTTCAGCCGCAGGGTGGCCTCAGGTATCACCAGTTCCGATGTCGACTGTAGGATAATGCAATAAAGAATACTGACGATGCATGAGCTGAACAATTAGATGGTAATTGCAGGTAGCTGGCCATGGATGACTGCTCTGGGCTACCACTCTCGACGAAACCCCGAAAAGACCGATTGGCTGTGCGGAGGAGCGCTGATAACAGCTCGTCATGTCATCACAGCTGCTCATTGCGTCCACAACCATGAAGACACTCTGTAAGTAACAAAGATCCTCACATTAGTCACATTCTTCCATCAGCTGCTCTCCCTATATCATATTCACTCCTAATTGTTACGAGTATCAAGTAGTAGTCGCCTACATTCATCTGGAACTTGACATCATTGTTCCATCAGTACACAAAATGCTGCTGAACTAATTTCGGTTCTCTTTTCAAAATTAACCTTTCCTTTACTGTGATGTGTATCTTCCACATATTTCTTCTAATAACCATCAATATCTCTATAAATAAAACAAATACGAGGTTAAGATTTTAGGTATTCCTCCATAATATATTTTCGCATCGATTTACAAAATAATATTAATAATAAATAGAATTTATTGGGTACATCGGAGGTATTTTGTAAGCATCGGAAACAAATTCGCGTCGTGTTTGCCTCGATCTTGGGTCTTGACGATGTGCGGGAAGTGTGACACTTTATTCGCATCTCACTCTTTCATACTTCACTGTGAAGGAAGAGAAAAGAAAGTGGGAGTAGGCCACTCCGGCCATTAACCACGACTAGCGGCAGTAGCTCTCGTGCATGAAACCAGAGTGGACCTAAGACCATTCCATGAGCGTTGCCAGATGGTTTTTTTTAACGTTTTCAGCCAATAAATCTTAATTAATATAATTTTTGACTTCAATTATAATTAATTAAGGGGATTAACTAAGAATTTTCATATTTTTCCGATTTAAAATCACTGATTTTTGATTGTGTACTGACTACCCAACACCGGAGCGCGCGTTTTTATTTTAGCATATGAAAGGAAAGGTTAAGACTACAGCTGGAATGCTATAGTGACCTTTAACTGCATTTTTACCGATTTGTGAAGAAATCTCTTCTGTGGATTATATTAATATGGCCATTTTTGATAATGTTTAAGTGATGCATATGTAGCATAATTCCACCAATGTTAGAAGACTACAGCATGTTTTGCATGAATCATGCATCGTCCATTTTTAATGATACTAGGTGATGTTTATAGTCCGACATTTTATTACTGTACTGCCCATCTTGATTAATATATTATGACAGGTATTTTACCGGTAAGCGATCAGTTCACACCAACCATACGAGCAAATATTAATATTACAGATATTATAAATAATTAAATACAAGTACATATATAAATTTTCTTCATTTTACAAATTAGGTTTTACTGACCTCTAGCTATAAAAGGGCTTTGCGTTGTTAATAGTAAGGGTTCATAAACAAATATTTGTTTTTGTGGTATAGTAAAACATATAAAAATAATGATATAAAATGGACTGTTTTTATTTAAGTAATACGATTTTTTTTTACTTTTCTGGAAATTTTACAACTATAATGATAATTTGTTGTCATTGTAATGTATGATACGGATGAAAAAAATATGTAGGTATGATATTATTTAAGCCCATCAATATAATACCAAATCATAAAAATACCCGGTTGTAATACCAGTATGTAGTTAAATAATTAGGATGACCAGAGAACCATGACCGCGCATTATCCATTGTGTCAGTTGATTTTTTTGGCCTTCCTTTTGTCGTTATATCAATATAAATAAAATTATTACACGGGGACTCGTCTGTGTTTGGCAATTTGTGGGTTTTACGAGTTTTTTTACAATATACTGTCATTCATATAAATCTATTTAAACTGCACTTAAATAGCGAATTTTATCGTCATTATTCATTAACATAACATCGTTGAAAATGCTATGAGACGACTTTACTAATGGTACAAAAATAATGCAAAATAAACGTGTTGTACTGAATAGATTTGTTGTAAAAATATATATCATGGAACTTACGTGTATACTATGTATACTCGTATATATTGAGCAAAAACATTTTTGAATTTTCATGTCTCTAAATATAGGCGATATTATGTTTTTTTTTTCAAATCAAAAAATGTAATAAAAATATAAACAGTTGCGTGTTTTACTCTGCTAGTTACACACAAGGTTAGAATATACGTCTGAGAAATAGTTGAAGAACGTAGGAGCCTATTCCATGTCAGCCTCGTTAACCGCTCGTGTAGCCCCGAAGATTTCCCTTATGAAGTTTAACACCAAGGGACCATCGGCGATATTATGATGGAGACATAATCAATATTCTAAATGCAGGGAGCGGCAAAAAAAGTTGGCGGTTGTAAATCGAAGCAACGACGAAAACCGTCAGCTTTTTTGCCTCTCCCCGTATCAGGGGTTACCTTCCCAATGACATAAATGTATTAATGGTATATTGCCTTGATCTTCAGATTCCAAGTGAGACTTGGAGAGCTGGACTTGGCGAAAGATGACGATGGTGCCACTCCTACAGATGTTCCGATAGAGAAGCAGATGAAGCACGAAGAGTACAACCCGTCCAAGTACACAAACGACATCGCGATGCTCAAACTTCAGTACGACGTCACATTAACACGTAAGCAACATATTACATAATGATACTGTAACATTTTTCATTTTTTTAAATGCAACGCTCCTATACATGTGATTTTTTTCGAATTACAGCTTTGATTTGGCCGATCTGCTTGCCCGCAACTCCAGAACTGCGAGCCAACCAGTTTGAGAGGAACATGCCTTTCTTAGCCGGCTGGGGAACTACATCGTTTAGTAAGTTTCCAGCTGTAGCATATTACAACCGCGGTACAAACAATCATCAGGATGAGATGCGTCATAAAATACATAACATCGATGATGAGACCCCTGCAATGATGGTCAATATATTAGATGAAAAATTACGCAAAACTTTGATCAACCAAAAAGACAGTAATTGCTAGAAAGGATATAATAAATACCATACTCAGATTTTTGTAAAGATTAATAAAAGCTGCGTTAATTGATGGAAACAGCTAGCAACGCATATTACATCATCAAGATGATTTAATGCATTTTACTTATATAGTATATTTAAACAAATTACTTATGGTACTGAAGATTTAGTTTAATGAACATAATTTCCAGAATTATCTGCATCACTTAGTTAACCGCTATGCATAAGACAATCTAAATCAGTATAACTTTGAATAACAAAGACTATGACGGGAATATTGATGTATGGATGTTATGTGTTACAGGAGGACCATCAGCCACACATCTTCAGGAGCTGCAGATCCCCGTGGTGGGCAACACACAATGCAAGCAAGCTTATGAGCGTTTCAAATCTCAGGTCATCGACCAGCGTGTGCTGTGTGCAGGTTATGCTAGAGGGGGCAAGGATGCCTGCCAGGGAGACAGTGGGGGCCCACTTATGTGGCCACAGGTAGGACACATAATGTTCTAAACTAAATCAACCATTCGATTATATAACATCTCTCAACGCTAAATGATATCTATAACATATAATATTTTGTCAGATATATCATCATTATAATGACATGATTTTTCAATATTTTGTTTCAGTTTCCTCCCGGCAAGGATACCATCCATTACTACCTGATTGGAGTCGTCTCTTACGGTTACAAGTGCGCAGAACCTGGCATTCCTGGAGTCTACACTAGAGTCACAGAGTTCATACCGTGGATCCAGTCTCACATCAATCTTTAAAAATACCCTTATTTACATTGTACCACTCAAGATACAGTTACTTAACTTTATTTGGAACCAATTATAGAAGTATAATCTCATATTTTTAGTTGGACAGGAGAACATAGTATTGCTAATCACAATTGCTGCTCCTTAGACACAAAACTATTTTATCAGCGAATAAATGAAATAGAAATATTGAGTTTTATCCCCAAAATGGGCAAAAATATTTTTTAGTCGATAAAACAAAGTCTTTATTAAATTTTCTAGCGACGGTGGTAGAAGAAGAAGGAATAAATTGAATATAATTATTATTTCAAAAAATAGTTATATAATATATTCTAGAGCAGTTTTCCAGCGCTTGGAGCCTGTCACCTACTTATGTAGAGCCTACATAAATTCTGTCTACATTGTAGACAGACAACTGTGCTTTTTACAAACACCACATGAAATAAAAAAGATTGTAAAATCGATCAGTTTAATTTTTATTTTCTTGGCTCTTGGTGTGCCGCCTTAATTCAAGCGAGATCTTAAGGGTTCCACTTTTCAGTTGTTTTCGATATGCAAATGATTAACACACTAATAAGAAATGTTTAGTGTATTTAATACATTTCAATATTTTTTGTACACAAGCTAATTTTAAAAAGACTGGAATATGTAATTTTCCAGTATTTTTCTTTTCACAAATATGTACAATACCTATTTTCTTGACATATTGTACAATGTTACTTATTTAATCGATACAAATACAAAATGAAAATATAAATTCGTAAAAAAGTCCAGTGATAAATTTAGATTTTTATTTCAATTCGTTGCGTATTCAAAATCAACGGTAAATACGTATTAATAAATTATACTTTTAAATGTAAATCTTAAAGATTACCAGTCAGTGATTTTATATGTGGATCATTTTTTTTTAAATGTTTGATTTTGTTATTTATATTTGATTTGCTAGCTGTAGGTCAAATATACCTACAGATTAAGCTGATCATTTTAATAGGTACGATTACGTTGTCTTTTATTACAAAGTTATTCAAATTATCTTTCTAATTATATGGTGTTGGATAATTCGCTACTTTTATTATTGATGGTTTAAGAACAAATACAATATAAATAATTATGACATGTGCTTAATATCTACAGACAAATTGTTAAATTACTTATTTTATTGTAATTTATTGTAACAATACAACATTTATATGAGAAGGTTTAACAATAAATTGTACTAAATTGATTTTTTCTGTAATGAAAAAAATATATTTAATTTGATAGAAAAGGACGAGTAACATTAGTTTTGTTGATTAAGATATTTTAAAAATATATTGTATTTATTATGTGCGTATCTTTAAGTTAAATTGTTGATTATTTATTATAAAAGAACAGTTTTTTTACTTAAATAAATTATCTATTTATTAATTGCTCAATGTTCCCTGATTCAGTATTATTTATTTAAATTGAAAAAAATAAACTATGCGATGGCATACAAACATGAACAAATTAATTATTTAAGGGAGACCTAATTATATATGTATTTTTACAAAATAAAATTGTGTTAAATATAATATGTTTCAATCTATTTTCCAAGTTACCTAAGAGGCTAAGGCGGCACCAAATTTACCGCTCCTGCTTAATTAAAAAAAAAAAACTTCTTGACTTCTAATTGAGTAATTCTATTTTTTATAAGCATACAAAACACAAGCTTCCCTTCACAAAAAGCATAACATGCCTACCAATAAAATAATGCCCCGGAATAAAAATATTCGTCAAAGCAAATAATTTATAAATAAATTTACTAAACATATCACTAAGTTTGGCTGAAAGATATTGGTAATTAAATTGTCCTCAATCATTTATGTACTATAAATGTAGGGCATCTTATAAATGCATTGAGGAATCTTTTATTTATTTAATGTCAGTATAATTCAGAATAAGCAGTCACATGTTCACGAAGAGGATATAATCATCTACAAGTATAATTTAATATTATATCTTGCAAATATTTCTTTTTTATGAATTTGAAATTTTTTTAGTGAAATTAGCGATTAAAAAATACGTATAAACAATATCAATATAACGTAGTCATTATTTGAAATGCAAAATAATATTGGTAGGTATAATTAAATTTTATAATAGCCAACAATGTGGAACGTAAATGGTAATAGACAATTGACGATTGTCATTTTTATGTTTGACAGTTCCACTAACATTTGAAAAACATTGAAATAATAATATTACTTTATAAAGCATTAAATTATATTTTTGTCTCGCAAAATGTCTTCCGATGAGGAAGATTATATGTCAGAAGCATTCTTGACTAAGTGGTAAATAAATATTGATGAATATATTACAAATAAATGCGTAATGTGAAGAAACGTAGATCACTAGCTTAACCTCAACTTGCAATACGATGTTTATCTTTTAATTTTTAAATGCTCACTTTCAATTATTTAAGATTATATAATTATATAATGTAAATATCAGTAACAATGGGATCGTTTATAAAGTACCCATCACTTGCAAAGAACTACAATGAAGTAGGGATACCTATCGACCGACTAGAAAATCATCTGACGCGTCATATTTTCATTTTTTTAGCAAAGACATCCAGCCCGGGTTGATCAAGGAACCCTCCAGAAAGCGGGAGCACAACATATTGAAGAGGCAGACAAAACAACACGACTTGCACAGAAAGAAGCACCAGTCCATGAAAGCTGTTGAAACAGAGAGGCGTGAACAAGGGCTCCAAGAGTCTTTAGGAAGTGACAATAAAGGCTATGCTCTTTTACAGAAAATGGGATACAAACCTGGTCAAGGGATCGGCAAAACGGGTATGAGAATGTTATTACATTATATATTATTACAAGGAAATATCCTTGCATATATAAAACTGAATAGATTTATAACAGTATAACTTTTCCTATCCAAGATTAACTCTCTAGAAACAAAAATTGTTTTTAATACAGGTTTGTAATTTTATAATCATTTTTGAAAATATACATAAACATATATATATTTTCAAAAATCTCCCAAATATTCGGAATTCTCTGTTACTAGAAAATCTCTTGTGGAAAAGATGAACATCTCCCTCAAAAAGGTTTCAAGACTTCAAACTCTTAATAAAAAAATAACGTTTTCACAACCCTATCATGCATTTTCTCCACCATGAAAACTGCAATAAATCTTGAATATCTTAATGATTGAACTCTTCAAAATATGAGCTCAATCTACATGCTTGCAACATAAAATATTTCGAGTCGATGAATTCTAAAGACTGTCTTACATCTAACCTGCAATAACTGGAACAAAGACATAAGATTGGTTCATTTAGTTTTTTACCCGTTATTACCACGCTCTTCTTAACTTAAAGAATCACTCTTCCTGTACACACCCAATTGTTTCTAGGTTGCATTGGTTTTACGCACAAAGCATGTCTAACTGTTGGGTACTGCAACTTTAGCTTGGACAGAATTGTAGAATTACTAATTTTCTATTGGTTTTTTATTTTATTGTTTTTGGCACCTTAGTGTTTGTTAATTATTCTCTAATCTCAATTTAAATGATTGTTTTAGATTTCTTTCTTTATCCTCCATTGTTGTGTGTAACAAGTGTTGGACTGTTTAATAATTATTTATTAATTACACTGCAGATTCTGGCCGCCTGGACCCAATCAGCATTACAGTGAAGTCAGACAGATTTGGCCTTGGAAGGGCTAGTGTTTTAAAAGAAATTTCAGAACGTAAGGCCAAAAAACGTGCACAAAGAATCAGCCAACAACCTGTTTGTAGCATAGAAGACTATAGGAAACGAATATCAGAGAAAGCAACAGAAAGGGCAACAAGATCTGATCTTAATAAAAGTCAAAGGGCTTGTGAGAGATTAGACTTAGAAAAGGTACATTTAATATTATTATATTGATGTCGGTAATGAAATTCACATTAAGATATTCATTAAGTTATTGTTATTAAAGTCCTAATCTTCATGTAAATGGTTTTGGATTACTCAGCATTTAGGATGAACATTATTTGAAATTATTTAACAATTTATTTTCACAGGATATTAAAAAGCCAGACGAATTATGGTTCTGGCCTGAGAGATTAAAGGACCCCGATTCTGATTTGGAGCAAGAAGAAGACGAAGTTGATTTTGAGGTATTCTTTTACCAAAATTGTTAAGCCCTATATGTACTTTTCAAATTATGGTATGATCCATGTACCAGTTGCAATGTTTTGCTTCAATACTTTTACTTCCCTTCCTGACAGAATTGTAAAATTTCATAAATTTTACATACATCACAAAAATCTTATCTTATTGATGTGAATCTAAATGACTGAATAAGTTGAAGATTCAGTATGACTTCGGACTAATTAAAAATTATTTATTTATTTAGGTACTTTTTTATGTAAGCACATACAGGAGGATACCGACAGGTGTTGATGGTAATTCTGAAGTCTCATCTGTGGAATTCTATGACACTTACCAGTGTATGGCTAAGCGCTGCATGTGGAGTGTTGATCCGCCAACATCATAGACTACAGCCCGAGATTCACGCATCATCTTTATTATTATAGGAATTTACTATCCTCCATCTGGGATCGAACCCACAACCTTTTACTTGCAAAGCAAATGCTTTGACCATTGAGTTATACCCCATTTCAAATATACTAATCTTGGGGAAATGTTAACTGGAATATGTCCTCGAGTACATTTTGTTTTAACTAGGTAATTTAGTTATTGTTGGAAATGAGTAACTATAATTAAAAATGGGTTATTATAATTGAAAAGGTTTATAAAATAAATAAAATTACTGTATATTTCTAAAGGTTGATTGTAATTGGGAGAAATTTCCCAACTGGCATAAGGGATCAAGCTATAATTTCAAGTGTGTTTTTAAGCAGAATTCATTTTAATGATGCATTTTTTTTTTAAATTGAATGTCTTATTTTAATTGACGTTTGTGTTTTCAAGATATATTATATTCATCACTAACTGGGGAATATTCGAATTCTGAAACGTATCTTCCCCTGTAAAGCAGGAGCGTCAATATATTAGGCGTTTTTTTTTGGTTTTGGTGTAAATCAGGGGTCGTCAACCTTTTTATGCCTAGCACCCACGTGCCTATTTTTCATGGTAAAATTACCCTACTGCCCACCAACCTTGCTATATTTCAATTCAGTATATGGGTGGAAAAAATTCTAGAAGGAATGTAGATTTGACCAACGCCCACCATGGAAGCCCATATCGCCCACTAGTGGGCAGCACGGACCAGGTTGACAACCCGTGGTGTAAATGGAGAATTTTATTGTCTTACTTTTGGCATAGTTATGCCTTTCTTGTGTCTAGCTGTTAGTTTCCCAAGAAGAAAGAGTAGTGTCAAAATAGAAGGCAACCCAGCCTAAATGCCAGTCAAAGCTTTGGACCCTATAGTTTGAATGTCCCCAAGACTAATGAAAATATATATATATGCTTACAGAAGTATTGCCTTAACTATTCAATATAAGTTTAATTACTTTGCTATAATATAAATTATTTACACCCATGAGCTAAAAAAAGAGGAGTAACTAAATTTACAAACCTTGTTCACACTAGCTTGCCAGTGATATTATTTAGCAATAACTATTTAAGTAATACTATTTTTGCCAGGGGTCAATGGACAAAGCGTTTGCTTTGCAAGCCAAAGGTCGTGGGTTCGATCCCCGAAAGATTTTTAATCGACTTCTTAGCTCTAAAATACCTTCGTTTGCTGTGAATTTGAACCATCACCCGTGAAATGTCAGTCATAGCCTATTAATTAAAATTGGTAGTAGACGAAAGTCGTCCCGTAAAGACTACCCATTCATAGTAAATATGTAATAATAAAGGATGATACATGAATCTCGAGCTGTAGTCTATGACGTTGTCGGATCAGCACTCCACATGCAGCATTTAGCCATATACACCATGGTAAGAGTCATAGAATTCCACAGATGAGACTTCAGAATTACTATCACCATCTGTCAGTATTCTCCTGTATGTGTTTACATAAAATAAAATAAAACTACAATTTTTATATTTATATTTTATATAATTTACATAAAATTTATTGTTTTGTCGAGAATTCTGCTGATTTTTTAAACCATATTTTTCAGCCTTCAGAAAAGCTCAAGATGCTCACAAGGTATCTGCGTGAATGTCACCTGTATTGCATCTGGTGTGGCACACAGTTTGATGACCCTGAAGACATAACTTCAAATTGTCCAGGACCCACATCAGATTGCCATTAGCTTATATTTTTTATTTAAAATACAATATAATCTTGTTTGGTTGGTGGAATGTGAATGGATAAATAAAATATTGTTTACATGTGACTGAAGCCTTTATTTTAATTTTAAAATGTTATGCTACTATGAGCAGTACAGCCGTAAAAGTAAATGTCAATCCATCAGTACATGTTATCGATTGTCATTGATTCAATGATTTAATCGTCAAATCCATCTCCGTGTAACAAACATAAAGGAATAAGTGAGAGACAACAAAAAATGTTCATTTAAATTGGTATCATTTACAATTACACCCAGATGTGATACAGCAGTATCAAAAATTAGCTTCTAAAATATTACTAAAATTACTTGTTTTGGACAACAGCTTAGGTTCCGATTGTTTTAAAAATTAATTTTGACTTTCATTCCAAATGTAACGTTACACAATTCATTTGTTAGGTAGGAATGTGTCAACAGTTGGTTTAGTACTAGAGTCTTAAAAAGAAAAAGTAAACATTTAGAGTCTGAACAAATGTTAAAACCCTTAAATATAAATTTAACCTACGCATACACTAGAACTTAAGTCTATTTTTAAGTTGAATGCATAAAATTCAGTGTGCACATTAATTATCACATGAGCAATAACAAAATATTTCAATTGACGCTCAAGATGTCAAACCGTTATACTTAATTCTAGGTTGCACACTGTTTTTTATAATTCACACCAGATTGTAGAGCTCTACTTGGCGGTCGACTCCAGAAGGAAGCTACCTTCATGAAATACAGGTAATCAAGAGGCGCTCAGACAAGTTGGCCCAGGTTTAGTCCTCCACACTCTCATTATGGTCGGAGGCGGCGTTGTCGGAGGTGGCGCCGTTGTCCTTATTCTCGTGAGCTCGTGGGGAAGGGGAACGAGAGCGGGACTTGGACTTGTCCTTCTCCTTGCTACCGGAGCGGGATCTCGGCCTAAACAATAAAATACACATTAACACAAAAACAGTATTTCAAATAATTGGATTTGAAATGGAGGTGAAAATCTGTGCGGAACATTTTTTGATGTATTTCAATTTGAATTTTAAAAATAAATGATGATTATACTTTAACAGTCTACATACAAATAATATTTATAATTTTAATTTGATGTTAACTGCAACGGCTTGCAGTTAATGTCATAAGGCTGCAAAGAGTGCAATAATGCAGGAAATAAATATATAAACAAGGTATCCTATGTTATGACAATCTTCTTCTTCGTGTCAGCGACCATAACAGTTTTAATAAGTTATGCATATCGTCAGCATGATATTGTTACACCACATTTAAAAAAATATATAAGCCAATATATATTTATTAAAAGGTGAAACAAGTGGTCTGCTTTACAAAGGCTAGAAATATGTATTAAGCATTTACTCAACATGATATATCATTATCACCAAAATTGAGCTGATAAGTTAATCTTACATTCCTGATTGAAATGTTGGTGCTTCAGGTTGTAAAAAGCCTTTTATTTTGTAAATGTACAAACAAGTTATTACTTTTATTAATATATTATTTTTTTCTACACCTCATATTGAAAATACATATTTTATTCAAGTAATATGGGTTTCTAAAACATTGATTTCTAAACAACTAGGCAGCATGCCTAACAACTTTTTTACATATACAAGTTACCTGGAGTTGCGCTGCGAGCGCTGGCTGGCAACAGACTTGGAGCGGGAGCGCGAGCGAGAAGCCGGTGAAGCGGAGCGCGCCCTGTTAGACAAAGAACACATGCTCATGCATCAGTCGCGGAATAGGTGGAAGTACTACACATTAACTCTTGCTTTACGATGATTTGTATTCACTATGACTCGACTCTAATAATGACAATATCCATATAAAATATAATAGATACTGATTGAACAATTTTTGTATTCCTCCGTAATATTATTAAGTATTAAATAAAATTATAATAATGTATAGTTATTCATTTGTAACGATGCATAAATTATTTGTGGAATAATCAGGGATAGAATCACGTGTACATGTCATGCATCTGTGCAGACAGATATACTTTTTGTCCGGGCACAAGACCCGGTTCGCGAACATTTGGTTAGTGTGATCTCAGGTGGGCACGCGTAGACATGCCGACTGAATTCTTTACATTAATAAAGCCTGCTTACTAAGAAAATCACCCACTTCGGTGATACAAAATATTTTATTTAAATGTGAATAATATTCTCTTTTCAAATAATTGAATTTGCAATTAACTGTGCCGGCAGTCACCATACTATGGCCTGCTATCCAGATGACTCTTCAATTATTTTTTTCCTTGGTAAGTCTTTTTCCAGAGAATTTTTTGACACTAATATTTTCATGTAAGAGCATAAAACAGGGACGAATTTTAAGTATCAAGAAAATAATCAATTTACAAAAAAAAAATAAGAAGCTTGTTACGACAGTATATTGCTACTACATTCCAGGTGCCTCTATTACCGAGGAAGTAATAATTTAAAATAATTAATAAACAATGCAAAGAAAAATATGAAAGCTTTCATCACAGAAACCATTCAAGACATAAAACAGGCTAAAATATTTAAATATATTTATTCCAAATGGGTATTATCTAATTAAATTTACCGGAAACCAATCTGACATCAACTATAATGAAAGATGAGAAGCCAGACACTCACTTGGATCGGGAGCGTGAGTGAGACTTGGCCACCGGAGACTTGCTCTTGGGGCGAGTCTTGGAGTTGGAGCGAGAGCGAGACCGGCTGGAGCGGCGGCTGCGAGACCTGCAATATACAGAAAACATACAATAACATAGCTTTAATTATGTAGCAGATTTATCCGCAATTTATGGCACACTTGTTTAGTATTTCATCAGAATATTTATTATCATCAAGGTAATCAGCCCCGAAAGATGATAGATAAATGTCATCATTAAAAAAATGTATTTGGCCTGTCATTGATGGGAACAAAGAATAAATAATAAAGATATTAGTTATCCTAAACTGAGAATGAAAGCAGTTTTCAAAACCAAAAAAGGTGCAATCACAGGGCCTTAGGGTTTAAGGCAGATTTAACATTTTGAAAAAATCAAATTCAAAAAATAACAATTTGATAATTTCTAAATATTTTTAAATATAAAGAATGTTTATGTCTCTACATGGCTGTCTCCAAAAGGTGTATTTTATTGAAATATATAAGAAGTACTCCTTTTACATGAGCCTTTAATTTTACAGCTTTTTGTATGAAATGCATACGAGTTACAAAATATGTCACAGGATTGAGAAAAACGCAAAATACAAACGCATTTGAGAAATATGCTGTTATCACAATTCTGCAATTATTATTTTCATGGAGAGACTGAATAGATTGACGATATTAGAACAAAAAGTCAAACAATTGTCGAGGGCAATGTTTAGTTTAATACCTTGATCGGGATCGAGAGCGACGCCGGGAACGACTGCGGCTGCGACTGCTGGATGAGCCGGAGCGCCGCCCGCCGCCCCTCCCTCCTCCGCCGAGGCGTCGATCCTCGACAATGCGAATGCGACGACCATTCAGCTCGGTGTTATCCAACTTCTCAATGGCATTCCGCATGTCCGTGTGAGTGGCAAACTCCACAACACTGCAAATAAAATATATATTTACACATTAATATATCACTTAAACAAAAAATGTAATGAATACTTTAGTTCATTGCATCAGATAATAGTTATCATCAAGGTTTTCAGACCCGAAAGATGAAAAAAGATGTCATCATAAAATAAATTTAAAAATAATAATATTGCTTAGGAAACATGTTCTTAAATTATATTTATATTAATCAAATATATTTTTTTTTATGATTCTACACACCAATGTGTAATATCTGTAAGTTATTAGCAAAATTGTATACTAATTGAATGCTCAAGAAAATTAAGCAGTATCTGACTATTTAATGAAATAAATTAGATTTACCAGAATATAAGCTTATAAAAAAGTTATAAAACTGAAAGTACATGGCACAAAACAATTAGTTTTTTGGACAAACATTTGAACAAAAATATTAAACGAATATCAGTTACTTCAGTAAATAATCAGGGATGGTGCTATATTTATTGGGTATAAAGAAAACTAAACACAATCGGGAATATCGTCAATGGTGAAGCTTAGCAAAAATATGCCTTTTAAGATATTGCATCGTTTATCAATAAAAATCCTAATTCCTCTTTAACTTAGTAGTAGAATTTTATTGGTCGGCATGTAAAAACCAAAATGATTCAAGCAGTGTTAGCTATATGACAAACATTCAATATAATATTACCCTTCATTCTTTCTCTGCTTGTGAGCATCAGCATAGGTCACCTCCCCAGCTTGGCGCATGAAATCCTTCAGGTCCTGAAAGCAATCTTGCATTACAACACAAACACAACACCACAAAACCTACATCTACATGCCAGAGAGATCCACTTGTTAAAGATTTAGGGGACCGAGCATACCTGCATACCTATATACTACTACATTGTAGGAAATCATATTATAAGGTGAAGTACATAAAACCTGTAACAAAAGCAGCTCTCTGGCAGCCATCTAACAAGCACGTATCACATGATGATTTATGAATGATCAGATTACTCACTGGTAACAGATCTATCCACATTCTGGAAATTTAGGATCCTCAAGAAATAGCTTTGATAACACTATTAAAAACAGTATTCGACATTTTAACAATAACAATGACTTTTGAACCTTTAAAATAAATAAGTCTAAATAATTACCAAGAAGAGTGATTAAATCAACAGATTGTGGATTCTTATCATATATTCCGATTATTATCAGTGATGCAAATATAAAGAAAGCAATATTTTTTTCACATGTAACATTTTTCAATTTAAATGTAAGTACAGATGTGTTTAATTCCATGTATTTGATTAAATACATATGAATTTACTCAGCTGAATAAGAGTACACATTGAAAAACAAATTGAGAAATAAGTCCCTCAGAATCAGATGCCTTTAAAATAATTTATATTCTTAATTTGTCTTCCTTGTCTACTTCCATCACGGATTGACATTATTTACATTGACTATTGTGATGCCCAAAAGAAGATCCAATGTGGAAGCAACTCTGTAATAATAACTCAAATAACATGTTGCAAGTATCGCAGGGCATCTGATCTTCAGTCGCTGGGCGCCTCGTCTTCACTGATGGCTGCTCTGCCTTGCCGGGACCGGTTGTAATCATGTCCAGAAGCATTCCGTTGGTTGTTTCGTATTGCCGCTTGACTGCTTGTGCCTCGCTGCTTACGGTGTTACTGCTGTGTTTACTGCTCGCTGCCCCGTGATCCTCATCCAAAATTATGCGATGACAGTTGTTTGTTGCCTCGTCTCCAAAATCCTTGTTTTCCAACAATAAGTGCCATCAATACAGTTTTCCTTTTATGCGATTATCTTCAATTATTATCATCCAGTGTGCTTGCCAAATAGTCGTCTACCTCCATGTATTCTTCATTAGATACATTCTCGAATTCAGTAAAAACTTCCTCATTATCAGTTGTATAATTCCATTTGCATGTCATAATGGATGATTCTCTTGGTTGGTGCATTAATAGGTGATGCTGCTTGGTAGTTCGCGGGTATCAAATCCGTATTCTTCTTGCAATGTATCTGGATATCCTTGATGGTTCCCCGATGATGAATGAAGAGGTTGGAATATTCTTGTTCGTTCCCATATTAACGGTTCCAAATTTTCTCAATATATGCTAATCTGTATATGAACCGATGATCATAATATTAAATTTAAGTAAGTCGTGATCGACCTATGTTTGACTTTTGACAGTTTCAGCTAAATAGTTAGTTTCAGCTAAAACTAAAACAGAAGTCAAAATTATCTGTCCGATGAAGAACTATTTTCAGTCGGTCACCAATATATTTTGGTCATAATATTGTGAGCAATAATAAACATGTGATCATACAATGATGGTCCATAATATAAAACAAAAATACAGATTAACATGGACATCATTATTTAAGTTAGGATACAGAGTTGCTGTGATCATTAAGGTTGCAGATGCAGGTTTCAGTGTCACAAGAGCATCGACGTTTGGGCTCACCTAATGATGAAGTGAAAGTAGCAATATAGTAGATATAAGTAGTGACACAATAAATAAAATGATTACTCGTGATAGTCGGCAGGCCAGAGGTTACCTTCCGGTTAGCGGCCCAACCGTAAGCCACTGGTCCTAGTCCTTAGTCACTGGCGCCAGGGCCGCTCAAGGGAACCGGAGACTTCATAACCGAGACACCTCCCTCAGAGTTCTTACGCTGGTACCGCTAGTCGTGGTAGTGGACTCTTTGAAAACAACATGTTTGGTCTTTTTGTTTCAGTTCAATCATACATACACAATACAAGCATAGGTTTTGTAAATGCACTAAATATAAATAGACAATACATAGACTATCATCGGGCATGCAATATATATTTCAATTAAATCTAAACGGGAAGTCATCGGTGGGGGCTCTGAGTGGAGTCGCTCGGTCAGTCTCGCGGGGGGTCCTTGAGGCTCCTTCCTTGAGGCTTCTTGTGGATGCTTCCGTCAGCCAGGACTTCTCCGGATCGATTGTCATCTCATCTCTCATGTTTCGATAATCTCTTTGGCAGAATCGATTGTGAATCTTCGGGCAGCTCTTGAGGTGCTTCCAAGCTTTGGCTTCTCTCTTGTGTGGTCGGACAATCTGCGAGACGGCTGGAGGTCACGATCCCTCACGCGCAAGTCAGCCGGCCAACTTGGTCATCGACGGCCAACACTTCCACGGACACAAGGAATACGTCAAGCTAGGGACCTAAAAAGGTATGAAGCTAAAACGATGTCGGTTTAAAAGATGCATTATAATTTATGATGTCGTTTTGCTTCATCAATCATCCCTCTATGAATTGATAACGAATCCTCATAAGATAAAGTACATTTAAGTAGGGAGAACTTTAACATCGTTGGAAAGGTCATTAGTCCCATTATAATAATTTATAATTTTATGACGATTTCGAAATTAAAGCTGGCTCAAATTTAATAAATAATTTAATGTCGCATTGTTTCAATATGCATCTTTGGTCTTGAAGGTCTTATATAGTTTTATACACTCTGCATATTGCCCCACAATGAGAGCTACAATATTTAAGAACTTTTAGTTGATTTATAAAACAGATATTAACGTGAATGCTCCCAAAATGGTATGAATACAATTTAATCAAACGTTTAGTATCCATCAAGTGATCCTACATGAAGTAGACAGACATTTCTTCGCTATCTCTTGGCAACAAAACATAAAATATGAATGATCATTGATTAGAATGACAGTCAATGGACATAAGCTTACCTGCCAGCTGATTCGACTTGAGAGATTCTCAACGACGAGGCGGAACTCGGTGCTTGTCGGGGGCCCGTACCCGCGGTCACAGTTGGAAGAAGGTGTCACACTGAGTCACACGCAACACGCACTCTATTACTTATTTGTTCAAGGTACATTGACACAATTATAGCACAACAGCGGCTCGTGCCACATCTCTAAACACTTGCAAAAATCAAATTCAGATACTCGCAACAATCCATTGGAACAATTTAAATATATTTAAATCATCTATTGAAGTTAATTGAATTAAAATAAATAAAAACTAATATCCAACAATGTATCACCAATGTCGGGTTGAGTCTTGTGACCAATGCAGTATCGGTGAATTTCAATGAACCCAAAATTATAACAGAGTGTTGTTTTATCTTTAAAGATTGTAAAAACATAATGAAACTTAGGATTACATGAAAAAATTGTATTAAATCTTAGAAAAAGTATGTCTAGTAATAAATTACATGTTATTTTTAAAAAAGAAGTTAAAATTATAATTACTAATCTACTTAAATTTAAGAGAATTTAGAGATTACTAGTCCCAAAATTATATATATTCAGGACAAAAAGAATTAAGAAATATTATGAGAACAATCATTGACACGGGATTTGGAAATTGGAAAATGGGACAGGATCGACGATACGACATAAACAGGATACAAGACAATGACTCCAGGAAATGTGATCATTATTCATCATATCTTACTAGTAGAGTACTAAATGAAATATCATTAATAAAGAAAATGGCATATTTTCAAGAATACATTTAGTTTCTCTTCATGCTTCTTGGCTTTAGCTCCTTTTATAATAACCATTAACAAAATATTTTTTTCTTAATGCATAATATATCGGGCAGTCCAGTGGTTAAAGCGTTTTTCAAAGGCAGTCAGTTCAAATCCCAACAAAGCTTAATTTTGTTTAAATTTATTTAATCAAATGTAAGCTCTCAAATACCCCCGTTAGAAGTGAGCCACCCCTTTAAGGACAAAAACAAAAAATGACCAGCCCTCGAGCGTCAGGCTGATCATCCGATCTCCTTAAATACGCTAATTATTGAACATCCATTATGAAATTATTTCGTTTTTTTCGATCGATATTTCTTGGTGGAATTCCATATCAGATATAAAATAAAAGATTCTTTAGAATTTATTCCACATATATTTTTTTTGACGACATGTTTCACAGCCAGGTCGGATGGCCATTTTCAAGACTTGAAAATGGCCATCCGACCTGGCTGAAACATGTCGTCAAAAAAAATATATGTGGAATAAATTCTAAAGAATCTTTTATTTTATATCCCATTATGAAATGCTGTGATGGCCAAGTCAGAAGCTTTACAATAAATGATAAATACCAGACTGGAAATAAGATATTCAGGTATTGGGACAGTGGCAAGGATGATGAGGGAGGGATGTGGTGTCGTACTTGTCGCGGCTGCGTCCCCTCCGCGGGGGGGCGGCCCCGTGGCGTCCCGAGTCGCGCCACATGTCCGCCCCACGCGGCGTGCCTCGCGCACGCTCCACAGACACCCTGCAACAACACAACACGCGCACTGCGCTCAGTCCCTGGACCAGACACCGGGGTCACCGGGGGTCACCGGTGCCAGTTCCCTCCGTCTGCTAAGCTTAGCATACCGCACTGAGGCATCAATAACAGATTTCCAGATTATAATTTAGCAGACTCTCATGTCAGAGCATAACCGTCCCTCATGTATTTTAAAGTTGCAACTGCATGTCTAACAAAAGGAGAATGCAGTAAGTTACATTTAGGTGGCACTACACGTCAAACCAATCGATCAAACCACGGGCTCCTAAAAAAATCCCTTTGGCGGGCATGGTGCTGTATTATGAAATATAAAGTTTGAATAATCCAGCGCCGTGCCCGCCAAGGGGATTTTTTTATAAGCTCGTGATTGGATGAAATGGTTCGACTGTGTATGGGCGGGCACGCATTGACTTTTGCGAATAACAGTCGGAACCTTGTAATCCTAAGAGAAATATTCAAAAGGTTATTTTATTGCATCAACATATTTAAGAGGAAGTCCCAGTGCGGGGTGCTGCAGCTAGAGAGGAGGCGATCAGTTGCAGGATGTCCTGGAGCGCCGGTCCCTGTGTGTGGGCTCACTTGTCTCCATATCGAGGGCCGCCGCCTCCGCCCCCGCCTCCTCCTCCTCCTCCTCGGTAGTCGCCACGGCTGTCGCGCCCGTCGCTGCCAAACTCCCGGCGCCGCTCTATGCCACGCGCTTGCTCCACCACCACCCTGCCAACACAACAACCGCAGACTCAGCTCCTATTGACCCACTGGCAGCTGCCGGCTCCCATCGCCAACCTTCGCTTCTTCGGCTCATTGCTCTTCTTCCACATCAACTTAATTCACAAATCACGTCCAGGCTAATTTTGTTTGATTCGAATAAAGATTTAATAATCAAGAGCATCCAATGCAGACGGTATAATTCTAAAGTGGTACAACAGATTTGATTAAAATAAATATATTATATTTATTAAAAATAGATTAATAAAAAATGTATTTCTTTTGTGATAAATTTCAGTGAATCAAATTTTATATTATTTATGTGTAATGAGTGTAAAAATACAATATTTAATACGCCATACTGATACCAATTTTTACCAAAGTGGCAGCAAGTCTTAGTTGAATCTTGGCAAAATGTTCATAAACAAATTTATTGTCACACTTTGATACATTTTTTTAAAAATCTCACTCACGGATTCAATTCTAATTGACTGATATTTGATAAAAAATAAAGATTTATAGACTTAAAAATTGGTTGATGTGATTTGTAAACTAGTTTTTTCTTTCAATTTTACAATTACAACACCGCAGTCAGCACTAAATAATAAATAGTTGTAACTTCAATGTAAATAAAATTGACAATGATTATGGTTTTTGTTCTTTATCATACAATCCAATATCTATTGTTTGCTAATTTGTAGCATCAAATAAATAAAATGTTTACATATTTTAATGCTACTTGATTGCTTTTAGTCAATGATAAAGTAATTTGACAAATAATTATATATTCAGATGTTCATATTATCATCTATTTAGATAAGTGGTTTAATGTGTATTCAAGTGAAATATACAACAGGGGTCGTCAACGTTTTTATGCCTAGCGCCCACTTTTGTCTATTTTTCATGGTAAAATTTCCCTGCCGCCCACCAACCTCGCTATATTTCAATTCAGTATATGGGTGGAAAAAAATCTAGAAGGAATGTAGATTTGTAAATTTACAAAAACCACCCACCACGGAAGCCAGTACGGACCAGGTTGACGACCCATGTTATACAACAATAAAATTGTAAATAACTAGTAATAAATTCTGCATATATTATATACGAAATATTTCATGAAAAAGCAAGATTGTGATGCATTTATTGCAATTATTTATCAAGAATAATTAATGCAAGTTATTTTTTGTTCAGCAGTAAAAGTGGCATCAAGGTTTTCAGCCCCGAAAGATGAAAAACATCATTACAAAAAATAACATTAATAAATATAATAATAAAAAATAATTTCATTACATTTATTTGTACATTTTCATAGATAAATTTAAATATTAATGATCACCTGGTTAGAATTCTATATTCAGAAGATATATGAGAGTATTTATTACCCTTTTCAGATATTTATATATTATATTATCTCCACTAATATATTTTGATAACCTTTCTGTTACATACAAATATACAATCTTGCTAAATTCATTACAAATTTAATAATCCAAAGTTATTAAAATATATAAATATATAAGTAAACATACCGTTCCCCTAATAGTTCTTTTCCATTCAGTTCATAAACTGCATCATCGGCATCTCTGTGGTCATCAAATTCCTGAAAGAAACAACCCTTCAATGATAACCTTTCCTCCATCACATGAAATCTCATTGAAAACTATTTTTTGTTCAGCAGTAAAAATGGCATCAAGGTTTTCAGCCCCGAAAGATGAAAAACATCATTACAAAAATAATTGATAAATAATTTGAATAATATAATAATAAATAATGAATAATAATTTGATAAGCAATGACAAAAACCACAAAAAAAACAGATAGCCTTATCTACACCAGTGTTATTTGATGTATCAGGTGCCACCCACTGATTATAGAAGTTGATTGAGTTGATTCTTAAGTACAGAATCAATAAAAGCATGTCTTATAATAATGTAATAATCAGATAAATTTTATGAAGCAGATGTTGTGTATAAAAACAATAGTGTGCATTTTCTTCGTTTGCTTTCGATGTGTGATCGCCATATGAATTTGGTTTTCTAAATATTAATGAAACCTTACAAGGTGCACATAACATGTACAGTGGTACCTCAACATATGAGTTTAATTCGTTCCGCAACCTTGCTTGTATTTTAAATTACTCGTATCTCAAAGTATCATTAAATAGCTCCGATGCACGACCAGTTGGGACTTTTTCTGGTCGTTTCTTGCTAAGCAGATTGTTCAACAAAGTATGCTCGTATTTCATAGCAAAAAACGCTCGCTCGACGGCTCGTATCTCAAAAAACTCGTATGTCAAGATACCACTGTATATGCAAAAATAGTTTCTTTTGCCTAAAATATTTTAAAAGTAGTTTCTTTCAATGAAAAAGTGTGCTCAAGCTGTCAATATTCTTAAGCTATTTTGGTGATTTAAAAAAACACAATTTAAAAAAAAACAATCAAAAGAAATTAACAAAAAAAAGATTTTTAAAACAAAACTGGTTGGTTCATCAAACAAAAGTCAGAGAAGATATGACAGGAATTTAGTCATTTGAAAAGTGAAAAATAGTCGGAGTGGAAATGTGGTAAATGGTTTAACCTTAACTACTTGTGATTCCATTAGTTATAAAATATATTTTATTTTGAAAAAAAAAAATTGGATCATAAATTATTGATTGCTTTAATTTTTTTGTTAGAAGATATCCTTACCACAAAGCCATATCCATTCTTGATGAGAATGTCCCTGGTCCTTCCGAATCCTTTGAAGAACTTGACCAGATCCCTCTCCTTCACACCGAAGGGAAGTCCTCCGACATACACGCGGGAACCCACCATCTAAAATAGAAAATCAATTGTAAGTGCTACAAAATTTACTTTTAGTATATTAGGTAATAATAATTAATTAGTTATATTTTGTTCAGCAGCAAAGGTAGCATCAAGATTTTCAGCCCCGAAAGATGAAAACATCATCACAAAAATAACTGATGAATATTGCGAAAATCAAGGATATTTTATAATTACTAATTTAAGGCAAATGTCATCTTTAATGTATAAGATATACATTTTTTGTTATAGATATTAATATTAGATTTAGTTATAAATGTTAGGTATTGTTTTTATAGTAATGCTAGTCATTGTGAGATGTAACAATTTATTTAAATAAGAACAAAACATTTTCAAAACCAAAGTGAATTGATTTTAAGAGTTAAGTTGTGGTCAATAATAATAGTGCTTTCATTCCAACAGGATTGGGTTATATTCAATACAACAAGCATGGTGACTTCAGGAATTTTATGATAAAATTAGAATTTGGCACATAGTAATAATAGTATAGTAAATTAAAGGACAAATTATATTTAAGACCACTATCAGTGATATCAATGTTTAGATGGTAGAAATAATCTATGAATAGCTTATCTAGAGTATTTTAAAGCTCTATACAGGAAAGTGAAATGACACCTATTTATTATTCTATATTCATTGTTTGTACCGAATTTCTAGTTAACCAGTACTAAAAATATGTACAGCAACATATTGAGTCGTATGTGAAGGCATATACTCCCAGAAGGTTACATATACCAACAATATCGATAGCACTTACGACATTCTGGTTTCAAAAATATTTAATGAGCCGGCATTACTTTAAATAACTATGTGCATTCGAGCAGATATCAGAAATGCACGGAACATAAAAGCGAACACGATGATAAAATGGCGTCCATTAAATTGGAAGACTTTCTTATGAAAGCAGCCGCGTGGAAAAACACGTTTCGCAGAGGACGCAATGGCCGATCGTGGTTGTCGGCAGCGAATAAACATACAAGCGTTTCATTAAAAGTAGGTGGTTTACCTTGATCGCTGTCTGCAGTGGCGTGAGCCTCCGCTACCGCGTGCTAAAGTTGGGGGGCGTTGAAGAATAATAACAACACCTAGATGGCTCGAGGAGGGATCAAGAGGAAGCTGCGACTGGCGGCGTCGACAATGTCGAAATTGTACGGGGTCTCAGCTAGCGTCACCGGAAGCACTTGAATCATAGACAAATGAACCAAACCGCTTAGGTATTTTAAATTGCATATTACATACTTGGGTAGGTATATTTGTTTTCATTTAATTCTTTCATATAATATTATTGGAAATCAGAAACTGAAAATATTGAAATATAAAATATATAAATAACTAAAACAGCCAAAAATTATTTAAGAATAATAATATCAAAAGTTTCATCCTTTTTTTTATTGATAATACCTCAATACTTCAGCGTTAATAATTTATTAAATCATAAATCAAAATCATCTCACATGAGTAATGACGTATGTTATTTATTATTTTATTTGAGAAGTAGCATTCCAAAGAGGTAATTTGGAATCTTAGCACATTGAATGCGTGCTTGCCAGTGTTAAAAGGAATGACAGAATAGCCTCCGGATTTTCAAAAACTAGGCCGGAGGTCATTGTTTTATTTTTTGCTTGTCAAATTTTTTGAGAGTTCAAGGCCGAATTTTTTTATTTGGAATAATTGTTTTTGACCATATTTAAAAAAAATCGAATAGAAATTTGATGTGGGGTCATTTTTTGCAATTTTTGAAGGCCCAAATCAAAATCTTAAGACGTACGTAATTTTCATAAAAATTTTAATAGTATGAATTCGCTCTTCGCGGCCATTGAAGCGTATGTATACAAATTTAAATTGTGAGAAACATAATTAGACTTTATGCAAATATATACATACAGGTATATACTTTGTTCAAACATTTGAATTTTTTTATTTTTTATATTTTTAATTTTATTTCACTAAATTTGAAATAACTACGTTTATTTTATCATTATAAAAGGTGTATTTTTTCAATTTTTGTTTTTCATAATATGTTGTATAGGATTATAAATTTTCATCATAATTGTATATTACCTACTAAATAATGATAAAAACAATAAAATTTATTTTGCCCCATATGGCTCAAATCAAAAGCCATTAATTAAAATTTCAATTATGCTTGTAAAACTTGATATATTATAACAGCAAAAGTTAACATATAAATTGTTATTTATTTTTTACAGTAGTCTGATAAAGAAGTTACCTACCTTATGCTAACTTTTATTTTACTGACGAATACATTGGAGGCTTTGTGTACCTATAGTTAATCCAGTGTATGAAGAACCCTATGACACATTTATTGCCCCTTGTAAAAGGGATGGGGCAAAAATATTTATTTCGATTAGGTCGATTTTTTTTCTCTTCTTCTTCGAAAAAAAATCGAATTTAAATTTGAAGTGAATCGTATATAAACATCTCTATTTTAAAAAAATTGAATTTAAAGTGCAGCGAATATTATATTTGGAAAGTTTTAGCTTGATACGTATGGCATTTTTATTGCTCTGTGTAAAAGAGATGGGGGGAACATTTTTTATTCTATTATATCGATTTTTCTTCTCTTCTTCTTCGAAAATAATTATATTTTGGTATCATTTTTTCCCGCATGGTAGCGTGTGAATCAGTACAAATGTACGACTTTTAGTAGCGCGTTGTTCTTCGATCGATTTGTGTTTTTTGTTGTTGTAATTATTATATTTATTGTTAGTATTGTTTAAGTTGCCTCATTAAAGAAAACATTCGAGATCGGGTCGCGGATGCCCTAGGAATCGGTAAATCTACAATATCTCGGATCATAGAGGAGAAATACGGTGAATCTTCATTAGAAGAGAAAAAAATATTAACACCAAATAAGAAACGACAGAGGAAATGCTTAATTACAAAACCCAAAAGCTTTAATTTGGCAGCAATTCGGAATCACGTGTATGCATACTATGACCGCAACGAAATACCTTCTTCGTAGTATCAATCCGGTGGATTGGTTTGCAGCAACAGAATCTTGCATCTCGATCTCCATTCCTCTCGGTCCTCCGCAACCCTTTTCAGCTCAGCATAAGCGCTACAATTCATGTCCTCGAATACTTGCTGTAAATACTCCCGTCTAGGGCGCCCTCTACAGTTTCTACCCTCAACCATCCCCTCCACAATATCGTGAAGAAGACCATCGTGTCGCATGATGTGACCAATCCATCGGGCTCGCCTCTCTGAGATGGTTCTAATAAATTCTAACGAAATACCAACACTTCTTAAACTGGTAGGTTCTCTAAAGTCAGTGAGATTATTTCAAGGCAGTGCGACGTCTTTTAGTAAGCTTAGCTTAGTTATGTGCTAATATTTATCTCTACACTCGCTTTTCTTCATAATTTTCATATTACTAATATTATTATTTATAGATTGTTTTACATATCTCTTAAAACCTGTTAATATTCACTTATAATTGATTATAATTATAATATTTCATTTTAGTAGGTATTTACAAAAACAATCGAAAATACGATTATCTATACCCCAGCACTGGTTTTCGCAGCAATGCGAGATGGCGTTCTACATGCGTCAGATTTTGTATTATTATAGTTACAAATTGCCGTATTTTTTCTAATTTGTAACAATATGAATATATTTTTTATTATTTCGTTTTTATTATGATATATTTACTTAAAAAACTTATTATATATAAGAAGAGAGGCTTTTGTTTATGTTGATAAAATTAATATAGGTAGCGAACGTTTTTACAACATTATATCGGACGATATTTAGCACAGGGCAATAAATGTGTCATAGGGTTCTTCATACACTGGATGGACTATAACAAGTGGAACGACTTCATCTGAGACTGGCCCCGATAGTTGGACTTCTTTTTATGTATTCAAATATTTATTATTTCTCATACCCATTTATACCAGTAAGGACTCCAGTCTAATCTTCTTCTTCTTCGTGTCAGCGACGTCAAATTATTTTTTCCCAATATCTGGCAACATCGATAGCTCGTGTGTTGCCCAGCATTAGGTCCTGAGATGTGCAACTTGTTGGGCACATGGAGCAGCATCGTAGGTGTGAGGCGGTCTGCAGGTCTCCACAGTCGCACAATAGTGTCTCTCCCTGCCGAAGCATTCCCCACCGCTCGAGGTTGTCCTTTGTTCTACCAACTCCGGTTCTTAATCTGTTTAGGGATTTCCAGGTCGGACAGTCAAGGCTCTCCAGTCTAATAAAAAATCTTAATGATCCTATTGTTCATTCAAATATTGTAATAAAGACAAATAAAGTTTATAAATAAAAAACTGATTAAATATAAATATATTTATTCATAGTTTTTAGAAAACTTGAAAGCATTTAATGCTAGTATAATATTTTTTCTTAAAGCGTTTTTAAATATTCAATTTATAAAAGTTGGCATACAAATTTACAGATTATTTACAAAAATATCTAAGGAAGTATTTTTAGAAATACATATATGACAAGCGATTAATTTAAAAAAGGTAGTATTCAATGAGAACATTTTTTTTAATAACTAATAAAAATATTTTACAATAAACATCAGTAATAAGGGATGAAAAAGAAATGAGATACCTAAATCCTTTTATTTTTCACAATAATATAGCCAACATAAACATAATTTCAAAACCAAATAATCTCAAATTATAGTATTTTTTTCTTAGAACTATTTTAGTAAATTTGTGCATCATAGTATAAGTCAAAAAGATGGATATGGAGACATAGTGGTTTATAAGTTGGTGTTTATGCTTACAAAATGCATCTGTATGTCTGCTGTAAGCATTCTATCTTTCAATAACAAATCTTTATAAATATATAATATATATGTATTTATAAATATTTGTTATATAATATATAATCTTTTATAGTAAAAACTTAACTTCAAAATGTTTTTATTAAAACTAAATTAATACATTCTTAATAAAATAGTCATTTTAACATGGTTCTGCTTATGAAGCATAGTTTTTGAAAAAATATTTTTAGATTAAAAAACATATATATTTTTAAAACTTAAAATAATATATAAATGACACTGATAAAGGTGGCTAGAATATTATGATATAGATTATAAGGAACCACATGTGTCTTCAATTGGAATCCTATACATATAGAATTAAGAGATTATTTTTTAGATATTATGCTGTAATATTATTATTTTAAAAGCCTTTAAAAAATATAATTATTTTAAAAATATGTATAAAAGTGATGAAAATAATATAAATGACATTGAATTATAGTGTTATTAAGTTAGTTAGGATTATTTTATTCCATCAATGAATACAGTATAAACAATTCCATTACGAGCTATTTTCCTATTATATAAAATATAAATAGTATTCATTTTATAAAAGTGAGCTGACGACTATTCAATGAATAAATATCATGTTCACATATTTTTAGAGATCAAGCAGAAATGCTTACATTGAAATAATAATATTTATAAAACATACTAAACTATTAGAAACACAATACAACATAAATTAATTTCCCACAAAAGTGTCATCTAGAAAATATCCGGTAAAACATGACATGTTTTAATAGGTTATTAGCTTACTGAAGATGCTTCGCAACATGGCAATAATAATAATGATAAATTATATAATCATAAAAAATAATTGGATCCGTAATCAATACATTTGGTATTTATTATTATATTGAGTAGCTTTACTATTACACTTTAAAATTCACTTGTGAAGTTGGAATTCTCTTATAAATATAATTTAACTCTTCTCTGATATTGACTGTGCTGTATATATGTAACATATCGACCAGGATATGTTTTTTACAATGTTTTTACACCAACCGAATAATATTGAAATCGGTAGAAGATTATTCACTTCCATATTCGTAATGGATAGTTGAAATTATTACCAGCGATCATTAGTCAATTTTTGAGAATGCCGCATTAATAAAGTTTTTTTTTCACTGCACTATAGATTTAAGTCATTTATTAACTTGGGTTTATTATATATATATATATATATTATAGATGGCGTTTATTAGTTTTTTATTCCAATCATTTTAATTTGATTATGACATGTTTTTGCAATTACAATAGTTACTTTGAACTGGTTAACTCAAAATAAATGTCCACGACTTGATTTGTGGGCCCATTATTCATAAGAATTATTACATCAATGATATTCACATGCGATAAATACAGTATTTACATGAAACTCATTAATATGTTACACATCTGGATAATGTTTGTAACATTTCTGTATATGAAGATCTCATGAAATATTAACATTTTCAACATTTGGCATGTCATATTACTGCATAATTGATTCTCCCTCAGCAGACATAAAGAATGCAGATTCTCCTCTCCAGTTTCATTTGCCTACACATTATAACAATCCAGGAATACATTTTTAGCTTACCTAATCATTTCTCAGAATAATTATTAATATCTATTCAATACAATATTATCACATTCAATAGATGAATCACAGACAATGGTACTTCCACAATGGTAGAAAGATCTCTACTGCTTATTGACAGATTATATTTATACCATGAAAAATCAATTATAGATATCCATCGACATACAAATTCAAAATATATAGAATTTTGAGCTTTTAATTATTTCAAAGACTTAATAAAATAATCATCATCTAAATGAATCACGAATTATGTTAAATTAAATTGTTTTAAAGAATCAAGAATTCTTATAACCATATTTTACATTAGGGGTCTCAAGAAATAATACAATTTATGTTATGGGAAGTTCTTATTGTAAGCCTTGTGTCATAAGTGTATCAGTCTAAACTCATACTTGATCACTCCATCAAGACTCAACAGCAACTAATCATACTCATAAACAACTAATATTCATATGAAAATAGATCTCTGCAGTAAAATATAATGATCCTTAGATGGTTTGTTGTCTTTATAAGGATTGTTGTGCTCTATTTGTGGCATAGTATACAGCTGTCACTCTATTTTATATTCCATCTTATAAATAATTATGCTTGATCTTTCTATCCTTGTGTGTACTCTTGTGTTACCAACATAAATTACATATTGACACACTTCAGCTTCTTCTCAGTCAATCTCGTTGTAAATTGGAAGGAATTGGAAGTGTTGGGAACAGCCGGAGACTGCGGTTCAGGATCTCCTCCTAGTCTGACGAGGCACATCTTCAAGGCGGCTGCTCGTCTTCTTACAGCCCTCTCGAGAGCAAACAGATGATCGTCTCTCGCTCCGGGTATGTGTTCTCGCATAAATCTAGCAAGTCTTAATATGTACTCGGCGTTATGCCCTGATGGGCCGGTGGATGTGACTACTTGTTGGGCGATGGTTTCTATCGGTGACTCGCCCAACCAATGCCGGTTATCTGGAGTCGCTACGTAGATGAGTGAGGAGATGGCTGGATCGGTGCCGACTGGATGGAATAATGCTTTGTGCACGCTGTAGCCTCCGAGGTGGCACTCTCGCTGCTGGAGGTACGGAAGAGCGGCATCGCCCACCACTTCGAAGGCTCTGCCCCACGTAACAGCCTGGAAATAAAGAATATTCTCGTTAAATAAATTACAGTAAATAAAATTATAGTTTTAACCCATGATTCTTCTTCTTCTTCGTGTCAGCGACGTCAAATTATTTTTGCCCAGTATCTAACCCATGATTGAGATGTTTTGAATATATGTATATCACAGATTCTTCCTCTTTAACATTATATGCAGTCACCTAAATACTAGGCCAGGCGGTTTCCATGCGGTTGCTTAATTGTATAAAACAGGGATAATCATTTTAGTTGCTTAAGTACTTATCCGGGAATGCAGCTATTTGAAGGATCTCAAAGAAATATTTTTTTTTGCTGCGACTTTTTAAGGTTTTAAAATCATTAAATACTGGTTGTATTTCAAGAAGTTTGGAGATCCCTGCTCTAGGTAGGATATTATTATTTTATTGATAAATCACATGTGAGATCACATGTTGCACAAGATAGCACTGAGAAATGTTATTCAAATAATTATGATTCGAAAAATTTCCATTCCATAGTAAACATGTTCATCAATGAATTTAATTAATCAAATATCCGCATTTATTCCTGGAAAATAGTATTTGTGTTGATAGGTACTTATTATTATTGATGATTATAAAAAAAACATCACACATTAAATTAAAATAAGGATGCCTTTTTTTTCAAAATAGGTCATAAGTTTATAATTACATTTTCTACATTATATAATTAAAAAACCTTTGGAGCATTTTTTTATATAAGGAAGGAATTTCGTCGACATGCATAAAAATATTTTTCGAATATTTGAAATCGTTCTTTTTGCTTTTTTTGGGAACGAAATTTTATCGGTAAAGTTAATTTTTTTGCTCATAATTTTTTTCTGAAGTATGAAATTTATATTTCTTATCCTAGGGCGGCAAAATCGCAGACCGCCTTGGGCGGCAAACAGCCTAATTACGCCACTGTGTATGCCATAATATACTTCAAATTGTACTGATTTAGCGATATGTATGTATACATATTAATTACAATCCGTATCTGTAATTTTTTTTTATTTATTTATTATTACATAAATTAATTAGATTATATGTATGCTCTATACGCTGCGATAATTTAATAAAATACTTACATTTTAATTAAAATATCATATAACATGAAGAATGGTAATGATAACGTAAGTATAAAGTTTATTTATTCGAATGTAAAATATTATTCAACAGATAAATCAAAATTGCATGTGTAATATTATCTTGGCTCGTGTGAAATGAGAAATAATGATATGGGATCCAAGCAACTATAGTCCATCCAATATAGGAAGAACCCTATGACACATTTATTGCCCTGTGCTAAATATCGTCCGATATAACGTTGTAAAAACGTTCGCTACCTATACTAATTTTATCAACATAAACAAAAGCCTCTCTTCTTATATATAATAAGTTATTTAGGTAAATACATCACAATAAAAACCAAATAATAAAAAATGTATGCATATTGTTACAAATTAGAAAAAATACGGCAATTTGCAACTATAATACTATAATATCTGACGCACGTAGAAGGCCATGTCACATTACTGCGAAAACCAGTGTTGAGGTATAAATAATCGGATTTTCGATTGTTTTTGTAAATACCTACTAAAATTAAATATTAGAATTATTATCAATTATAAGTGAATATTAACAGGTTTTAAGAGACATGTAAAACAAACTATAAATAATAATATTAGTAATATGAAAATTATGAAGAAAAGCAAGTGTAGAGATAAATATTAGCACATAACCTTAAAAACACATATTTTAGTCGGAATCCGATAAAGCAGTACATTCTAAATTGTCTTCGTCACTATCGGAATCAGAACTACAACTTTCACACACATTTATAATCAGGTTATGTTCACTTAAATTGTCAAAGCGTACATCGCGATCCCATTTTTATTGTTTGCCGTAGTAGGAACTTTGTTGATTTGGACAGAATGGTACGAAGCGTTGTCCATTACTATGGCGTGAAGCTCATGTAAATTTGACAATAAGGTCATAAACCATTGTCTGAAATTATCAAAATTCGTCTCTTCGTGATATGCTGTCGTTTTAACTGACTTAAACGCCAGAAGACAATTGGGCACAAAACCTTTTGACATTCCGGCATGACAGATAATGAGGCGCTGGCCTTTTCCTTCAGGAGTTTTCGTCCTGGATTTAGCCGTGTCGTCTGTCCATATTTTACGAACAGTATGATTAGCATTGAGCCAAGTTTCGTCGAGAAAAACGACTTTCTCCCAATTCCTAATGCTCTTCATTTGCCTCAAAAAATCGCATCTTTTCAGGGAAATATCCGTGCGCTCCATTATAAACTTTCTATTTTCACATTTTTTATATTTGAAGCCAATGTTTTTCAATACCTTACTAAGAGACGTCGCACTGCCTTGAAATAATCCGACTGACTTTAGAGAACCTACCAGTTTAAGAAGTGTTGGTATTTCGTTGCGGTCGTAGTATGCATACACGTGATTCCGAATTGCTGCCAAATCAAAGCTATCGGGTTTTGTTATTGAGCATTTCTTCTGTCGTTTCTTATTTGGTGTTCATAATTTTTTCTCTTCTAATGAAGATTCACCGTATTTCTCCTCTGTGATCCGAGACACTGTAGATTTACTGATTCCTAGGGAATCCGCGACCCGATCTCGAATGTTTTCAACAGACAGCAATGGTCCACCATTTTGTTTTTCTGGATGAAAATAATCACGCAAGCGTACGACAAATTCACGTGATTCACTGCTGAGAATAGTTCTTTTCTGTCTCTTCGGCATTGTAAAAACACAAAAATATGATTCAATGAAACAACTTTAACAATACTAACAATACATATAATAATTACAACAACAAAAAACACGAATCGATCGAAGAACAACACGCTACTTAAAGTCAAACATTTGTACTGATCCGCCATGAAGCCGCCATGCGGAAATAGAGATGTTTATATACGATTCACTTCGAATTCAAATTCGATTTTTTTCGAAGAAGAAGAGAAAAAAAATCGACCTAATCGAAATAAATATTTTTGCCCCATCCCTTTTACAAGGGGCAATAAATGTGTCATAGGGTTCTTCGTATATTGGATGGACTATAACAAGTAATTTAGTTAATTGTTATTTATAATCGATTTACTATCGTCAGCAGCATCGCCAGCTTTAGTAAGACAACCTGAGCGGGTGTAGTGTTCCTGAAAGATTTTGCCCCTTTTCAGTTAATTTCAGTCTTAGTATTTAGTAAACTAGTGTATATAAATCCTCCGCCAATCACCTTGGGTTTAACTGACCGGCTTTGGTTGAAAATCGTTTACAAAAATATTCCATTTTATTATTTTTAATTGTTTATACTTAACCCTTTCGCTTCGGTTGTCGGCATATGCCGTCATAAGATACCCTGACCGTTGACATCGTTTGACGTGATATATCGTTTTGCTACTTTCTTAGAATAGTTTTTTATGCATCATCTGATAGCTAAATGATACAAGAACCAAGGTGATATATGAAAATAGACCAGAAAAGTACATTTATGCTTTAAATGCTAGCTTTATAATTGACAGTA
Source organism: Glossosoma conforme (assembly GCA_022606575.1). Classification (NCBI taxonomy): domain Eukaryota; kingdom Metazoa; phylum Arthropoda; class Insecta; order Trichoptera; family Glossosomatidae; genus Glossosoma; species Glossosoma conforme. The sequence continues at coordinate 862,532 of JAGTXR010000080.1, read as the reverse complement.
TAATTTGTATTCAAACCGAGCCGTAATGAAAGGGTTAAGCAAATACATCAATGTATTTCAAGTGTTCAATTAGTGCTCTCATTTAAATATTTACTCATTAAGGTATGTAATTTATAAATAAGATTACATTACAAAATAAAATAAGTAAGAATCAAATTATGATAATACTCGTATTATTGACATATTGTGGACTCGTGTAGGGAAGAGATGTACGAGTATAACAAAAAAAAAACACTAAATAAATATGAAGTATTCCGCGTTCTGCAATTATTGAATAACCGAAGAATTAAACAGCTTTACGAATGTACAAAGTATGTCATTTTCGGTGATAAAATATATTTTTAGCGAATAATTTTGGCACACATTATTGTCTATTGCGGCCATATTCGGATGACGTGCAACAAGAACAATCCAGAAGTTTTTTAAATTGGAAGATTACAGTTTGTCGCCTATTGACGGCTACTCTTACGCACTTCCACTGAATAAGCCACGAATGTGACGCAGAGGAGAGCGTGACTTTGATTAGAAAACGACTATAAATTTATTGACCTCAAGAATTGAGAAGTGTTTTGAGAAATATGAACTGTGTGGACTAGCCGCGTGGGTTCTACGGCCTGGCGACATTGATGAACCTATTAAGCTTCGTCAAAATAACGCATATAAACTTATTTTTTTAAGTAATGACTTTTAGAATTAAAGATAATTTGACTACTAGTCTAAAACAAGAGTCGGCAGACCTCAGATTTTGGTCCAATTGCTGTTATCATAAATTTTAGCGGCATTTTAATGATCGAGACCCGAGTGGTACTTACTAAAAATAAATAGACTGTCGGAAATAATAATATTAAGCTTGTGAATAAATACATTCTGATTGAATAATAAGAAAATAAAAATATACATACTTTGAATATATACTATAGCGACATCTATCATACGATGATAACTTATATAGAAGATCAGAGACGAGCCATCTCAGGTGGAAGAAATTGGCCGGTGGCCAGCGGTATGGGCAAAATGGTTGGTTCCAAAGGTCCGCGGTTCGCATACCGCTTCCGCCGATATTTTTTCTGAATGATTTGACTCGTTTAAGGATTTTTATGTATAGTATATGTTTATTTAATTGCTTATAGCATTTTAATGAGTTTCTACAACGAAATTTTGACAATTGTGAATTTTCGGAGTACCATGAACCAACATAACGTATGTAGGAGATCACCAAACACTGGGCGTGACCTTCCAGTAGTCTTTATGTTGCTCAGCCTGGGCGTCTAGAAAGCGTATTATGTAATATTTTTAAGGTTGAAATAATATATATTAAGGTTTAGGAAATTAAAGTGTATATAGACTTAGATAGAGAAGAAAACAGATGCTGAAATAAGATTGTAAAGTTTGACTATGAATGGTTTTCTTTTTTTAATTTACTGTTCAATCTTGGACGACATAAATTAATCACGTATAGAATACTTTTAGGGCCAGCGTAATTAATTTGTTGTTGATAAAATATGATCACATTATTCAAGATGTTAAATTATTGAAGATATTATTATGATAGATGGGTGCAGCGTAGTTGAACGAGAGTCTATCGGAAGAGGAGAGTGGTGATTAGGTGCTAAAATTATAATTTTATGATCATTGTTGCCTAATTGATATTCTGTTGAGAAAGCCGCGCTTGAAAGAGAGATGTGCCGGTAAAGTAGGTACCTACTCGAACAAGTAGGTTGATTGCATCAATTAATTACGTTACTTAACATAACATTTTCTTTTCAACTCAATAAACTTATTCACAGTATTTAATGCGAAACGGTATAAAGAATATTTTAGGTTGTTACGTTCAAGGGATACCATGAAACAAAAAGAAGCATTTATAGATACCTACTCTTATAAAGCATATGAATTATTTAGATTTTAGATCACATTTTTAAAACATTTTCATTAAGTTTCATAGGCGAATGAACTCATGACCTCTAGCAAGGCAGTAGGTCGCTTTTACCTTGGTCATATCCCTCGGTAGGTCGAAAGGTTATGCAGATATATAATTATGTAAAAAAAACGATCAAATTTTTGTACAATTTAGTTGTAGGTGCAAAAATTAACCGACGAAAATTACAGCCCTGTAAGTATATAGCTACAGACTCTTATATTGACAGTAATATCCACAGAAAAAATATTTTTATAAACACTATTTTTCATAGCAAACTTTATATTCGACTTTAACATAGATGATGTGCTAAGTCGCCACGATATAGAAAAATATCGGTCTATATTTAGAAGGAAATTCCTACAAGGGAATTGCATTTATTTGGCAGATTTCCAAAGTTTTCAAAGTTCTCTATCATGTGCACTTTCAAAATAGGAAAATTTAAGTACTCAAACGTACTTAAATATTTAAATCAATCTCAATTCAATGTGTTATATTGACGTACCTATGATATTAAAATAAATATGTATGTACTTGCATTATTCTTTTTTGTTAGTTTGGCTTATCATCCATTGGAAATTATGCATAAAAATTCCAATGCATGCCAAGGTACCGTATATACGAGTATAATTGAATGCGATCAATCAAGTATGGTAGCGTTACTGCATTGAGTTTAGTACAAGATAGGTGCACATACTCGTAATAAGCAAGGTGTACTTCCTCTTTCATACGATCAGGATATCATCAAACACACACATCACTTATTCCTTCCGTATGCAGCATCCAGGCACCTTGGTTGAGGCAATACCGGCTTTAGACCCTGCGGCGCCTTAGGGCATTTGTTTTTGCGCCCCATATTGTTTATATTTACAACTATATAAAAAAGACTGGTTGCCCTCGGCGCCTCTAGCTTATTCGACGCCCTGGGGCACGAACCTACTTCGCCACCCCCTAAACCGGCACTGGGTTTAGGGTGCACTGGAAGGTTGCGACATGTGTTCCCCTGCATGCTTTCAATTTAAAATAAATACGAAATTCTCTCAAAAAACTATTTCATACTGGTATATTACTAATAAGATTTTCATTACATCATGTGAGAGTTTATGGAACGTAGTCATAACAAAAATAAGTTATTTCTCAAGCCACAAAACTGTTCCGTGAGATGACAATCCGCAATTGTTATAATGATAATTAAATGGAGAACGTAAGCTGCACAAATATGTTAATTTTTTTAAGTGTAGAGCTTTACACACGTTTCGAAATTACGTTCTGCATCCAATGTAATGATTCAATCATCGTTTGGAAAACACTTTTGTTAGTCATTTCAATCCGGTAAAATCCCATTACCTTTATATATTGCTCATATGAATTTATAAGAAATCGATTAATTTTTTATTGATAGATTCACATCTTAAATACGTATTCTTGATATTCTCCATATGCACTTATTGGTGTAAAATTGATCGATCGAGGTCGACAGTCTATTTGGAAATTTGGTGCACATGCCAATTACTTTTCTGCGGTTGAACAAATTGTTCTCGGAACACACAGTATACAGTCTGGCTAGATGGCCGATCACTTGATACATCTGAGGCCATGGGAACTGGCTGGGCAATTATCCAGTTAGGAATTCAAGAGTGGCAGCAATCGTTGACATTTGCGGTGCAAATATTTGATTGGAAAGCGCAATTGCAACAGTCGCGATGAATAACGATAATGGAACGACTTTACAACAATCAACTACAAGCAAAAAGTGTTCTACTCACTCGTTATTCTTTTATTCTAACGATCTAAAAAGTGAAATTATTTTTCAATTAAATACAAAGTAGACCTAATAAAATAACTTGTCTTAATATTTTTTCAATTTAGTTTAGCTATTGGGCTATTTTGCAATCTTCTTGTGACAATGTCATTGATTTTCTTAATAGGTAAAAGTTGGTGAAATTCCATAATTTAAATATTTTAAATGTACGATGATTTTTAGTATAAATACCACAAATTTATTTTTGGCATGTTTTCAATTACGAGTACATTATCCAAAACATGTTAAAATTAAAATTATGGAATTCATCAATCGCTTTTCTTTTACAACATTGAAATAAGGTGACAAAATCTACTCGACATACACGTAATTCTATTTCTTCTTGATCAGTCGAGACTTTTTTATCTACTTATTATAGTAATTTATACACTATAAACTTAAGATACGATATCTATGAAGGCTTATAATTAAGGTCAGTTTTGTATCTAAAATGTATCTATGTATCTAAAAATATGGCAGATTGGGTATTGCACAACCCACCCAATCCTGCTGGAATAAAAAGCTTATTATTATTATTATTATTATAAGAAAGGAAATCTGAATTATATTGTGTTTTAATAAAATATAGTTCATAAAACAAAAGAGGGATTGTTGAAATAAATGATGTAACATGGACACCTGTCGAGTAATGGATCTGTCCCCTTTATTCATTACAGTGTTCTGTACGAGCCAAGTTATTTCATAAAAATTTGGCCTGAGAGCTGTTCAGAAAAGTATCAAGTGGTTTTACATGTAGGTGGTGTTCTCTTAATGGCGGTTATAGAGCAATTGCATGTATCAAATGTGATAAGTAAAAGCAAATAAAAATATATTATTATGTTAAGTGGTGTACAATATACATTATATTATAAAATATACGATTATATTCGATGTTATTTTGCGCCTTTACTAATTAAGCGGGACATTTATACTAACGATAAACCCTATATATATTAATTTTGAATTTAACAATATAATTAATACTTTTTGTTTTGCAGAACTAAGGTGAGCTGACTATATTACTACTCTTAAAAATAATTGAAGACGATACATAAAAATATTTAACAAAAATGTACATTGGCCTTATTCTTAGCTAATAATAAAGTATTTACACAATTATAAAATTAATTATTGTTTACAAGAGATAATTAGAAGAAGGATGCATTGAATATCCGAAAACGCAGTCTCATTTCACAGTATATCAAAGTGAGCCATTTTAAGGTAAAATAACGTTGTTTAATAAACATTTAAAATGGATTGTAAAGTGAATGCTATAAGTATAAATGAAATGATAAACAAAGTAATATTTACATCATTGCTTTTACAGTTTTATTAACACAAAAATAACACTTTTAAGGTTAGTTTACTTGTCCGATTTAATCATTTTAACAGGTTATTTTTTATGTAAACATAAATATAATATAATTATTTAGTATTAAAAATAAGCTGAATCGATTTATATTTCAACAGACATGGAATGCAAAGAAAGCAAATTTATTATGATATATTTACAGTCGGAAAATTCTGAAATTTTCGTATAATGCAAGCATCGTATTGGACATAAGTGTGTCATTTATAATGGTCAATACTTATGAATACTTTCATGATATTCAATTTTAGCATATCTCAAGATATAAAAATGATTCATTGGAATAATTTATTTGATCATGAACTAAATAAAATTATTTTACCGCTTTTATATGCAGAATGCACTCCAATGTGTGTTTTTTCTCTCTCTAAACTCTAAAGGATCGAGACAAAAGATTTTTTTTCAATAGCTGTTGAGTTGATGAACTCGCGAATTCAATTGCGATCTGAATAGAGATTTTAAGCAAGCGATGAAAGAGTAATTCGCTTAGAATAAAATCTTTCGAACAAAGATGTCTGTGTTTGAGTTTGTGGCCCATTCACGAACCACTTGAGCGATTCAGAACAAGGTTCGTTGTGGCCTCACAGGACAACAGAAGAACCGGTGGTCGCTATTGTTCTCGCGAGAAGTGAAACAATAAGCCGTCAATCAGCATGTACAAACAGGAGAAACCGGTAACAGGTGGACGGCTATCTATGTTACCTCCTGCTTTCCTGGTACACAAGTACCCAAAAATTGCAAAACACCATATCCGATGCCACAATGGATCAAATTATGAGCAGCACGATCCACCGTAAGAGTCGCATTTTAGTTATTTCATCTCAAATCATCACCATATACCAAATATATAAATACAAAGACTTGTAAGCTTTCAGCGTTTTTATAGATCTAGGAAGACAAGAACATTTAAAATTAAGTATTTTATCACTACACCAATCTATACATTTGTTTACTTCATAAATACAAACATTAAATAACAGAAAAAAAGAAATTGCAGTTCTGCAATTTATAAGAGACGAGATATTAAGTATACTTTAGCAGTTGTTGAAGGCAATATTAATAAATACTAACTGTTTATTTAAAAATATAGCATGTATTTTTAACGTCGAGAATTTGACGTGTCAAGTCATTTTTCGAGATGGAGCAAATATACAATTGAAAATACATTATACTTGTATTCTCCTTCAAGAACGGTTTCCTAATTACCCAATAAAAATTACATTACCAGTGTTTGTATTGTGTAAGTGAAGATACTCGTGTAATCGTGAAAAATGTGGAAATCTCAGGTATAAGATTAGAATTGGATAAATTTATTATTTTTAAGTTTATTTTTTAAGAAATTTTACATTCTAGGAGATTATTGGCTTTACCTGTTTCCCTCAATGATATAACGACTAAAATAACCAAACTAGCTTGCTTTCTTCTGGAGATGCGAACGAAGAACTGGACATAATATAGGTAGACGTATTGTGTACGAAATAGTGCAAACAAATAAAAGAAAATGACCCATCAATTTATGAATCTTAAGAATTGAGTCGATCAAGGGTATCTTAATTTATGAGAGTACATTATTGTCATCACAAAATTCACTTTAATGAGACGTTGTTTTTTTCGTACATCTAATGACAATGAGTAATAATTAATTAGTAAAAAAGTGTGACTATTAACCTTGCCAATCAATTAATTGACTACTTAATTTTTTACAAATATTACAATGTGTTAATTTGATGATAATAATGGTGATTATAGAGAATTGAGCATGGTTTTTCAGAGACATTAAAAATAAATATCTAAAAAAATGAGTGTATGTATGTATTTATTTTTACTTATTGCACTGATGTTTGGTAGTAAAAAATTCAAATCGAAAAGTAATAAATGCCAATGATTACATATTCCCATATACTCTTGGTTTATTGAATAAATAAATATTTTATTTACGTAGTTCTTTTTAAATGTTATTCGTATTTATATGCAAAATCGTATATATTTTTAAAAATAATGTTGACAAGTTGGTGATATTTCTTATGTTTCTCATAATTTGAAAGTGTCAATATAAACGTGACCAAATTATCTAGTACAGGTAGGTACATAAAACAGCTTATCAAATATTTTCGTTTATTTTTTGTAATAATTGTTTAATCGAGTGTTTAATTACTTTAAACAAATATGCGCCGCAATTTGCTTTTTTTTTTTTCATATATAAAAATAACATAATGTAAAATATATTTATAACAGACTTATTTTGTGAATACGATTTAATACAAAAACAAAGAGAAAAAAATACAAGAAACTCATGTCTATGAATTGTCGTGTAGGTGTTATTTTAAACATAAGATTATACATATTCGTATTCCCTACCACCCAATCTTTTAACCCTTTCATTATGGCTCGGTTTGAATACAAATTATACTGTCAATTATAAAACTAGCATATATATAAGCATAAATGTACTTATCTGATCAGATGATGCATAATTTTTTTTTCTAAGAAAGTAGCAACCGATGTCAACGTTCGGGGAATCTTATGACGGCATATGCCGACAACGATGCGAAACGGTTAACAAAATAACCTGACACTTTGTAGAATATGTTATCATTTTAATTGTTATTATTGGAAAGTAAATAATTAATCCAAAAAAATAATTGAAAAGACGAAGAATAAAGAAACTACACTTACATTTGTATCTTCAATCAATGTTGCCACGCGTCCTGGCTGTAAAAGAAAAAAAAATTTTTTTACACATTTGAGATAAACATTTTAATACACCGCAACTCTATCACGATTTTATGATAAATCGTGATTTTCGCATATAAACATGTTTGTTGTATTTCTTTTATTACGTGAGTGAAACTTTTTTTATTATCTATTAAAATACGAGAAATACATTTTTCTTGACGTGATATGTACAATGCAAGTGATCGCATATTTTATATATATACGCAATTCGTGTACAATCATATTATTATACGAGTAAATAGGTACGTGATATTTTAATCGAGAAAGTACATATTTTATAAAAAAAAACATTTGGTATATACGCACTACTTTATTTCGTATCAGTTTCTCACACGCTGAAAAATGCATCTACTTAATAATTTAATATTAATTTTTAAGAAAGTTAACTATTCATTATAAATTTAATTCCATATTAACGAGTATGTACTATTAGTTTTGAAATCACATTTCTGGTCGACATGTTTCAAATAATTATAGAAGATTTCGAAACATGTTAACCAAAAATAATAAAATGTCGAAATATAACGTTAGGAATGTAGAGAGTGCTTTTATAAAACAGCGAAACCCGCCCAGTCAAAATTGGAAAATATTCAATAAAAATATTTTTTAGAAGTCTCTCTAGATAATTTGTTACTATAGATTATTTGTGGTAGATGAAATTCGGCCCTTGAACACAGAACTTTCACAGTGAGAAAGACGTTGGCTAATCAATTCTTCGCGCACTGCACTAAGTCATCTTCAAACAATGTCTTTATTAAGGTACAAAGTGCACACATAAAAGTTTAACCATTTGAAATAATTGGGTCGTATACATATTGTATTTACGTAGATCCTGTATTTAATGAATAAGGAGACACAAATGCTGAAAGAAAAATCCACAGCTTAAAGATGCAAATCATTTCGTAAATCGACTGTTCTCGGTCGACATACATTAATCGTTAGGGAGTAATCAAGCAAATCATAGAATAAACTTTTAAATTTTCATCACAGTATGACGGTATTCTTCAGCATGTGTTAACATAAAAAATACATTCTCTTATAGCTAAAATGATATCCATACAAGGTTTCAGTAATCACTCAAGGTTCGTTTTATATAGCTTCAGCACACTTTCTCACGAGTGGGACAAACATCGTAAAATGTATATAATTACATTCGAATGGTGAACTTTGTTCAGGACGCGAGTCATAGCTGTCGAGTCTGTACTTGGAAGATCGCCAGTTTTGTCTCGTGGTATTTCCTCCACGTGATTGCCTGATGGACGCTTCAAATACACAAACTCACGAGTCTTTGTTCCACTCGAAGAAAATCCATAACGAATCCTTATATGTTATATTTTAATACTAGAATCACGACCAGTTAGTGTCATTTCATATTTTATGTGAGACGGTGTTGTTCGTGTGATATAATTGTATGTACATAAAAATGAGTTTTGTTGATAGATAAAGTGCATTCAACCCTCCTTTAAAGTCAAGCTAAGGACTGCACTATAGAACAATGAACCATAGGATGATTCGAACTGAATATCACTATAAATTGCTGATATTCAGTTTTATCAATTGCCATTGTACATGTCTTGACATCTCTGCATCTGAATGTCCACATAGGAACATAGTATACACATATGGATCCCGACGACCTCCATTGTAGGAACCTGGAGACATCAGCTATAGTATCTGAACCCAAATACAATTTAGTACATAATAGAAAACACCGTTATATGTTATAAGAAAAATATTCACATTTAGAAGTGAACGGTATAGAAGGGTTAACTGTACATATTTATAAAACACTCACATGCTTCTACCGTGTTATGGTCCAAAGTTCGGAATGTCTCGCATATATTATTAGGACACACGCAAACATATTTATTTTCTAATCAATTAATTATTCAAAGAAATGGTAATGATGAAACAAAACTACATATGAAATGTTTGATTCTTCTTCGTAGTATCAATCCGGTGGATTGGTTTTCAGCAGCAAAATCTTGCATCTCTATGTCTTCTCGATCTTCTGCAACCGCCTTTAGCTCAGCATAAGAGCTGCAACTCATGTCCTTGAACACTTGCTGCGAATACTCCCGTTTAGGGCGTCCTCTGAAGTTTCTACCCTCAACCGTTCCTTCCACAATGCAGTGTAGAAGACCATCGTGCCGCACGATGTGCTTATGGTTAATATGGCATTTTTTTCAGCTTTAAGCTGTGATTAAAGCATCAATTAATTTCAAAGCTAATCGAGAAGTTAGTATGAAATAAATTTTAAAATTTGAACCGAACATACAGACATACAAGAAAGCGAGTTCGTAAAAACATACATATTTAACTCGTCACACTTGACAATAAGCAGTGTCTTCGCGTAAGCTTTAGAATCTAAGCTGGATGTCATTGGGAACATCAGTTTAGGTTATCATAATAAATTAATCATTCATTGGAAATCGTTAGGTTTGATGGCTTTATTGGTCGCTTAACATTTGACCCAACAGCTGTGCAGTGCACCAGAAGTGGAATCCATGCGCAATTACGAGTATTTTAGATCGTACTACATGGACAAATCAATTTAAAGCGAGATAAAACAATTGACTTCTTAACCTTTAGAATCTTAGGTCAGCAAACACACAGTGCGGATAATTTTTTAATGTATTTTATATATCATCCGCGATGTGTTTGATGCATTATTTCACAAGGTTGCAATATCACTATCACATGCTGGAAGTAATCATCTAATTAAAAATGGTAAATATTCAAATTTAATAAGATTACAGTGTATATTTTTAGCTATTTACAATTAAATGTTCGGGCGAAATTTTAGTAAGGAAGATATTTCTATGATTTGAAAAAAGTTTTCGCGTCATCAATACTTGTATTATTATTATATCATTTTATAAAATGTAAAATATCAATATTTATATTATTTTAGAAAATAATCAAATTGACCAGTGGCACATAATTGTCCTTAACCGTGATTTTGGTTTATGTTGCAATAAATATATAATTTTTCTTCCTACATTCGTTCCATAACTGGATCATATGGTCACCAGAAAATGACACCTATTCATTGTCAGTTGCTGCATGCCTTTTCATAAAATATATCTGCACCTAAAGGTCCACCTGGAAAATATGGGTCCCGACGACCTCCAGAGCATGAATCCGGGAACTTGATTATACAACTTCTGTAATATCCGAGGCATATTTTGGGTGATTTGTTAAACATTTTTTTAAGGAGTTTGGATGATTAGACCGACGCCTTCGAGGCTTATACTATTTGGTTCTAAGAGACATCTCTTCTTCGTAGTATCAATCCGGTGGATTGGATAAACAGAATCTTGCATCTCGATCTCCAATCCTCTCGATCCTCTGCAGTCCTCTTCAGCTCAGCATAAGAGCTACAACTCATGTCCTCGAACACTTGCTGCAAATACTCCCGTCTAGGGCGCCCTCTACAGTTTCTACCCTCAACCATCCCTTCCACAATGTTGTGAAGAAAACCATCGTGGCGCATGATGTGACCGATCCATCGGGCTCGCCCCTCCGAAATGGTTCCAACTAGGTGCCTATCCTCCTTGATTATGCTGAGAGCCTCATTGTTCGTGACGTGGTCTCTCCAGGAAATTCCGTGAATTCTTCTGTATGACCACATCTCAACAGAGACATCTCATCCCAATATAAATCAATGTACATACTTGCATTATGCATATTCACAACATACTCGTGTATATTACAAATAAACATTTCTAAATTTCTTTCCAATGTATAATAATATTTTTTATAAAACAAACAATCAAACGATATACAAAGAATATGATATTTTCCAGACTCTTTGGTACAGTCAATTTGTAATCATCATCACTATCACTATAAGTAATATAGACGACACCCGGTAATGAATAGAATCGCAAATTTATCATATTTTATGTTATGACATAACTATATTGCTACAAGACTTGAATAAACATTGATAAATTGAATTCCATTTAAAGTGATTGCATGCTGTGTACAAAATTTAGTAGTTTATATGCAAGAAACAAAGTAATACATATTTTGTCAATTTACGGCTCAAATTAAAATTACGAAGACTAACCAACTGAAAATAAAAAAACCTGTGTGACTAATTTGTTACTTCGTTTACCAGACAGGACCCAGACAACCAGACGGTAGGAAAAATCAATAAGGCATGGGCCAGACAGACAGACGTTATCTCAATTCCAGCGGAGAAAACTGGCGATTCTAAGACAAGAGACAAATTCCTACAGAATATACATCCAGACATTTAGAACAGAAAATAATAGAATCTACATTTACATAACTAATTACGAAAAATAGTTTAGCACCTTCAGTTACTTGTGAACAAAAAACAACGACAAACAAAACGTGTTTTCGCACACTGAATACTGAAACATTAACGAAAAATAGACCGGAAAAATCTGGCTGAAACTTTCAGTGATTCTACGCAGTACTTTTGAAGTATTCTGAAAATTTGCAGCGTGGGCAGATCTTGAAATTGATTTTCTACGTTTCGCCTAAAACGCAATTTTCAAACGACGTTTTTGGCTCCAACCTTGAAATTTTACAGCATTGAGACGACATTCAGAAATTTGCGGATTTATCAGAAATACTATCACCTGATAAAATATGCAAACTGTCCAATCGCAATTACAATTTCATTGACAAACACGTGTATTTTAATGTAACCTTAGTGTTATTGGGTGAGATACAAATGATCCAGGTCCCGAGAGCGTCTAAGAATGCGATCATCTTAAAAATTACTAATCAATAAACGACCAAATATGCTTCAAAGCTGCCTTCTATAAAATTTTCTGGGCTCTCGTCTTGGAGGCCGTAGGGAAGATAGCATAGTATGTATTCGTTAGAACTTCCGATATACATATTACTTGGGTCAAGACAAGAATACTGGCGCCTAACAGCACTGTGTGGAAGTGATTTGTGGTAACCATAAGCTCCAAATATAATATCCATAAGTCCCATACCACAAAATCCAATATTAAACGTGCATTTTGCTGCAGTTGTGCCCTGACAGGACTTATAAGTCGGATTTATCAGACTATGAAATAAATTTTAGAAAAAAAAAAGTTTTTTCTTAATTTTTCTCTATATCATATCAACACTTATTCGTATAAAAGGAATCAGTAAGTCAATAGATTATTTCATAATTCAGTAAATAAAGGGTTAAGCATGCAGCATCTAACTGTCTAAGTTGAGAGTTATAGAACTCATTAGATGATGTCGACAAGTGTTTTATATGATTTTTCGCATGCGTTTTCTTGTATGTTTATTATTTATAGTCGTACAAGAAAAATGATTTTAATGTGTTCTGGTCCATTTATCTTTTCAGATTAAAGAAATAATATTTATTTATTTTTTATAAACATTATAATCAATTGACGCATTTAACGAACAGCAAAGGCCGTATCGCGCTCACAATTATATAACATAATTAATTGTTTGTTGTTATTTGGCTGAAGTCCCAAATAAATCCTGTAAACAATGTTTTAAAGTTGCAAATTAATTCATTTTGAATGCTAATGTATTCGGCCAAATGTTGAACTCTGGACCTTCACACAGTGAAACGGATACAAATATTTAAATTTGCGCAAATGTTTGTTTTTATTTCGCTATCAAAATTGTATAATTCAATGCTCGCTATCAGTTGTCATGTGCCATTCATTATTTGATTATAGACTTTGTAAAATGAAGATATTATTCAAAAATGACATCGGCGATCTGGTCAAAACCAGATTTGAATTTTTCGAATTTCCACTTCGTTCCGGTTTTTGGGAACAATAACACTGAAATCAAGAGTTATTGTTATTGGGTGAAAACAACGCTTATCGCAGAATAAAAATTGATTAAAAAACAAGGTGATCATTTTTATTTTAAATACTTAGTAATTAATTAACGTGTTAGGAAGATATGACGCACATCGACGCGTATGTCGCATTTCTCCTTCTATTAGCGCCATATTCCAATGAGGAATTTGATCTTTTCTACGTACAATTTGACTGTTTAATTTACAGCAGTTATATTAATAATTATATTTTTACCTTGCATTCCTATTATCTTTCGACTCTATTGAGTTTATTTAATGTATCAATTTATAAAAATAAAGAGTATACAACACTTGACCCTTTCATTACGGCTCGGTTTAAATACAAATTATACTGTCAATTATGTAAAATTGTGTAAAATTGTATTTGTAATATCATAGATGCCCTCGCCACACACAAGATTCATCTTAAAGTGGCGTGGTAAGCGAATTTAAAATTTAAAAAAAATTGTATTTATTATCACTAAATATGTAACTGTCATTATCTTTATATTTGTTAAATAAAAAAAAAAAAAAAAAAAATTATAAAACTAGTATTTGAAGCAGAAATGTACTTATCTGATCTATTTTCATATATCACATTGGTTCTTGTATCCTTTAGCTATCAGATGATGCAAAAAAAACTATTCTAAGAAAGTAGTAAAACGATATATCACGTCAACTGATGTCAACGGTCGGGGAATCTTATGACGGCATATGCCGACAACTGATGCGAAAGGGTTAACGACACAACAAACACAAGTTAACGATAACATAAAAACAGATTCTGTTGCCTTTGCTTTTGAATATTGATGGTATTATTCACATCTAGCGTGAAGAAACTGCATGGTTAGAGCAGTTAAACTGGTGGGAAACAGCCTTGTGGGAAACATAATTCCAATATATAGTGGATTTACTTCTACTCTGAAGCACTAGAACCCTTACTTCTTGGTTGCATCTAAAATCCATCGCCTTCCTCAACCAACCAAAACAGCAATATTCCAGTTTAAATCAAGCTTTGTGCAGTCCACCGTTGAGTGCATCATACTAGAAACGTCTATGACTTAAGCTACTTGTATTCTTCCAGCCGGATATTTTATCAATAACAGTCGATTGAAAAAAAAGAGTTGTTTTATTGACTAATTTTTCGAAACAACAACAATATAAAATAAAGTAAACAAAAGACACGTTTAGCAAGATAACAACGTTAACCAAAACAAATAAATAGTAAATCACAATGATAATTTCTTATTAAATCTTCCCAATCATTTTAGTGATAACCAGTATCGATTAACATTTCCAATTTTCCAGTTATAACCAGTGAAACACAATATTGAGGTAAAGATCAAAGGTCGCCGTAAGAAAAATAAGAGAAAAGTAAACAACGTTACACGTGCCATCAACAATGTCGTTTGTCATATACAAAACGATATGACATAAGACATTCCGTACAGTTCTGCTACTGAATTGATTACGCAATGATCGTAAAATGTGTCAGGATTACCGGAAAGACTAGTGGGCGGATGACGCCACAACAATTTTGATGGAGTCAATAACATTGCTGTTCGGCAGTGTTTTGCAACAGTGTAGTAAAAAACTAATTTCTCTGGCAATGTTTTAACAGCTCACTGACGGTGTGAGCTTTTAAAGAATAACAACTCATATAAAAGAATATTCAGTATACATTTCAATTCATGATGAGCAATGAGAGTAGGTACTGTTATCTGACCTTCAAGTATAACAGCAAGAGGTCACCCAGAATTATTTGAAGACATATTTTTGTCAGATATGTGCTTCAGTGACATCTTCATTTCATCGAATCAATTCCTTTCAAGGTCGGAGTAACGCAGTGACTATTTATACTCCAGATTCAGCTCTCTAAATAGAATGTGAAGACCTCAGCTGAACCAAGTACCTTCAAGCATGATCCACTGTCGTGTGAATACCTTTAAACATAACACAGCCTTACTCTATTTACTAACAACGTGAACCAATCGTGAGATGTCATAAAAAAGTACATATTTAATATGTACAAACCTTCAAATGAAACATACTGGAAATGTGTATACAGCTTTAGTACATGATCTTACTAGGTTCTGAATGACGTCAACAGCGAAAGTTATTCAGCTGGCGTTTACAGTGTTTCTGCGAACAGCTGCTGAACTGGTCCAAGGACATCGCATCCGATACGCAAAACGCGGAAGTTTAAATAAACAGATCAATTAACGGCGGGACGATGGCTGTCGGGACAAGACATTTGTTTTGGCACGCTTAAAAATACAAATTTATACTAATATATATTATTTAATTTATTTGCAGCATACAATTTAGCCTCCAAAGAATGCAAGAAAACCATTAATGACTCCAAAGACAAGTTCAATGTACAAATTTGCAACAAGTTGTCCGCTTGCCCTGCCGGTAGTAGAGCATTCTGGTTTCTCGCTAACTCTATTGGCAGCAACTTTTGCACTTCTTCTTTTCCACCGCTGACTAATGCCGATGGCTCACTGGCTCTAGCCTCCAAAGAGAAGGCTGAACTTCTTGGTTCGCTGTTTGCTTCCAATTCCACACTCGACGATGGTGGGGCCAACCCCCCATCCATTCCTCACTGTGGCAAGCAGATGGGGGCTTTAAAATTCAGCCTCAAAACCGTACGTCGAGAACTTCTCCAATTAGCAACCAACAAAGCCAGTGGCCCAGATGGCATACCAGCGGTGGTATTAAAAACTTGCGCTCCTGAACTTAGTCCTGTGCTCACCAAACTTTTCAGATTGTCCTTTAGATGTGGTATTGTTCCCCAGGGATGGAAAAAAGCCCTTGTTCACCCAGTTCCAAAAAAGGAGACCGAAGTGACCCCACAAACTATCGCCCAATAGCCATCACATCACTACTTTCCAAAGTGATGGAACGTTTAATTAACAGCCAACTTCTAAACTACTTAGAGAAGAATGATCTCCTGTGCGATCGGCAATATGGCTTCCGCCGTAGTCGATCGTGCGGCGATCTCTTGGCATATGTCACACATGTTTGGGGGAAATCCGTCGAATGCTATGGTGAAACGCAAGCTGTTGCCCTGAATATCTCCAAGGCGTTCGATAGAGTCTGGCATCGCGGTCTGGTGAATAAATTACCGTCTTATGGACTAACTCCCTCCCTGTGCTCCTGGATTGAAAACTTCTTGAGTGATCGAAGCATCATCACTGTCGTAGATGGCTTTTCTTCTTCCTGCCATAAAATCAACTCAGGAGTTCCACAGGGCTCTGTGCTGTCGCCCACTCTTTTCCTTCTGCATGTGAATGATTTGCTTCAATGCACAAACATTCACTGTTATGCCGACGACAGCACTGTCCATGAGAGTATAATCTTCCAAAAACCTCCGAAACATTCGGAACTATCTGCTGCTAGGGAATCTCTGGTGGAGAAGATGAACATGTCTCTTGAAAGGGTTTCACGATGGGGCGACCTCAACCTTGTCAGTTTCAATATTTCAAAAACCCAATCATGTACTTTCTCCACCAAGAAGACTGCTATGGATCCTGTATCTTTCAACGGTTGTTCTCTTCCGAAAGCAAGCTCCATCAACATGCTTGGATTATCAATATCGAATAATGTCAAATATTACGAGTCAATTAAGTGTAAAGCCGGTCTCGCTTCCAAAAAACTAGGTGTATTATATAGATCACGTCGGTATTTCAACGATAAACAACTTCTTCTTCTATATAAAGGACAAATCCGACCTATCCTTGAATACGGCAGTCACCTTTGGATTGGAGCCCCAAAATACCTTCTAAACTTAATTGACTCAGTTCAAAGAAGAGCAATTCGTTTGATAAACAATGACACCCTTACGTCTAATCTACAATCAATGGAACACAGACGTAAGGTTGGTTCTCTTAGTCTTTTCTACCGTTATTACCACGGTCGCTGCTCTTCGGAACTTAAAGAACTAATTCCTCCTGCACCCACTCACAGCCGACAAACTCGTCTTACACTTGCCGAACATCCATACACGGTTAATATATGTCGACCAAGAACTGGCAGCTTCCAAAGTTCCTGCCTTAATGCCACCGGTAAGCTATGGAATGCTCTTCCAGCGTCTGTGTGTCCTCCTTCCTACAATCTGGATCTCTTCAAGAAACAGATAAATATACACTTGCAATCTCCCCAACCCACACACAAACACGAACACAACACACGTTTCCCGCTTGCAGCGTCCAGCCTCCCTGGCTGAGCGTCATAGAGTGCACTGGTCTTGACCGGTTGTGCTCTCCTGCATGCGTTTACATAAAAAAAAAAAAATTAATCACGTTATCCGTTCGGAATATTTTGGTATCTGACACATTCATTTACAATTTGGAGCATATATACTCCATAATCTTCTATCAGAGAATATGAGTCTGTCAATTGATTTAAACAAATCCATAATATCCTTCGATGAACCAAGTATCTGAAGAAATCGGACATGTTAAAAAAATACGTATGTATTACAAAATGTATATAATTTGCAAGTGAAAATAAAATTCACAAAAAACCTTGCAGTAAGTGTCAATTGTAATAATTTTATTTTTGACATCTAATTACTATCATCATCATCACTCGATACGGAAAAGCGACACGGTGCCAATTTTTAATTAACACAAAAAATTAACGATTTTTTTCCCTCTAATATTTTCTGAGAATATATATCCGTCGATAGCCTTGTGAAAGTTCTTTGCTCAACCGTGACCGCACTCCTTTGGTCTTTCATAATATGTATTTTGTATTATCAACAATCGAATGACGTGAATGCAGAAATCTTTTGACGAGTTAACTCGTCCAGTTTCCCGAATTAATTCGGTTTTGTTCTTATGTATGCTGCTTTTTAAATGATAATTTGAGCAGCTATTCAATACTGCAGTGAGCTTTGCATTAATATACATCAAACCTTCATAAAGCGTCGAGATAAAGAGTCGAGACCGCGCTATAGAAAATTCGAATTGCCTCCATATATGTTCTATATTAGTAACATAGGATCATCACAAATAGCCGTCATTCAGTTGTATCAGTTGCCATGACCTGTCCCGAGACATCTATACACCTGTAGGTTCACTTGGGAACGTATATGGTTCAGGACGACCTTTAGGACAGAAACTTGATGAGAGGCAACTTTAATATCTGAACCGTATTTTTACTGATTTGTTCATGAAAATCAATATTTTTAATAAGATCGGACCATTATATTTTAACTTGTCAAAACTGCGTCATTTATACATTTTTTTTAACATTTCTAAACTGAACTTTTTACACAAATCAAATTAGATACAGTGGGGATAGAATGTGAGAATGCTCGTTTGGTCCGAATGTACGCAAAGAGCAAGGTACCCTTCAGTGGTGTTCTCGTGAATGCGTTAGCGTAAAAAAAATAACAGTGACCGTGAACGTACTGCACTGCGCTTCACCATTCAATGAACGGTAAGCTTGGAGGTTATCAACCAGCAATAACAATAATTACTAAGCAAACTAGAGAAGCAGTTGAGTTTTGCCAGTGGCGTGCCGTGTTTATTTATCTTAACATATTAACAACTTCCCTGACGCAAACAAGTAAACTCGTCCTTGACTTTACGTCCATATTCGACATGAACCGAGTATTTTTTTAAAAACGAAAAAAGAAAACTTTTTGAAGGATTGTATATTTCTGAACGCCTGCATTTTTAATTTGTTGTAATTTTAACAAAATAAATATTAATTTAAATGTACAAAAATACACAAAATTAATAATTCAACTTTTTGGAAATATTGTTTAATTTGAGAGTGATTACAAAACTACTCGTATGTAAATTGATTTAATTGTGTATTTCCAAGCTTAACGCGTAAATAACGTCAAATCAAATTATACGTTAGTATAAAATCATTAGTTTTTTAAATGCCTTAAAATTTATACAAATTTTTGAAATTAAAAAGTAATGTTTTTATTACACATATTTAATTTAAAATCAAGCTATCATAGTTTCATTTAGATGCAAGTGTTTATCTATTTTTGACGCAATGTCCTAATCTTTCAATGGGTAATAAGTTTTAAGCAAAAATAATGAATCATTATAGTTGATTAAATTAATTTTAAACTATTTTTTAGGAATTAATTGTGATATCGGCACAATAAAGTCATATCTATCTACTAGGAAATTATGTTGACTCAAGTTTAAATAGAATATCTTAGTATAGTATGTATAACGCATAGATACATATATATTTTGTAATAATACAATTAAAAATTAATCATATCAATTAAATAGTCATTACTAAGATTAGGGTGAGATGTAGTCTATTTCTTAATAATACTGTGCATGATGCTCGTCAATACCGCTGATTATAATAAATGTCTTATAAAAGTCTTCGGAAATGCAGATATTTACAATAGATTAGACTATTAGAGTGTAATATGATGTATTCTAAGAAAAGATGTGGTTTTCTATAAATAAGTAACATTTAGTCATTGAACCAAGGATCAAATGCATCATTATTTTCTAGTATAACTATCTTGCGATGTTATTTCATTACATTTTAATTACGTTTCAAAGCATTAATAAGCAAGAGACACCGATCATTATAGATTCTTGACAACCAAGGAACAAATCGATGTAGGTAAATTATAAAATACACTTCGTTTGAAATTATGGTTTGAATTTTTGAATGCCATAACTGGATAGCGAACCTAACAACCTTTCTCACACCTTGCGTCGATTAAGACTTAAGGAACAAAGATAAACCTGAATAAAAGTATCATCAATTATTATTGAGGATATAAGTTGCCGGCGGGTATAGGTCAATGCTCAAAGCGTTTGCTTTGCAAGTCAAAGGTCGTGAGTTCAATCCCCGACGGAGATTAAAAAAAAATATTTTTAATCGGTTTCTGAGCTCTAAAATATCCCGGTCGGTGTCAATTTGATACCTCACCCGTAAAATGCCAGTCATAGCATATCAATCAAAATCGGTGGTAGATGAAAGTCGTCCCGTGAAGACTACCCATTCATAGTAAATTCCTGTAATATTGGGATGTAGTATATGACGTTGGTGGATCAACACTCCACATGCAGCGCTTAGCCGTATGCACTATGGTAAGCGTCATAGAACTCCACAGATGAGAACTTCAGAATTACTATCACCATCTGTCGGTATTCTCCTGTATGTGTTAACATAAAAAATAAAAATAAAAAGGAATGAAAGACTACCTGCATGACTATTAGTGAACAAATACAACATGTCTTTTGGCACTTAACGTGGTACAGGACTATAAGTAATGGAGAAGAACTACAAAAATATTTGAGTATATACGAGTAGTTAAGCGAAAATAATTTATTTATTTATGTGACTTGTTTCGTCATTTATGAAATCGGTTTATTTTGATTAGGTTTGTAAAGCCACCATACAATATTAACTACAAATGTTAATTTTGACATGGTAATAAACAGTAAAACACATTTGCGTTGGTGCAAGACCGCAATCTAAAGGTTTGTAATACATACATAATTTACCATGGTAAATTATATGAATTATGCAATTACACTTTAAGTATAACGATAAAATAAGATGACATAACATCAGAAAACTAGTTATAATATGGTTTTTTTTTATAGTGATTCACTATTAAGAAGACTTATAAACAAATCGATAATGCGATAGTACTATTTAGGAATAATTCTGTCATTAAAAATTGTCGATCGAATATGCTAACATTTGTTATAAAATATATAAGATGTCGTTTATTGGCATAGCATTTCACAAACGCCTCTAGCTGTTTGAAAGTAATATCGGAATATTTGTGGAATTTTGCTCAAATTAGTATCGAATAGGTTCTCAAGGGAGATAAGGAGACAAAATAATAAATCTGTAATTAAATATTCTGCCTTTTATCATTGTAAAGTATCGTAGACTTTGTTATAACAAGTATTCGTCAGAGATTTAAGATGCGAAGTTAAAATGAGAAGAATGGAAGCTATTTCTTCCAGTAAATGATTATTTTTTCCACTTTTGTAATGTAAGTATGAATCGTATGTTAAAACCAAGGAGTAATGTGTAAATAATTAATAAGCTAAGGAAACGCGTAAAACGCACTTCTAGGATACATGTCGAATATTCCAGAAAGTATTTCGAAACATTTCTAGCTCCGTTAGTGCACGTATCTCGTTTAGTATGTAACAAGTGCAGGAAATATGTATGTATGTCTACACATCGGATCTAATAATGTGTGTATATTTGTACGAGTTTGTATCGTATAAAAACAGTAACAAATCAATTATTATAATACAGATTAAGAAAAAATATTGGTGTGTAAACATTAAAATAACAAATTATACTTTAATTTATGAAACAAGTGTTGCCCACCTAAGTATTAACATAAAATATTATCAATTCAAGAAGCCGGCAAAATCAGTTTAACAGAACAACAGCAGTAATTAGTAGCCATTAAATTCAGCCGCCTGAATATAGCACGGGATTTTTTTCTGCCAAATGCATAACAAATTGGCATGATTTGCATGCGAAATTAATGGTTTTCATCGATGAATATTTAAATTTGATGTTGAGGAATGTATCGAGAAAACATGGACCATGTTATTATGCATCACTATGCCATATCCGCTCCTAATATGGAGCATGTGACCATCGCAAGCCACTACTAACCAATTTGGGTTTGTTGATACATATACATTCACTTCTGACGTCACAAAAATAATCGTGAAAACAGTATGTTGTCCATGGTTGTTATGGATACAGAGAGCAGTGCATCTTGGTTTACGTTCGTCAACCCCTCACAGTTGGGGTTCATGAAAAATGGGGAACATAATATTCCGACTAGGTCCACGGTGTTAATTTATTGATTGATTTTTTTTGCATACTAAAAAAATCAAATTTAACTCACATTTTTTTTCTAGGTTTTTACAAAGTATAAAGTAATATCAATTATTTTAAAAAGAGGATTATTTTATAGGAAGCAACACCGTAAACGAATATATAATAACATCCAAGTATTTTTTACAATTAACATATTTCTTTGTAAATGTTTTGTGGTCATTTTTACTAATTTATTAAACCATCTAATCATTCTTATCTTTTGTAAAATATAATTTCACTTAAGCAAAATCACAAATAAAATGAAACCTGGATAAATAGGAAAAGGTTATGTTTTTAAATATTTATTGATTCGAATGTTAATTCTTAGTTCATTCGTAAATAAAATATCTAGTTT
The DNA here is from genome assembly GCA_022606575.1 of Glossosoma conforme. Taxonomy (NCBI): domain Eukaryota; kingdom Metazoa; phylum Arthropoda; class Insecta; order Trichoptera; family Glossosomatidae; genus Glossosoma; species Glossosoma conforme. The sequence continues at coordinate 839,667 of JAGTXR010000080.1, read as the reverse complement.
TTAGTATCTGTTCATCCTCATGTAATATTATTTTTCAATTATACATTTATATTAAATTCTTTTCAATAAAACGACTAAAAAATATGTACATATCATCAAACATATATTTTTTAAATTGAGGTTTTTTGTATGGAAATTTTACCTGTTCATCGGTTCCCCGGTGCGTGGTGTTACCCTGCCAGAACCTTCTAGCAAACCCTTTGATGTGGCCAGTAAGTGATCTCCGGAACTCGAACCCTGGGTGCCAGCACAGCGAGCCGTAACCAAAGACCCACAAGGCCACGGTGTCTTCTCCAACCTTTCCCATCTCACTTTCCATCACCACATTCTTTGATTCCTCCATTTTACAAAATAAACAGTATAATAAAAAAACAATTCGAATTTAGTTAGTTTTTTAAATTTAAAATACCTATAAAATCATGAATGTAGGTGTGGCAACACTGAATGGAACGTCCCTTTTACGCCAAATATGAAATATTTAAATAAATACGATATCAATTGTTTTTTGGTCTGCATCGAAATGTCAACTTCACTGTTTTTTTAATGTTTTTTTTTTCAATAATTTATGTCAAACGTTTTTCACTGGTTCAGTTTTGATGTGACGGTGTTATTGCACATGTTGCGAATGTTTTGGAGCTAAACGTCAGATTGCGTGATTGTCGGCACACCGCTGATGGCGACCGCCAGCTGTCAAGAGTGGCGAGACAATAAAGCGAAGAGATTTCAAGAGCGCCTTGTAGACTGCGGCGGGTGCTGCCATCCGGATGCAAGAGAAATTGCACCGCAAGTGTCGCAAGGCAACCATCAAATATAATTCACATTCCGCAGTCGAAGGTTACTTAAGATAAATCTGGCAATAGTTACACAGACAAAGAATTGGAAGCGTCAGACTAATCAAACGATCTAAAAATTTGCTTAGATCGTCTAAATATGGAAGGTCGCCATTCAGATTACGTATTCGATGAAAATTCGGGAATAAACATGACTTTCAGTGAGGCTAGAACTATGGCAGTTGACGATGACAGTGCTTATTTGAGGCGTCCTATGTTTAAAGTGACTATACGTCCCGCTTTGAACACGGCCGTCTCGTTTAAAGGTAGTCTGTCCTGTTTTTCCCAAGTAGAGCGAAAATTCGAAATGTTCCGTTTTCAAAAAAAGACCAACATACGGTAACAATAAAAAAAAATGCAAAAATTGACGTTGGTATGTAGTATAATCGTCTGCGTATAATTATATTATTTAATACACATACTATCACATAAAAATTGGTAGATGTCCTGTTTTAAGAATAAAAAATTTTAAGCGTCATAAAAATTTCAGATTTGTTTTATTCACCATAGTCATGTGTATGTGTAAAAATGTAAGACATAATAACAATTAGTGATTATGTATCATATTTTCTTGTAACAAAAATATGTAAGGTGTGCAGCACCATTCTGATTCACAACGCGCGTGTGAAAGAAAGAGACAAAGTCGGTTAGTGCGCTTATAAATGAAAGAGATAAACAATGTTGACTAAAAATCCGACCAATGGGAGAGCATCGAACGCATTTAAGTTCAAATCGATTGGTTGTGGCGGCAGCTGATGCAACTTGTATGAGAATTTCTACGCAATACTTTCCTTCATACAAGATATTATGGAAATAGAATACTTTTCTGACACAATGCCTGTAATTTTAGCGAACGTCCGGTCGCATAATAATATAAACAGTATATTTTGACAGGTATTAATAATAATTAGGTAGTAATGACTGAGCATTGAGGCACCAATGATCTCGAAAGAGCCTCATTCAGTTTTCTTGATTTAGCTCTTTGAGAAAGAAGCGTGATTTTTACTAGTTTCTCATTTTTCCCCACCGCAAAATTAACAAAGGTCCTTTCTAAATTTGACTATATTTTTTTATTTGGGTACTAATTACCCTATTGAAAAACCAATATTTTTGGATTAAGACCTCAAAACGTTTTAAAAGTAGGCCAAATATTTTCTGCTAAATACATGGATGAATTTGTGCGATTTTACTCTGGGAAAGAGACACTTTCATAGATGTTTTATATAAATAATACATTTACATATTTAAAATTAGTTTAGCAATTCGTATAGTTATTGGTGTATTTTGCTCCATTGTAAAGTAACACACGAAAAAAAATCGAAACAAAAATTTGAGTAATAAAATTTCACTTTATCAATATTGAGCCAAGTAAAATATAGTAGAACTTCATTTGATTTCAAAAATATAAAACGCATTCGTAATTCATTGCCGATTATTTTCTGTAAAAAAAAATGGTTTGCCGACCATCATTTTTGCATCCAACATTGCGAAGACCGGAAAACTTCAGTTTTGATATATTCGTATATTATATTCAATAAATTTAAATAATATTTTTTTATTCTAATAAATTTATTATTCAAATACATATTTAACTATAAATTGATTAAATTTTAATTTCAATAAGATGAGTTTTCCCAATACATTTAAAGATGGCGCTTGCAATTATTTACAGCAATTTATTAAATAGTTATTTTCGATTTGCAATCGATGGAATGGCAGGTTATTAATTAAAGATTGAATAAAATTATTATTGAAATAAAAAAAAACATTAAATAAAATCAATATAATACCGGGGAAATACAATATTTTCAGACTTTAACTTATCTCCGGTATGGTCTAGTGGCTAGGATACCTGGCTCTCACCCAGGAGGCTCGGGTTCGATTCCCGGTACCGGAATTTTTTGCATTTTTTTAAAGTCGTTTTTCAGTTTTTTTTATACAATTAAGATGAGAAGACTTTTGATACAGAAGCAAGTGTTTATTTTTATATAAAAATAATATGTGAAATTGATGAATTGTATTAAAGGTAACTGGTAAATTATTGTTTATTCATAGAGCTAAATATCTCTATGTATTGCCATTTAAATGTTCGAGTTAAAAGCTATTTTATGTTTGCTCTTAAAAAGTATTTAATTAAATAAATATTTTAATTTTTGGAGAAATGAGAGACTATTTCTATATATTATCACACTTAGGTGAATTAATAAAAGTTAATTCTTAGTTAAAAGATGTATATTTTATAGTAAAGAAAATGTTAGTTATAAAGGAATCTTAAGGAAAAGAAGGATGGTGGCTGATTGTAAAGATTGTTACAACCGAGGGTATACTAAAATAAAAACACGCAATCCAGTATCAAATATTATGTATTTTATTTACCAATAAATACAAAAACTACCAGTAAACCATCCTTGGAATATTAAGTACATAGAATTCAGTCGTGATTAATATTGGTTCAAGGAGTAATACACCTCAGTCAGAACATTTGGTATTCATATCAAATGGCATTAAATGCCTAAGTTAGGGCTAGGTACTATTTATTTAGTTCTTCATGAGGTAGCATATTGTAGACACAACACTGAACAGGTATTAACGTACATAAAGCAATTACATTCAAAATGCTTACAAAACATTCAAAACATCAACACCTAAGCAGTATTTTGTATTGAATCAAATTGAATCTGTTTATATGTTTTAAAATTTCCCGATGGCGAGTTTACTGGCATAAGATGTTGCAGTAAAATTATATTCGATAATAATTAAAATAGCTTGTAGATTGTTCACATGGGTCTTCACCGCATAATGCCATAAATGCAAGATTCAATATCATTTTTCAAAAATATTAATTTATATTATAGTTATCAATTATTTATACATATTAAATTAAAATTAGTCTTTTAATTATAGTAGAAGACTAGCTCATGTTAAAATTATTGTTAAAAAAGATGTCGAACCGACGAAGAGACTTCTTTGGAATATCAAGTATTCCTTTGGTCTAAAGACATTGTTTATTTAATGAATCCTTTAATTAATAATTACGAACCTGAATAAATCTGTGATATTTTAAGTAGTCGGAGATTCAATACAAAAGTCTACTTTGCAGACTATTCACATACAATTATAATCAAACAGATTTAAAAAAAGTATGACGACTTATTAAATTTTGTAGAATAAAAGTAACATTAAGTGCTTACAATAATATAATTAATTAATAATTAAAATAGAGGCGGAGACCATTAAATACATAAGGCAAAAATCACATAGCGATAACGACTCCCAAAATTCAAACAAGCACTGCATAGAGAATCTAATTTAGAGCACCAAATTTGATAACACTAATGTGTTAATAAAGCATTGGATCAAGTCAAACTATCAACTCTGCCCTGGACATCGAGCGCAGATCTGAGGAAAATAATGAAATAATACTATCGGTACTGACAATTAGTTCCCTGTGGTTTGGCTTAGTAACAATTCATTTCAAATTCCATTGAGAAAATAAAATGGATAATCGTTTTACAGATGTTAATTTGGAAATGTTTTGCTATGGAATAAAAATCATTATCTTACATAATAGTGAATGCATAAAAGATACTATCACTTCCAGACATCTGGAATACTTTATTTTGTACATTTTTTTTTACGAAACAATTATTTCAATTGCAAGTATTGTTTTCTGTGTAAGATATAGGAAGAGCGTCAGAGGACTTAATATTAAGGTAAAACATTTTTGTAAAAATGGAATCACTGTTGTTTAAGAATAGGAATGTGATGTGGTGAGAATGTCATGAATATTCTGGATAAAATCCAGTGAATGGAATGAAAATTATTTAAAATATGTTAGTATAAAAAATGTCGATGTTGAGCATTAACTTATTTATATTTGTGATAGAATGGACACAGTTATTATGTAAAACTGGCTCACACAGAAAAAAATCCCATTTGTATAAAAATCATGGAAGATTCCATAAGTCTAAGTCGAGTCACAATGTTACATGTAGGTAGGACAGGCAATACAGTTGACAATAATTGATTTAATTTCCAAAGGTAAAAGCCAAATTATTTTTAATTGTTTAGTCTAGATATTCTTACAACAAATATGATTGATAATCAATATTTAATTGCAGCGACTTATACCATGGTTTTTATTTAAAAATAAGTTAAGTCAATAAAAATTATTCATTTGTATGATGGTAATAAATATATTGATTATGTCTTCATAGTAACAGCCTCAACCTATGAAGAATGTGGACTTCATTCATTTTAAGGAACAATCAAATACAAGAGCCTATCTAGTGAAGATTTAGGATACTGTTTTTTGCATTGGGACAAAGATATCTGGTGTAGGTTTGTGATCCAAATATGCTCCAAATCGGGATCGGCTGACACATACAAAATTATTGATTAATACGATTTTGAGATAAAAGTCGTTAAACAAAATGGGTTTTACCTGGACACACCTGAAAAACAGAGTTGTCATGACAACAGTAAAAATTAAACGAAACATGCAATGTGATGAGTCATGGCGGGGGTTTCAAATAAAGGGTATGTTGATAATTTGTCTCGGTCCAGCAAAGGAGCGCCGTTAGCAAAACAGCGTCTGGAGAGCAAGCGGGCGTCTACCACAAGCCGGTGGAGAATCCGCCTGGGGGCACACGAACACGAGAGGACTCCACAACGGGGGCCGCTTTAACGGGGCACGCCTCCACCTTAGCAGATGACTCATCGTTATCAAAACGCACAGAATCCTTAACGCCGTTGTTAGCAGGCCTTCCCGCAGCTGGAGCATCACTCTTCCCCATAATCTCCCCCATCATGGCGGAGTTCTGCTGGTTGTTCTTGGGTCGCGGCTGCCGCACCGTTTCTTCAGGAGGGGCAAAGATATCGGTGTGTCCGCCGCCTGGGGGCTTCAGCACCCTGCTGGAGATTTTGTTGTCGCCGGCGATGCCCACGTTGAAACTTGTTGAAGACATGTCTGAAGAATTTAGTTGAAGTTTTCTTTGTCTGGACGCTGAGCACGTTTTTCTCCAACGGACTTTTTTCAAAGATTGACCCAGCCCTCTCTAGCCGACTGTTTAGTATGAATAGCCGAGTGCTCCCGAACTCTTGAGCAACGGGATCGGCTCTCGTGAGATGCGCCGGTTAAAATTAACTAACGACATCTACAAGCAAACTGAAAATTCAATTTATAAAGCTTTTTTGTAACAATAAAATAAAATTCTACTATCTTACACTAGATGTCTGTATTTAGAATTTTGCTAATATTTTTGTATATTCTCCTTTTAGAGTTTGGTTATTTTTTTAATAACTGAGTGCTTATAATATATTTATTAATAGTAGATTTTAATTTGTCATAATTTTCGAAGGCATTTATTTTTATATTCATCTAATTGGTCTTCTTATTTACGTAAAAACGTTCGTTAAATAAAACAATGTTTACCTAGTTTTTAAATTTTTTTATACTACTTTTCTAACGTTTCTAATAACGTGAACATATGTCATTATTTTATATAAAGCTTAAACGCTCTGGATAAATCTATTAATTCCAATAAATATATATATTTAAACACCAAACCAAAAATATAATTCCAAAAAATTAACCGAAAATTGTACAGATGTCTATACTTTTATTCATATTTATTTCATATTTTATACTTTAAAAATAATATTATTTTGCACGTAATCATGTTTACAAATAAAAATATTATTTAAAAAAGAACTAACAGAATGGTAGATAAATAATTATTTTAGATATTACCGTATTTACAAATTAGCCTAGCGGTCGTAATCGGAAGCTCTCGAAGCATCTCAAACCAGATATTAAAAGATGTGCACGGTATAAACTTTAACCCTTGCCTCAATAAGTAACTGTACCCCGGCTGTGTTCATTCGTTGCATGCGATATTAATAAATTGAATTTTAATTTATCACCGGATGAGATGAAAAAAATTTAATTCACATTTACAGTGCGCATAGATAAGAGATAATTACTTGGATTCAATAATATTTATGGCTAAATGTAGTAACAATTTCCTACATAATTATACTTCTAATTAAATAAATTCAGCTAGCTATCAAAAAACATCCAATTCTGTACTTTCTACTCCAGTTCTTTGTATCAGAAATCTCATGTCATATCACCGGTAATACCGTTTTAAAATAATTTGATCACATAATTCTATCACCTACAACTCAATCATTTGAAGATACTTTTACGCGCTGTTATAAGTGTGATGATATCCACGTATCGCCATTACTTCGCATCAGTCCCCTGAGCATCGCAAATTCGTATCCAGTACATCATCTGCGGGATCGATGATCCAAGAACAGTTAGACGAAGCCATCTCTCTTAAGTCTTACCTGACTTGAGGAGATTACCTCCGGACTAAGGGGAGATCACGTCAGGTGCTCTTGTGCTGAATCAAGCCACATTAGTCTAATCACACCTTCATGCTGGTGCAGCATGGATGCACCAAGCTGCATCTTCTCCAGTCTCATTATCCAATGCGTAATCATCTCGCAGAAATGAGTCTTGTTTCTTCGACGATTGCCGTCCGCAACGACCATCCTTAAATCTATTTCGTACCGCTATGTTTTCATTTTCTCATCCCAAAGCCTAAAAAAATAAACATACAATACATTTTTGTAGACAAGTATTCTAGATAATTTATGTTTTTCCTCGCCCATTATAACAAAATATTTTTGAATATGAGTGCATCGAGCTCACCACCATATCTCCTTTGACAGCTTATTTATTAATAGATGCCGAATTATATTCACTATATCTTTAAGTAACAGTAGCTTTTTCGATAAGCTCCTCAGTCTGTCATATCGAGGCGTCAGGAACTATGCGCAGAATGTATTTGGCAGAGATGACTTGGATTGCAATTCCGCAATGTCTTGAAACTAATGATTTTAATAAATGCAACCTCTCAGTATTAAGTTTTAAACAACAGATCTTACCTATAAAATAAGTGCCATGAAGAGATCCATAATAGGAGTGTACTTAAAAGATAGACATGAAACGGGGATAATCGATGAAAAATCGAGTAGTAGAGGATACCGAAAGAATAGGCACAATCAAGTGACAATGGGCAAGACATACTCGTTTCTGTCGAAGAGACGATAGTCGATAGGGAAGAAAAGCGTTGGAGAGGCGTCCAAGAACTGGCAAACGAAGCGTTGGATGTCCCTCTACAAGATGGACGTCCAACATTATGATGTAGAAGAATGAAGATTAGTAAATGCAGATTCATTCAGTGCAATCTCTTAACTTTTATTTCGTAAATATTGAGTTTGAAAATAATCTAATAATAATAATAATAATAATTTATTATTTTTACGAATCCTAATGTCTGAAAAAAAATGTAGATAAGTGGCTAAATAAATTATCCATTAGGCTAGTAATAAAACGATTACTCGAGCACGCTTCTGTCAAAGCACATCATGTCGTCTCTTATAGTCACACACCATAAGTGGTATGAAAATGATGAACGTCATTTGTATCGTTTAATAATGAGCACCGCCACAAATAATATTATTACACATTATTATTTTAAATCATTTTTTATGGTTTATAAAGTGTAGAGGAATTTTGTTTTAATGGCTCTAAATACTCTAGGACTAATGGTCTGTTCATCGCTCAAATATTCGCCATTATTTTGCAATCAGCAGAGAGATGTCTGTACACCTCTAAGGCTGACATAAGCGCACCTGAGAGGTCGAAGTGTAAAAATATTAAAAATAATTTACATCTGTATATTACAATAATATTCAATTTCACATCGATTTTCAATGACAGTGTTATTAACAATGTGGATTATTAATCCATGCTTATTTAAAATGGCATAATTTCAGCACATTATATATTTTTCATTTCCTTAATTCTTAAGTTTGTACGTCATATGGATGTTACAACTTGCAAACTTTTTTATCCTTTTTTTAAATCTTTATTTATTTTTTTCCTTTATAACGACAACGAAATAAAAGACTACAAATAACAATGACAATCATTTTAATTTTTGTGTCTTTATTATGACGGATGCTTTAGTATTGACATATCTAGTGTTAACGACCTCACATTCAGTACAAGTGAAGACAAACCGGAGAGTCAATAGTTAGGATCTGTGACAATAACACCGCGTCATAAGTACATCAAATTTGACACGAAGAACACAAGTATTATTGTCACAAACTTCACCATCTAACTAACTTTATGGACATCTATGCAGATGATATTTCTCCGTCGGGAAAAATTAGTTATTGTTCGAAATATCACATCTTCTTATTCTGCTTCCCTATTACATTTACGTTCTCTACCTTGAGCATATGTTCACTCCAGATTTTTTTCATAAAGTCGGCTCATAATACCTTAGCCTTGTTTTAAACCAGCTCTCAATATAGAATTTCTATCGATTATATTTTGCGTATTAAATCAAGGCTGTTTAAATAAAGTTTATCTTCTACTGAAGTCGTGAAAAGACGTTACTATTATCACTTGACTCACTGAAACTCTTTTGTAATTGATAATCTATTTGCAACGTTGTATTTTCATCAGTAAGAAAAGGGTTTGTAACATGATAATTTGATATTTAATTATTCATATTCATACATTATAAATATGAACCCCCATCAAGTATAACCATAAGTTATGATACGCCAATGACATAATCATAATGCATATTATTATAAAGTGGCTATTTAGCTTAATGTCCCTCTATTTGTTACCGTTTTTGGGCTCTTCTATGAGAAGTAATGTACCATTCTTAAGCTCGATTTGGAAACAGGCTTTGATGGCCATACCATTTTTTCTGTAAAAATGCTCAAAATTCAGTCAATTCTGCTGAATATTCATTGTCCAATTTTAAAATATTTCGTACAAATTTAAATGGCCAGGAAATGTAAGTAATAACAATTCCATTATAAGACTTTCAGATAGATGATAAAACGTTTTTTTCTCTCCATTATACATAACCTACTCGTATTATCTAAAAAAATGAGCCATAAATATATTTAAAAATTATTGATAAATTATTCAAGTCTATTTTTTTTTATTTAACTGGAGAATCCACTGAACTATTGTTTGGTAAAAACATTCAGTGTCATTGTTCTTCTGCATGCGCTTCCTTAAAAAATCATATCACAAAATCATTACTAATAAATGCAAATGGACAATTAATTGTTTTTTTTTATTAACATTAAAAATATATAGTTTTATTTTACCAATGACAACGTCTCAATGTTAGAAGGTGATAAAACGCGTTTATACATTTAATTAAATAATATAAAACTTCACTTTCAAATAAAATAAAAAATAAAGTAAAATACTTTAATCAAGTATTGTGAGGTACCTAACCTTTATTTGGAAAATTACCTAAATATATTATTATATTTCCAGCTGATGAAAAAAGTCTACCATTTTGTGGACGTGATATAAATGTCAGGATTTTAGTTCTTAGCAGTTATTATTTACCATAAATGAACATGGTACCTTCTCGTATTTGATCTATAATTCATTGTTCAATCAAAAGCTCGAATTAAGACCATTTACTTCACATTTTTCATTATTAATTGTATATTTTAAATGAATAATCTTTTGCTAAGTCGCTCATAATATCCAAACGGTTCAAATTTAGTTAGCGTAAGGCTTATGATATTATTTCCTTAAAAAATCTGATAAACAAACGCCCATAAATGTCTCAGATCACTTGGGATCTTGTCCTAAATGTATACATTTTACGTATTCAAAATATCTTCGAACACATATATGAGATGGATGAGGTGAGGTTAATAACAGTTGACATAACGGTTGGCAAAGATTTGTGGCAAACTCAAGTTACAACTAAAGAGCGGATATGGAAGATAATGAAAAAGAAGAAGGTATTCTCCCATTGAATAAATCATACAGTTCCCAACGGATGTTATATAATTCAGTCGTATTGTTTCACAATGTCAGCTGTCATCAGATACTTAATAATAATAAATAGTATTATACATAATATTACAACAACTCAGTCAAAGGATGCCTACGCTCGTACTGAGAATTTTGCTCAAAACACCATCCCTACTAGTGACAATGAATCAGTTTATTATATATGATCAACTGAAAGAAGCTGAACAAATAATGTAAGTTGTCTTAAAACCCTTTAATGCTCGTTGGGGCGGTCTTGTGGTCTTATTGAAGCCACAACCATTAGGAGTATTGTCCCGGTGACTTGTCTCATCAGGTCTTGTGAAGGTATGGACTATGTTGAGCGCTAGTTCTTAGAAACAATGTTTTGTCACTGAACATGGACAATGAAGCGAGGAACTTTATTCTCCTACTGACAGATTACCTGCACTCCTCAACTATTTTCTAAGTTATAGCTTGTAAATATAAAACTGAAGTTATCTCTGTGATAGTTAGTGTTCCAAATTATAGCATATGTCGATCATAAACCTATATCATTAGCTTCAGTTCTGTACAATCCAACGTTTAATTCAAATTAGTAGTCAGATTTACACCTAAAATATTTAAGAATAATTTTCTGTAGTCTTTCATAATACCTGTATATATTTTCCGGCAGATATATACATATCAATATATATATATATAATCAATATCATAGCTTTGATTCCGTCATGACATATATTTTACAGTGCTTGGTTTTGCTTTAGATTTTCAATAAATGACCAATTACACTGCTTATTACCAGGAAAATAACAGACTTAAAGATTAAGATGTTTGCTTAGAGAAAATTGGACAAATAACCGGCAAACGATTTACAATCATTTATCTTCACCCCTTTATAATTATGCTAAAAATATGGATGTTAGCTTTACATACAAAATAGCAAATCTATTGTCTTAATTTCAGGTGAAGAAACTACCAAGAAGATTAGCTCGCCGAATTATTACGCATATCGTTTGATTATTCGTCGAAATGCTGACAACTACTTGCTGAAGTTTCGTCGATTACTGCAATAGAATTCAACCAGACCAAATATATGATAACATATGTGCCGAAAAATTCAACTTAATAAAATCCAAAATCTGCTCATTTATTGCCTTTCGGGTGAAACAAAGTTCACCGGGTCAGCTAGTATATTATAAAAGAACAATTTTATTTACACAACTATTTAGGAAAACTGCATAAATTATCTTTCATTCACAATATAAATACAGTAAATTAAAGATGTTCACTGGGTACCGCAGGAGAAAATTAATTACGTATGTCTTGTATCAAACTCTGCACCCTGGACGTCCTGAAATAATAGATATTCATACACTAAGTACACCCGCAGGAGCTTTAGTATCGGAGATGATTTGTAAATACTACATTCCTGATTAATAATAAATATAAAAAATATACCAAACCTACGAGTATATGTTTTGATAAAGTATTGATTCTTTCTTCGATGGCAGTGTTGTCAGCTCAAATGTCAAGATCTGGTAGTGTTGATAGTTCTTAATATGTGAAACCAAAAAAATGATTTTTTTGTTGTTGCAAAAAAACATTTATCGCGACTGTAGATCATTCCAATTTCAGATGCAGAACTTAGCCGAGGCAAGCTGAAAACACCGAGCATTTTTTTGTATTCAAATGATCTAGTTACGGAGCAAATATGAACGTAAAAGACTATTTGGTTAATAACAATATTCTAGTTTGTAGTTTGTGGACCAGTGATTACAGTCCCACAAATCTCGGTAATCCCTGCTCGTCCAAAGGCGGACGACTGTCGCAGGCCATCGTTAGTCACCTGAGGAGGCGGCGAGGAAGCTAAAGCAGTCTGTGGTCGAGATGAGCGGACAAGATCACAGCCCTTTGACGGCACTGACAGCTGGACTAATCAATAACATAATACAGTTTGTTCTACGTGTTTAGTTAAACGAAGTCTTATTTTAATTTGTATTAATTTATACGCTCATGATGTGTGTTTTTGTGATCATGAAAAATCAATTATAATGTTGTATGCCTGAAAACTTCATAGCCTATTTACTAAATTGGTTGTATATGAAAAGGAGTTTCGATAAAACCAACCACTGTAAGTTCATTAACAATTCAATATTCCGACTTCATCATTAATTATCTTGATCTTAAGGTATTTCTGCTACATCATAGAAAAAAATATTCATGATATCGTTATCCTGACAAACTATCGACTATGTGATTTACTTCATCTTCTATTACTTAGTTTTTCGTATAGTTATAAAGCTTAATGTTTTGTAGAATTTACAAAACTTTCTAGAATGAACAGAATGTACAATGTAGATTATATATTTTCACTTAAATAATTTATGCATCTTGCGTAATATTGTATTATTGATAGTTTGATTGAAACTTTACTATCCCAGCAAGATTACTTTATATGATAGGAATACTTCCACGAGATATTTTTCCTTTCATAATTTCAGCTATTAGCAAATCCTCGCTTTTGACAATATGTAACATGGAGGCATTGTTAAATCTATATTAACCTACCAAAAACAATACAAATCATTATTTGCGAAGAAAAAAGTAAAACGTCACTATTTGTGAGGCGACATTTCACAAATTTTTTGTTAACAGTTAAACAGCTAAATGACTTGCCTACTTGTATATTTTTTCTTGGGTGAAAAAGGGGCGTCGCAACTGTCACACAGAAGGACAATTCTTTTCGAGGAACAAACTATATAATAATTTACCACACTTGTCCATTTGTTACGTATATTATTAGTTTATTAACTTAGCATTCAACTCCTTCACGCAAAAAAGGATTTCTTTCACACGCCCTCTTGTATGCGAAATTGAAAACAATATCTCGGTAGTTATGGCATGTTCTTTTTCTAAATGGCGGTAATATACAAAGTTTCTTTTTAATAAATCTTGAAAATTTGTGTTCATTTATTATCATATGTGTAAAACGATGTATCTCACAACGGGGTGGTCTGAAAAGAAACAGCAATTTTAATTTATGTTAGCGACGTCAATTTTTTTTGCTACCTGTTGCTGACAACATCAATGGTCCATCTATTGCGCGTAATAAGGCATTGGGTTCTTCTTTGCATTGCACTTAATGATAAAATTAAAAGATGGAGCTATAGTTGAATCTTGAAATCCTGAGAAAAACAGTTTCTAGGACAGTTAGGTAGATCTTTGAGAACAAGGAGACGATATAAAACGTTAAATTGATCATCGCAAATTTTTGGGGATCAATATTTTACTAGCAGCCTGCCGAAGATTACAAATTTCCAGGCCGAAAAATATCTATCTATCGTTATCCTGGATAGCTGTAGGATACGATACGTAGAAGGAGCTTTGGTAACTGAAAAAAAGGAAGTAAAGGTATACACATACAGGAGAATACCGACAGATAGTGATAGTGATGCTGAAGTCTCATCTGTGGATTCTATGATGCTTACTATGTTATATATAGTTAAGCGCTGTACGTGGAGTGTTAATTCGCCAACGTCATAGACTGCAGTACGACATTCACGCATCATCCATTTATTACAGGAATTTACTTTGAATGAGTGGTGTTCACGAAACGACTTTCGCTTACCACTAATTTTGATTAATAGGCTAAGACTGGCATTTTACGGGTGAGGGATCAACTTCCCACCTTTTTTTTAAATCTCCGTCGGGGGTCGAACCCACGACCTTCGTCTTGCCAATCAAACGCCTTAACCACTGAGCTATGCTCATAAATATTGGATATGTCAGTTAAATTGTGATTACTACTTGCTTTAAGTTAGAAGTAAATGTGGTATAAACTATGATTTGAAAAGTGATGGAGCGGAAAGGCATAAAAAGGTAATTGTTGGAGTATTTATTTTTCCCGCTATGTTTGTTTGTGTTTCGTTGAATGAAAGTCATCAAGAGACGTCTTCAGTGAATGGGCTGCAGTAATTGATTGCTTGATCCCTCTTTAGGAGTGCGCACCGTGGGCGCTGGGCCGCAGTCATTTGGTTAATTCCTCGCCCACGAGGACCACAGGCAATCTTATTTTACCAAAATACACAAAAAGATTCACGATCTTCTTCATATTCTTAGGATCGGCATTATGCCATAAATTCAATTTATTTATTTTCATAACCAGATTATCCTTACAATTTTCCACACTCAGAGTTATTTTTTTTGCCGTGTCGCTCAAGACAGAGAATCATTCATTTTTTTTTTTCATAACGATTTATGTGAGACATGGTGCTTATCTTAAAGTGATGAAGATGATGAAAAGACTAGAGGCCTTTGAGATGTGGTCATACAGAAGAATTCTCGGAATTTACTGGAGAGACCACGCCACGAACAATGAGGTTCTCAGCATAATCAATGAAGATAGGCACCTAGTAAGAGCCATCTCAGAGAGGCGAGCCC
This sequence comes from Glossosoma conforme, assembly GCA_022606575.1. Taxonomy (NCBI): domain Eukaryota; kingdom Metazoa; phylum Arthropoda; class Insecta; order Trichoptera; family Glossosomatidae; genus Glossosoma; species Glossosoma conforme. The sequence continues at coordinate 824,511 of JAGTXR010000080.1, read as the reverse complement.
GATGGATCGGTCTCATCATGCGCCACGATGGTCTTCTTCACGACATGAAGGGATGGTTGAGGGTAGAAACTGTAGAGGGCTCCCTAGACGGGAGTATATGCAGGAAGTGTTCGAGGACATTAAGGAGTTGTAGCTCCTATGCTGAGCTGAAGAGGATTGCAGAGGATCGAGAGGAGTGGAGATCGAGATGCATGATTTTGTTGCTGCAAACCAATCCACCGGATTGATACTACGAAGAAGAATGTTATAGAATATTTTAGTGGCGCAATATTATTAAATAGCGCCTCAAATATCACATGGCTTCTGTTAGGAGCCAAATTCCTGATCTTATGTCGCCCTGCAAGAGCTTGTGATGCAAACTGTCTCGGAACAAGACGGTGGATTTGATTGAGGTTAGTTGTGGCGATATGTTCCAATCTGGAAGAGGATTTTCCGAAAAATTGCTGCTGGATTCTAGTCCAAAATTTATCCAAATAAATTCTTAATTTAATGGAGATATTTTCCTCTTTGGAAATATGTATTTAAAAAAATACATCTTTGCACATTTCATTTCCATCACTCCATATTTTCTTGATGTAAATTCATATTCTAATGTTGCTCTTTCTATTTTAGCTGATAATTTCTTACGAATTCAGTGTAATTACAAAATTGTTAACACTAAATTAAGATTCTTTTTTTTTTTAGTTCTATGGTTTGCCGGCGGGTATAGCTCAATGGTCAAAGCGTTTGCTTCGCAAGTCAAATGTCGTGGGTTCGATCCCCGACGTAGATTAAAAAAAAAGGATTTTCAATCGATTTCTGAGCTCTTAAGTACCCCGGTTTGTGTGAATTTGATCCCTTACCCGTAAAATGCCTATTAATCAAAATTGGTGGTAGACGAAAGTCGCCCCGCGAAGACCACCCATTCATAGTTAACGCCTCTAATAATTGTATGATAAAGCTTGAATGTTGGTCTGTAGTCTATGAGGTTGCCAGATCAATACTCTACATGCAGCGCTTAGTCATATGCACTATGGTAAGCGTCAAAGAATTCCAGATCTGACTTCAAAATTACTCTCACCATCTGTCAGTATTCTCCTGTATATGTTTACATAATAAAATGTTCGTTTGATTTGAATGCACAGCAGTGGATAGGTGACATATGACGAGTTTATTACGGCTGCTGTTTCTCTATGTCAGTCGTAATGAAAAAAGCACATTTGCTATTTCCGAAGGAATATATATATTGTTCAATATGAAAAGAAATCACAATTATAAGTTGAAATGTATGGTGAGCGATATCGTGTAAAATAGTGGAAGTTTAATTAATTAAGTAATTTATTAAATTAAATTGTGTCAGTAATCGACGCCCAGTATTAGTAAGCATAAAAACTAATCGTATACACTAATTAGAGACCATCAAAAAGGCTATCGTCTCACTTTATGTTGGGCTGCATCGGAATTAATGGTTTCCTCTTCGTCATGTTGAACGGAATTCCGATGGAATTCTTCACTTCACGACTCTTCTCCGGTTAGTTCTCATCGATTTTGATACTGCTCGATCCGGGGCTTAGTCGATTTCTGGTCATAAAAAAACGAAGCTGTTTTAACGGAAAATACGTTTTATTGGGTGACTAATAAGAGAGACACTTGCTAACGAAACTAAATTATGAAATTCATTAATATGACACATGCTTGATGTGCCACGTGACTAAGTATGTATCACATAAATAAAACTTATTATATAACGTGTTCACGGACATTATATCAAATTTAAAGATAAGCTTTCTAACCTCTTTTGCGAAGTCGACCGCCGGGGAGAAAACTAGAAAAAACGTCACTGTTAACGTGTCTTTATATTATTAGCCCACGGCTATGCTATACAGTGCCGATTTTAGGGGGTGGCGAAGTTGGTCAGTGCCCCAGGGCGTCAAATAAGCTAAGGGCGCCGAGGGAAACCAATCTTGCCGAGATTTTTTTTAAATATAAACAATATGGGGCGCCAGAAATAAATGCACTAGGGCGCCGTAGGGTCTAAAGCCGGTATTGATGCTATATAAGATATGCTTGTGCATGTTCATGACTGCTTTTAAAGTCAAAATATTAAATGGGAATCATAAATATAAAGTAATATTTATAAATATAATAATAGGTAAACATAATTTTTCAAACTTTCTTATAAAAATGCTGCCAGAAGGAAATGAAAGATTTCTGAAGGAATAAAATGTGTAGATTCCATGACGATTGCATTTATTGTCACTGCTAAACGCTGCGCTACGAATGGATTTTTTTGTTATAGGATTCTCTTAATTGATAAACCATGACAGACATACAGGTATATAGCTTGTTTTTACTTTCTCTGTATTTTGTGAACGATTTGCGAAAGCCGATGTAGTCTAATGATCTTGGGGGATCAACGCTCCGCATGCAGCGCTTGCGGAGCTCTTAGTTGGGTAGTCGCAGCATCAGTTCGTGACCCCGCGACGTGATTTTTATGAGACTTGTTTTAACTTGTTCATTTTTTATTTATCACGTTTACTATATGTCTAATACCAAATTCTCCGCATGATCTGCAGACCAATTAATCACAGCTTGTAATGAACTGAGACTAAAGGTATTGCAGCAATTGACACACATCCAGTTTTTTTTCACTTTTTGTACAAATATTTTGGGACTCGTGGCTGACTTCTATATTCCTCTTCTTATTCTATATCATCTCTCCAGTAAGTGATAAAGTGGAAGTAAAATGCTAAAAAATAATGACACCTAATGACATAGTCGAGAGTTCGTTACGTGACCGCGTAGAGGAAGGATGCAGGAGTAGCCGGCGGTCATAGCTCAATGGTAAAGCGTTTGCTTTGCAAGCCAAAGGTCGTGGGTTCGATCCCCGATGGAGTTTTTAAAAAAAAGGATTTTTAATCGATTTCTGAGCTCTAAAATACCCCGGTTGGTGTGAATTTGATCCATCACCCGTAAAATGTCAGTCATAGCCTACCTTGTCTACAATCAATTAAAATTGGTGGTAGACAAAAGTCGTCCCGTGAAGACCACCCATTCATAGTAGATTCCTGTAATAATAAAGGATGATGCGTGAATCTTGGGTTGTAGTCTATGACGTTGGTGCATCAACACTCCACGTGCAGCGTTTAGCCATATACACCATGGTAAGCGTCATAGAATTCCACAGATGAGACAAAAAATTACTATCACCATCTGTCGGTATTCTCCTGTATGTGTTTACATAAAAAAAAGATCACAAAGCAAAAGAACTTGTTTTTGAAGCACAATTCGCATTTGTTTTTAATTAAATACTTGATTTCCTCGTTCGACCGTAACATGACGTTACTTCCGCCTCGGTCGAACGGGGCTTGACTGACCACTGCCGGAACACTGTGACATGCAGCGCCGCCAAAATAATCACGGCAAAAAAAACAAATTAAAGTAACAGTCGATCCAACATGAAATGGAGCAACTGACATAACAAATAAAATGGCGTATTTAAACGCAAATAATTAAAACTAACATTATTAGATGTGCATGTCAGGCGAGCGAATAAAAATAAGAGACAAAATATCATTTTTCGAGGCTTTTCGGTATCAGCGTAAAAGAGATATATCAAGCTGATATCAATACATATACGTTTCGCGCGACAGTCTATCTATTCGTTTTTAAAATTTATTCATTAGTATCATGCCTGCAATAAATAAAATCAATTACGCCGATGATTATTGTTGTTTCGAGTGATTTCTCCTACGCCGTCAGAATGCAGTAATGCCGGCTCACAATTTCTCCCGAATCGCACTTTTACAAATGTTTTTGTAATATTTTGATTGGTAATTTCTCACGCAGAGTAATATAACGATAGCTCGTGCGGTAGTTGTCGATTGGTGATTAGATAACAGCTTAAGGCGTGCATGATGCTGTCAGTGCTCTATGTCCTCATCAGGGGCATAACCAACCTATTTAATGGAGAGTATCCACCAAATTAAGGAATTAAAAAAAAATGCTTGGTTTTATTTTACGAAGTGGCAGTGTTTTCTCGAGCACAAACGTAATGGTAGTTTTCTTTAACTCATTGGTCTGTAGCATACTAGAGAGCGGGTCTATCATTTGGGCACCCCATAAGTTGTAATATAGCCTCATGTTGGAGAGGGTACAGAAGAAATTTTTGAGCTCTCTCTACATGAGGGTGTATGAATACTATCTATGGCTGTATCCAACGAACTTCATACAGGGTATGTTGGTGTACATTTAGTTGAAGACAAGAAGGGATGTGTGCTTAGGTATGCATTTCTTCCGGGTGTTGCGTGGCGTGTTCGGGAATCCTGAAATTTTGTTGAAGATCGGTCTGTGTGTCCCCGATAAATATCTTAGAATAAGGAGGCACAGATTGTTCGCTCTCCCAAAGAGTAACACTAACCTACCAGAGACTATGCTTTTTGGTAGAGGTATCAGACTGTTCAACCAAATCGCCTCAGATGTTGGTATATTTCACATAAGGGAGGCCCAATTCAGACATGAACTCCACGAGTTTCTTTGGAGGAATAATTTGTTGGCGTCATATGTTTGATGAGCATCGGGACATTCTGTTGCTTGTCTTTATTACTTTGTTCTTATTACTTAATCATAAGTACCTATATTTGTATATATTGTATTTTTTTATTTTAGGATTAATTCTTATTGTACTTCAGATATGAATTGAGTTGTTCGAATTTGTAATGTTTTTGTTTGGAAAAAAATAAACACAATTGAATGTAATACTTAAGAACAGACATCTACGAATTTATGTCTTGTCTATTAAAACGGGTTTTATTGACATACTAATAGAAGGTCTAAGTCGAGATAGCTAAGTTTCAACGCATCATTTTATATCCATATCAGATTAATACGTCCAGCATGTGCTCTTACAAGCTATCGTCACAAAGTTCTATCAGATGCGCAATTTTCTCCTCATTCTATGTCAGTTCTGACTACTGAGTACAGGGGCTTTGATTGAATTACATTTTATGAATAGTTCCCGATGATTTTCCTGAGAGAGCCTGTAGAGCCACTGTATTTTATGCTATCCTGCGACATCTGAAAAATGACCTAGGTCCACCTTTGTATCTTGACTGAATTTCTCACCTCGTCACTCTTCTTAAGTATTCTATGCAAGCATTTTAAGTATGTGTTCTTAGATTTTGAAATTGGATTTGGCATTATTATGTTTTAATATAAAACTCACAAGAATGTTTAGTTACGACACTGGTGATGGTTGGTATCTTCACCATCTAACGAAGCCACAGAATGTGAGAGAAAGTGGATCCGCCCATGATCGAAGACATCAGACATCTTCGACAGACTGATCAATCAAAGTGGACCCAACTTGGATCAGGCAGACGATCAGCTGATCATCAGACGGACGAAGTATGTGAAGATGAATACCAATGGGAGTTAGAAGAATTCTTCATGTGAATCATGTAATATCAATATATCTTGAAATAAGCTAAGCATTATACAAGTGGGTCTTTAACATATGGCAAGTTATTTGTCGTTAAATAGTGTCAGCTGTTATATACTGTGTCAGCGAACTTAAATATATTCTACCTAATAACTGCCAACATCATACTCCTGTTGCCCATCATAAAGCCCTTAAACGTGGTCAATTAAATGCTTCAAATAGTATAAATATATGTTGTTCTGTATTTTAATGAGATTTAGATTGGAAAAAAGAAAGAACATTAATGCTGAAAGATACATAATTCAAATGCCTAACGTGGAGGTTAAAAAAAACTTAGCCAACTAAGCCAATTTTTATCCAAGAGTGCTTTGATATTGTTAATTGTAAGTGGATGCAACAATAATAAATTGAAATAATTAGAAATATTACATTAAGTTTGATAGTATAAGGGTTATTTAAATTTCTAATAAACCAACTACTGTCCTTTAGGTAGTTAGTAATTGTAGATAATTTGAAATATTTTTATTTTCATATAAGTGACGTCAGAAAAATTCCACGTAGTATCTGGTGACATCAATACCTGGTTATTATATATTTAAGAAAGCCTGGAAGTAACAGCAAATCGAGCACATGGGCATGATTATGTTATATGATATATATCGAACATGATCGTTTTTTTTTTTGCAACACTTGCTATTCTTTCCGGTTATTTTGTGTTCTTCGTATTTCAGTTCTCAGTCCATTCAATGGTTCCACGTCTACGATTGTAGGTTTTTGGAAGACTCTTTGCCTGGGTTAACGATATTTTACAATGCAGTATACTGTCTCTAGTCTAGATCTAAGAATTTGTGTAGATTTTAGAAAGCTGCATTGTGACTTCTTCGTAGTATCAATCCGGTGGATTGGTTTGCAGCAACAAAATCTTGCATCTTGATCTCCACTCTTCTCGATCCTCTGCAATACTTGAGATGCAATCATTTTTGCTGATACATGGGTTGTCTTTTAGACCTTTAATGTGGTATTTTCCACTTTATTTTCACATCCTAATGCCGTTGACCATAAAGGTTCATCCGCCTTTGGAGAGCATTTACTACCTCCAGGACAATAGAGTGCCCTAACCAACTTGACCTGATGAGGTTAACTGGGTGTTAGCTAATTCCGGCCAACATCCCTGTCTATATTGGCCGACTGATGTCGCTCACCCTCCACCACGAGAAGGAGATAGATCAGGATTTTCCTTTTATCGAACCTGTGACCAAAAGGTATTTCGCAGAGTCCTCAAGTACTTTCAAAGGGCTAAAACCTTAATATTAGGATCATATGCAAGTTAGTTTATGACTGTGTATTGCGTTAGGTAGTGTAGTATCAGCCAAGGGAATAGTTTTGAAACTTGTAATCAAGTCATGCGATGTGATAATAACCAAAGCCATGATTCTTGGCAAATTTCGTTTGCTGATCGTGAGATGGAAGGTGTGAGTGATGCTGGACATGAAGATGAGGGTCGTGACTGCGTGGATTATTGACAGCTGACTGGCCACATCACTTTCTTCTATTTATTATTACAACCGCCATTTTTTTACTGTACAAATTTTTATTTTTTGTTCCGCCATATGTGGCACATTTCCTATTTTTTTTTTGTTGTACTTAACATTTTTTAACAAGTCTATGAGAAAGTGAATATTGTAAAGAAAGTAATGAGGTAGAATTAAAATTTACCACCTCAGATAACGAAAAATTAAAACTAGACAAAGATTTCAGCTTGTCGTGGGGTACAGTTGAGAGTAAAATTCTGTAATATGACGTTTTGTATTTGAGAGTTTGATCCTCAACTAAGCTTTAAAATCATATAAATGAATTAAAATCCATTTAAAAATTACTACGTTAAATATATATATTATATACATTAAATGGATTTTAATGCATTTTGTAGAGAATTGCGTATGTCAAATATTGGACAATGGCAGCTGACAAAATTGTGTGGTGGGAATTTTTGGAGGCTAAATGATCCAGAAAAATGGGGAAGAAAAGAATAGCGCCCAAGAAGTGGCAAATGAAGCGTTGACCGACCTCCTGCAAGATGGGCTGACGACATCATAAAAATAGCGGGAGTGGCCTGGATGCGGAAGGCGGAGGGTCAAAGAGGATGGAGAATCATGCAGGAGGCCTACGTTTAACAGTGGACGGACACAGATGAAGATGATGAAACGATCCAGATAAAAGACTATCTTCGCAGCCTTAGATTAAAGTCTATTTGATATCTAACTGATTCACCTAAAAATCATCGGGAAGGCCTTCGGTCACTATCTAACAAGTAGCTTTTTTCGTGTGTCCAGTAACGGGTCCCCATCTGGGTCTCCAAAAACAGGACGGCACAGGGTGGGTTTCACCAAGCGATACCCAGATAATAAACGTACAAGGGAAGAAAAAAAAACTAATGAAACCACATATGAGATATCTTCATCACTGTAAGATTGCATTCGATTTTTTTTAATGTGCAGATTTATTATAAGTTGACGCAATTAGTTCATAAAATATCAGGTTAAAATTTAGTATTAACAGTATGTGGTTGTAAGTTGTCGTAAACGTTTTAACGAAGTACTCTCACTCAGGTATAGTTGATAGCACCTTGCTTCTCGAGATGATGTTCTTCGAAGCTTCTTCGGCCGAGGATGTCGCCATAAATCCATCAGAAGCAGCCGTTGTAGAAAGCGGAGGACCAGAAGAAGACGCTCCCCATCCACAACTTTTATTGAGACTACTTTCGAATGACATAAGCATCGCTGCAGCTACTATCTCAAACGGCGCAAACACCGAACCTAGCATTGAAAATTTTGCTTCAAGAATGATAACGAAAGGATGTTGTTAAGCTATTCTTTAAAACTAAAATACTCATGCTGAACGATATGGCTAAGAGATTAAAGCACTTGACCGTCATGCGAGAGATCGCGGGTTATAATTCAATCCCCAAAAAAGGTTAAAATAAATGTTTTATAAGATCAATAATGCAAAGGATCACTTTGAACAAGCTAAGTAAATGTAAAAATTCCTTATGAGATTGCCAAATATAATCGTAATTTAATTTTAATTAAACCAAAATATATTAAGTTTATTTCTTAATAATTAAATCTGACTAAAGAAATGAAACGCGTAGAGTTGAACTTATTTTTTAAATATTTTTATAGTTGAAATTGAATTATTAGTAAATATTTAAAGACATTCAGGTTTTATAAATCGATAAAAATGTTGGTGTGGAACTGATCTCTGACATGTAAAATATCTGTCGTAATAGATTTATTAAATTGGCAATAAACGAAAGTCGTCCCGTAAATAACATTCATTCACGAAGTGTAAATATTGGATTGTTGTGGAACAACGTTGGCGGATCAACACTCCTTAAGCCCATTTCCTTATCCATTCCCACGTATTTCGTGGTTAGCAACGTGTTACCAAAGAAAGCAATTCGAGACTCGCTGTAGTATACTAACTTCACAGCCTTAGACTGAGGTCTATTTGACATCAAACTGATACACCTTGAATCACGGGAAGGCCTTCAGCCACTCTCTAACAAGTAGCTTTTTGCGTGCGTCCATTAACGGGTCCCCATCTGGGTCTCCAAAAACAGGACGGGACAGGGAGGGTTTTCACCAAGTGAGACTCCTTAAACTACGCTCAGCCATGCTATAAATGGGAAATCAATTTTAATCGAACTATGAAATTTATCAAACAACACATTTTTGGTACGTGTAAAAATAATAATCCAGGTCTCGGAAGTTTTAGATTTTGTTTATCTTGTATACGTTATGTGTATTATGTTGATCAGCTGGATCGGCTTGCTAGCATTTTCACCTGGAAATGATATCGATTTACATTTTTGAATAATTTACCACTTGAAAAGCTCCGGATGGCCATATACATTATTTTATATTTAGAAATTTCACTGAGAATAATGTCTGGTAGCATATTAGATTGTTATTGTGAACGGCCATTAATACACGCAAAATATTAAAGTATTTATTGGCTCCCAGCCTTAAGCACCTCTTGCAGTAATGCTGGTCATTAAAGGGAACATTAGAGATGTTTGATTACCTGGTGAGGTAAACATGCAATTATTATTCACAGCTTGTGCACCTGGACCGATGTACAACTACAGGTATTCCCTGATTTACGACGTCCTCGGTTTACGACATTTTGCGCTAAGATAGCTACGGTTATAATTTTAAAAATAGTTAGTAGTAACGGTCTAACTTATTAGGTGATCGAAAGAAAGCGTTTATTGAATATGCTGATCGTACTTGGGTGGTAATTGCTTGAGAAGTGTTTTTGGTTTAGATGAACCGTTTTCTTAGAAGTGGGAAAGTCAGGATATCATCATTTTTTATTATGCTGATTAAAAAACACCCAAATATGCTTCAAATGCCAAAGCTGTCTTGTTACAGTAGTTTACATCTGGAATAAGTATTTCAATCAGCACTATATGATGTTTTACCGTCACATATATTTTGATCATATTCACGTTAAGCAATATTGGATGCGGAAGATACTTGGATACTATACGGGCTTTCATCTTGAAAGCTTTAGAGAACAAACTCTGTACTCAAGTGCAGAAATGACTTAGTACATATATAATCGTGTCGGAAACAACAGGGTCAGATCCTGTCTGTCCAGAAGTGAGCGACGTCAATGGTGTTACTCCTGACCATCATCAGGTCTTCCTGGGTGCAGCTACTCGGACACAGCGCTCACTCCAGAAGGTGTGACAGGGTCTGCTCCACGCCGCAGTCACATTCAGTCGGTCCGCTGTAAAACTGCCAGGCTTTCGTTTGTGTCCTCGTCTTGCATACTCCGGTCCGAAGTCTGTTAAGAGACCACCATATATTCCACCCCCGGTCGTGTCCAGGGGCTAGGTCCTCTTTCGAGGCAATCCAAGTATTCCCCTCACTTGCGCTTCTCCACATGTTCAGCCGCAGGGTGGCCTCAGGTATCACCGGTTCCATTGTCGATGACTTAGTAAAATGCATGGATGACTGAACTGCGTGATGGCAGTTTGATGCCACCCAATGCTCCAAATATAATAAAAAATATTCATATAGTATGTAATTGGTGATTGGAGTTGCAGATGCATATATAGCATGTCACAAGGCAATGTTAAAGGTACAATTGTTCGCAAGTCTGCTGTAGATAAGTGATTAGCTATTTGCACTACCGTGACACTTCGCGCCATAGTCTTTATCCGTGTTACAAGTGCTCGGTGTGGTCATCCCTAGAGGTATGGAGAAATCTCGATCGCATTGATTTATGTGCGAGGTCGTAAAGCTCAATACAATCTGCTTTTAGTATCTAAGAAGCGGTAGCTGTTTTGTACAAACAATACAGAAACATGCCACAATATATATTAAATTTATAATATAATAGAGTACTATATATTAGAGTACGTTGTTATGCGTCATAAAATGCGCTATCAAACAGATAACTGTACTATGCATGTTTCTTGGACGAACCACTGCACTTTTATGAAACATAATTCTATTATCATGACTATCGATAGTTTGTGTTGGTTTGAGTGGTTTGGCTTTCTTTAAGCTGTAAGCCGTGAAAATTATATAACATTGATTATTTAACTTTTATAAATTTTAAATGTTTGTAAAATAATTTGTATTGGAGATAATATAACTCTAAGAACATTGACTGATGAATGAGTGATCGTGTACAAGTATCTACAATGCCATTTTTTTCGGAATTCCTAATTAATCGTTAAAAAAAGAGTCGTCAAAAATCCTTCCGGATAATGTTTTTTTACTTAAACATAGATGCTATTATCCTTATACTCGTAAGTTTGATCGCAATCTATTAAACGATATATGAACGTCTACGTGACAAACACACATATACAAACACACACACAAAATTGAGTTTCCATGTGGGCCTATTGAAGTCGTATAACGAAAGCATTTAAAATTAAATAAGGCATCGGGGTAAAAAAAAATTCACTATAAGATACAAAAAATATGCAGTGAAGTAGTACGATGAGCAATCCTATAGCAAAAAATACAAATGTTTTCAGGTTTGGAGGTTGGAAAAATACAGACTTTTAAGTAAAATTCAAAAATGAAATAATAAAATTATGAAAACATACCCACGAGATATAAGTGGATGAAAAGTAAATTATATATACATCAATATATATTTATTATTTAATAATATATATATACATTAAGTATTAAGTGATTAATATATATATATATATATATCTACCTTTAAATATGGTGATTAATGATGTCGTTACAGCGATCTGACTGTTTCGGTGCTATCGGCTTAAATAGTAATATTAATTAATATGCTGAATCATTAATAATTGCTCAGCTGTAATTACATAACGATCATTATCAATAATTGCATAAATACTTGCTTTAAAATATGTAAGAGCCCATAGCAGTTGCACAAGAAAATATGCTAATAAGTGCATCGTAAAATTAGTGCTATTTAATTTTATAATATAATTATTTTTCTTCTTTTTGTGTAAGTGACATCAAATGGATTCTTAAAAGACACCATATGATCAACGAAAAACACATTATTCATCCAATTTTTTTGAGGTGCCCCTTAGGATTAAATGGTTACCGTCTCTTCAAAGGTTACGCCGTATTTCGTCCCCAGACGTCCCCAGTTATTTAGTTAACGAGACTTATGGATCTCTGGACTCTACTATCACTGGACAATCCTTGGTAAGGTTAGATTATGTTAGGTTAACGAGTTAGCCAGTGCACCAATTGTCACGTGCGGCAAATGTTCCGTGCACAAGACGTTCAGTGCGCCCCACGTCGTTACCGATGAGTCGTTGAACGAATTGTCTGGGGACGATAATTCGTGACACCCTCTTCAAGTCCCCGGATTCCTGCCTTGGAAGTCATCGTAAATTATATTAGTTCCCAGAAAGACTGGCAGAAGTGAGTGATGGTAATTTGTGGAGACCATAAGTTTCATATATGGTACTGATATGTAAAGAAAATAACTATTCTTGTAACTCTACTATTCATCCTGAAATGGAATTATCCAGTGCTTAGAAATCACTGCTTTTATTTTGAAACAAATAATACATATATAACTTCTTAGGTTTTCACGGCCATATTTGGTGTTGTGGTTTTTGGGTTTAGCCATGTGTGGCAAATTTTCTTGTACCAATATTTTGATTGCCATTACAGGGGGTTTCTTCAGTGTTGACGACTTTGTCACAAAAATAATTCGCCACACACAGCTAAACCCAAAAGCCACAATATCAAATAATAAATATCTTTAATAAGGAGTTATAAAAATCCCTCTAAAATAATTGACCTAGCCTCTGCATTAAAATACGTGACTTAGGAAAGCTATTTCGTAGACAACATCCATTTACTGTGAACGATAGGCTGTTAATTGTGGATATATAATGTCAAGCTGTATTCAAGTAGACTTCCCTAAAAATTAAAACATTGTACAATCAGTAAAGCTATCATAATGGCAAGCGTTACAAAAATAGTTTATAAAACGTTTAAGCGTCATCTCATGGTGTTCTTTTAACTTTTACCTTTTACATAAAAAATGGATGTAACAACTTCTAATTTCAATCACTTGAGAATTATCAAGTTGATATTGATATCAGCATGATATACCTCTTGCTGACTGGTATCGAAAACCTCGATATACAATCTTTCGTCTCTATTTTCTGTTCGCTTGTCGTACTTGTATGTGTTGGCATTTTGGTCACGGGTGTGACGTTAGTATGTACATGGCTGCTGTAATTGGTGCGCCATTGATTCTGTAGATCGCCACTTGCGGCGCTGGGAGACAGCCATTACGAGCGCGCTCAGTCACCAGTTAACTCTCGTCCGGTCCGGCGCAACGGTATGTACTAACTAGCCAAGATAGAAGGATGTTAATTGATAATTTAAAAATTGACTAAAATTATGTTTGAATTCAATTTTCTTTGCGTGAACGCAACTTATCTCCTTAAAAATAATTAATTTCTGACAGCAGTATCGGCAAGAATCAATTTAAATTTCAAATTAAACAATTCGCAGTTTAATGGCACAGATGCATTTTAATGTTACCTGTTTTGGTGCATTCGACGGGTGCAAGAAACTGCATTTTGCGTAAAGCAGTCGTATTGGACTCCACGTGCATAGTATAAAATATTTTAGAATAAGTTTTTAATATTAAAAACAACTCATTAATTTTTCTGACTAATATTTTCAGGGTAATTTGCATTTTTACATGAAAATACTTTCAGGAAAATACTATCACACATTGATGAAAAAATTTCATCTGTGGATGTTATACTACTTGTATGTATATGATATCGGAAGCAGTGCCAGTTTTAGGGGGCGACGAAGTGAGTCGGTGCCCCAGGGCGTCGAATAAGCAAGGGGCGCCGAGGGCAACAAATCTTGCTTAGGTTGTAAAAAATATAAACAATATGGGACGACATACAATAAATTGCCCAAGGGTGGCGCAGGGTATAAAGCCGGTACTGATCAGAAGGATAATTAAATACTTTAATAGTATATTTCTAGTGTTGATTTACAAATCACTAGACTACAGCCTGTCATTTCGTAAATGAATATTTGCACTGCATTAAGTAGTATTAACTGAACATTTAATATTAGTAATTAAATACACGCATACAATTCTACATCAAATTTTACGCATCAATTCATTCAGAAAAAATATCTGCAGACGCGGGATTCGAACTTAGAGCGTTGCACCTTTGCTCTATCCTACACACCGCTCTGTACACACGACCATTCTCTGCCTGCACAGATACGTGAAACTTGATGTATATATATATATTTATCATTGTTAACATCATATAACGATAGATGTCTCTGTAGTATATATTCAGAGTATGTATATTATTGTTTTATGATTTAATCTGTCAACATTTATTCACAAGCTTTTTATTATTAGTTACCGACAGAAAATTTTAAAATTTTATGTATAATTAAATGTGTTTATTTAATTACTAATAATATTGAAATAAAGATCAATTATCTATAAAATAAGATTACAATATTGAAAAATATTCTAATAAAAATTAAAATCGAAATAAAAACATTTAATACGTTTTTAGTTTTGAATAAGTTCGCAAAGTGTTTTGTGTCACGAATAAATTGCTGATAATATTTATTATTTATTTGAAGTTCAATAATATAAAATGATCTTATCTGCATTTAACACAGGATCAGATGCATAATTTTGTATTAAATGCATTGATGAAGAACGCGAAAGCGATCGGTGTAAGGGAAGTGTCAATACCTGACCATAAAATATACAACTAGAGAACAAAAATATGTTAAATGGACTGGACTTTTCACACTTCTATTATTATTAGTAGAAAGATTAATGCCAAGAGAAAATTGCTTGTAATGTATTAAGTATGGCAGTAATGGAGAAAGTCACCCCAGTGATGTGCACGACGATAAAATCATCAAATCAATAAAACACCCCAGTAGGTGTAAGTACAGGAAGCCAATTGCTCATTTTGCAAAAAGCAATGAAGCTATATTAACTATTTGATTGATTGCCTTATCATATAAATATAATGACAATGTGTATTTTACGTTCAAGAAATGTGGAACGTGGGATAAAATCATCTTTATTGTGGAAACATTGTATTATTTTGCATTATCTTCATCTTTGGTGTATTTGTGATCATTGTTTAGGAATCTCTCCTAGATGATCACCACATATATATAATACATCATTTATCCGAATAAAAATATTATTTTGTAACAAAATAAAAAGAACAAATAGGTTATAAGCTTTCCAAGAAGACTGAAAGCTGTGGTTTGATAAATGACAGTAATGGTTTAAAATTTTTCGTAAAAAAGTAGCAAAATAAATAGACATATTTTTAATTAGCAGCTTCTTCTTCTTCATGTCAGCGACGTCAAATTATTTTTTGCCCAGTATCTGGCAACATCGATAGTGCGTTTGTTGCCCAGCATTAGGTCTTGAGATGTTCAGCTTGTTGGGCACATGGAGCAGGATCTTAGGTGTGAGGCGGTCTACAGGTCTCACAGTCGCACAATAGTGACTCTCCCAGCATTCCCCACCGCTCGAGGTTGTCCTTTGTTCTACCAACTCCGGTTTTTAATCTTTTCAGAGATTTCTAGGTCCACCAGTCAAGGTTCTTGCCAGTTGGGAGGCCTTCCTTTGGAGTAATGAAATCCGCTGAGGAGACTTATTGCCAAAATTGGAGTCTCTTATTTTCAAGGCCGGACGTGAGAGGTTGCGTGGATCCCAGAAAGCTGCTTCGCGATTTCAGTCTGGGTGTTGGGGGTATCTGATTATACAAGCAGTGGGACAATTGGTTGATTGCCTTACGCATTTCTTCGGCGCAATTAGCAGCTCACGATAAATGACTCTAAAATGGAAGACAGAAGATTAAGAGAGAAGGAAAATTCATATCTATTTTTTTTATATCAATTGATGATGATGATCGAATGATTTAGATCATAGAGTCAATAATATATCATTCAAACTGACTAAACAATTATTTCATTACCTCAACAGGTTCAGAAGTTATGAACCTTTTTGTGATATGTATTGCAGATTAAAGTAATTAATATGATTCAATTAGGAAGTGGTTTGTCGCGTTATTTGGATAATCGTTGTCCACAGAATGTATTCGGTAGGTCTTCAGTCTAATGAGCTTGTGATTTCTTGGATATATATCCGGTTGCCAGATAAATGTTGTAGAAGGCAGTTGGAAATATTTATAATTGAAATTTGGAGCAGATATGGAATATAGATATATATGCAAGCTTAATATGATATTTACAATACTGATTTATATAAAAATTTATTAAAAATGACAAGTATGCTGCCTTGAGAGATTACAATAATAATCAGAATAGAAATGTAGATCAGATTTGTGTATTTTAAAGAGTGCATTGGTGCCAGGATGCACAATAAAAAGCGGCATTATTTTATGTAATCGCATGCAGGAGAGCACAGCTGGTCAAGACCAATGCACTCTATGACGCTCAGCCAGCGAGGCTGGACGCTGCAAGCGGGAAACGTGTTTGTGTGTGGGTTGGGGAGATTGCAAGTATATATTTATCTGTTTCTTGAAGAGATCCAGATTGCAGGAAGGAGGAAACACAGACGTTGGAAGAGCATTCCAAAACTGCCAGTTTTTGGTCGACACACATTAACCGTGTATGGATGTTCGGCAAGTGTAAGATGAGTTTGTCAACTACGGGTGGGTGCAGGTGGAATTAGTTTTTTAAGTTCCGATGAGCAGCGACCATGCTAATAACGGTAGAAAATACTAAGTGAACCAATCTTACGCCTGTGTTCTATTGATTGTAGGTTAGACGTAAGAGTGTCATTGTTTATCAAACGAATTGCTCTCATTTGAACTGACTCAATTAAGCTTTGAAGGTATTTTAGGACTCCAATCCAGAGGTGACTACCGTATTCAAGGACAGGTCGGATTTGTCCTTTATATAGAAGAAGAAGTTGGTTGACTGTAAATAAGTTTTTTACAATACACGCGTTTCTAAATTGCTAAAAAGTCCAAATTAAAATAATCAAAACGGCTCTAACTCATGAATGAAACATTAAGGAACCTGCTCAAATAAAAATCAATTAGACACTTGAATACATTATTAGGGTAAAAAACACATTAAGTTGCGAAAAACATTTTTAAGTGTGTATCCAGCTGTGGTTTATAGCCGATTGTCGGGATTTCTCATTGGTACTTTGTGTTTAACAGGAAATCATAAAAATTGGATGCGGTGTGAACGCTCCACCTTGTGCAACAGAACTCTGCTTCTGATCACTAAGGCTTACTTTGTAAAAGAAACCCGTTTTTTGTTTTGTTTGCAACTTGTATAACAAGATCAGTATTTAAAAAACGAAACAAGAAAATGACACATTAAGTATGGAGTTAATTAAAATTTGGGTGGTCGATACAGTGATACAGAATCGACCATGTTTATGATTGAAGTCGTAAAAATGATTTGAAAAATATAAAAATTTATATAATTGTTTCTTATTCTATTTTTTCTTTGTTCGTTTGTTGTTTAAATTGTTTGAATTTCGGAAGTAAATACTAACACACTTTTTCGCATCGCCATAATGTTAGAATGCAATTATAAAAACACATATTTTGATTAAATACGTTATTATAAAAGTTTAAAACCTACATTTTGTATAATATTTTAAAATATTAATAACTTCATACAACCCTGAAAATTGGCAATTTCAGCTACGAAAATGATTGTACGATTTAAAACGTAGGGCATATGCAAATACAATAATCTTTTCAGTTAGTTTTCTTAACGTAGTATGGCAGACTCCTGTTTTATCAATTGTTCCAATTTCGCTATCTATGCCTATCTAATCATTTTACCTTTTATATTCAATACATGATAGATATCGATTAAACTGCCGTCACCAGAGGTCGCTTCAAGTACTATTGCACCGATCAAGGTGGTAGTAGAGCTGGCTCTATGTAAGCAGATGACCAGACGGACCAGATCTCTTTTCCCTCTACTTCAATGCCTTCATAACCGCGCACTCATCGAGCCGCCCGTCAGAGACTTCACTGTGTTACGTGCCGATCTATGAACTTTAAGTCACAACCTATCTACTATTCACATTTAATATCCGAAAAATCATTTCTAGAACTTGCCAATAAAATAGAATCTCGTTAATCATTCAATTCAATATAATATGAATATTATATATCCTTTAAAACTGTTTAAATATTAAGCTTTCTCACTGATATTAAATTCCTCGTTACAATATACCGTGTTCTTATTTATTTTCTTTCTTGTACGGAATGTAGGGAGTAATTCCAGTGATCCTTTTCCAACACGTTTAACAATTCCTTTGGGAATCCTGTTGTTTGCGGGAATGTTTATGGATTTGAGACAAGGTATGTTCAACAGTATGTAACAAACTGTATGGAAAACCTATACTCCAGATATATAGTACAAAAATATCCAATTGAACAAGAGAACATGATCTAGAGCTGTCTTTCAATCAAGCTGTTCAACAATGGCCCTGGAAGATTCGCCCAATATATTCGACAAAACTAAAACACTGTAATGAATTTAAATAATGTGAATATGTTGGTAGTAATGAAAATGATTTGTGATGGTCATATTGAGAGTTAAGAAATTTTATATTATGTTTTATAAGGCTTCAATTTGTCTTTAGGATATTGTCTAAAAACTTTTCAAAAAACCACCTCATGAGTTTTAGAAATAAACAGACTATAGTGTGGGACGCGCCACTTTCACTTAGCTAACTATGGGCAACATAAACCAGAGTCGTTACCAATTATCTAATAATAAAATGAGAAAACCTTAGGCTTCCTAAAGTATCATGCATGAAACTATGTCTCTTGGCAGATTCATCATCAGCTTGTATCCGTCCACTCTTGATAGTAATCCTTTCGTATAAGTAAGTATCCTCACACTCCACCCTTTGCTTGGGTATCAAAAGATAACCACACGGCTCAAATCAAGAAGAAGTTTCCCACAGTCGACTACGGAACTGGTGATATCTAAGGCCAGTGTATGCAAGACGAGGACACAAATGAAAGCCTGGCAGTTTTACAGCGGACATACTGAATGTGACTGGGGCGTGGAGCAGACCCTGTCACACCTTTTGGAGTGTGCGCTGTGTCCGAGTAGCTGCACCCAGGAAGACCTGATGATGGCGGGGAGTAACGCCATCGACGTCGCCCACTTCTGGGCAGACAGGATCTGACCCTCTTCTTTTCGACACGATTATATAATATATAGTTAGTATCCTTCTTCCTTCCGCTGTTCTCCTATCATCCACTTTCTTTATCTGAAAGCAGGCTTATCACAAAAAAATTACCTACGATCCAAATATATAATTGCTCCACTTGAATTTGAAATTCACCACATTTATCATTAATAATATTGACTACAAATATGGATGAGGTTATTGAAAAATATATATTTATTATGTACTTAATTTATTAAATATCTAACTTAGGATAACTAATTCTTAGCAACGAGTATACTGGTCAAGCATAGCGTATTGTGAGAAAGGGTTACTTATTTAGTCTTTAGCGGTATTTTGTGCTAAAAATGTGTTTATATTGGGAGTGAATGTGAAATACAATTGAAAAGTATTAAGGGGATAACAAAATAAACAGTTACGTCTATGGTGAAGATCTGCACCAGCCAGGGATATTAATTATTTATTACCTCGGAGGAGTGCAAGTAACAGCCGCATTCTGCAAGTGCAAACCAAGTGTTGGTAATCTAACACTCGGCAATACAACCTTTTCATCGTTCTCGTTTCACAAATAAGCTCCAAAATGGAGCATATAAGCACCATCACACACTGACGACATTTCTAGACTCAAATCAGCTCTTCCTACAAACGGTTTTCACAAAGACATGTTTTTTTTTCACAGAATCAAAGTTACAAGTACAGATGAGAATTGAAAAACTGAAAAATGAATAAAAAAAACTAATTTTAGATTGTATTTAATTCTTATATCATAGTGATATACGAATGTTGAATTTATATATTAATGAAAGTAATATTAATCAGGTCTGTATTTCTTTGTTCAGTAACTAATTCAAGCTTTTGGTAGTCAGTTAAGTCAATTGACAGTTAATAAAATGAATCGGCACAAGACTTAAGAAATTGTCAGTATCCACTGTGTCAGTATGAATGTGGTCAGTTATAAAATGAAAATGGCAGCAATATATTTAATATTGGTAACAAAATAATGTAATATGAATGAATATTTAACCCATAAAATGGAAACCTAACCTAACCTAGCCTATTATTAATTACCATTCATTGATTATTATCTGTCAATTTATTATTTTTGTGCTGGTGATTGATATTTTTCTTCTGCCAAAAATATATTTTTAACTTTCCTTTTTAGGTACTTATTACTGACCGTTTGCTAAATAATTACTGCTTGTTATTTGAATTATTATTAATTAACCATATTTATAGTGACAATAATACATATTATGTTCATTATTATCATTCTAGTACACACCATTTATGACTATAAAACGTCCAGATTATGACATTTTGCCTGCGGGTATAGCTCAATGGTCAAAGCGTTTCTTTTGCAAGCCAAAGGTCGTGGGTTTGATCCCCGATTGAGATTAACACTAACCTGCCAGAGACTATGCCTCTTGGGAGAGGGATCAGACTGTTTAACCAAATCGCCTCGGATGTTGATATATTTCACGTAAGAGAGGCCCAATTCAGACAAGAACTCCGAGAGTTTCTTTGGAGGGATAATTGGTTGGCTTCGTCTGTCTGATAAGCATAGGGACGTTCTGTTGCTTGTCTTTATTGCTTTGTTCATAGTACTTAATCATAAGTACCTAATTTTGTATATATTGTATTTTTTATTTGTATTTTTATTGTACTTCAGAAATGCATTGAGTTAACATAATTTGTAATGTTTCTGAAAGGCAAAATAAACAAAATTGAAAATTGAAATTAAAAAAAATTGAATTTTTAATCGATTTCTGGGCTCTAAAATACCCCCCCCCGGTTGGTGTGAATTTGATCCCTCACCCGTAAAAAATGCTAGTCAAAGCCAATTAATTAAAATTGGTGTTAGACGAAAGTCGTCCCGTGAAGACCACCTATTCATAGTGAATTCCTGTAATAATAAGGATGATGCGTGGATCTCGGGCTGCAGTCTATGACATTGGCGAATCAACACTACACATGCAGCGCATAGCCATGTGCACCATGAGACTTCAGAATTACAATCTTCATCTGTCGGTATTCTTCTATATGTGTTTACATAAAAAAAAAGTTACTTTGATGGTAAAATAAAAATAATTTCAATCCAGAGGTTATGAATTTACTCGATCAATTAATAACGAACTTTACAGAAGGTACTGCTGATCAAACAAGCCCAGTAATGAAATATTATGTTTTTAAATATATGTAAATCTTTTTTTTAAGCTATCAAAATAATATGTGCGTTAATTTATAGCGTTATTTATTTGTTTAATGGTTTTTATAAACCTATTTTCTGTGACACGAGACCATTACTTATATTATCACAGTGGGAAACCTTCGACAAATTATCACGAAATTCAGGGATTTATACATGAATAAACTTGACTAAATTAAGGCTGTATTTATTATCGAATCTTAAAAAGATATTTTAAATAGAATTTCTTTTAGTGCGTCGGATTGATCACTCAGTCGCTCAAAAAATATATTACAAATATTCTATTATAAGAGATTAATAAACACTTGTAAGCTGGCTACTAGGCGCCATTCCAATATTTTTAAAGTGTCCTGAGTATTGAGTAGTGATTCTATTCCTGTTATTTTACAGATACCTACATTTTTTCCGTCGGGTATATATAAAAAATATATTTATAAATTTTATATTTTCAATTTTATTTCTTTCAGAAACATTAAAAAAAAATATTTAATACGATCCCGAAATAATATATAATACAATCAATTTTATAAATATATGTAATTATGATATATGAACAACTATTATTAAAAAGTCAGGAAGCTCGCCAAACAGAAGACTCCACGAAATTACTGTGATAAATAAATTCGTTGAGCTCATGTTGAAACTGGGCTTTTCTCAAGTGGAATATATCAATATTCGGTGAGATATGGTTGAACAGTCTGATCACTTTTCCAAAAAGCATAGTCTCTAGCAGGTTAGTATTACTTTTAGGAAGACCAAACAATCTGTGCCTCATTATCCTTAAATAATTGTCAGGGATAAACAAACCTATTTCCAACAAAATATCAGGATTTCTGAACACGCCGCGCACTAGCCGAAAGAAATGCATACTCAAGCACATATCTCTTCTAGTTCTCAACTCATTGTATTCCAACATACGCAGTATAAAATTAGAAGGGTACAGCCATATATCTTTGAGATAAAGGACTTTCTTACTATAGCAGAGGTCGTGGGCTTAATCCCTGACGATGCCAAAAATAAAAATATAAAATTAAAACTCTGGGTTAGTGAGTTATTGATCACTTATCCGTAAAATAAAAGTTAATACCTATTAATAAAAAATCCGAAGTGATATCTGAAGAAGAACTCAAGTAGTAGAGGCAATGTGCAATGAGCAGGATATATCTGTCAAAGAGATAATGGTCGATGGGGAAGGAAATTGTTAGTGTAGCGTTCAAGAACTGACAAACGGAGTGTTGGCTAACACCCTAGTGTATAACATAGCGAGAGTAGCCTGGATGCGGGAGGCAGAAGATCGAAGAGGATGTAGACTTTTACGGGAGGCCTGCGTTCAACAGTGGAAGGACACAGACTGATGATGAAATAATCGGAGGTCTCGCCTTTGATATATTGTGGTCAAGCCTTGTCCAAAATGGAAAAATATTCGCGGTACACAAATAAAAATCTTCTCCAGCATCACAAATTATCTGTAATTTATTTCAATCTACAAATAAAAGTAAGTATAATAAAATGATATCGTTTTATTACCCGAAGCATTCCTTGATAGAATATGTTAATGGCTCTAGTATCTCTGCTCAGGTAGGTTATTTAATTACGGAAACGTTAATTTTATTGAGTCACAGTGATTAATGGAGGCAACTAAAAAGGGATTAATAAACATCAAATGTTGTACCACACTAACATTAATTGAACATTTATTTTTTAATTGGCACATCGTTATAATAATATTGAACGCATATTTTTTAATAAAAGTGATATTTATTGTGTATGTAATAAATTTGCTTTTATTAAATGTGTAAATTTAGGATTTTTTACTATTTGATATATTTTTTTGAAGTTATATCAGTAGTTCAGAGCGGAATAAACATTCTTCATTAACACGCTGAAAAAAATTTAGAAAATTATTGTCAATTCTCTCTCTGCTATGCTGACATCAGCATGATATAGCCCTTGCTGACTGGCACTGAAAACCTCGATACAATCCTTCGTCTCTTATTTCTGTTCGCTTGTGAGACATGAATGTGTCCGCCATATTGGCATTTTGGACAACTTCGGTCATAGTTATATAGACCGCCGCTTGTGGCGCTGGGCGAGAGCCTATCCCGAGTGCGGAGCCAGTCGTGTCTCGCCCTTCGGCGAGAGCATATTGTATTGTGGCTCGGCCGCGTGCTGTGACTTGGTCGGGCCACAATGTTGTAAAGTATATCGTAAATATATGTCAATGTGCTTCTGAAAAAGTCTATGTGTTATTAATCTGCTCCTAATCCTGCCATCACGCGACGGAATAACACCCTTTTGAGAGAGTGGAGGATGTTAACACATATTTTTTGATATGGATGAAAAAATGCTTGACAAATAGAGATGTAAGCAATAGTTTAAGCAATTAAATATGCATACTCGTATGTTTGTCTTCCATGTGAAGCTCATAGAATAGACTGTTTGTCATTTAAATGCTTGTGAATGTAGGCTTCTATGTTCTTTCAGACTTTTGTATGGTCACAAATTGGGTAGATAAAATATTTCAACTTTTCTTTAGTGTGGTGGGGGAATATTTAAAATACTTACAATACTCATTCATTATCAAATGGTAGCAGAATTACCTTTTTAATTTCAACTTAGCCCAGAAATAATGCAAACCCTACCACAAAATATTAAACACAATTTCTCGAATAAAATATATATTTATAAAAGGTTGTACATAATTAATAACAATTTACCGCAAGACTCAATTTATAAGTGAAAAAGTATACTATCAGTGGTCAAAAATAAAGATCATAAATTATAACTCAAAAAAGTTACCTAGAAATTGCAGCAATATGTGCAAATGTCATTTGTCAACATGCTACTGTTTACCATTTAAACAGGAATTCCTTTGTCATACTTTTAAACAAGCCAACACATGTTATTTTGTAGTTAACAAACCTACAAAAGAATCTCTCATTTTGTCTTTAATGCTAAAATTATAAACTACCAACTTTGATTTATTCTTGTAGAACGTTGATAATATATTTTCAAGTGGAACGATCTTTTGCCGTTCGGATCTTCTGAGATTGATAGTTCAATTGCATTCCTTACTTACACAGTAGGTACATATGTGATCGATCTTATTTAAACGTTTATTCTAGGGACTATGATCAATTCTAACAGTCTAAAAAGCTTATGACAATACGTATTAAAGAAGCGTATACTGTACGTTGTGTTAACATGCTGTTTAATCTTCAGCTCTTTAAACAAAGCAAAGTTAGTGCGATTTCCCATTCATAGAATACGAAACAATATACGCCAACACCACGAATATGAACCTTGTTAAGCAAGGACAAGGGCGCCATTATGATTATGCATGATGATATTGTAAGTAAATTCCGATTTTGCAACATCCTGAACGAATAATAATAAAGTGGGTGAATCTAATGCGTTACAGCTTCCTTCGCAAGTAAATAATAGGCAATTAAAATGGCCGCACCTGTTTTGTATACAAGTACTAATTACTTTATTGTAAATTTCACGGATGTTAAAGAATTTTCTGCAGTGACTTAGATGTTTTCATACATATTCTTAATATGTTCTTATATTTACAAAGATGGGGTTTCTAAATAGTGGCACCGTTACGTCTTATTTTCGATCCTTGGATCAAAGAGATACAGATTTGTTCAATAATTTATTTAAACTGCTATTATTAAGACCACTATTTGTGTATTATAATCGATAAATTTGCACTGCGCTTATTGTTCGCCATATCACCGTTATACTGAATAACCTGAATCTGATCAAAAAGAGAGAATCATAAAAAGGCTTTCTCTATATTCATGGAGCTGCTTTAAGTACCATCGGATTTTCTTCATCAGTTTTCCATTTACGTAAGATTCTACTTAGTTTGTAATATTTTGCCTTTGTTGTGTACTTTTCTTTATTTATACGTAAACACCATATCCAATTTAATACAATGCAATACTGAAATTCTGCAAACATTCTAATCCCAACGATCTGGTTAGAAAATTAAGGTTATCAACTGACAATACTTGGTGAAACTGCATAATTATAATTTTGAACTAATTTTAATTACAAAATTGACAAATTAAAAATATTTAGTTTTGATTCACATTTACTTTCAACGATTGCATGTTTCTGACTCCCTGGAGATGGTCTTATTGAAGATGGTCTCCAAGGAGGCCAAAAAATGTAATAGCTTAAAATAAATGTGAATCAAAACTATATATATATTTTTAATTATAATTAATTTAAAATTATAACCTGGTAAGTACATTTAAAATACACGTGTACAAAACCTTTTGTTAGTGTACCCTTTTATATTGTACATAAACAACTAATTAATGTTACTAGTTGTCATTGATATTAAATCCATATTTTTGCCCAAATGGGAGAAATTTGGCGGAGAAGTATTTGTATGATTATAAAAATCTAATGAAATTTACAATTGTTGTATTTAGGCTGTAATTGTAATCACTCGTATTCGACAAAATGTTAAAAGCCATATATCGTGTGAACAGGTTAATAGCCCGTCATCTTTCAGTATCATATATAATGAGAATTGCAATCTCTCCAATCTGCAAATAAACATAACAACTGTATGGTGCATCCAGCCGCAAACTGAGTGTCATAGAGCCCACTGGTTTTAACAGCTTTTACTCTAATATTCGTATATGCAATTGCTTAAAAATAAATATATATTGACATCAGCATGATATAGATCTTGCTGACTGGTACCGATAACATCGATGTACAATCTTTTGTCTCTTATTTCTGTTCACTTGTCGTACTATAATATTGTCGTACTAATATTGGCATTTGAACAAATCCAGTCACGGGTGTAGCTTTACCTATATAGATCGCCACTAGTGTCGCTGGGTGACAGCCTATCACGGGTGCGCTCACTGTGTGCCGACCGCGAAAGAGTTCGAACTGTTGTTGGCCCGGCCTGTTGAATGCTGTGACTAGGTCCGGACCATAAGTTTGTAAAGTTATCGAAATAAATATGTCAATGTGCTTCAGAAAAATATTTGTGTTGTTAATCTGCTCCTCATCCTGCAACCACGCGACTGAATAACAACCTTTTAAAGAGTGGAAGATTTTAATATGATAGTGGTCATTTTTTGAGATTTCGCAGGGGTCTTGTAATCCAACTAGGAAATAGATATGGCAAATGATTTAATCTGTTAGAACTTCCTGTGTTGAAGCATAAAATACAAAGTAGCTTACAGCATCTGTGTTTTACATATAAATTGGTAAATTAATAATTATTTAATGACACATTTTATGGCTAATAACCTATAACTGCTGCGACCCGGATTTGCGTATCTCTAAAGACAAAGAAAAATGCAGAATCTTAGAGGTCAAGTGGGCAATTGATGTTTGTAATACTCGTACAATACACATTCAAGCAGGTAAGAGGTTGAGAATTGAATTTAATGATCATGGGAAAGGTAATGAACAAAAAAATATCGTCACCTTCAGTGTCATGAGAAATAAGACAAAAAATCATTGTTTTCTTCTATTTGTCTCTCGTATGCGTTACACATTTGTTGAATATAGAATTAAATATTGCTGCTATACAGTTTTGTCATCTATAATAATTCTTCAAGGAAGATAGGCACCTAATAAGACCATCTCAAAGAGGCAAGCCCGATGGATCGGTCACATCATGCGCCACGATGGTCTTCTTCACGACATTGTGGAGGGGATGGTTGAGGGTAGAAACTGTTGAGGGCGCCCTAGATGGGAGTATTTGCAGCAAGTGTTCGAGGACATTAATTGTAGCTCTTATGCTGAGCTGAAGAGGGTTGAGGAGGACCGAGAGGAATGGAGATCGAGATGCAAGATTCTGTTGCTGCAAACCAATCCACCGGATTGATACTACGAAGTAGAATCTGCGTCAAGTCGTATCTGCGATGTAGATACGATTGCCTCGAGGGCAGGAGACCAGGAACAGTAAGAGAAAGCCGGTATATTTGTATGCGATATTTGGATGTTTACTTACAAGAAAATTTCAGCGTAATTGTAAAATTCTTGTATAATACTCAGGTTTATTTTTATATTATGATTTATTTTAATTTAGCTCTACAGTGGATAATCATCACATGGAATGTGGTGGTGGCAGTCATTTTCTTCTAGAATATTCTACGATAATTGATTTTGTATACTTACATAAAGAGGAGTGGAGTCTAGTTAGCTCACAATGCAGTTTCAGTAGTCGTAAATAAACAGTGCTTATAAATGAATAATTAATAAAAAATGTTAATTTATTGATTGGAAGAAATGCGTAAGGCAATCAACCAACCATCCCACTGCTTGTATAATCAGATACCCCCAACACCCAGAAGTCGCGAAGCAGCTTTCTGAGATCCACGCAACCTCTCACATCCGGCCCTGAAAATGAGAGACTCCAGTTCTGGCGACAATTCGCACCAGAGGATTTCATTACTCCAAAGAAAGGCCTCCCAACTGGCAAGAACCTTGAATTGAGGACCTGGAAATCCCTGAACAGATTAAGAACCGGAGTTGGTAGAACAAAGGACAACCTCGAGCGGTGGGGAATTTTTCAGCAGGGAGAGCCACTATTGTGCGACTGTGGAGACCGCCAGACCGCCTCACACCTAAGATCCTGCTCCATGTGCCCAACAAGCTGCACACCTCAAGTCCTAATGCTGGGCAACACACGGGCTATCGATATTGCCAGATACTGAGCAAAAATAATTTGACGTCATTGACACAAAGAAGATTGATTGGATAAATTTTATTTCAATGTTCGAACTATAATTGAAATATTAAGAGCATTACAGTAGGTAAAAGTAATGATTCAGTGCCCCACGAACGGTCTAAAAGTCTGAAATGTACAAAAGTTTTTCGTCCCGTGTGAACCGCCCACAGGTGGTGTCACAATAGCTCGATATGAATAGTAATTGTAAACTTTCGTTGGGAAACAAAAATAATTACCGCGAGATTAGTCTCGGAATAATAAATCGGCTGCGATTTGTCAAACGACAAATAACTGTCGTTCTTTTCGCACGCAATAAACCATCGATTCAGCCGGGCGACCATAAACGAAAAAAAAGTTGTCTTTGGACACATGAGGCGTATATTTAAAAAAAAAATGGTGACATGAATCATAGCAGTCGTGGTTTTCAGTGAGTAATGTGACGGAATATGTGATATGATTTCATGAATTTGATTTAACCGACTGCGACTGAAAGTTTTTAACAGATTTCAATACACTCAGTCTTTGAATATGTTAGTACCAATAAATACTTAAATAAATATTAAATAAACTGCAAGGTATCTTTTATATTAGTTTAATATAATACAAATAATATCAGCTCACGAAATATATTATTGTAGTCTAAAATATATAATATAATCTAATCGTTTTTAAAAACTTAAGCTCATTCGGTTCGCTAAGCCAAGTTTCTTTCATCATTAGAGAAAATACTAAATATGATCATTTATACCTTCTGTCCTTCTATATCGCACTCTTGTGAAACCTCTTACAAACCCTGCTTTACGGTATTATTGTTCTAGGAATAAACTTGAAAGATGCAGTTTCCTAGCTTGTAAAAGTTCTCGTTTTTACATTATTAAGAACAGAAGCAGAAGAAAAATAAGATTGAAAAGGAGAAGATCACATTAAAAAAAAACTTTGCTGTAATGCTCTTGCATACTACTTTGTACAAAATTCATTAACATCTTTTTATAATTCTTTCACATTCGTCCCATATCCGGATTCATCTGCAGCAGGAAGACTTAGCCTCTAATCGCATTTCCTATCGTCCGAGAATATACACCTTTATAAAAGTGTCGTAATTAAAATCATATAATGTGGGTTTTAGTGCTCCTCTTTAATTTACTGTTCCACGTTTCTTCGCCTGATATATGGCCGCAGCATCGGCAATATTTAAGCCTCAAAGTGCGGAGCAACGAAATCTCGTTGATATAATATATCTCTAATACCCCAATGACATTGGGTGAGAGTGTCATGTATGAGTTGCTTAGATATATATGCCTCTGTTTAGATCATTTGTAGAGTGCGTATCGATAGCAGACTGAAAAGGCAAAAAGGTTTCGATAAGGATTGTGATATTTAATTAAATAACGGCTAGATTATACCTTTCAACCATAACTTCCATTGAAAGCCATGCAGGAAACAAACATTCAATAACCTGAAGACGCCGATGGCTTTAATTGCTGTTTGCAGATGTTGGTGGATAGAATTGATATTTTATAATGTTCTTAACGATGCTGTAATAAACAGGAAAATACAGACAAAATTATTTTATCGGATGTAAATACGAAAAATGCGATTAAAAACATTATTTTGAGCTAAGAAACAATCTTGATTCAGTTACGCATTCACAGTAAATAACAATAAATTGTAAACTGGTATTACGTCAATCAAGTTGTAACCGATTGAGAGAGTCCTCAGGCCTTTTGCAAAGATATTGTCACCACTAAGAAGAAATGTGTCTACGTACAACGGTCTTGTAAAGGTTGATACGGAATTGTCCCCACTATTTCTTGACTTTTACCGAGGATAATAGACTTTGGACCGGAGTATGCAAGACGAGGACACAAATGAAAGCCTGACAGCTTTACAGCGGACCGACTGAATGTGACTGTGGCGTGGAGCAGACCCTGTCACACCTTCTGGAGTGTGCGCTGTGTCCGAATAGCTGCACCCAGGAAGACCTGATGATGGCCGGGAGTAACGCCATTGACGTCAACCATTTTTGGACAGACAGGATGACCCTGTTGTTTCTGACACGATTATATATACCGAGGATAGGATTGCAATAGTGACTTAATGTGATTATTAAAATAACTAATATAGAAGGAGTGATTCAGTTTGTAAGATGAAGTGCACACGGTCAAAAAGCTTGATTTAGATATTTCGCTTGTATATATATATATATTTTTTTTATTTATTTTACGCGTCGCAGTGTAAGTGTTGAGCGTAGTTACAGTATTTGTTTTCGAGTTATAAAACGTAACTTCCCACAGCGAGTTTGACAGCGTTTATGGCGCGAAAAGTGGGCGTCTGGCGGGAAAATAAAAGAAATATGACTGACATATTATTCTCATATGAACCTACCAACTATTCTGCAGTTAGCTGATGGGTTTGGCCAAGTGCTTCAATGTACAACTCTCGTGGTAGTAATCTATGGTTCGTTGATTTAATAAGATTTTTATAAATTATCAGTTAATACGAGTAATATAAAGTCCACAATATTATGTTGGAATAAATTTAGTAAATATTAGGTCAATGATAAATATATTCAAATCAATTGTTTATATGATATGATATGCTCATCAGTAAAAATGACTGTCAAAATATTTTAATCAAATTAAATGCCACATGTAACTCAACGTGACCCATTCCTTTTCACAGAGAGTCTCCTTACAATATTTTATTGCCGGCGGGCATAGCTCAATGGTCAAAGCGTTTGCTTTGCTGGCCAAAAGTCGTTGGTTCGATCCCCGACGGAGATTAAAAAAAAAATTTGAGCTCAAAAATATCCCCGGTTGGTGTGAATTTGATCCCTCACCCGTAAAATGTAAGTCATAGCCTATCAATTAAAATCGGTGATGGACGAAAGTCGTCCTGTGAAGACCACCTATTCATAGTAAATTCCAGTAATAATAAGGATGATGCGTGAATCTCGGGCTGTAGTCTATGACGTTGGCGGATCAACACTCCATATGCAGCGCTAAGCCATATGCACTATGGTAAGTGTCATGGAATTCCACAAATGAGACTTCAGAATTACTATTACCATCTGTCAGTATTATCCTGTATGTGTTTACATAAAAAAGGATAACATGTTGAAATAACAACCTAATTCGTTAATCTAAATCTAAAAATAAAGGCCAAATAGTTGGTAGTTTAAAATATATATTTAATATAATCGTGTCGGAAACAACAGGGTCAGATCCTGTCTGCCCAGAAGTGGGCAACGTCGATGGCGTTACTTCTGGCCATCATCAGGTCTTCCTGGGTGCAGCTATTCGGGCACAGCGCACACTCCAGAAGGTGTGACAGGGTCTGCTCCACGCCGCAGTCACATTCAGTCGGTCCGGTGTAAAACTGCCAGGCCCTCATTTGTGTCCTCGTCTTGCATACTCCGGTCCGAAGTCTGTTAAGGGACCTCCATATATTCCAAATTAAAATAAACCTGTTAAACTGAATTAATATTTTTGCTAGTGTTGTTTGGTTTAAATGCACCTTAGCAGCTAGGTCACTGCTAAGCATGTTCCATTGGAATGTGCTTGTTTCACTATTATTCTCGATTCCTCTATATTGTGAGCTGTTTGTAAAAATAATTTTTACAAATATATATTTATTATCAAGCTTATAATTTGTATTTCAAAATACGCGTTTATATTTTTATGAAACACGTCATCACCGTCTGGCAGTTTTCACCGGTATATGTTTAAATGTAAAGTTAAGTCATAAACAAGAGAGACGCTCTGAAGCATAAATATTGTCTTTGCATATGCCTCACTAGTCAGGATTACCTTAATCCGTATTCTCTTTGGATCTTCTATGTTTATTGTTTGTGGATTCAGCTCAGGAAATGGAGGAAGTAAGTTATGGCGGCCATTTGTAATGCTCAGTGCTTTGAAAATGTAACGCTACAAATTTTAAAATATAATATATAAGTATAATAATTCATATCTTTACTATGGGAAAGTGTAAAGGAAATTTATTTGGAATAAGTGTTTTTATTATTGTAACACTCTAGCACAGTCCAATTAGAGTAAGTATTAAAAAAGAAACGAGAAAGCTAGGGAGAGATATGAGATCTCTATATTAAAGTTGTTTTTAAGGCCTAGATTTATATCTAAAATAGCATCACACTTAACACAATATATACTAAGTGAAATGAATTTTCTTCATTTACCCAAAAGTTTTCAAAAAGAGCTTTTTAATATAAGCCTTTTAAGCCCCATGTTCAAAACCTAGGCTACTTTACTGTTGCGAAAACAGAAATTAAGGATCTTATTTTTGTAGTCATGTCCTTCACGACTGAGCACTGTATCTTAAGTGATCTCATACAAGGATGCAAGTAACTTAACTAAATATAAAAATTGGTGATTTTCCTGCAACCCCACTATTCCTTATATATATTGACATCAGCATGATAGAGCCCTTGCTGACTGTTACCGAAAGCCTCGATAAACAATCTTTTGTCTCTTATTTCTGTTTGCTTGTCGTACATGAATGTGTCCGCCATATTGTCATTTGGGACTAGTTATATAGACCGCCGCTAGTAGTACTGGGCGAGAGGCCATCCCGAGCGCGGAGCCAGTTGTGTCCCGCCCGTCGGCGAGAGCATATTGTATTTTGGCTCGACCTAATGCTGTGAATAGGTCGAGCCCTAAATTTGTAATGTTTTTATCGTAAATATATGTCAATGTGTTCCAATCTGCTCCTAATCCTGCCATCACGCGACGGAATAACACCTTTTTGAGAGAGAGGAGGATGTTAATATTAAAGTTATAATGTATGATCCATCCTAATAGGTTAAGGCCTTTTTTTAATCATGCTGTGGAAATCAGGTATTGGAGTAAAAAAAGCAATGTGTCACCACAAATTATCGCGACATCGTTTTGTCGGCTGATATTTTCTAAGCATGGATGTTTATCTAGAAACCTCAATGGTTCCCGACGGAGACTTGAGATGGCAACTATAAGTATCTGAGGCATATTGCGGTATATGAATGCATCAAAACTATGAAGATTGGATGTGTTCCCGAAGCTTAAAAAAATCAACAATACGCGGAAATGAAAAGGCAGCAACTCATTCATGTTTTTAATCTGCGTCCAATATTGCTTAACTTAAAGCTATATATATATATATATATATATATATATATATATATATATATATAAAACAACAGAGTCAGATTCTGTCTGCCCAGAAGTGGGCAACGTCGATGGCTTTACTCCCGGCCATCATCAAGTCTACCCGGGTGCAGCTCCTCGGACACAGCGCACACTCCAGAAGGTGTGACAGGGTCTGCTCCACGCCGCAGTCACATTCAGTTGGTCCGCTGTAATATTGCCAGGCTTTCTTTTTTGTCCTCGTCTTGCATACTCCGGTCCAAAGTCTATTAGGTGACCCACATTCCACCCCTGAACCTATACCCTGATCACGTCAGGGTATAGGTTCTCTTTCGGGGCAATCCAAGTATTCCCCTCAGTTGTGCTTCTCCACATGTTCAGACGCAGGGTGGACTCGGGTATCAACAGTTCCGTTGTCGACTGTAGGAAACTTCTTCTTGATTTGAGCCGTGTGGTTATCTTTTGATACCCAAACATAGGGTGGATTGTGTTGCTTTTGGTCAGCTCCTTTGAGAGCTGTGGTTACAATGTTCAATTGCTATTAGTTAAATTTTTTAAGTTTTAAGAATGCCATGGGTCCTTATCGAGTGGTGAATCGGGAACATTTAACGGATTGAAAAATGCCATTGAGATTTTATACTCGAATGATTAAAATCTTTTTGTCCGAGATCAACCTTTTACACGTTTACGGTCCCATAAACTCGATTGGGGAGATCGTTAAACAAACTCGTAGCTGGTAATCGCTTTTATTGAGGCTCTGCGCATTAGACCGTAAATCTAAAAGCGGTAGGCCTATATATTAAATTATTGTCCAGCGTACATAACGTGCCGTCGACAACGTTACTTGTACCCTATTCCATGGAGTATCGAGATGAGAAGCTATGAGACATATCGAAGAATCTTGTAACAAATAGTTAATCGAAATGATTCGTTCTGACTGTTTGCTTCTTCAATGAATTATACATTAGAAAAATGTTTCAATAATAAAATACAAGGCAATTAGTACTCGTAACTTTTATTATTTGCCGGCGAGTATAGCTCAATGTTCAAAGCGTTTGCTTGACAAGCCAAAGGTCGTAGGTTAGATCCCCGACGGAGATTAAAAAAAAGGATTTTTAATCGATTTCTGAGCTCTAAAATACCCCTTGGTTGGTGTAAATTTGATCGCTCATCCGTAAAATGCTAGTCATAGCCTATAAATTAAAATTGATGGTAGATGAAAGTCGTCCTGTGAAGACCACCCAACATAGTAAATTCCTGTAATAATAAGGATGATGCGTGAATCTCGGACTGTAGTCTATCACGTTGATGGATCAACACTCCACATGCAGCGCTTAGCCTACGCACCATGGTAAGCGTCATAGAATTCAGAATTAAGAACAGATTCAGAATTACTATGACCATTTGTCGGTATTCTCCTGTATGTGCTTACATAAAAAAAAGAAGAAGATGTTAACTTTTAATATAATTCGAGTATGTCATAGCATACTTGTTTAAATTGATGCATATATATAAAATATATATTAATGTATGATAAACGTATTTTCAGCATAAAATATACGTAGATTCTGGCAACTTGTAAAGTACAAGTAACATATAAAATGAGAAAAAGTACGTTAATACTAGACTAAATAAAAAAAATGTAATTTGAACATAGATTTGTTTTAGATATCGACAGATTTGATAGATTTATGGAACCATTTCAGCCCACATTTACTTAGAAATTATTAATCAAAAAGAGAATAAAAATAAAATGGTACAAGATCTTTGGTCTTATAATTTCAAATTTGTTACTATGAGAGATTCATTAGGCACCAATCACCTAATAAATTTATTGTACAGGATAATCTGCGCTACATTTTATTTTTCATAGCAATGGTATCAAAGATATACAGTGTAGCATCTGGGATCATCTATAACACATCTTTTAACATAAGGTCCTAGAAGAAACAGTTAGATAGATGCAATCTAAAAGTCCAAATATTCGCACGATTTTCCTGCGTTAAAACTATTATATTTAGTTATTACAGTTGTGGAAAAAAGAAAGGCAGGAATGGATAAGTTATTTCTGATCAAGAAGCCCGATTCAAACTTTATTGAAGAACATAAAACAGAATCTGTTGGTAATAGCTTTTATTATGGTCGTGTTCATTCGACTGTAAATTTGAAATCGGTAGGCTAATATAATTAATTATTATCGAGATACCCGGATTGTAAAATACGTGTCTTTGATTAAAGCTCCGTGAAACAGCACTCAAGTTGATGGTGCGATCTTATCTAACTTCATCCCAAAACACATTTTTGATTCGAAATATTTATCTTACTTGTTTATAGCTGGAAGCAGGTACTATTATAATCAATAAAATCTCTGAAATACTAATTTTGTTTCTTTATTTTTCTTTAAAGAATTACATCGTTCAAGTCTTATTCCGCACTACATTTGATGCTTGTCTATTTTGTAAAGAGCATGCTAAAATAATGTTGTCGAAAAAACAAATTTATTTTTTTTTTACTACATTGCTACTGTTGTTCCATGTGACATCAGCACGATGTAGCTGACTGGTACCGAAAACCTCGATATCCAATCTTTCGTCTCGTATTTCTGATCGCTTGTTATACATTTATGTGTCCACCATGTTACTATCACGGGTGTTTTAGTTATAGACTCGAGCGCTGGGCGAAAACCGCAGCGCCAGCGAGCCCATTACGCTAGCTATGTGTTGACGACCGAGAAGGTCGCAGTTCAGCCGGTGGCATGTCATTCCGCATGGCCGGGAAGCTTGTAAAACCTATCTTAAATATACATCAATGTGCTTCTGAAAAAAGTCTGTGTTATCAATCTGTACCTAATCCTGCCATCAAGCGACGTAATAACACCCCCTTTTGAGAGAGAGGAGGATGTTACATGGTATTTATCTAAGTGGCTGTAGAAAGAAAAAGAGGGGACTCATACGAGATCGCTTGGTGAAAACCCTCCCTGTCCCGTCATGTTTTTGAAGACCCAGATGGTCACTTGTTATTGGACGCACGCAA
This sequence comes from Glossosoma conforme, assembly GCA_022606575.1. Taxonomy (NCBI): domain Eukaryota; kingdom Metazoa; phylum Arthropoda; class Insecta; order Trichoptera; family Glossosomatidae; genus Glossosoma; species Glossosoma conforme. Next base: position 788,236 of record JAGTXR010000080.1, on the reverse strand, counting down.
AAAGCTACTTATTATAGAGTGGCTGAAGGTCTTTTCCGTTATTCTATATGCATCAGTTAGATGCCAAATAGACCTTAGTCTAAGGCTTTTTAAAATTATTTTTTTATTCATTTTTTATTCTTCTTTTTCACTTAATAAAATATATAATTTCGTGTAGAGTACCCTGCAAGTTACACGCAAGGTTAGAATATACGCCTGAGAAATAGTTGAAGAACGTAGGAGCCAATTCCATGTCAGAGCCTCGTTAACCGCTCTTCTGGCCCCGACGATTTCCCTGTTAAAGTTTAAGAGCAAGGGACCGTCAGAACTAAGCAGCAAATTCAGAAAAATCCTCCCAAGAAATGGTAGAGACTCCCAGGCAACAACATAGAATACGTCTCCTGTTCTCATGGATGATGCACTCCACGAGAGAGTGTCTCACCGGTGTGAGGTCTCACTTAGTCTAAGGCTGCGAAGTTAGTGTGCTACAGTGTCTCAAATTGCCTTCTTTGAGAACCCGTTGCTAACCACAAAATACGTAACTCATACAAAATCATTGATGCCGGAATTAGCCGTTTTAGAAGAAAAACCATACTTTAATTAATCCTAAGCAAAATTATGTAGTTGCCGCCATACAATTTTGTAATTTTATTATTATCTGATTTGTCTCCCGATGGCTTTCCATAGGAATAAACATAAGACATCTGTATATCCGAAATTTATCTGGACGATAGTAAATTAGCATTTAAAATTAATATAAGCAGCTTTATTCATCAAAAAAAAATAATTGTGAATAGGCTGTTTTCAAATAAAATAATATCCGGAACCATTATTGCTTGAATAACGTAATCGGAACAGAACAAGTGTTTCAACGTGGCATCGTCGTTGGTGTGAATAATAATATTAATACATCCTACTTTGAGAATCACTGATCCAGCAGACGTGTCCGCCTCCCCACAAGGAACTCGGAGGACGATCAGGTGAGTTATGGCGACATTCGCGGCCAAATATTGGCACACATCTGATATTCGCGGGGGATTCTTCAGACAACAAGTGTCGCACCGTGGACGATTGATGGTGCTATGCGCAATCGCTGATTGTGTGGAGTTTCAGGTGATTCACACAATGTGATTCTCAAACATTTACAAACAATTAACTGGTTAATTAATTGGTTCTCTTAGTATTTTCTGTACCGTTATTACCACGGTCGCTGCTCTTCGGAACTTAAAGAACTAATTCCTCCTGCACCCACCCACAACCGACAAACTCGTCTTACGCTTGACTGAAAATCCATTCACTGTTAGTATATGTCGATCAAGAACTGGCAGTTTTTAAAGCTCCTTCCTTAATGTCACCGGTTAGCTATGGAATGCTCTTCCAGCGTCTGTGTTTCCTCCTTCCTACAATCTGGATCTCTTCAAGAAACAGATGAATATACACTTGCATTCTCCCCAACCCCCACACAAACACACACACAACACACGTTTACCGCATGCAGCGTCCAGCCTCCCTGGCTGAGCGTCATAGAGTGCACTGGTCTTAACTGGCTGTGCTCTCCTGCATGCGTTTACATAAAAAATAAATTTAAAAAAACCGGTTGTTTCTCTGACTACGTATATCTGGAGTGTACTAGGACTTTTAAACAAAAGAAAATTACAACCCTATGTACAATGAAGAGCTTTGTACCGAATGAGGAATTTATTCGAAATATTATGCTTTACCATTTCATGGAGAAAGAAAGTGCAACACGTGCTACAATTTTGTGAATTACTGGGAGATATTTTAAATGTTCGTAAATGCCAGATATGGCTTAAACTATTTAAATCCGGCAAATGAATATTATATTTACATATATCACCAATAATATTTATTAAATGCAACAAAATGATTTATTAAAAAAACGACATTCTTTTCCGGTACAACTAATATACACAATTGAACATTGCTTACATATAACGACCGTGTTTCTGTTTTAACATTTGTTACGAGAACTTACAAAATAAAAAATAGCTAGTTGTCGGATTTTTATGGTTTGGGTTAATAGAAAATAATTAATAAACATAAAAAATACGTAGTTAAATAATTAATAAATACTATTATTAGTAAGTTTTTTTTTGGACTGCAGATAAAATCGATTTTTTTTATGTACGCACATAGATATACATACTCTATGTTTCTTATTATTTTATTATATGTTCCTTGGAACTTTGATTCTGTTAATTGGATAGATACCTGGGTAATAATATAATTAACCATAATACTTTAATGGTACAATAGATCATGTATAGTATGTGATAAAAAAAAACTAGAGGCCTTTGAGATGTGGTCGTACAGAAGAATTCTCGGAATTTCCTTGAGAACCCCCTTCACGAAAGAATGAGGTTCTCAGGATAATCAAGAAAATAGGCAACTAATAAGAACCATCTCAGAGCGATATAAATGTATTGGTCACATCATGCGCCACGATGGTCTTCTTCAAATTGCCATTATGGTGAAAGAAAAAATGTCAAACGGGAGTAGAGCAACATTCGAGGACATGAATTGTAGCGCTTATGCTGAGCTGAAAAGGGTTGCAGGACCGAACAATGGATTTAGATGCAAACGGCATTGAAACCAATCCACCAGATTGATACTACGAAGAAAAAAAGTACGTTGGATCTGAGGATGCTTTACTCCAGCGAAATGTTGATAGCCCCTTCCAAAAAGAACATAATATATATGTTACTATGAAAATAGGAACAACGATTCTTTGAACGATATAACTTACTAAGATAGCCAAAATGCCATTATAGTGAAGAAATAATGTCAAAAGTAGAGCAACAGTGATTATTTATACTTGATATTTAAAACAATTAAATAACAAATTTATCAAACGGCATTGAATCCACAGTTTCACAGACAATCCAGTACAATATAATTTATAGCTAAAAATATGTAATCGAATGAAATTATAAAATTAATTGGATTATCCGTTGTAAAGTTACAATAATTTCGGGCTTTAAGACTTCTTAGTTTTTTTTATTTAATTTAATTAATTAATATTGTTTCTTAAATGCATCGAAACCAGTTTATTTTGGGTCTAAATATGTAACAGATCGAAGCGTTCGGAACAGCTTCCAATGCATTCGGTATTTTTTTATTTAAAAATTCACACGGCATTTATAGGATGTGACTAAACAGATCCGAGTTGATTGATGTCGTTAATGGCAGAAAATCAGTAAACACCGTCAAAATACCAATCTCGGGTTATTTATTTGCTTGGAATTGCGTAAATTTGCATAAAATAGTCGATTTTTTATGTTAATGTTCGCTCGAAATCGAAATCAATGAAAACTGGTTTTGGTTTTCACATAATAAGTTGAATTCATTGATTTGAATGTGAACGTAATTTTAGGAATACATATTTTTTATTACTTAAATATACATATACTAAACATAAAATTCTTTTTTCAACGCGTCAATCCAAGCACAAAAATAACGGCAGAAGCGGGATGCGAACCGCGGACCTTGGAAACCAACTATGCTCAGGTATTCATACCGCTCGGCGAATCACGCCATTGCTATGCCCAGACTGACCTGCGATGAAACTAGTATTTATATCATTGTTATCATCGTACGACAGATGTCGCCATAGTATATATTCAAAGTATGTATATTTTTATTATTATTCTATCAGTATTCATTTATTCACAAGCTTAATATATATATACATAATACATAATACTTAATACATATTTTTTAGTCTGTTTTTGAACAACATTGGAAGAACACCGACAGATGGTGATAGTAATTCTGAAATCTCATCTGTGGCATTCCATGACGCTTACCATGATGCATAGCATACGGCTAAGCGCTGCATGTGGAGTGTTGATCCGCCAACGTCATAGACTACAGCCCGAGATTCACGCATCATCCTTATTATTATGGGAATTTACTATCAATGTGTGGTCTTCACGGGACAACTTATGTCTACCACCAATTTTGATTAATAGAGTATGACTGGCATTTTACGGGTGAGAGATCAAATTCACACCAACCGGGGTATTTTAGAGCTCATAAATCGATTATTTTTATTTATTTTAATCTCCGTCGGGGATCAAACCTACGACCTTTGTCTTGTAAAGCAAACGCTTTGACCATGATGAGCTATATCCGCCAACAAATATTGTAGAAAGCAACAGTTATTTCTTGAAATATAAAAATTAAAAACACACATTCATCGAAGGAATTGTTATTACCTAGATATAAAGAGGTCGCGTTCTATGCGAGAGTTCTTGTTTGATCCCGAAGATGTTGTAAATAAAAATAATGTTGTCAAGCGTCAATATTACTTATTTAGTAAATTATTATAACTAACTAAAGAATCCAAATTTTGTGTTAAGCAGTGTACGGCGGATAATTTTCAATTTGTAAAATGATTTTATATAATTTTATAAAGCATACCAACGCTTGGTGAATATGATCTTTGTATCGGTGGTTAAAACATCAAACGCTTATAAAACAAAAAAATATGAAAAAGCTCTAAATAGATTTCCTAAATAATCTTAAAAAATATTTGTTGCAGTTAATTTGATTCCTTGATCGTAATATATCGTTGTAATAATTTCATAAGTAGTCCTAGTAAAACATTTGTACAGTTAGTCCCACACTCCACGTATAGCCATCCTTAAAAAAAGTGTCACATAATCCATGAAAGAGTTTTCTTCTTTAAAATCTCTCAATATTATTTTGCATCATCATCAGCCTGTGTCCGTCTACTGTTGAACGTAGGCCTCCCGAGTCTTCATTCTCTTCGATCCTCCGCCCTCCGCATCCAGGCTACTCTTGCTATTTTCTGATGTTGTCAGTTTACCTTGCAGGGTGTTGGCCAATATTCCGTTTAACAGATTGTTTTCTGTTTTTATATAACATGTATAAATAAATCATGTATTACACAAATAAAAAGCAATATATTTTGAAATCTCAGTAAAAGAAGACACGTGTTTGAAAGTATGCCTCTACAAGTTAACTCAAGACCAAAATGGAATGAAAAATTTAAAGATATGAGCCGTGGAAATAGGTTTTCTATGTATTTAAAGTGTTTGCTTATCAAATAGTATTATTGAATTGTATTAAGAATAAAATATGTGTAAATATACATCAATTAAGTCATGCTACAAAATAGATCTCGTAAAAAAATACACTTCCAATTATTTCTACAAACCTTGTTACAGAATTACAATAATTTAAACTCTTACGGCAACTTACTTTGTAACATGCAGTTTTAATAAACTTTATGCCAAATATATGCTGTTATTAATAAAAAAATATCTTTATTATTAATAAGTATTAACTATTTTTATACTCCTTCTCGAATTGGTATATTTTTAAAATTTAAGACGTTTTTTTATGGGTCATAAAACTGTTATGAAGTTTCCTTGTATGTAGGTTGACTGAAAGATAAATTAAAGCATTAATGCATGCAAATTGGCCTGATAAGTTAATATATTATGAACAATGGTTGCATTTAGAAATCATAACTTATGACGCTTCGCAGTTTCTCAAATTGGTCGTTTGAAATTCATTAGATCATTAGGATTACTCCAACAAACAATAATGTTGGAGATTAGCGTGGGGAGAGCTTAGGATCTAAGAGACAATATACTCTGAAGCTCATATGAAATATCCAAATAGGTAAAACGATACCAGGACCGAACTATCAACTAAAATATAGTGTATGTCTTACACTTTAAACTTTTTTATTTCATTTTAAAAATATATTTATGTATAATTTTTGTCACTTAAGTCTTTATATGTGCTATATTATAATATTTTAATTTTAAAATTTTAAATTGAAACTATTTATCTTTGTTACGTTTTCTTTAAGACTTGTTTATCAATGTGGAGACATTGTTAACAGTGATATAGTACATTTATATGAAAATAAGTATGTGGAATCAATACACTACGTAATTTTAAATTGAAACTATTTATCTTTGTTACGTTTTCTTTAAGACTTGTATATCAATGTGGAGACATTGTTAACAGTGATATAGTACATTTATATGAAAATAAGTATGTGGAATCAATACACTACGTAATTTAATTAGGTTATTAAAGCAATTGATGCTGAATATTATAAAAATAATAAACTTAAAAAATGTGAATTATATTAATCGCAATAAAATTCACAGTTGTCATATTATGAGCGTAAAATGGTATTTAACCCTTTCATTACGGCTCGGTTTGAATACAAATTATACTGTCAATTATAAAACTAGTATTTGAAGCATAAATGTACTTATCTGGTCAATTTTCATATATCACATTGGTTCTTGTATCCTTTAGCTATCAGATGATGCATAAAAAACTATTCTAAGAAAGTAGCAAAATGATATATCACGTGAAACGATGTCAACGGTCGAGGAATCTTATGACGGCATATGCATTATTAACCGATGCGAAAGGGTTAATTTCTTGAAATAAATTGACATATAAATATTACTATTCTGGGGCAAAGATACAGATATATATGTGACATATTATATAAAAAAGAAAACAATAGAGACAATTGGAGTGTTTTTATAAAGTTGCACAATACGTTAGTGAAAAACGAAGATTTAGTACTTGTAATGCTAAAATAAAGAAAAATAATAAATTTAATACATAAATATCTACAAACTTTATTTATAATTTATTCCACAGTTTTTTTAAGAATCGATGAAAAGTACTTAACTTTTTTATGATCGCACTTATGACAAGCCTGTGAAATGAGCAAATATTGTTTTATGGATTTTTAAATCTTTATTGGAATATTTTTCAATACTCTTATTTTTTAGATCATTGACTATATTTCAATATTATTAGTAGTTAAATACACACATAAAATTATACATCAAATTTTATACGCATCAATTCATTCAGAAAAAATATCGACAGACGCGGGATTCGAACCACATAAATAGACTGTGGGTAACGAAGAATATAAAAAGCTTGTGAATAAATGTTGACTGATTGAATCATAAAAAAATGAAAAGATACATACTCTAAATATATACTACAGAGACATCTGTCGTCATATGATGTTAGCAATGGTATATATATACATCGGGTTTCGCGTATCTGCTCAGGCGGAGAATAGTCGTGTGGATAGCGCAGCGTGTAGAACGGAGCAAAGGTTACAAGGATGTACGTGTGTATTTAATTACTAAAAATATTGTTTCATTCAGCAATTATGGAAATTCATAAATAATTGGGTATTGATTTTTGTATATTCGGACCTGTTCGACCTAGTCAAGAAACTTAGAATATGTCGTGTTGTCGCAAGTGTCATTTTTCATTACGTTGTGTCGCGGTGGTAGCGGTGGGCGTCGGCGAAGAGACCTGCTCCATGGCTTTAATTGAAATCCCCAGGTGGGTGGGTTCCCCATACACGATCCTCTTCTATCCTCCACATTGCCTGAAGCACCAGCGTGAAGAAATGGCTTCGATGCCATTGTGGAAGACTAAAGAAAGCCATTCCGAAACTTTTGAGTGGACGATCACGAAGAAACGCCTTCAGCTCCTTTGTCAATACCGAGGAAAGCACGTCCGAGATTCTGAGTGGCTGTAGGAGTAGAGTGCTTAGTTGTTTTGTTCCAGACAATTGAGAGATAAACGCTTTTGTTGAAACGAAACTTCAATGGATACTTTTTTGTCAATGTTTGTCACTCGATGAATGGATCTTGATTTTTCAATAATGTATTTTATAATTAATAATAACATACGTGATAATTGTCAAATGAATGAAATTGTGTGTGGGTGGATATTTTTATGGTCAATGTACTTCGAAACTTTCTTATACAGAAAAACAAATAAAGCACACTAGTCATATGTATGGAAATATCTGGTTGTTAGAAGGATTTTTTTTAGGACAAAGCATATTTAAAGCCTTCGTATCATTTTTACCATCTAGTATGTGTCAAGAAATTTGTGAATGACTTTTTTTTTAATGAAATAGAAAAAAAAAAATCTACTCTCACATTCTGTAATGCTGTTTTAATACCAATCACTTAGTAAAAGAGTAGCTGTTTATAAATGAATTACATAATATTGTCAAATAGGGCACGAAAATATAGTGAAGAATGCCCTCAACATACCCACGCTGAGAAGAAGATCTGGAAGACCACAGGCAACCTGGACTGCAACTGTAGACAAGGATCTGAAAACTCTGGGCTTGACCGAGAATGCAACGCAGGAAATACATGGCAAATGTGCACAAGGAGAGCCGACCCCAGATGATGAGAAATGGCGAGATTAAAGAAGAGAGGGCATGAAATTATTGTCTCATTTTTTATAAAACACAGTAACTTAACTATTATCAGATGCATTATTTTTTTCCTTCTAAATTCTTCATTTGCCTAAAGTCCAACGATTAGATCCTATGAATAATTTCCGACGAAAAAAAAGTAATTTTGAAAACCAATGTTTTGTATTATTATTTTTTTTTCTCAATTTTAAGCCTCTTTATTCACTTTAAAATGAACACATTACTCCAAGAAACACAAAAAAAACATGTCACGATGATTAAAATGATACGCCAAAACAATTACAAAATAGGTTTTTTTATATCCAATGCTAATGTAACAAAACAATAAGGCATAATTGCATCATAACAAAACATTTAATTACAAAATAGAAATAAAATCAACAATGTTTGCCAAAAGTACACAATAAGAAAATATTTGCAATACCTACTTGTATGTTTGTTTAAGATGCAGTTTTGGAACAAACTGTCACTAAAAACCGCAACCGTTAGGTTTAGAAAACTATTTTGGATTTTGACTTATTGTACACTTACATGTAAATGTCTATTTTAAGTCGCAACCAGTATTTTAAGTATGTATACTGTTTTTCTTGGTCATTTCGCATACAATGGAGATTAACCGTTGAAGTTTTAATTCTTCCTTCATGAACCGCTCACTAGAAAGGCGAACCGCTTTTAAGGTAAGATCTGTGACATGAAGACACACTTCCGTAAAACAGGACAACTTGCTTATACTTGGAATTTTAAACAAACGACTACATTTGCATATCGATACCCCATAGCAACATAAATATAATCAAATGATAAATATAAATTTCGCATTCTTTTATTATGGAGGACCATATCATTTTGTGGAGAAAATACATGCCTGTAATTGCACACGGTTGCAAATTCCGGACAGCGAATTTCTTGAATACGACAGTTTCTATCGGGTTAGAGTCTCAAAATACCTTCAGAAAATAATCAATTTGGTTTAAAAAGAGATAATTTGTCTAATAAATAATTGCACACTTACGTCTACTCCTTAATTATTTGAACTTAGACGTATATTTATTCACTTTGTTTCCACCGCTGTCCCTTTGAACTCAAAGAATTAATTCCTTCTACACAAATTCAAAACGTACAGACTCATCTTACGAATGCTGAAAATCCATATACAGTTAACGTGTGTACACCATGATCAAGAAGATTTAAAATTCCGTCCTAAATTCCAATGGTAACGCTGAAGGTTGCTGTAGCTTCTTCCAATTTATATGTTTCCTCTTTCATTAAACATGTATCTCTTCAAGAAACACAATAAATACATTTGCGATCTCTCCAATACACACAGACATAAGACAAGTTTTCAGCATGCAACGTCTAGTCGTCTTGACTGAGCGTCATAGTGCCCACGGGTCTCGACTGTTTGTGTTCTCCTGCGTGCGATTATTATAAAAACTACGTAAGTACATAAATGTAATAAAAGATGTACTAGTAACCATTGCACGTTGATTTGCAATTTGTCACAATGACGTATCACACTAGATGTTACGTTTAGTACGGTATGAGGTGATGGTTGCAAGTTTTTTCTTCTCCAGTAGGCGAATGATGTGCGGTATGCACCGAGCCAGTGTATGCAGCTCTACCAGGTGAGCCAGGGCTCTCCCACAAGTACATTACTCACGTTGCTGTTGACACAACACTCCGCATCTACAGAACTCATTTAATTAGCAACAATCCAGTCCCACTGTTTATAATATGCCGAGTTAAAAAACTCTCTAAGGTAAAAATAATGATGCTAAAGAACCCTTTATGACATAATTTTCCATGATCTGGGCTCTTCTAATGCATTCAAGAAGAAAATTTTTGGAAACTGATAAGTGTTCAGCGTAACATTGCAATCAGAGCCTGTACAGGTTATAAGACAATATTATAAGCATCGGTAACAACACTGGCTGGTTTTATACCCATCGATAATAAAATAAAATAAAACGCATTGCTACGAGTGTCTTCAATGTTAAATCAACCAGTATATTGGCTTATATATATTATGAAAAGCGACTCAGCTAACGTTTCGTTCAAGTCTCTTCCCTATCGCTTATAAAAGAAAGATATACCAAGTATGTCGTTTGCTTTACTTGACATTGAATAAGATGGAATCAGTATCTATACTGATGTCACTAGACAAATTTTTGATGTGTCTAAATGGACACCTTTGCCAATATCGTTAGCAATCGGATTTGGCACTAACGAGTTAAATAGCTGAGTTAGAATGGATAAGTGCCGAAAGAGTACAAATTAGTTTTTCCGATCACCTTGGGACTTTGATGGATCTTTCTTCAACGCTTCCATAAACAAATAGTTTCTATAAAATCTTATAAATTTGGTATTGTGGGTTTTAGGTTTAGCTGTGTGTGGCGAATTACTTTTCTCCAATATTTCGACCGCCATTGCAAGGGTTGATGACTGTGTGACTTCTTATAAGTTATTTTGAAAGTCAACGCATGCAGCGTTTTGGATTTGTAGATTTTGCGATGTTACAATACCCTCCCGGGGCCATTTCGGTGCCGCGAATAAATCTCAGCCAACATTTGCATATTTTCATAACTGAAGCCTTCCACTGCGCACATTAGTCATAACTCGTAGTCGTAACACCCAGTCATGCGCAAGGCTTGTCGATAATTCCAAAACTGAAAGCGTTTTCTAGTTCACGTTGTTAATGCACCAGGAATGCGAGAAGGCAAATGTACTGAAACAGTTTCCATCATGCAGTATTAATAATGGTTTATTAGTTATAGTGACTTGTTCGGTGAGCTTTTGCATAAGTATCCATTAACCATTCGAAGACTCCAAGACAAGAAGTTACGTACTCTGAAATAGAATCATATTTTATTTGAATAATCAAGACTTTTTTATGTATTGAAATTGAGAGTTTTGTATTGAGACTCAGAATTCGGCAGGTATATATCCGATCGGGCTCTAATAAATTTTACTTGAACCTTAGGCTGCAAACATAAGTCCAATTTTCGTGGAATCCTCATGCTACCTGAATGACGGGAGAAGGTCGTAGCTGCCGATGGACAGTATGTTGAATGATCCGAGTATGATAGTCTTCTTAAAATAAACTGTTAATTTTTATGTATCTGACTAAATGTCTTGATGTATCATGTAAAAATAATGTTGAAAAAATATACATACGAGTAACACGCATAATGGCTAGGCTTTGGGACATTTTTTTTATTAATTTTGATGATCCAGCTAGTCATCGTATATGAAAGAAACATAAATAAAAAATATTACAAAATAAAAAGTTTTTTATGTAAGCACATACATGATAATACTGACAGATAGTGATAGTGATTCTGAAATCTCATCTGTGTGATTCAATGACGCTTAGCATGATGCATATGACTAAGCGCTGCATGTGGAGTGTTGATCCGCCAACGCCATACAACAGTCCAACATTCACGCATCATCATTTTATTACAGGAATTCTCTATTAGAGAGTGGTCTTTACGGGACGACTTTTTTCTACCAATAATTTCGATTAATAGGCTATGACTGGGATTTTACGAGTGAAGGATCAATTTTACACCAACCGGGGGGGGTATCGTAGAGTTCAGAAATCGATTATAAAAATATATACATTTTAACCTTCGGCTTGCCGAGCAAACGCTTTAACCACTGAGCTATACCCGGCGTCATATTAACTGGTTATTGGGATATAAGTTTATTTAAAGTATTTTTCTTTAAGTAAACAAGTGATAAATCAAGTTAAAACAAAAAACCTAATTTCTTTTAATTTTTAAATTGAATATCAGAGTTAATGGTACTGATATTAATAAAAGCTAAGATTTACCATTAAAACACTTGTCATAATTGATTACATCACACCTTCTGGAGTGTGCGCTGTGCCCGAGTGGCTGCACCCAGGAAGACCTGATGATGGCCAGAAGTAACGCCATCGACGTCGCCCACTTCTGGGCAGACAGGATCTGACCCTGTTGTTTCCGACACGATTATATATATATAATTGATTATGTTATTGAAATCATATTTCAACAGCAAGGATTATAAATAATAAAATGTTTAAAACGGTAAATGTTATTTCCTTTCAAAAATATAATAATTAATACTCGTAATTCATATTAACATTATAATTATTATATTAACACACTTTAAATCCACTAAACCAAATATTTAAAAATGGTTGTGTTTCCGATTTAATAATTTATATTGCATTGTTCAGCTTCTAATTAATGTTCAATTTAAATTCAATTCGGCTAATGTGAAAAGAGCAATAAACAATACGAACGAATGCAACATTTATTTTTATTGATGGTCTCCAGACCACGCAAAACTGTGCAAAAAATCAATGAAAGTTTGTTATGTAAGGAGATGTGAAGTAAATATAATGATATGTCCTAACCCACTCAGGAGCCTTGGGAGACTTGTTTACGGTTCATTGTTGAAATGATGAGATATACGACACAAATAATAAAACCATTAATACAGGTGATATATATATTTCTGCTTGATAATTAATAGATGTGTAGAGTGATTTGTTGTACCCAAAATAGAGTATGAGGTCATGATTTAAAGTAGTTAGAAGGTTAACTATTAAACGTAAAAACGTAAAATATTCCTCTTCCTTATATCAGAAATACTAGAAACATCTACCAACGCGTTTGACGATTTGTTTTTTAATTTTCACAGTACTAATCGAGGCTTAAAATTTCGGTGTAAAAAAAAAAACTTTTTATTGAATCTCAGAGAGGCGAGCCGGGTGGATCGGTAACACCATGCGCCATGATGGTCTTCTTTACGACATTGTGGAAGGCATGGTCGAAGGCAAAAACTGCAGAGGTTGCCCTAAACAAGAGTATTTGCAGCAATTTTTCGAGAATATAAGTTGCATCTCTTATGCTGAGCTAAAGAGGGTTGCAAAAGATCGAGATGAGCCAAATCACCGGATTGATAATACGAAGAAAGAAGAAGAATTAGTCGAAATTATTTAAATATGATACACTTTGTGTTAAGTTATAAATAGCTGTCATTATTTATTATTCAAAATTGGAAGTAGAACAATGTATAAGATGAACAGCACCCATTCACAGTAAGTCAATTGATTTAATCTATGTCATATGTGGAAACATTGTATGAAAAAAAATATGATAACGTTGGTAGATAAATGATATATATATATACTTGTAGAATACGAAGCTATATTCTAAATGGTAAGCATTATGTTATTCGTATGTTGTTGTAGTGAAAAAATTGAACAATATAAAAATCTTGTCATGGTTTTTTATGGCTCTCATTAATGACCTTGATAACCTCAAAACTATTGTTTGAAAGGTGAGGGAATAAAAGCTTGAAAGCTCATTTTCAAAATAAACATTGCTGTAACTTCTTAGTCCCTAAGCTGAAGTTGACCTTCTGCTCTACTGACACAGCCTCTCGGTACACGAAGGCTCCATCTGTGCCAGAACAGCATTCTTCTGCATCTTTAGAGACTAAAGCTTAATGCTGAGGGATTATCTACCAGAGATAATTTGCATAAAGATTTATCTTAAAACGAACATTCTGTTTTTCTACAATATAAATGATATATGCTTTTCACTTAATGATTAAATATTAGGGATGCGATGGATTAACTGAAGGAAACGTGTCAATTTTAATTACTTTAATGAACCATAATGATGCATTGAGCTGCCTCTTAAGATCGAGAACGTCAAGGTAATCACACGAATTCTTGAAAAATTCTGATTACAAAACTCTCAAATATGCTTTGGATACTACAGCTTAGGTTTCTTTAATTCTTGAGCTCTTATTCTGTAAGCCGACAATTCTTTTATATGTTTTCAGGTGGATATCCGGTTGAATATATTTCTTAAGACAAACCATGAACAGTAGCAGCTAAGACAGACAGAACTGTGTGATGATAATTTATGGTGACCGTGTGCTCCCGATATGTGAAAAAAAGAACTATTTGACAGTAAATGTTTATAATAGTAAGTAAAGCATAGATCACACTTTAATGATCCCAGTTTCTAATCTACTTGTTAAATAATGTGGTATTTAATAATGCATTTAAAAATGCTGGTAGAAGAAAATCATAGTGAGAGAATCTTCCATTTTCAGAAAATTTCATTAAAAGTGTGTCTGAAAAAGTTATCAATCTAATTATCAACATCATACATCGTTTACTCAACAAAACAATAGAAGTATTCATAAAAACTATATGCAAGATTTCTTCTTCACTATTTGATAGTATTTTATTATGTTTATAATTGTAAAAAAATACAAAAGTTTCAGCAGGATAGCATAAGCACATTTTAAGCTTTAAGCTCTGGTTGAAATAAATAACATAATAAGTATAAGTCAGATACCCGTATATGCAATCTCTTAAAGTGGTCATATTAAATTACATGTTTACGCACAGAGTAAAGTCACGTAAGGTTGTCTTCGGTATTGTACAAATAAAGGAGGCTCTATACAAACCAGACGGATTAACTCACAGGGTCATCTGCCGGAAGAAGAGGCGCACATCGAGGACAGAGGTTGGCTGGTGCATTACCTGTTGTAGTGCGTACTTACCAACCTGTAGATACGTAATGCAAATCGCACTGCTGAGAAAATAGTCATAGCTTAAAAATAATGAAATTTTCTCTTAATGTATTGAGAATACTCTTATTATTACATATTCTTTTTAAAGAATGATGAAGTAAGAAAGCGAACACAACAGTTTTTCATTCAATATGAACTTGCTGGCACATGTTCCTCGAATGCTTCAAATGAGTACGAACTACGAGTACGTGGTCTAGCTATCATGAAAGAACTATACATAGAATTTACTCGGCAGAGCACTGGAAGACGGAGTTCACATGGAATAAGACGCAGACTACAGCAGCTGAAAGAACTTCATGGCAGAAATTAGTTACTATTTTCAGCTTCAGCTGGGAAGCGGATATGGAATGATGATAGTTACTTGTGTATTTTTACCTTCAAAATATGTTATTAGAGAAAATAATATTTAGTGGACTATTATACACATTAACATTTATTTTCAGCAAGAGGTTTTGTATTTTTTAACATTAGCTAAATGCTCAAAGTATGAAATTGTGAGTTGTCACATAATGTAAGCATTCTCTCAGAAAAGGAGTTCATAGACGAGAAAATATTGTGATAAAATAGTGGGTTAAAGAAATGCAATCAAGAATATAGCCTTTATCTTCAAATATATACTTATAAAAGAGAGTAGTCATCTTTTGGCATAACAGTGTGTTTATAGTCGTTTGGTTCATAGTAAAACATGGTGCAGAATTCGAGGGAATTTTAAGGAAACAGCGCTCAGAAGTGAGTTGTGAACTCTCAAACTGTTTTTCCAGTTGTATCTCTAGTGTAAGTTAGCTGCGGTGTGCAGTCCTATGTAGGGTCTCAAGTTTAAGGCCACTGTGTCTGAGCAGATGCGTGACCTAAGACCCGCGAAGCCTCCATAACGGCAACGGAGCCTCATTAAGACGAACATCCTTTCTATCTTCCTCCACCATCACCTTTCATTCCGATTCAATGTCTAATTATTATGCGGCATTGACATTACAACGTAGGTTGCAATATTTACAATCTGCACACGCACACAATATTCAACTGGCATATTTGATAACTATTATGATCTTCAAGCGTTGCATCGGCAAATCGTTATCAGCTGCGATGATCTTTGATTTATCCAAGATCGTCTATTTATTCAGAAACTCCGAAAAATACTTGAGTAATTTAGGAGCTTAGTGATAAGGACAGCTAGTTGCTTTTGTTAATCATTCTTTATGTAGTGTATTAACATTCTTTTTTATATCAGTTTTCAATTGATTAAATTTCTTATTATTGCAATACAATATTGATTTGTATGGTAAATGGAATTTACAAAAAAACTAAACAAAGTCTCCACCACCGTTGAGCACAATGCATTTTGAATGTGTATTTTTGTTGTGAAAAATTATTGCATAAATTAAATTAAATTAAAGAAAAGGAGTTATATACAGACTACTGAAAAAATGTGTGATTTTATTAGTTCAAATGATAAACTTCTCACTGGGAAAAACCTCGAAGGCAAAGTATATTTGTTCAATGGATATAATAATTGGGTAGACCTCGATTTCTAAAAATATGCGCTTTTTAAGTTGAACTTGTTAAGATGAAGTATTGTAATGTTTACGAAAAAATTAATAATTAGTGTTTACGTTTTAATGAAGTTGCTAACGTTTCCCGAGAAATGCTCCCAGGTGGTGCCTGCCTTCCCAATTAGCGCCTAGCAAGGTGCCCAGGGTTTGCCTTGCCTGAAAAATTCGTCAATACCGGTATGTATTTCGGTATTTGATACTTAATAAAATAGCACATTTTAAAACTGATATTCCGAAATAGTTCGCAAAAAAAAAACATTTAAAAAATAATGTATGGTTAAAAGAATTTTCAATAATTTAGATGTCGACTGAACTGTTTGTTTGGTTAATAGGCAAATTCTTGATAACCTTAAGATAATTGACTCAGGCAGATTTAAGAGATTAAAATAGAGCATCCTTAAATGGCAATAAATATTTAATTACTTTAAATATATTACTCATTTGACTTAAATAGCCTTATTCAGTTTAAATTATATGCTGTTTCGTTTCACATTCATTGATGTTTCATTACCAAAATATCTGTTTATAGTCGTTTGATAGTATTTCAGTATTATAAGATGGACTAAATATCGATATTCTGATTTCCGTATTTCAGTATTATAAGATATCGAGATTCTGATATCCGTAATATCGATATTGCAAGCCCTAGGTGGTTTACTTATTAAAGCATCGAGTTTCTGCGCTGAATTCTTTGTTTCAAGTGATCAGCTCTAGACCTGTTAATTAGAATATCACGGCAAGTACACTCTCGCATACCTGCCGAAGGGTATTGCTCAGCTGGTAAAGCGCTCGACAATTAGAGGAGCATTCCTGAGTTTAACTCCCGATAACGTTTAAAATATATCTATGCCGTAAAGATGTATCAATTTTTCTCTTATTGTCTTCAATTTTGGCCACTCTTTCCTACACCTCCTGTTTTTACTATCAAGAGGCGAAAATCGTCTGGTTTCCGAACAATTCATCAAATTATGTAAAAAAATACTATTTATTGAGTGATATTTTATCTCAAACGTAAATTTATGTAAGTACTCATGCTACTATTTCTGTAGAATACGCAAATATCCTATGAATAGCTTTGACAAAATAATTACTTTTAACGGAAACTGATGAAATATATCCTTTCAAAATATTCTCAACACAAAATATCAGATTGTATCGCATATTAGAGAATTATATTGCGTTTAGTTAAATGTTTGATCAGATAGATTGCTTATAATTACATAGATTTTGATTATTAATCTAGATAGTAAAGCAAGCAATAAATAACCCGATACTTGTTGAAAAGTTTAATTAAGTGAATATATAAAATGTAAAAGCCATTTCGATTTTGAAACAAATAATAAAATCAACATATTTTGTATGTGATCTAATAATTTTTTATGCTAACATCGTTTTTGCTTAAAATTTGTACGTAATACGTTAAATGATACACCTATTACAACTATTGAATACATGACATATAAAAGTTGTTAAAAATAATAATGTCGTTATATTAGACCATTGACTACGGAATGTATTTAACAGTCTCAGAATGTGGAAGAAGGCGAAAATAACAACATTTAAAATATGTTATTTCTTTACATAAAATATATATATCAATGGCGGCCTCGTATGTAATAATGCTGTACCTAACTGTTTACTACGAGTTTCTGTGGCAGATCGACCAAATATTTACATGAACTTTTAATTTTGTTAGATATTTAAGCGGCGTGTATCAAAAATACTATAATATATGATTGCTACAATTTTCAGTAATTTATGAAAAAGTTGTGATATTTTTTCCTTGTAAATTATTGTAATAAAACATTTTGAACACAAAATTAACGACTACCAAAAGGTAAGGTGCATTAATGCGGTTACATGCGATCGGTTACAGGTTGATTGCCCAGCAAAAGTAAAAATAATACAATATACAGGTATATTTTCTTAACCATATCTGCTCCATATCTGGAACAAACGGACAACGCAAAATGCCGTTTCTCTGTTCTGTAAGCGCATACTATTTATGCCTTGTTGAAAAACACTAATACCCGGAAGGCCAACAAAAATGATAATATCTTCAAATCAATCATAATCTCGTGTATAATCACATTTTTTTTAAATATTCAATATATGTATGACACTGAAAACGTATAACAAAGTATATGTCTACGAATAAAAATTCATGTTACTGAAATGTTACTTGAATCACTTGTTGCAATTTCTTATTGTTGGTCATGAAGGCACATAAAAACATTGAAATATATGAATAAAATTTGAATATTCGTTCTTTGGTATTTTCTATTTTATTGGATCGATTACACTAATTTCAATAAATTACAAGTGTCGAGCTGTGTCGCAAGTTAAACGTTGCAATGTGACAGTAGAACACTGTACTAGTGTGTTTTGAATTGGCTATTTCCTACAGCACCTGTTGGCTCCCGATATCCAACGAGGCGATCGCCAGGTGAGATAATCGGGCAATCGACTCTGCTTGTCTAATGTCTATTAAGTAATACGAAATATGAAAACTGTTTCATATAAAACACAGTCCTTACACTTTCAATGGATTACCGTGATACTTGCCGAGAAGATATATTTTGTAAGATGAAACTTAAATGATAGTGTGGTGGAGAAGAAGCATACTCATGTAATCATTTTGAACAAAAGTTAAAAAAACAATACAGTTCAGATTCTTCAAGTGGAAATTCGAACTAAAAATCAAAAATAATAACGTCTTTCAAGGAAGAAAACATGTATGAATTTAACATAGTAATATTATTGAGAGACCTTGGTGAATAAGGACATGGCACAGATTTTTCGGTAGCCATGTACACATCAACGACTACATAATTGACACAACAACGAATGCAGAGAATAAAAGAAACTGCAAATATTTTTTTCTGATTAAAAAATTAAGCTTTTTGCATTTTTTGCATTGGTAAAAGAAACAACAATTTTTCATGGGATGTGTTTTTATGAAAATTACAAAATACTATTTTCTGCCGGTAGTGAATAGTTGTTACAAAGATATTTGAAAACATTAAACTTCTGCTGTTAGACGAAGAATTTTACGTAGTATCGGTATTGTTTACCGCGTACACGATTTAAATGTTATATTAAATAAGAATATAATGAAAATGACAAATAAAATAAGCCAACGGCTTAAGAAAATTCTTCCAAAAGATGGCAATAACTCCCAAGCGATCAATCGAAAAATCATCTTTCTTCTCGTAGATGATTAATTTTGTTTCAAAAGTGGTTTAAATTACAGATCAACGCGAACCTCTGGATAGTACTTGTTGATGGTATCGTCTTGGTTTTCTTCAAATTAGATTAATAATAATGGCGATTCATGAGAGCCTTCTGACGATCAGATAGCGAACGACTTCTAGCGACAAGCGCACAAGCAGCAGGCGACATAAATCTCAACAAACTCAGCACCACAACACCAGGACTGGATCAGCAAAATCATATTTTCATGATGAATCTTCATCATACAGGTATATATACTCTTAGTTTCATGGACGATTTTTCTTGAGTTTGAAGGCCTTTCTTTGAATTTCTTCAGTGCTTAAAAAAAGACCCCTCTTTCGAGCATGTGCACTATACAAGAGCAGCTAGTATTTGAAACTAAATTAAATGATTTCCATGTTGCTTAAAGCAAAATGCTCTGTCATAAGCTGGGTAGACTAGTAGTCTGAGATCTGGTCTCTCTTCTTGCGACGCATGTCCATGTGATCCAGGCATGCAACAGACGGTGAGGCACTCTCTCGTTGAGTGCATCATCCATAAAAACAGGAGTCGCATTCTGTGTTGTCACCTGGGAGTCTCTACCATTTCTTGGGAGGATTTACCTGAATTGCTGCTTAGTTCTGACGGTCCCTTGCTGTTAAACTTAATCATGGAAATTGTCGGGGCTACAAGAGTGGTTAACGAGGCTGCATGGAATAGGCTCCTACGTTATTCAACTATTTCTCAGACGTATATTATAGCCTTGTGTGTAACTTGCAGGGTACAATACGCAACTATATATTTTTTTCTACATTTTTTTTAATGAAAAAAATTTGTATAGAATCTGGTGGTCAGAGTTTAACCATTACGCGACGAACTTTACGTACCGATTCGTAAATCGCATAACAGTTGAGCAGCTACTATAAATCCCGATTAGCCTGACGCTACCGAAGCCTTGACTATTTTGTCCTAAGGGCAGGTCAACCCGATTTCACTATTATTGTTATTCAAGTAATTTTAATATCGTTTCGTACATTGTTCTACGAGTATCATGTGTTATTTTACAGATTCTCGCTTGAGTGTTCCGGTCAGTATAATTTATTGTATATTTTGTGCGTGGATTTGGTTCTGTTCTGCAGTATCATACGTAATATTATATACTCTAGTCTCTTATTTTTCAGCTCAATCGAAATTCAAAATGCGTATCGGTGCATGTTTATCTTGAGGTATTTTGTACTGTAAACTATTTGATACACATTTCGATAGTCCGCCAGCCACACAACCTTGGAAACTAACTCCTCACGAGCTTGTAGATCTAATAAACGCAATATATTTTATTATTCTGAAAGCGCACGCCGTCCACAAGTCAAGATGACAGGTAAGGGATGTCAGAGATATTAATTTATTATTTCACAAACAGCAATAAGGATTTACGAAACAGCTGTTTGACAGAAAATATAAATATATATTGATGAACTCAAGTTGTAGATTTTGTATACATATATTATAAATCATTGCCTTTTAGTGCTTAAATTATATCAAAAGACTATCGAGTCTGTTAATAAATAAGACATCCAAGATATGAATAGATAATTTTGAAATCAATACTATGCAATTGCATTGCTTCAATTTAAGTACTGGTATATAAAATATCTTCGGGTAGTATATGTATGCTTATCTGATCGTTAAGAAGTACCTAGGGAATAAATTAAAGAAAAGTTGATTTCTTATCCAAAATCTTGGTTATAGTCATCCTAATGAAACGTATGTAGATATGTCAAATTTTTCTTTTACTTAAATTTTTCTAGACATTTACTCTGGAATGGACAATACGTCAAATAGATAATTGGTGGTATGGACATTTGAATCAAATGACATTTATATTAGGAGTAATAGGAGAAAAAAAACAATAGTAAAATTTGAGCAAAAATATTATTTTTTGAAATATTTTATAATAAATATTTTTATGTGGAAGGAAATAATGTGGCATTAAATATGTGAGGAATGAAAATATTTATTTATTTAGTGACAAGTATGCACCGCAGATCGTGGACTTGCATCTCTGCTGGTGTGATATATGCAAAGTAGTTTAGAAGGGCAGTTTTCTTGAACAATATACATCCTAACAGTATTAAGATTATTAAAGCGGATGCAGACTTTATCTGGGTCGAGTAGGCTGACTCACAAGGCTTTCAGAAAACCTCACACATAGTTACAAGCTTTAGAATGGATGCTTAATGTCATTACATGCAATTCCATAATGATTATCATAGGAGAATTTAAGCTTTTCAGATATTTTTGATCAAATTCCCTATCTTCCAAATTTGTTCTCTAGCTAAGTTCCACACAGTTTTCAAAAATAGCTCTTGTATTTTGTAGAAAACTTACGTAGGTTTATTGTGATGAACTAAAATAGGCTTGACCATATTTTTGTAAAGAGTTCTTAAAGAAGGTTGATATAATAACATAAATTGAGAGTTTTGTTGTATATTCACCAATAAAATGGTAATGCGGTAATTATATGAAATATAAATAAATTTAATATAAAAAGTAAAGTCCAATGATAAAAAAATGATAATAAAAAAGACAATAAAGTAATATCAAACGAGAAACAAATATAAAGAAAAAGTTAACACAAGAATAGATCATATAAAAACAGATTTATATTTTTGAGTTATCCTAAATTTAATATATTATATATTTATACTTTTAAAATATTTTGTCAAGCACCATCAAAACCGTACGTTTTGAAGCAGCTGGTAACAGTAAAAATACAAGTGTGTAGAACGTGAACGTCACAATCAAATTCCTCCACCGTGCGATATCTCACTATATCAGCTGTTTATAGTGCGGTTTTGTTGCCCCACCAAAAAAAGGATGTCCAACAGCAGGTGAGATACTCGAGCAGCCAGATCGATTCAGAGATGCGTAATAATTATTCAATAGATTATTGGATAAAATGATCACCCAGTTAGTTAGCTACGAGAGATATAAAGATCGCAATCTGCGTGATTAAGTATCGAAGTCGAGATTCAATATGGAAGATAAATGACGTTTTAATCGTCCGCTGTAAGCTCCGCTTGAGGCAACCATCATTTAACGTTGGCGTGAGACTTCAGATCTCACTTGTTATAATTATTGACAATTCGTCGTACTCCACAATAGAAACACTAGATAGTCGACAATACGTGAATGTTTTGTTGTATTACGTTATAAGAGAGCATAAATTTATTGTAATTTATTCTTAATTTATTTACAAAATGAAGAAAAAATATCAATATATCACGATTGTATGTTATTTAAAATGACTAGTTTTTAAATTATTTAGAAACATAAATGAAATTACAAGACTACTGAGATAGATAATCAAATTCTATTGAGAACAACGATCACCTAAATACGCTCGAAATATTTCATTCGATCCTCTAAAGATTTTTCCATGGACTTTTTTTTATTGTCATTTTCAGCACAATTAACGAAGAAATTGCAGTTACTATTAGTAGTTTCCATGGATGAAACAACGTAAAATATATTTTTTTTTACTTCCATAATATTTTCTAACGTGCGGTTTATTCAATCTTTATGTTGTGTATAATTGTGGTTTGTACATACTGTTTTATTAAAATAAATACAAATAAAATAATGTTCCATAAGAATAAATATAAATATGTTTAATATTATCCTAAAACAAAAACTATACACATGATTTAAAAATCATTAATTCATACTCGTACATTCCAAACGTTTTAAAAATAATTCTGATAAATGAATCTTGGTGTATGTTTATCAACAGGTGATTAATAAGAAAACAGATTTATTGGTTTTGCTTTATGTTTCTAATATATATATTTCGAATACTTAATAAATGAATTTTTAAGGCGAAGAAATCATGAAAATTTATTTGTAAACACATGTATTTTGTGTTAACTTTTTTTCACTAATCAATTAAAGATTATACAGGTAATTTATTTTTATTTATTTATTTATGTAATACGGATTTATATCTGTATTATATTTTATATGTAAGCGGATAGAGAAGACTACTGTAGGATGTGAAAAAAAAAATTCAAACGCGGACTACGAATACACTGCATATACTTGTATAAGAACTTTAATTATTTCATAGTAACAAAGGGAATTCAATAAAAACGCAATTTTGGGTATTTTGAGGGGCAAATTTCTTTTATCCTCACATTTGTTCCATTTTTAGAAAATATGGTTACCACAAACAGCAGACACTCAGTTTTGCCAAATTCCACTGTCTATGTCTTGTTCGAACACATCTCTGCACCCGAAATTCCACTTGAGAACATTGATGAGTCACGACGACGATAATGGCGAAAGGCAGAAGAGTTAAAAAGACGCAGCTATCTCTGCCATATTTGGGCGAATTATAAATCGCTATAAATATATTGTTTTAATAGATCGGATGATAAGGCAGGCGGTCCCGCGGTCTGAACTATTTGGTTCTATGAGACTTAACCCAAAATATTCCAAGGACATTATCAAATTTATTGGCAATTTATTATTTTGTCAGTGGAATACTTGGATTGGAATACTTGAGAAGAGGGGAATACTTGGATTGCCCCGAAAGAGGACCTAGCCCCTGGACATGACCAAGGGTGGAATATATGGAGGTCCATTAACAGACTTCGGACCGGAGTATGCAAGACGAGGACACAAATGAGGGCCTGGCAGTTTTACAGCGGACAGACTGAATGTGACTGCGGCGTGGAGCAGACCCTGTCACACCTTCTGGAGTGTGCGCTGTGCCCGAATAGCTGCACCCAGGAAGACCTGATGATGTCCAGAAGTAACGCCATCGACGTCGCCCACTTCTGGGCAGAGAGGATCTGACCCTGTTGTTTCCGACACGATTATATATATATTTTGTCAGTATTTAATTTAATTAATGGCCAATAAATATTGAAAAAATGTTCAGTAATAAATGCATAAAAAGGTCAGAAAAGATAAAAATGTGTCAGTAGAAAATATAAATTAGCAGTAAATAATTAATGAATGTTAATTGATAATAGGTTTAAGTTTAGGTTAGGTTTTCATTTTACGTGGTAATTATTCACTAATTTTACATTAATTTCTAGCAATATGGAGGATATTACTGACATTTTAATTTTATAACTGACCACATTCGTACTGACCCTGTGGATACTGCCAATTTATTTAATCTTCTGCTAGTTTATTTAATTAACTGCCAATCCATTTAATTTAATTCCAAAATCATGAATTAGTAACGTAACAAATACTCGTAAATACACGCCAAATTTATTGTTAAGGAGGCTGTGCTTTCATCATGCTCTCTTATAATAAAAAAATAAAAATAAAAATTTCGGAATATTATATAATGTGATATTATATATTGCATCTTATTTAATTGGTATTTTAATGTATTAAATAAGTACATTGTTACGAGTCATCTTATCAAATAAAGATGGTACGTTTGATTACAGTCTATTCTATTTAATTTATTTTCAAAGGTATTTTTCCACAAAAGAGGTTTTTATTTTTTCAAATTATTAGTATATAAAATGCATTCTAAATCGTCTCTCGGTATTCTCGTGTACATATTTATATAAAGCAAATACATTTTGACGGCAGTCATAGCTCAATGGTAGAGCGTTTGCTTTGCAAACCAAAGGTCGTGGGTTCGATCCCCGACGGAGATTAAAATAAAGAAGGATTTTTAATCGATTTATGAGCTCTAAAATACCTCCGGTTGGTGGGAATTTGATCCATCACCCGTAAAATAGAGACGTAAACGAAAGTCGTCCCGTGAAGACCACCCATTCGTTGTAGATCCCTGTAATAATAAAGGATGATGCGTGAATCTCGGGTTGTAGTCTATGACGTTGGTGCATCAACACTCGACGTGCAGCGTTTAGCCATATACACCATAGTAAGCGTCATAGAATTCCACAGATGAAACTTTAAAAATTACTATCACCATCTGTCGGTATTCTCCTGTATGTGCTTACATAAAAAATAAAAAATTCAGGAATCCACGATGTCAACAAGATAAACGTACAAATCCGCGACCGATGAGGTCCAGTAATGACGCCCATTCAATTCGTTATTACGGATAATGACCTGTTGAATAAGTCTAACGATAATGACGATACTAATTGGAGTGGTGTCTTCTACGATCCACGGAGAGAGAATAAATTATATTGCGAGTAATAATATTATGAATTTCAATGAAGCCAATCAAGGTGTTTTCTATGAGCATTTTTACAATTATCACAGTTGTTCATTATGGTGTAATCTATAAAGTTGTTTATTCTACACATTAAAATTTAATGCATACTTTGATGACATATATACTATATGCTCAAAAGAAATATCGACAAGTGGTTCTCAACCTTTTTTAATGCGCTTCACAAATGTACAAAAAACATTCCGTGGTTCAGTCAAATGATTTTTAGTTATATGAAAATATTGCATCTATTATAGCATATTTGAGATGAGATCATTGAAGTTTTGTACTTTCACACATTTTTGATAAATTCATTATATAATTGAACTATTATAATACTAATATACATAGATCTAAGAAATATTTCTTAATGCTTTTTTTTAATTTTTATGCAATGTAAAATAATCACATAATTAAAAATAAATAATATCAAATGTCCAATTGTCCAAATCCTCGTTACCCTAAATGTCCGTTTGGCTAAAATCTATTCGTACAAATTTCCGTTCGGACAAATGTCTTTCGTTACGCCACAAGTATTCGGTCAATCGCTTAAACATATTTAAGGGTCCAAGCGATTGAAAGAAACAAGAGACATAAAGGAAAAAAATGTGTTCAATGTAGCTTCGGAAGGTTGAGCTGATAAAAGATGAGGTGGCAAAGAGACCATGAAAGTTGAGAAAGCTTTGTTAAGACCATATGCTATAATTGGAACAGCGTAAATGAAATGATGATAGTGAGTGATAAAAAATAAGGACGCAATTATTTGAAAGCTGATAATACTATATAACTGTTGGTTATTATGTACTTAGGATTTGGAGAAAATTATAATCCGTCCCGTATTGATATCTAGATAGACCACATAACAAAGGACGCTCACAAAAAAGCAAATATTTTGAAAGTGACTGAAGGCCCTACCCCAGACTAGTTTTGTTGATGTTAGTGCACTACAAGCGTGCCTCGAGTTGCCTTTCTTGGTTATTTGTTAGTGGATCACAAGGAGTGTAAGGATAAGTGGTTAGTTAGTGATGCAACTTCATCAGATTTGGAAGATTATGATGGAGATAATGCACTTTATTGTCATATTAACTGTATCAAATTTCTAACAAAAAAATATATTTGTATTCCGAGTTACGCCGCATAATTTGTGCTTTACGCTTACAATATTTACTGCAACAACCTTTTACTGCACTTTCAAACAGATGCATTTCTAATAATGTGCACCTCGTTGCTTTTCGAGCGCGATATGTTTATGAAAATATTCAAATGTCTTTGCTCCAACATTGCACATTCGTCTGGCTCCCGCCTCGGAGGTTGTGAAAGGGAGGCTGCGACGCATTTCTGGGATCTGCATTTCAAATGTTCTAATGCAACCGTACCGACTCTTCAGATTGCAATTATTTATGGAAAAGGTGGCGAATGCGACAGGAAACGCGACAGGTGACTAGCGATGCGAACCACTGAAATAATCTAAATTTGCTTCCTCGTTGTTTATATACACTTACTATTAGTATTATATGATGAATATAGAGTACAGCTTATTCAGATCATCGGGTATAAAGACGTCTTGAGACATGACATGGAAAAAGTTTCTATATGTTAAAGAGATGAAACGAATACGAATGAAACATATTAAAAAGTACAGTAATCATATAAGAGTAATGCGAAAAAGAAAGCAATTGCGGGAAAAATAAAAAATAAAAATTATTTAAGCTGCAGTAAATCTCATCGACTATATTGAACCTTTGGGTGGTGCGTTAAAATAGAAAAAAAATGCACCAGCCACATTTTGAGAAACGTTATAAAATCCTCCTCTCTCAAAAAGAGGGGCGTTATTACGTCGTGTGAGGCAGGATGAGGAGCAGGACAGCAGACAAACACTTTCTTTTAGAAGCACAGATTATTTTTCTTTAAAAACATTACAAGCTTTCGACCACGCGGGTTGACAAGCCCGCGCGGCCGCAATGCGACCTTGCCAAGCCAAAGGGTGTTGACCGACAGCCTGCCTCCGCACTTCCGCGGCCCGTTCTCGGTCACCAGCGCCGCCGGTGGCCAAACTATGTAACTAGCCCCAATGTGGCCAAATACATAAAGGTATGGCAAGCGACAAAAATATAAGGCGAAAGATTGTTTATCGAGGTTTTCGGTACCAGTTAGCAAGGGCTAAATCGTGCTGATGTCAGTTATTAAAAATATCGCATCGTCTTTTTTTAAATAACTAGAGGGGGGTAATTTAGTAAATATTTGAATCACGATCAGCATCTATGAGTTACATATTTAGCAGAAGGCAATCTAAATTCACGCAATTCTTTAAGCCTTGATTGAGTCTTTGATGGTATTTGGGTCTTATGTAAGTAAACACTTTTTATGAAAACGATGAAAGTCCACGTTAATTAGAACACTCACGAATTGAGATAAAATAAATGTTAATAGAAATTGAATGTGTTTCGTCCATCCACTAAAGATAAAGATACATAAATTACAAAACGAAGGAATACTGTATAGTAACTAAACAATTATTATAATATTACCCAATATCTATTTTATAAAATTAAATTTCTCTCGGAATTTCTTGGAGAGACCACGTCACGAACAATGAGGCTATCAGGATAATCAAGGAGGATAGGCACCTAATAAGAACCATCTCAGAGAGGCGAGCCTGATGGATCGGTCACATCATGCGCAACGATGGTCTTCTTCACGACATTGTGGAGGGGATGGTTGAGGGTAGAAACTGTAGAGGGTGCCCTAGACGGGAGTATTTGCAGCAAGTGTTCGAGGACATGAATTGTAGCTCTTATGCTGAGCTGAAGAGGGTTGCGGAGGACCGAGAGTAATGGAGATGGAGATGCAAGATCCTGTTGCTGCAAACTAATCCACCGGATTGATACTTTGAAGAAGAAAATTAAATATATGAGTTTAAATAATTTGCATAAATTGCAGCTGCATCAACACCCTGGACGATGCTCAGAATATACTTATTTTTACTTTGAGATACCGACTTATCTTATGAAAGGCGAGATATCTGGCAGCTAAAAGAACTATATTTCTGTAATTAAACGCAATAATAGACAAAGGATAATATAGAACACGATGTTCATAAAATAATAATAAATATTTTAATTAAATATACAAATATTAGTTTTATTTTACATTGATATAATCTGTCTACCAATTCTATTATTCAAGTAGAATTATATGATATTGGAAATTATAATCAAATTATCACATTAATTTAAATATTACATATTTATACTGTGTGAAAAAATAGAAAATACTTACAAAAAACTACTTCACATAACCATAAAATATGAATAGCCTTAAGTGTTTATTATATATATTATTAATATATCATATTATTCTTACGGGAAAAAAGTATTTCGTGTAAAAACATATACTCATATATAATATTCAAAATGTGTACTAGAAAAGACAGATAAAAAATAATAAAATTAAATAATTTCACAGATTTAAAAAATTACAGCAAATATTAATTATTTTTTTTATATAATATAATAAAAAAAATACAGACAAATTACAATTAAATGTGTAAAGCTCAAAGTAAATTGTTTCTGCAGTCCTACTAAGAATTGTTGGCTTCTATAAATTAAAAAAAATTAAATTGGTTAATTTCTTTCAACAATGCATTCAAGATACGTTCGCTTCTAGAATGGTTATTTCATTCAAAGAAAGTTATATACAAGTATGCTGACGTTTCATCTGGAATTGTACTAACAATTAACTGTAATAAACTTAACTTTATTCGAATAATTGACGTTTACTGTAGAAGTCACCCAAATTTCTCGTAGATTAGTTTGTCCTATTCACCTCGTTGCAAAATGTCAGTGTTTGATCACTCATACGCTGTATGAGTATGCGAGCATGTGGAGTATGTGGAGCCGCAGTCATTCTGAGCCGTGGGTATCGGAAGCGTGACTTTTGGTGAACGACGATCATTCCGTGTACTACCGTGTAGTTCGTAAGCGGTGAAGAACGTACTGTTTTATTCAAATAAAAATAATAATGCAATTAGTGATTCTTTATACTCAAAAAAAAAAACAGAATTCCTGACTATTTAACTTGACATCAGCATGATATAGCCCTTGCTGACTGGTACCGAAAACCTCGATATACTCGTGCAATCTTTCATCTCTTATTTTCGTTCGCTCATCGGACACGCATGTGTTGTCATTTTGTAATGCCATTAGGAGGACAAGTTATATAGATCGTCACTTAAAGTTATCGAAATATATATGTCAATGTGCTTCAGAAAAAGTCTTTGTGTTGTTAATCTGCTCCTCATCTTGCCACCACGCAATCCAATATAGAACTTAAAGAGAGGAGGATGTTATACTAAATAAATTATATATATACCAGAATTCTTGTTTATATAGATGTTAAAATAACTGAAAATTGGGGCAAGATATTAATTTTTAGGGGCTAAAATGTGAAACATAAAATTTTTAATAAATAAAAATCATTTAGGTTAATACTCAGGGACTTTGTTATAAAAAAAACAGTTGATATATATTTAAAGTAATTTTTAATATAATTACTGCTACACTGTTGACAAAATTATTAATCGACTAAGAAAACAAAATCAAGCTTTTAATATCATTATTATCGTATTTGTACATTTCGTACACTTGAAAAGTTAAATAAAGAAATTATTGTTAAAGAACAAGCTGAGAAGAAGACCTGAAAGACCACAGGCAACCTGGACTGCAACTGTAGACAAGGATCTGAAAACTCTGGGCTTGACCGAGAATGCAACGTAGGACAGACCGACATGGTGAATGTGCACAAGGAGAGCCGACCCCAGATGATGGGAAATGGTGAGGCTAAAGGAGAATAGAGTTTATCAATAGTTTTCTTTACATTATATATTATTGATAGAGTAAGTAAGCTGGATGCATCAGTGATCGGAATTTATCCATTTAGTTGGTGGAATATGAATGTCCAGTAAGAACAGGAATGTTGTTCTAACATTATAAGAAGATGTTCAACACTTTAGTCATGTGACCAAATCAGCAATAGCACAAGACTTTGCGAGTATAGAGGTCAAACTCTTTTAGAGTACAAATTTTGGGATTTTAGACGCACTATTGCACCAAAAATGATACAGAGCCGCTTGGTGCCACACCTCCAAATCCAGATGAGTGATTTTTTAATAGAAACGAGCACGACTTAGAGTCACAATCATAAAGGTTCATGATTACTGGCGTACTCTCGTGTCCACGTTACCTGTCCCGTTATTAATTAACGAATTCGTCGTGATTGACTCCGCCAGGTAAGAGCTGTAAATTAATTTGCCGACATTTCTCCAGGAGGGCCAACCAGGCAAAGGCGAGCCTAGATATGCGTTTTCTTTGTGCAAAACATCATATGGTAATTTATTTACTCGGTATTCAATTTGAAATCTATTTTCATCATTGTGTAAATAATATATTTTGACTTTGTTTCAACATAGATCACGATTTGATCCATTTTAAAAAATTACATTAGAAGTACAATATTTTAGATTGAGTAATGTTTTAAGCTTTCTATGTAAAAGTTATTGTGTTGCTGGTACATGATCTTTTACGTTTACATATTGTATATGTCACAAACAATGAGGCTCTCAGCATAATCAAGGCACTTAGTAAGAACCATCTCAGAGAGGCGAAACTGATTGATCGGTCACATTATGCACCACAATGGTCTTCTTCACGACATTGTGGAAGGGATGTTTGAGGGTAGAAACTGCAGAGGGCGCTAGGCCCTATAGGGGAGTATTTGCAGCAAGTGTTCGAGGACATGAGTTGTTTCTCTTATGTTGAGCTAAATAACATTTCAGAGGATTGATAAGAGTGGAAATCGAGATGCAAGATTTTGTTGCTGCAAATCAATCCACCGGATTGATAATACGAAGAAGATTGTATATTTAAGATAATCTCAAAATCAGGAAGATTCAGAAGCACCCAGTTAGAAATGCTCTTGTAAAGTCACTGGAACAAGTAGGTGAAGATACTGAAAATGGAGTAGTATGAAATATATTAACAAGAAAGGTATTAGAAAGAGGTAAAATATTAAAGGATCTACCATCAGTGAAAATATAAAATGCAAATGCTTCAGAATCAAGTGAGTGTATGAAGCATTTGTGTTGTCAAATAAAAAAATGCCATTATTTTGTAGCCTTTTTTGAGAGCCGAACCCAGATAGTTAGGGTAACGGTCAAGCTCTCTGTCCACTGGTGACTGGGCCATATCTCTCATTGGGTGCACGAGTAAGTGGCCCGGCTGTAAATCTGCTGGCAAATGTGACGTAGACGTGGGAATAAGTTACGTGCACGTTGCAGCTTTGGATGATGCAGAGATTCTCAAACGATTTTATTAAAGTGCAGCTACATTCACATGCAATTATATGTTTTATCGTGTCATATGTATTACGCGCTCTTGATTAATGTCAAAATAAGAATAAAAGATTATTTACAATTTTTTCCACATTTTTTTATTACTGGACCACAGATTTTGGCTACATCGGGTAGCCATTATCAAGTTAAGTCAATGATTTAAGTCTATTAAGTAAAATCTATGATTAACCCTTTCATTACGGCTCGGTTTGAATACAAATTATACTGTCAATTATAAAACTAATATTTGAAGCATAAATGTCTTTATCTGGTATATTTTCATAAATCACATTGGTTTTTGTATCCTTTAGCTATCATACGATGCATAAAACACTATTCTAAGAAAGTAGCAAAACGATATATCAAATCAACCGATGTCAACGGTCAGGAAATCTTATGACGGCATATGCCAACAACCGATGCGAAAGGGTTACGGTTATTTGAATATCCATTCTATAAAATGGCATGCGGCACGATATCCACTGAAATATTTTGCTTTTTTTCTCTTATATGGAATAGAAAATATATGACAACAAGATTTTTTTATTATCTGGTTTGTTAAACCATTTGCGCTGTAATGAACTTTCAAGCAAAATAATATAAAATATGTATTGTAAAAGTAATATAGAAAATCATTTAAATTTGTTTTTTTTCTGAACAAAATATGTAAAAACAGCATATTGGTAAAATAAAAAATTCAAATAAAAATATAATCAATATTTCATTTCAATATTAAAAATAAGTTTTTTTAAATGCGCATACCTAAAATGTTTGAGAATTCACGCTAATAGTCGATGAGAGAAATTTGTAGCACTGTAGATTACGGTATTAAGATTATTTATATGCGAGGAAGTCTCTGGTGTGTGCTTCCAATAAATAAGCTTTACTGGATACGATATTTCTTCTGAAATTCAGCGGATATTGGATGAAATACTAACAAACTGGTGTTGTGACTAACTTAAATAAAATTTTCAGATCCGTGAGGTTTTCAAAGAAATCACACTGTCAGTGTGATTTTAAAACGTTTTTTAAATTTTTAACTTGATCAAGTAAATGCTATACTCAAACTTTATATTTACACGTTTTTAATATTATATACGACAGGTTACGTATGAATTTAAAATTGCTCTTAAGGTACTTGGAAACAAGTCTCTTCGTTAAATATTTTAAGTAATTATTATATATATATAGCGATTATATATAGTAATTGAAAAAGTTGAGCATCGGTAAAAAGGTTAAGTTATCAAATATCCACATATATATGTAACATAGTATGTAGTTCGCATGTCATCCATAGTACTAAAACAATAGAAAATTATTCGAAAAGGTAGTTTTGGTTTATGTAATTTTTCGATATTCGATTTGAAAATGTTTATTGAATACCCATAATATTGATTTATTAAAAAAAAAAAGTAAAGAATAACAGGTAAGCAGATCAATTTGAGGATGATGCTGAAGACTTATAGTTATTCACAATTTCTGAAAAACTATACTGATCTATTGTGAATCACAATAGATCACTAGCTTTAAATAGTATTTTGACGTCCTATCGTGAGATGGTCAGACAATGTGATCAGTTCCAGTTGAGAGTCTGCAGCTTAAGACTGAGATGCTTGAAGACTGTTGACATCAGCATGATGTAGCCCTTTCTGACTGGTACCGAAAACCTCGATATACAATCTTACGTCTTTTAATTCTGTTCGCTTGTCATACCATATATGACCATATTGTCATTTTGTAAAAGTCCGCTTACGGGTGTGTTAGTTATATACATCGCCACTCTAGCGCTGAGCGAGAATGGCGATGTATCTCTTCGGCGAGATCATATTGTACTGTGGCTTGGCCTACTGCTGTGACTAGGTCCGGGCCACAAGCATGTAAAGTTTATTATAAATATATGTCAATGTGCTTCTGGAAAAGTTTTGCTGAACTGCTCCTCATCATGCCCTCACGCGACGGAATAACGACCTTTTGAGAGAGAGGAGGATGTTACTATAAAGACAGCCATGGAAATTTATAGTTCGTGATGCCTACGAGCGTGTGGATGTGCAATATATATTTCAAAGAATTGCAATTAAATATATATTGTAATGCTTTAATGTTTCTTGCAATAAAGTTGCAAAGCAGCGCATCAATAAATAATAATTTAATATGTTTATTATTGATTCATCATTAACATAATGTAATCTCTTTCATTTGCAGGTACTTGACGTGAAACTCACTGTATAATTCAAGCAAACAAGTTGCCCGTGAGTTGAGATGTGAGGTGTGAGATGTACTGATGCGATATGTGAGTTTTGTGAATAGTTTTAATACGTGAGCTTTACGACAACACCACCAGAAAGTAAAGAGAAATCATATTTATGTATATGACGCTTAAAATAATTAAATTATTGACACTTTTAATGATATTGTATAATAGTTGATACGAACAGCCAGGAATTCATAAATCGTTTACGTAAC
Organism: Glossosoma conforme; assembly: GCA_022606575.1. Taxonomy (NCBI): domain Eukaryota; kingdom Metazoa; phylum Arthropoda; class Insecta; order Trichoptera; family Glossosomatidae; genus Glossosoma; species Glossosoma conforme. Next base: position 753,539 of record JAGTXR010000080.1, on the reverse strand, counting down.
AAAACCAAACTGTTGTAGGTTTCAGTATAGAAAGGTAGTGCTATCGTGTACCAACTAGTTAAAATTATGTATTTACCTTACTAGTTACTTTGATGAATATACTCTATAAATAAATTAAACTAAAATCTAATTAGTAAATTAAACAAGATTATTTTCTAAATGTGGCGATATCAGTCACCAATTATTGTTTGATTTTTTTATCAGGAGAATATCGACAGATGGTGATAGTGATTCAGAAAAGATTTGGAAAAACCGCCTAAGATGGAATGGGCATGTGACACGGAGAGATGAGGACCTCATGGTGAAGAAGAAGACCATATGGAAGACTCCAGATGATGGGAAATGGCGAGGCTAAGGAAGAAGAAGAAGGTGATAGTGATTCAGAAATCTCATTTGTGGATTTCATGACGCTTACCATGCTACATACGGCAAAGCACTGCATGTGGAGTGCTAATCCGATTGATTAGGTAGTATAAGTTTTTTCAATGTATATTAATAATAATAAATAAATATTATATAAAGTCATTTAAAATATTTTGGTTTATTCTGTAATTAGCGTTAAGGAAAATTTAACTTCTTCTGTTTACAAAAAAAAATAAGTAGGGACGAATAATAATTTTGTAAAATGCATTACGCTTTGAAAAGTATCAGGTAGAAGAAATATAGTAAGACAGCTAGAAGTTGATGTATACAATATAAACGACGGTATAAATATAAAATTAGATCTACATACAAGAGAAAGAATAGGAGAACGAAACGTTAAAAGAAGATCAGCATTACGTTACATTCGGAATTTGAACCGGAATAGTCGCTATGGCAATCAAACGCTTTACCACTAGGCCACATTCCTCGGAATGTTGTGACTATGAGAGTCGCACCACACTGTGTATACTTGTGTGCAAGTGCCGGCAGATTAATCCCCGTTTACGTATACAAATAGAAGCGCTTAATTTCCATACGCCAGACGTGAGATATCCGAGAAGGAGTCAATGGAGGGGACACGCGATCTAGCAATGGACATACTTTTAAACCACGATTACGATCAGTGCCGGTTTTAGGGGGTGGCGAAGTGTGTCGGTGCCCCAAGGCGTCAAATAAGCTAGGGGCGCTGAGGGCAACTAATCTTGCTAACATATTTTAAATATAATCAACATGGGGCACCAGAAAAACAAATGCCCTAGGGCGCCCCAGGGCCTAAGGCTGGTACTGATTACGATAAAGCCCTTATATAATATAGACCTGAAACAAGTGTCGACGAATCATTACTGAATGAAACCTACTAATTTTAATCCTGTTATATACACCTTGCTACTACAACTTACAATATAAGAATATACACTAAATTAATTACCTAAAATGATAAGCTTTTAGGCTAGATCGCCTCCGATATTCTACAAAAATCTGATTAACAAACATCTAAATATGACTATGAGGTATATATTTTCGATCGATAAATTTTGATATACTTCCATAACTTCAAAAAATAAATATTCAAATATATATTTTCTTAAATATTTCAATGATTTTTTTTTAGAATTATTCCATAAAATTATTTTGGTGTGACATATTTCGGGTTTGTTGAAATGTCATTTTCAAGTAAACTAAAAAAGAAGTTGACAAGATACGAAACATGTCGCAACAAAATAAAATTGGCGAAATAATTGTTAATATTCTCTCATTTATTATTATTTTTGTTTATTTGATTGAAATTATGACAAGTTTCAAAAATCTTTCTATTATGCCAAAACCATAGACGTTTTTTTCTTAATGAATGTGATACTTTCGTTTTTAAGCTTCTCTAAATGAAAATAAAAAAAGACTAGAGGCCTTTGAGATGTGGTCATACAGAAGAATTCTCGAAATTTCTTAGAGAGACCACGTAACGAACAACCTAGGAAGAACCATCTCAGAGAGGCGAGCCCGATGGATCGGTCACATCATGAGCTACGATGGTCTTCTTCACGACATTGTGGAAGGTATGGTTGAGGGTAGATACTTCAGATGGCGCCCTAGACGGGAGTATTTGCAGCAAGTGTTCGAGGACATGAGTTATAGCTCTTATGCTGAGCTAAAGATATAATAAGCGGATATTGTAATTTTTTTTTTTTTGAAAAATGAATCTTCTTCTGGCACACAACGGAATCAAATAAGGCGTTCGAAAATACACAGCCATATTCAAAATTATTCAAAACATTCCACAAAACATTCTACAAAACAAAACAAAAAAATCCCAAAACAAGGAAAAGTTTTTTTTCCTTTTTTGCCTCAGAAGTTCCAACGAATGAATATCTTAGTTTTGATAACGTGCTGCGGTTAAAAAATACGAAAAATGTTAGATAACCAGTAACTACCATTACTGAGATAAGGATTGAAGTAAAAATGTAAATGTAATTTCTTCTTCGTAGTATCAATCCGGTGGATTGGTTTGCAGCAACAGAATCTTGCATCTCGATCTCCATTCCTCTCGGTCCTCCGCAACCCTTTTCAGCTCAGCATAAGCGCTACAGTTCATGTCCTCAAATACTTGCTGCAAATACTCCCGTCTAGGGCTTATATAATACTTATATAATTAGTAGAATATTTTTTTTGCGTTTATTTCACCATTCTAGTAGAATATGTCTCCTCTACCATATTATTTGATCAACGATAAAGAGATGCGCTCTGTCCGTTTTCTAATTTGCATATTGGGAATTAGTTTTTAACATCGCGGTGTAAAAAATGGCAAATATGAAAGCCGTCGGGACCAGTTTAGAGTGTGAGGAGTACACAGACGCTCACTCAGATGCTGCAGATGGTAGAGGAAGGAGTGTAGCAACTTTAAACCATATACTTGTGCCCTTATTATATACAAACATAAAATAGAATGCTGCCAAAGTTTGAATTGTTTTTTTTATTTTTAAACCATTTCACATTAATTTTTCCCATATTAGTTGCATATCTGGAACATTATGTATAAATGTGTGTTGATTTTTTTTTTATCTTAAATATATACTTTTTTTACATTTTTTTTATTTTAATTTTTGACTTCACTCACTCAACTGCACGAAGTTTATCTGTGTTGGGGAATATATTATTGCTAGTTGCCATTGTCTCAAAACATCTCTCCACCCGATGGTCCACCTGATAACATATAAGGTTCCCGAAGGCCTCCAGAGAAGAACCTTGAAGAGATATCAGCTTTAGTGTTAGAGGCATATTTTTTGATAATTTCTTAATTAATTATTTTTTTAATGTGACGCTCCCGATGCCTGTATCATTTGGTTCTAAAGAGCGGCTCAACCCAAGTATGTGGCTGTAGTATCAATTGTTTGAAAAAATACTTATCTTGAGTTTTAAGGTGAAAAAAATAAATATAGTACATTTTTCTTCTTTTGCCAATTAAATTAATCTGTGTTATGAAATAAACCTAAAATATGTGGTGCCGATAACTTTTCAAAAACACTTATTATTGATATAAATGTGCAATTGAACTATATTTATTATGGATATTTTATAGATTTTATAGAAAGCACATAAAAAAAATAGATACGTATATTATTCAGATATTTATTAGCTAATTATGTGCAATATATATACCTTATTAGAAGCAAACGAGTTGCAAAATACTTTTTCAGACTAGCAATTCAGGTGATACTATTTAATTATATTTGGACTCATCATACATCTGGACTCAAACGCGGCACTTTTCGAATGACAGTTGATCTATTATACCACACTTCTCTGCTTTACGATGTGTGGTAACCAGCCGCTGGAGCATCAACTACCAACCAATTTATGGAGCCAGCCCGTGAGTTCAGGAAATCGAGGATTATTCAGATTATAGCCCCGCTCAGTGTGAAATCTTGATAAATTTAGACGATTACGTGCTCTTACGAGGAAGACACTTGGTGATAGCAGAAACGTTTACGTATAAGACGTCAGCGCTTGAAATTATTGCATAGTGATCATCGATATAATATAATTGAACTAGGATGCAAATTGGAACTATAATCAGAACATAGTTAGTTGAATAAATAAATAGATATGTATATATTAAATAAAACACAAACATCGTAGTTTCATAACGTGGTTTGAAAAGAAGTGAAATATTCTTTACACGTACAATTTTACAGTAAGCACCAACTTTTGTGACATCATTCTCATCAATAAATCAAAGAAAAATTTATGGCGACGGGAAATCTAACCACGAAGCGTATACACCATGTTAACATATTTACCCAACTATTTTGCCTGGAGAATATTATATTATTGATACGTATTATTAAGGATGGCACTTATTCCAAGCTGCATGTATTTTTATATTTGAGCAAGGTGCTAAAAATAACTTTAATTATCATCATCATTATCGCTAGCATGTCCACTGTCCTAACTGTAGCATATAGTCATGAATCGCTGCCATAAAGCTCTATCGGAATCCGTAGGTCTCGACTCTTTGTATGCAGCTCTGCCTCTAATAGCTCCGCCATGTACATACTTCAGTTTCTGACGGCCTTCAACAGCGTAAGCTCGGGGGCTTGAGAAAACAGCAGCCATAGCTTATGATTTTGTCCCAACAGGTACACCTTCGTCTTTAGACCGATTGTCGTGGCAATAACAACTAGATCATCAAAATATCGGTATATTTCTTGAAATATACGCTCCCAACAGTCCTAGCTTAAGTCATATGGCAAACAGACACATAAGCCAATTAACCTGTTGTGGTGCCATATTATTTGCCTTAGTTAACATGTTTGTTTAAGGTTTATTTAAGGCTGTTTCGTCCGCTCTCTAACCTCGTCATTCCTCACAAAATAAAACCATCTTCCCATTATGTAATATTGAAAAATATTCTTACCCCCTAATTTTTTAAAAATAAATATTCTTTGAATTAAATTTTCGTAAAGGCACTTAAAGTGAATGCTACTAATATGATTAATGTTCACAGTTCTCTAGTCAGGAAGTGTTAGGTGTCTGCTGCTCTCAAGAGCCACTCCTCTATAGCGGGATAATCAGTTTCGTTTTTTATGGCGCCCGCTAATTTTATGATTGCTCGCTGATTTATAAGAGGCAGAGGTCACGTACGCACTTGTGTACAAAACCAAACCTCTCAAGGCGCTAAACGACTGTTTAACAACCATTTTTTTTATGTAATCACATACAAGTAAACTCTGTCTAAAGGAGAAAAAATTACAATCAGATTCTATTACGATTATCATTTAATTAAATATATAAATCCCGACTAAATACAATATTTTCCATCCTATGCTATTCCAATGCTATTTTTTTCCATGTTGTTTTCATATTTGTAACATAATCATTGACACACAGTTCTATCAGATACCATTGTACAAAGCTAATAAAAATGTATCTTAACTCTCGTCAATTTGGAACATATACGTACATGGTTGCTGACGGTTTTCAAGGCAGCAGCTGTAGTACCGGAGGCATGTTTGGGTGTTTGTAAATAAAAGCTTTTATTGTATCATATAATATCTAATGATTAACCTAATCTAACCCTAAATCAACCTAACCTAAACTAAACGGAAAATCTTGAGATGTGAACCAAATGGTCTTAAAAAGCGATACTTATTTAAAAAAATGATTAAAATGATTTAATACGTTACCAATGAGAATTCATCATCTAAAATAATTAACACCACCGTCATAAAGTTTCAAAATAAAATATTTTTAATATCTTAATCATAATTAGGAATCAAACTTGTTTTGTTTTTCGCACATTAAAAGTTCATTTATACATGATTTGAGTATTCATCATACGATCCTTATCGCACTATTACTATTTTTAAGAATATATGATCATGACAATTCACATCCACAGATGAACTTTATGACATTTGAACTAAATGGCACATTAAATATTTGAGATTTATTCAGAACTCCTGAAGAAAATACCATTAAGAAGGTCTTTTTCATCTAAGAAGTCGTGATAATAATGATTGAGCATCGTGGCAATGACAATTCAATCATCTAAATATCGGTATATTTCTAGGAATATACGCTCCCAACAGTCCCAGTTTAAATCATATGGCAAACAGGAACATAAGCCAATTAACCTGTTTTGGTGCCATATTATTTGCCTTAGTTAACATGTGTGCTCAAGGTATTTTCAAGAAATTTTTTAGAGATGTAAGTAGTGAAGATAAAAGATAAGAATTTGTGATGAATGAAGTTTATTTTATGAAGATTATGCGTTGAGATTAGGAAATAATGAAAGGATATGTTATTTACATGAGAATGAAGCAAGGAATCTCTTCTGTATCATGAACGAAGAAACATGAAACATTTTTTCAAATTCTTTTAATATATCAATTTCTTTTCCATACTGTCAGATTTGGTTATATATGCTATCACCCTAAAGTTGGTAGATGTTTAAAAAGACCCGTAAAGATACAAGTCATAGTCTATTGATGAAAATGGACGTACATGGAATGATGGACTGTTCTAAATTAAACATTAGTTTCGTAATAAGATTTGATATGTTTTGTGGACAATGCGAGAATGGTGATAGACTAGTTGTCAGTGAATTTACATTCCACATACTGTTCCTGACTCACTCCATACATATTTGTTTATAATTGCCTTATTCGCTTAAATACAGATAGTTAACTGAAAAAACATAACGACCAGGGAGTTCTTTCACTGAGTCTTTAATCACCATTCACTTAAAACCAAATTATCTATTATTCACATATTTCGTTTCTTTTGAACAGTGATCTTTTTAGCTTTGTAGATATGGTTGAAATGATTTAGTACTGTAAGTAGAGAGTTTTTTTTTATATTTTCTTTCCACTCCTATATTCTGTTGAATCTCTTATCATGTACAGTACATAATGTATTATGTTATGCAATTCATATCAGATTGTGGTGAACATTTACTTAAAAAAAGTGTAATTAGTAGTCTATACTCTATAGAACACAAAAATAAAACATATTTACTTTATTTCAAAATTGTATGTTTGTATGTATATTAGTACATTATGCATTTATTGCTTAGTAATTACAATTTAACTTTCAACTAATATAAAAATCTAAGAGACTATTTAAATCATTTTTGCTATTGCGGATTGAATTGTAACTGCATTGCTGTTTAAATTTCATATTAAACTTCTCCCAGGGCTGTTGTGTTCGGCACCTGGCGAAACAATGTCACCGGTCGTAGTTACTTAATGGTTTCTTGTTTACGACCTGATAAAGGAAACGCGCCCGCCTCGGTGGAATATTTATCAACAATGCGTGCCGCGTTTAACATAGGCCATAGCAAATGTCGTGCGTTAGTTTCTTAATATGAGGTGAGAATAGGTGCGAGGCTCAAGCTAATATTAATTTTACAAAAAAAAGAAGAGGAGGTTCCAACTGATTTCCCAAAGCAACTCTAAAAGCCTATTTAACATCACATAAGCTTCACTAGTATGTAGTGATGTTAAAAATATATTTAACCACAAAATTTGATTGTTTTTTTAATGTGAAATTGTATTATTTTATAAATGTATCTGTCAAATTCATATCCACTCAATCTATGCTACTTTTGTCGTAAAAGGATTGTGTCAAAAGTAGAAAAGTGTCAAAAATTATTATTCAGTTATTTTAGTGTCATTTTCAGTATTAAATTATTTATTTTTTATAACTGCTACTGTTAGGCCACGTATTTATTATTATATGTATATTTTTATAAACATGAACACATACAAGAATAAACAAGCAGATAGTAAAAAGGAAATCTTAACTGAGAGTTCTGTGACACTTTCCAGCATTTTTTTTATATGAACACAGAACTACTATTCTGTTACATACTCGTACATAAGAGAATCAATTTGAGGTTAATATTCTACCTTCAATTAATTATCTTATGATGCTTAATTAAATCAGCTAAATGTTACGTAGTGAGATTGAAAATGTTTATTTATCTTATTTAAATATAAGCATAATAAAGATTGCATGATGAAGTAAACACAGATGTAAGAGAAAGCATCTCAAAGCCAACCTTTGTAGGTATAAGGTAGGTATAAGACAATTTTATTAGTAGCGGTTATTAAAAGAATACCCTTTTTAAAACATATCAGTCAGATATTTTAACGGGACACTGTCGTAATTATCTAAATATTAACCTCGTTTATTGATAATAAAATATTGTGACCATTGTTGAATTAGAGGTGTATATCTACATCCTATAGCATCAATAACTATTCTGAGGCAGCTATTCAACGCTTGTATAAACTCTATCCTTTTATAATAAACAACATCTAAACAAAAACCAAAATAATTGTGAAATGTGTTTTAATAACAGATGTATGCGTTTAATATTGGGGCGCTATGGTTTGACTTTGTGGTGAATCATGAGGTAAGAAAGACAGTGCAGTTTTCCATTCAATAGTCGATATAGAATCGACAGTAGTCTGGCTAAGAAATGTTCTTGAGATGCTGAAAAACAACATAAATGGGGGGCAGATGTAATGATGATTTACCATACCATTAAACTATTTTATTAATAATTAATGTTAAAGATACCAATCTATTTTTATCTGAATTTATCATTTCGGTTCCCAAGATTATCACAAGTAAGTAAACATTGTTTAATCGCGGATAAGATACGCTTCTAGATAAATATTATACATGAGAAGCAGCAATAAGTAAACACATTATTAGATGTTTACTTTTTTCGTTTAGTTCTTCCGGTTTACATCATAATATTGTTTTTGTAACAATATGCAACATTATTACATTATGTAAATGTCTTGCACATTGAATTCATTTTGTTATATTCTAATTATCTTAATAGCACCAAATTCTAACCTGCGGGTATGTTTTAGTGGTAAAGCGTTTGAAATACCGTACCGAAGGGCTTTCGAATTTCTTCCGAAAGAGTAATAAGCATAGTAACACATAAAATATGAAAAAAAAATGAATTTCGAGTAATAACAAGACAAAGTCCTAAAAAAATACAAGAAGAATTATGTATTCCAATTCCCTTTTTATAATTAAAAAATTTAAAAAAATTGATCGATAATCGCCTGCATTTTCTCATAAGTTTAGCATATTACAATAAACCTTCCTAAAACATTTTTTAGATATTTAAGACCATTTACTTCGACCCAGTTTAAGTTAAAATAGTAAAATTAAAGCGATCATCATCACAATAATCATCATATCATGATCATTACTACATTGAAGAGATCATTACATGAAATATGGCCGCAAACATTATAGGAAAAATATCCGTTACAAATTTAAAAAAGCGTGCGCTGTAGGAGGGTTGACTGTAAAAAGAATAAGTGCGTACTGCATACATGTATGTTTCACTACTAACCGTATTAAATACTATTTAATTTTCTTGTTTATAAAAAAATGTATATGAGTGAAACTTTCATAAATTGACAGAGCTAACATTTAAGAGTGTGTAATAATTGAAAGGCAAGTAACAGCTCAAAGTACATCTAGACTGGACTCTTCTAATACCAAACAGAATTACAATTAATTCCACTTGAAAATGCGTTCATTCATATTATGATCAGTTAGCAACTAACAAGTCCAGTGTGATTCTCTTCTAAAAAATAATATCCACTGCATTGAAGGGCTATTGAGAGAGATTCGGTAAATGAGATTGAAATCGCAATCGCTGGTTAAAAGAAGATGGAATTCTCTGATCGAAAATATGAGCGAAAATGGTCAATGTGTGATTTTTTTTAGTGGCTACAAAGTCTGCATGCCCAATGGGAGTGCATCTATGTCGTTTCAAAGAAAGCCGTCGATTCTTCGTAGCGTTATGGCTACGTGGAGGCCTTCGCGGTCCCACGACCGTTGCAGCCGCGGCCTGAATGAGAATAGACTCCTTCGCGGTAGCTGACCGATGGTCCTTAGAGCGGCTTAGGGAATGTGGTGGGGGCCTCCCCTCCCGTGCTTTTCTCTTCTTCCCGGTAGAGGCCGCCGTGGACTGCCAAAGCACTTTCTGGCGAAACTGAACCATGGGAAAAAACGACATTATCAATGTGATTAAGTAGGCCTAGACTTTGAGGTGACAGGATGCGCGAAGGCCAATTTTATTATGCCGATGTAGTATTTCGATTGAAACGTCATCGTTCAATCGATTTAACTCGGTAAGCTGAACATGTATTGAATATGCTTCAATTTTATAGTTGTTGGAGTATGAGAACACCAAACATTGTTTTTTTCTATGGCTTCTATCAATCTTTGACATCAGTTTTTTGTTGTTTTAATCAATAAAACAATATAGATATAAGCTTTGATACATACCAATTGACGTTATGTTCACTTAATAACAAACTAATAAATTTGCTATTATTATACATACCTGTATAGTATATATATAAAAATTAAAATAATATATTTTATTTTACTACTAACGACTAGTTAGTACTAACGACATCTACAAAACAACTTTCTTTTGATAGTATTCGATTGATTATTTTGATGCATATTTATAAAATCTGATAAAATTGGTGTAAAAAAAGTTTTCTTACAAATTTATTTGTAAAATGTGTAGTTTTTCATTATACACGCATCTGTTTACTTGCAAAATTTAATTAATTCCGTCAATAATATACATTTAATTAATGAAAATAGTTATTTTATATAATTATCTATAATATATAATATTCAAAATGTCAACATCAGCGAATGATATTTATAACTACACAGAATCATTATGATAAATAAAAGTATTCATATTGCTAGTATTTAAATTGATATTTGCATGTTATAATAAGTTTTGATAATCATCAAGTATTGGCCATGTACCAGAACCAGCCAATAGAACATGTCTTAATAAACACATACAAAGTAAATTCATTTAAGGTACAAAATAAGTAACATTAGAAATTCCTTCCGAAACATGTTTTACATATTTGATAATCGAAATACTATAGCTGCCGTTTCTTCAAGTCTTCTGGAAGTCATCAAGAACTATATATGTTCCCAAGTGGAACTTCAACAGAGAGAAGAACAAAATTAAGTGGCAGCAATTTGTGGTGACAATTGCAGATATAAAACGGATATGGTAATACAAACAATATCCCTAATACTTACAGGTAACAAAACACTACTCATTCATTCCACATGAGTCCATATAGAACTAAGGTGTTCTGCAGATACTTTTCTATGTTTGTGTGTTTATATATAATAAAATATTAAGTATATGTAGAAAATACATATAACTGATTACATTAGAAAATAAAAAACACAATTTATTACTCGTAATACTTTTTACTTGACAAATCTATTGATTGTCTCAATAAAATTGCATTGTTCGTTGTTTTCTCGAGACCGGTGCAGATTTATTCTTTAATAATAACGTTCTGATACAATAAATATTAATAAGCGCTTTTATTGAGGAAGATCACTTTCAGGCTTAAGAAATTGATACTGTTCGATAAAGTTCCCCGCCAAATGTCAGCGAGGCTCACGCGACCTTTGCGAGACAAAAGGTACATTTATTACATTGTGTCGCAATAACGATAAATATTACAGCGTGCTGCAGTCGATACTAATGACATCTTATTACTGCGGCTACTGCCTAATAGATGGGATTATCCGAGATATCTCGACTAATCTCTGCGTTTCTTAATAAACAACTTTGTTCATTTAATATGTTTCTGTTAAAATGTATAACTTACAAGAAAATATTTTTTTACTTCTTCTTCGTAGTATCAATCCGGTGGATTGGTTTGCAGCAACAGAATCTTGCATCTCGATCTCCATTCCTCTCGGTCCTCCGCAAACCTTTTCAGCTCAGCATAAGCGCTACAGTTCATGTCCTCGAATACTTGCTGCAAATACTCCCGTCTAGGGCGCCGTTCTGCAGTAATGTTCGAACATTCCAGGTGGCATATCTTGTTGGCTGAAGGTTTTTCTTATTTGTCTTGGTTGTTTTGTTTCGAGCAGTCCCCACCCGGAGATCCGATTGGGGGACTATTTTATCTCCGGAAAATTTTACTTGAGATGCAATCATTTTTTGCTGATACGTGGGATGTCTTAAAGACCTTTAATGTGGTATTTTCCCCTTTATTTCCACATCCTAATGCCGTTGACCATAAAGGTTCATCCGCCTTAGGAGGGCATTTACTACCTCCAGGACAATAGAGTGCCCTAACCAGCTTGACCTGATGAGGTTAGCTGGGTGTAAGCTTATTCCGGCCAACATTCGGTCCAAAAAATCTGATCTTTTTTTTTTTTCTTTTTTTTACTATAACGCATTAATTTTTTTTTATACTTATTGATATATACGACTTTTTAATATAAAGTTTAGATGAACAATTTATAATAAATTCAATCATTTGTTACATGTTACACAGAATTTGTACAATTACCTGTTGGCCTGTATTTCTTTGTTCAGTGATTAATTCAGTAGTCAAAGATTTTGGCAGAAAATAAAATTATTTGGCAGTAAATAAAATTAATCGGCAGTAGACTAAATAAATTAGCAGTATCCACCCCGTCAATATGAATGAGGTCAGTTATAAAATTAAAATGGCAGGAATATATTAAATATTGATATAAAATTACCTACAATGAATGAATAACTAACCCATAAAATGGAAACCTAACCTAACCTAACTTAACCTATTATTAATTAACCTTCATTAATTATTAAATGCCAATTTATTATTTTTCTATTGCCGATTGACACTTTTCTACTGCCAAATGATTATTTTTTACTAAACTTTTTAGGAATTCATTACAAACCGTTTGCTTTATAATTAGTATCCATTAATTGAATTAAATACTCCCAAAAAAAATAGTTGCCTTACTAATCAGTCATATTTGTGATTAAACTTACTAATAATAAGCGTGTTTAAATAATCCGTTATTTTTTATTTTGAGTTATGTAAGGTTATGTTAAATTAAACCATTACAGCGACTGATACATTTATTTGCAAGAAACATCGTCGCGTCACTGGAACTGCTTAAAATTTTGCAAACGGTATTTTCAATGGTAAAACATATAAATCTGAGGCTTTATATTTTTTTAATTAAGTGTGATTTAACAAGACACACAACTGACACAAATTGTTACAAAATCCGTAACATAATTGCATCTAATAATGCAAGGATAACTATTGTTTGAATGCGTTACATGAAAAATAAATCAGGTTTCTGTCCTTACCACAAGTTGGGGTCTACAAGCTTCAGCCAATAAAATATGAATTACTGTCGAATGTATTAAATGAATTATAGATTATTAAAAAAGAAAACACTTGTTTCATTAAAAAAAAAAACTACTAGATTATTAATAGTAGAGACGTGACATTCTTAAATGTAATTCTAATGTTTTCCATTTTTGTACGGATTAAAAAAAAACAGAAAAGTAAGCTAAAATATATTTTTATTTTTATTTTTAAAATAATTATAATATTTGATGCATTTTTGATTATTAATTTTGATTTAACAACACTTACAAAGTATAATATCTATATGTTTTTATATAACATTTATTTTGATTGAAAAATATTTTTAGCTCTTCTTGTATTGGACCAACCTTGAACCGATACTCCAGGATGAATAATCTAATATTGACCTCTCCATTGTCAAATTGATGCGCGTGATTGTACGGACATACATGACTACAAGCAGACACTAACCTACCTTACCTTGAAAATGTTCTAACAAATAGATTGTACTATGAACGTTGGCACTTATCTTATCCATTATAATACACTAAAATGAAACAACTCAAAATATTTCTGTACCTTAAGATACACATGGGAATACATATTGATGCCTCACAATCTACGTGATAGAAGTATTATTATACGAGCGTAGTTTCTGAGGCATATTTTTGGTGATTTGTAAATATGAAATTTTAAGGAGATCTGATAATTAACCTGATGTTTGAAGCCTGGAATATTTAATAAAATAATCGGCTTAACTCAACCAACAATACACTTATTGCAATCCAAGTTTTTGTGGTCTTACAAGAGCTGCGCTTACAATATTCTGTTACCATTGGTAGTTTTTTTATGTAAACACATACAGGAGAATACCGACAGATGGTATTAGTAATTCTGAAGTGGATGTCTCATCATAGAAATGACGCTTACCATGGTGCATATGTTGCATGTGGAGCGTTGTTCTGCCAACGTCGTAGACTACACCCCGTGATTCACGCATCATCCTTTACCATTACAGGAATTTACTATGAATGGGTGGTCTTCACGGGATGACTTTTGTCTACCACTAATTTAAATTAATATGCTATGACTGCCGTTTTAAGGTTAAGGGATCACATTTACACTACCCGGGGGTAATTTTAGAGCTCAGAAATCGATTAAAAATCCTTTTTTTTTTAATCTCAGACGGGGATCGAGCCCACGACCTTTGGCTTTCAAAGCAAACGCTTTGACCATTGAGCTATACTTGCCGGCAAATATCTTAGACAAGGTATTTCATTAAAATTATGAGTTAATTTCTAGGAGTCTTAAGTTTCCCTATTGTAAATTAAAAAAAATTGCAATCTATACTTCTAAAATGAAAATTAAAACGACATAAATACCAATAATAATATTCGTAGATACTAAAAAAATATGTGGTATTTACCATGTTGATATGAAAGTAAATGTTGATATACTATTAAAATAAATATATTATTACCAAAAAGTGAAATTCGAATATAAATTGATTTATGTAAGCAATAAAATACTTCATTTATATTTCTTATTGATTTCTTACAAACCGATTGTGTTCGATAAAAAATGTATCTTCTGGTATTTGTTTTATTTCATAATAACTATGATTCTTTGCATTTTTTGTTCGGAGCGAATGGATTTGTAATGGCTTATAATAAATCCACATCATTATTGTATTGGTTAATTAATTTATCGAAATTTAGAATGACTTGACCGATTTCAGTGAGAAAAATAATTCGGAAGCACTTGTGATCATTCAAAGCAGTGGCTCTTCAAAAATATTTATTTTAAGCATAACCAAGAAGAATATTTTAACAATACCATTAAAAATTACAATAAAAAACATACAATATTAACGAACAAAAAATGAAATAACTTTTTTAGACACCCATTCTAGGCCAATATTTTATATGTGTGCTATATGCGTCAGCTCTCTATTCCAAAATCTTACGGAATAAAATTTCTGGTTGATTAAATAAATGTGAAATCAAACTTTTTTGTTTAAATAACACTTATATTTTCCACAGTTTCACAGAAAATACGATGATATCCTCCTCTCGGAATTGGATATTGAATTATTGGGTGACAGGATTCAGGATCAGGTTCACAATGCAAAGAACTTGTTTTTGCTTCACAATTCGCGTTTATTTCTCAAACACTTGCTTTTTTGTCCACCCGTTAGGGTGAATGCCATTAGGCGTCTGCCATCACGGTCGCGAGCGAGCTCCAACTGCCGGCGCGCTCTGACATCTAGCGCTGCCAAGAATCGCGGCAGAAAAAGGGAATTAAAGATAACAGTTGATATGGACAAACTGTCATAACAAATAAAATGGCGTCGCAAACACCGTGTATTATTAAATAACTAAAATTAACATTATTAGATATGCATGTCAGGCGAGCGAACATAATTAAGAGACAAAAGATCCTTTTCGAGGCTTTACGGCATCAGCCTAAAGCAGCTATATCAAGCTGATATCAACGAGTAATACAGTTCCCTCAATTTTTTTCAGTTAGCATTCGTAATATTAAAGTTATCAAAGCAATGAGATTCTAGAGACTATTGACTCAAAAGTATTATATGGATATTTTAAATTATTTATTAGAATATTATTTTATTATTTCAATATTCTAATCTACTTTTATAGATCATTGACTATATTACAATATTATAATCAATTAAATATACATATACTATACATAAAAATCCTTAAACGAGTCAAATCATTCAGAAAAAATATCGGCGGAAGCGGTATGCGAACCGCGGACCTTTGGAAACCAACCAAAAACCAAAAAATAAAATAAAATAAAATTTAAAATATCCATATGATAATGTCACCTTGAGACAATATCAAGAAGGTAAAAATTATTCATCAGTAACACAGGTAAATAATTGATTGTAATGTGCGCGACGTACTAACAAGAAGTTATTCTCACCCATTCGATCTATAGTTTCGGTTCGAGACCCGAGTGGTACTTACTAAATATAAATAGACTGTCGGAAATAATAATATTAAGCTTGTGAATAAATGCATTCTGATTGAATAATAAAAAATAAAAATATACATACTTTGAATATATACTATAGCGACATCTGTCATATGATGATAACTTATATAGAAGATCAGAGACGAGACATCTCAGGAGGAAGAAATTGGCCGGTGGCCGAGCGGTATAATATAACCTGGGCAAAATGGTTGGTTTCCAAAGGTCCGCGGTTCGCATACCGCTTCCGCCGATATTTTTTCTGAATGATTTGACTCGTTTAAGGATTTTTATGTATAGTATATGTATATTTAATTGCTCAAAAGTATTATCTTTGGCAGATACTCGTATGTATAATTTGGAAACATGACTATCGACAAAAAATATTACTTTACTTTGTGATAAATTTGAAAGAATCAAATAATTGTTTTGATTAAGACTCATCAATGGTACATCACATTATGTATAGTATTTGAGTAAATTAGTGGTTGTTTATGATTTTGGTATCTTTTTACGCTGAAGTATGAGCGCCAGTGTTGCAAATGAAAAATAATGGCAGTATTGGAGGTATGATTCATCACAAATTTGAGCTGTTTCTTTTGGCGGCGAATTTTTTGCCAGAGACAAGTTCAATATTTATTTAGTATCAGATTTTGAAAATCTTTTGACCAGCCGAGACTCGCAGCTCATTATTTGTACAAATCTTATGGCTGACTAGAACACTAGAATAACACCAAAGGAATTTGACCTTTATATAATTTGGTTCTACATTTGCTTTATACGATGAAAAAATATTATTATATTATACTTGTAGTACTAACACCCTTACAAAATATTGTATATATTGTATTGCTTGTAATATGTCGAGTAAGACAAATATATTTATGCTAAATCACCGAAAGACATTGTTTTCTTTGAGTAAAACTCTCGCTTACTACTGCAAAGGTTATGGGTTCGATTCCCACAAATGATAAAATAAAAGTTTTTTTTACCTTAATAATTAATATACAACCTACATTATTGAGCATAAATATATTTTTCTCTTTTTCGTGTCAACAAAGTCAAATTGTTTTTGCCCAATATCTGGCAACATCGATGGCTCCTGTGCTCCCAGTATTATGTTTTGGGATGTCCAGTCGTGCATATGGGGCAGGATGTGTGGGAGTCTGCAGGTCTTTATAGTTACACAGCAGTGACTCTCCCTGCCAAAGCACTCCCATCTGCTTGAGGTTGTACTTTGATTTGTGTGAAACTGATTCTTCTTCAATTATATTTCTTTCATTGCTTATTTATCCTAAATAAATTGTGAAACTTTAATACCAAGTTAATTTATTCTAATCACAAAATCTGTTTAAATAATTGAACAGTCGATAGAAAATCAAGATTAAGAGAGAGACAACGCGTTTTAATAAAAGCTGCTTTGTGTATGCTTTGATACGGCAATCTTTCCTTAGTTGAACATGTGAACACTGCAATCAGGAAAGACTTTTTTGTCCAGAACCATGAAATCAAAGACTGTATGGTTGAAATATCATCTTAATTTTAAAGATGATGTAAATTAAAAATAATAATTTTTATGGAGTTGTAATCAATTTATTTATTTATAGAAACATATATAGTCTATATTTACAACTAGACATGAGATGAAAAATGTGGTTTAATGAAAATAAAAAATAAATAAAAACACTGCCTAATATAATGTAGTAAATTATTTTGTATTACTGATTTGTAAATTAATTTCCTAACACTGTGAACACATGTAAACACAGCTATATTGTTTAACGGTGTATTTTAATTAGCATGCCGATATATTAACGTTTTCAAAGAAAGACATTAACGCGGAGGTATTTAATTAATTTATTTTATGTGCTTTGTAAACAATGGTCAATTAAAATAACACGACACCAACAATTCCATTATTTACTTAAATTATTTTTGAGATTATTCTCGGTGCACCAATTACTGGATAATATTTTAACACTAAGCAAACCTATTTTGTTAATGACACATAAAATTTTCAAGGTATATAAGATACGTAATAAATAAATTTGAATGTTTTAATTTTCAAGGCATGTGAAAAATGGAATTACAAAGAAATTAAAATTAAAAATCATTTTGATTTGATAGATTCAATTGAAAGTTATTATTAGAAATGTAAGTATTTCATTTAATTATATTTATGATTTCTACCCCAAATTTGTGGTATATGTCCAGCTTTAAATGACGAAAGTTACATTTATTCGTAGATCTATATTTAAGTCAGCTCTTTATACTAAAGCTCTCCTTCTTAGAGTGTTCATATTAACTATCGCAAAATATAACACACATTTGAGTTTTTTGATTACTTCATAGCATTAAATATAAGCAATTATTAATCATTTATGATAATTAAGTACAAAAAAAAGTAGAGGTTTCAATGCAACTCAAAGAATACGAACACTCAAGTGGCAATGGGCGAAACATATCTACCTTAAAGACCATGGAAAGATTTTGAAGTGCTGCCAAAAATCACTAATCAAGGTATTGGTCATCTTTCTGCCGGCTAGACTATGACATCAAAATAATTGTAGAAAGAAGGAAGCAGAAGAATAAAATAGACTCTTAAAAAGGTTGAAATTTCACGGGAACTTACCTCCAGCAATGTACACACGTTGATTATACGATGATTAAGTAAGTCAATCGTTGAATCACCTGGAAATAATTGGCGAAGAATCTCCATAGTGACAAGAGGCTAGCTGGTTCACCAGTGGAGAATGGCATCCGGAACTTTTGGTCCTTGGTACATCACCGAGAGCTCGCGGGTCACGATCGCGGATGTCAGACTGGCAGGGAAGGTGCTCGTGTCTGATGCAGCAATTCCAGCGGAGGATTCCTCTCCGGATGGATACTGAAGATTATGAGAGATGTCTCATACATGGCATGACCATTCGGATGAGCGAGATTGCTTGTAATGGTAGAATGCGTCATACAAATTTTATATTGTATCTAGCCATATTTTAGTTATTTTCAACCATAAGTGAAAGATATACTTATATATGAGTCTCAATTCTTGTAAATTCACTGTCATTTATTTGAAAGTCAATCTAGATTTCTAGACGCTTGTTTTATTTTGAAATGGTCTTATCTCGTTTGTCAGTTATCGGATGGCACTTCAATTTTGATTTTCCATTGACCTTGGTATCTTCGGCTAATATAATATTTGTAAGACATTTCTTTAAATTACTCGTATATCATAAGTTATTAGCACCTTTTAAAAAATTAATTGCATTTAACTGGGATGTGGTTGAAAAAACTCCAAAATTCTAACTTCCATATCAATTTTTTTACTAACCTTTTAATTATTTCACTATTGTAATTAAACGAGGACCTTTTACAACAATACTTACACAGAAAATTAACTCAATGTACAGAGTAATCTTCTATATTCGAATCGATATTCCTCGGTAAGTACATACTATAAAATACCATAACTGAAGATATTTTATGATGTTTGGAGTAGTATTCGCCAATTGAAAAAATGCTAAAAAGTTAAAATTTTATAGCAGTGAGCAGGATATTTTAACTAATCATGTGACAAACAACAAAGAATGAAGTTATTAGAATCCAAAAATGGTACACACACTTTTTTAAATGAAACGACAATATCATGGAAACATCAGAAGAAGCGTAAAAAAGCATGTAAGACGAGTCAATCAGAAGTAAGATTCATTACAATGGTGCTCATTTTATTTCTATGACTTGGTGGTGATGCAGCAGTCGGGGTTTCTTTGACCTGGTTTTGTCAAACTTGATGCATTGGGTGGCAAGTCACGGAGTATCAGGTCACGCCTGGGCTTATAAGGAACATCCCACGCCACGTGCTGAAGACGGAGACAAACCGAGAAAGAAGAAAATTCAATAAATAAATAATTAACGAAATTCGATCCACCGTTATTTGAGATAATAACATACTATGGATAAATAAATTTTCACATTGCACCATATTCACAAGCTCTGTTATGTTTTCCCTGAAAATGGGATGAATACATTTTTTTGTATCGCTGACGATAGCTTTTCAACAATGATAGTCAAGGTGCTTCAAGAAAAAGCTTGGCTTTAGGATCTCAATGATATCTCACCCAAACATAACTTAACCCAATTCATCATAATATATTACGTTTTGACTGTAAATTAAAAAGCTTAAGGACACAGTTTCAACTTCGTAATGTCATACAAAATATAAAATACTCGTATTTTTATCATCTTCTTTTTTCGTCCAGATATTATGTTACATTACACAGAGCCTGTGCCTAGAATATGAGTATGTATGTTCAACTATTTTTTCAGCATTATCTTTAATGTGTTTATTCTTATAGAGATACATATTGAGATAAAAAAAAAATGCAAAAATACTTCTCGGAAATTGAAACGTTCCTAGATATAATATGTTTTAATATCTCCAGTAGTAATGAGCATTAAGTACAACAGGATATTGGTAGACTGATTCGGTTTGAATCTTACGTCCACTTCTTTCACGTTTATTTTTATCTAGAGAAAAAAAACTTTGAAGAGTTTTTTATTATTATTAAGAATAACATTTAAATTGGTTCGTTATTCGACGGTTGGCTGGAAGTTTCATGCAAAAAGGATGTGACGTTTGCTTTAAAAAAGGAAGTCTTTGACTCTAAGGGGTTAACAGATTGCAAGTGTATATTTCCTTCATCTGGTCCTGCAGGCATAATGCACATTAAACCACGTGACTCTGCACTGTGACAATCAGCTTGCGTAAGCGCCGTGACTGATGATGTGGGAATAAGCTCGTAACTGATATTCTTCAGCCATTATGGACTACAACTCTACAACTACTGAGGTGACCAAGTGAGGTGTTAAATTAATGTAATCGTCCAACCAAATAAGGTATTTCTTTGATATATATAATCGTGTCGAAAACAACAAGGTCAGATCCTGTCTGCCCAGAAGTGGGTGACGTCGATGGCGTTACTCCCGGCCATCATCAGGTCTTCCTGGGCCACTCGAACACAGCGCACACTCCAGAGGGTGTGACAGGGTCTGCTCCATGCTGCAGTCACATCCAGTCGGTCCATGTAATACTGCCAGGATTTCATTTGTGTCCTCATCTTGCATACTCCGCTCCGAAGTCTGTTTCTTAGATGCTGCTGTGAGAGATTATAATCGATATTTATATCAAAATTTAAAAAATATCTTGACGCCATTAAGTATATGGGTATCGTATTAAAGCTGCTTGTACTGTGTAAGAATATAGATAAAAATTCTGAATTCCGCATTTAAATATTCATGCAGACCTGTTAGAATTGTCCTTTATCTCCTTTTTTGAGTGAAGAGTTAAAGAAATTTACAAATTCATATTTGTTTTATATTAGACAGATATAGATATTTTTAGAGAGAGATATTTTTTTATCGAAAATGAAAACTTATATTACTTATCAAAGTACCTATTGAAGCTGTGTTTATTAAGCTTACATAATGTATATTTAACATTTTTAGTAAACAAAAATTTATATATAATACCTTTCTAATAAGTTCATAATATTATTATATTTTACCTTCGAAACTATAGTTTTACTTAGCATTTTTATCTCGCTTTTATTTATCACGTTGTTACGTGGAAATTACTTTGTAGTTTTTATTCCGTTACTTAATGTTTACTACAAGTCGGCTGACTGGAACGGATTACGTGGATTTTACGGAGGATACCCGTGGGGAGATATTTGCTTCAAAAATAAGGACCCTTCAATATGTGCCAATCTGGTGGAGGATGTAATCATCCAAGGAATGGAATGTTTTATTCCTCACTCCACGAAAACCATGGGCACCACCTTAAAAAGCTGGTTTAACCGTGACTGTGCCGAGGCCGTAAAACGCAGGAATACCGCATACAACAAACTACGAAAAAATAACCACCCCATAAGTCGAGCAGGATACAATTTAGCCTCCAAATAATGCAAGAAAACCATTAATGACTCCAAAGACAAGTTCAATGTACAAATTTGCAACAAGTTGTCCGCTTGCCCTGCCGGTAGTAGAGCATTCTGGTCTCTCGCTAACTCTATTGGCAGCAACTTTTGCACTTCTTCTTTTCCACCGCTGTCACAATTAGTACTGAAAGTAGCAAAACAATATATCGTGTCAACCGATGTCAACGGTCGGGGAATCTTTGACGGAATATGCCAACAACAGATGCGAAAGAGTTAACTGCAACGTTTAATAGATAAAATAAGTATTTTTGTAAGTGATTTATTAAAATGTATTACATTAATTTTTTGCTAAGTTTGTGGTCACCTATGAAATAAGTGTTTGCAGACCCGTTATTTCAAGCAATCATAGTCTCCTGGTGTGATGCAGCCTGTGCAGTCATTATGCATGCAGATGTGCACACAGAAAGTGATTCCAGTGGGTGCTGCACTCTGCAGTACCTAGCACTAGACAAGCTCTATTAGGCCACTAAAGCTTAACACCAAACTGAGGAATTATGGCGATTCTGTTTGCTAACTCTTTGATGGAATACATAATCCAATAATTGGAAGAGAAACGAGAAATATACTTCAAAGATTCACCAATAAAACATATTACACGTGAATGAAATAAGTTATCTGTATAAAATTGTATATTCAGTTAACATAATCATTTAAATTTTTTTGCCTAGTAAAGTATAATTCGGTGTATATCTTGAACATTATAGCCACCTTTTTATATAGTACTCGTATAACAATGTATAGTTGGCTTAGTTATGATCCAATATATTAATGTGCTAAAAGGTAAGCTATTTTTCATTACATAAAACAAAATTATAATTATTTAATATAAAATAGGATTCGAATACATATGCTTACAAGAACATAATTATAATTTTGTATATTTGAAGGAATTCCCACTACCCTGTACTACCATTGTATTTTTAAATCATGTATGTCTAAATAATTTTAATATATTTTGGTTTCTCTATATATGTTTTCCAATGGGTTCAATCAATCTTAAAATTATATTTTTACGTATTTGTTACATGTATTTACGAGTAAAATCTTTTATAACAATTTTCTCTTTTGAATAATTTTTTCTTTGTTTTATAGTATTTTTATTTATTTTTCTAAAAAAAAAAAAAAATGCTAGATGCAGTTGAAGTGGATCGAATAAAATACATATTATACCAATTTTCTAATCTCGTAATATAACAAACACTTCGTAAGATTATTTATTTTAACCATTAGACTTTTTTCCTTATTGTTTAAGATATGAATTAACAAAATGCTACAGTTCTTAATACAATCAAATTATATAGCATATATAATTGATATAAATCACAAAGCTGACAAAGGTATTTAAATATTAATGTCTGCAATGTTCGAATCTGTGTCAATCTCTAATGTGAAATATGGATGAAGAATACTTTCGTGTTGCAACATTGCTACATAGCAACAAGCCCTAGCGTCGCAAATAAATAAATTATCGATTTGTGAGCGCCATATATCGTGTTCCTTTCAAACACATCTCGAAAATAAACATGTCAAAACACATAATTGCGTTTTTTTTCTTATACTTTCTTCGACGTACGGACCGAAGCTTATAAGTAATATGTTCGCTTGGAATCTTATGCGTTTAATGTCTGGGTGCGGTCTGAACTTAGAGTAATAATTCAGAGCTCAAAAATAACGTAAGAACACTTAACTCGTTTTGGGCGGCACACTTAGAAAATAAGGTATACTTACTAATAAATTGAAGACGCTCATAAAGTAAAATTAAGTATTAAATTACTACCAATAAATTCATTTTACTGTATTTTGAACTGAATTTGAAAAAAACATGCGAATTAAAAAATGCTTACTTGTTGGGTGAATAAAATATTTTCAACTGTGAGACAAATGTTAAATCTATTACATAAATAAGAATATTTAACTATTATGTGAACAAATAAAAGAAGCCGGTGGAGAAGATCATGTAGGTGATACTAAAAAGATCACTTTGGAAGAATGTGTTCTGAAAGACTGGTAAATGGTGAGCTTAGTAGGTGACGAGATACCACAGGGCATTAAACTTCTAGAGTCTAAGAAGATGACATAAAAGATGGCGTGACACCTGGATATATAAATGTGTTGCAGTAACAGGCTCTGAGTTATAAATAGGACGTAGTACTGCAGAAAAGCAGAAAGTAGAAAATTAAATAATTAATTACTTTACAAATCTTTCAGATAAATTTCGAATAATTATTATGACGATGCTAAGAATTTTTAAATATGTTTTACAATCCCCTTTCCTTAAGGAAAGAGACAACTTTACGTCGCCGGAGTCATTATTAGGACACGTAATGGACAGATAAGGAGCAACACAACAACTTTTTCAGAAGCTTATTGAGATATATTCAAGGTAAAAATTGACAACCTTTCGGTCCGAGTTCGAGCTTGGTTGTTTCAGGCTCCAGACCGATCACACTCGCTACTGGTCGCGGTCGGCGAACAACTGATTACTGGTCATTAAGAGCTCGTAGTTGGAAACATCCCAGCACCGCAAGTGGCGATCTACAGAAACAATGACGCACCAATGACATACAGCCATGTACAATACTAATGACACACCCGTGACCGGACTTGTGAAATAAACAATATGGCGACACATACATGCCCGACGAGCGAACAAAAATAGATAAAAGATCGCACACCGAGGTTTTCGGCACCATCCTGCAAGGGTTATTATCAAGCTGATATCAGTTTGTTTAAATTTTACAATAAAAATTTAAAAAACACATATTTTTTAATACATTACTAACATATTTAAGCCCAGGATTATTCGAGACTTATACTTTTTTTTAGATATATTAGTCTTTTATATTATTTATTTTAGACAGCTTTATAGTTATATAAATATATTAATTAAACAATCATTTTTTTCAGTATTAAGAATTGTCTGTTATTAATTTAATTTTTTTACCAATTAATGTTATATGTTGTATTCAATTATGTTCAATAAATGTTACCGAGTAAATTATGTATATTTATTCTTTTATTCAACATTTGTAATCAATACTTTATGTATTAATTGATTTAATGACGATTAATCAGCCGCAGGTTGAATTTTTTTTATCTAATACGTTGATGTCAATGCGGAAATTCTCATACGACCGTTAAGACTTATCTTGGGGCCAGATATTAAAAACTACTCCAGTTATCTCGGTATTTTATGTGGACAATAAACCATCGGGCGAAGAAAAGAAAAACCTGAATTCAAAAAATAATCATTTTAATTGAGTTGATATTTCCACGATACACATATCCGCAGCTGCTTTTTCTTAAATATCGTGTGAACACATACAAGAGAGCACCGCCAGTCAGTGATAAAGGTATTATGCATCTATCTGTTTTATGTTGCTTGCCATTTTGATGCTTAAATTTTGTTTTCAAATCTTTGATCCGACAAAATCATTAGACCTAACAATTAATGAATGGAGTTTACGAGAGTATTGACTTTCGTATACAACTATGGTTTAAATTTATAAAGCTATCAGTTTCACACTTAAACGAGTATCTATATTAATTTTCAATTCTACTTTGTCATATTCGTTTAATAAGTAGAGTATATGGTCACCATAAATTGCCACTACACAGTCCATGCCTTATTCCTAGTCATCTTTTGTGTGTCGACAAGAACTGGCAGTTTTCAAAGTTCCTTAATGTCACTGGTAAGCTTTGGAATGCTCTTCCAGCGTCTGTGTTTCCTCCTTTCTACAATCTCAATGTCTTCAAGAAACAGATAAATATACACTTGCAATCTCCCCAACCCACACACAAATACGATCACAACGCACATTTTCCGCATGCAGCGTACAGACTCCCTGGCTGAGCGTCATAGAGTGCACTGGTCTTGACTGGGTGTACTCTCTTGCATGCGATTACATAAAAAAAAACTATTCTACCTGGAAACACAAATGATTTTCAATGGCCTCCAGAGCAAGATCCCGGGGACTGAAGTAAACATCAGCTTGAGTATACGAGCAGTGCCGGTTTTAGGGGGTGGCGAAGTGGGTTGGTGCCCCTGGGCGTTGAATAAGCTAGGGGAGCCGAAGGCGACCAATCTTTCTAAGATTTTTTAAAATAAAAACAATATGGGGCGCTAGAAAAAAATTGGCCCAGGGCGCCGCAGGGTCTAAGACCGGTAAACGAGTCAAATTAAATGGGTTTTTTTGGTTAATTTATTTTTAAATACATCCAAACTTGCTTAACTTAACAATACGCTCTTTTCGTTCATAAAATTTAAAAACTCGTAAATGTTTGTTTTTATAAATAAAATTATATTTATAATAAATAATTGAGATATCAGAGCTTATAAATTTGTATTAATCTATTGTTTGCTGAGCATCGATCTTGCGACTTACCGCATGATAAGTCGAGCGCTTAAAGCTCTCAGTAATTAAGCGGAATAATAAATCTATAAAATACTTTAACGTCTCACCGTAATGATAATAACTCTGTAAAGCTATCGATTGCTTCAGTAAATAGAGTGACTTGTACGCGGCAAGGCTGTAAAGCAGCGGGTTCTGTGACGTGATTAGTTCATAGCCGAGAACCAGACAAATGGTATCTAGAATCCAGGCAACCTAAACCACAAAATGACTGCGTTTTAATAAACAACTATAAAACCTCACGTGAACATGAATCATAATAAAATAATTACTTGTTTTGAGTACTAGAGTTGAGCGAGAAAGAGGCAAAGAACTAGACTATTTGGTTATTTGTGTGGTCCACGTGGTTCGTATTTAGAGCGGAAATAGATTAACAAGTTGTGTTAATTTTATCACGTGATTTTATCACTGCACACAATCTTTATATTTTTATACATTTATAAGTAAACTTTACTTTATGTTGTAAAATACATTCGGTCAATGAAGTTATATTTCAACAAAAAGCCCATAGTTACTAAGTAATCTTTAGTGAAGAAAATGAACATGTAATTAAATGGAACGACCTCGTCAACTTAAATGTTTTCAAAACCTAATAATGTACATTCTCTGCCATGAAGACTGTAATAGATCGTGTGTCTTAAAATGATTATATTCTTCAGAATATATGCTTTATCAGCAATTTTGAAGATATAATCTCTGATAATGGTACTCAAGATATACGTCGGTATTTCAGCAACAACTAACTACCGATTATCTTTAAATGACAATAGCGTTATATACATATCGCTCTGGTTTCATCCGGCTGACAGAGGAAGAGGTCTCACTTAACGGTTTCGTGTTGAACATTTGATTAATAATTATATAAGGGTACTCTTAAATTAAATCAGTTGGTTAACCCTGGAATGAGTTATGAATTAAAAATGCAGTAATAATTGCATATATGCTCTGAACAAAAAGTGGACAGTTGTGTGTATTATAGACCTCGTAGTATTTATGAAGAAAGTTTATATGTACTGAAAGAAAATGAAAACATAATTAATTATATTATTTCGAGAAGTTATTTTTACTCATAATTAAAAAAAACACTCACGTTAGGCCTAGGCTTAAATATTTAACCTAATAAAAGAAGTTATTTATATTATCAAATTAATTTAAAATGTTAAAAAGCTATTTTTGTAGAGAACAATAGTGGTTGTGTGATAAATAATGCAAATAACACACAAGGTAAGACTATGCATTAGGAATAAAAATTAAAAAATGTCTATTCGTTAATGTTAACTGCTAACGTTATTTCGTCAATATCTTTAATGTGGTTCAATATCAAGAAATCGTTAGAACTAGGCAGAAGTTCAGAAACGTCTTCTCAAAAATCTTACAGACAACAATACAGAATACGTTTTGTATTCTCATGGATGATGCACTCCATTAGAGAATTTCTACTGTTTGTCAGGATAACATAGACAGGCGTTAACAGAAAAGAGGACACTTTTTTGTGAGAAACTTTTGTAAAAATTGAAAAAATTCTTTTAACGCAATCGTTTTTTATTGAAAATTGCACTCTTAATAAACTAATTACAAGAACTTTCTTGTATATTGCATTGGGAAATATTTTTGATCTCTCGCAGATTTAAGAATAACTAATTAAAAATGTCGGGAAACGTTAAGCGTAATTATGTTTATTCCGTACGTGAGAATAATCCATAATTATATTCACAATTATGACAAGGCTAATAATAATGACTGATTTATTTTTCGGCAACTTAATGAAGTTTCTCTTTTCGGTCATTAAAAGCGGCCAAACTGTGATCATTAAAAATCTGGACGAAAGAACGAGATTTCTGTCAAAAAAAAGAAAAGTTCATGTCACTTGAAATGTTCAAAATTAAAAAAAAATAAAAAATAATGAGAACATACAAGTTGTTCCAATAAATTTATTTCGTATGTGCAATGTTCTGGTTTTATGAATTTATTTTGAGATCGAAATAAATTTCGGCATCTGTAACCGGTTGATGTTATTGTTTTGAAAAATCGAAGAACTGTTCAAAATAATAAGGTTTTTTTTAAAATATTCTTGATATATATTCTTGTAAGTAAGTCTCATATTTTTCATCGTGTCAACCACATAAAACATTTTTTGAACAGTTTTTTAACTGAAAAAGAAAACGAATTTATAAAGTCTTCTTCTTCTTCGTGTCAGCGACATCAAATTATTTCTGCCCAGTATCTGGCAACATCGATAGCCCGTGTGTTGCCTAGCATTAGTTCTTGAGGTGTGCAGCTTTTTGGGTACATGGAGCAGGATATTAGTTGTGTGAGGTGGTCTGCAGGACTCCGCAGTCGCACAGTAGTGGCTCTCCCTGCCGAAGAATTCCCCACCGGTGGAGGTTGTTCTTTGTTCCACCAACTCCGACTCTTAATCTGTTCAGAGATTTCCAGATCCGCCAGTCAAGGTTCTTGCCAGTTGGGAGGCCTTCCTTTGGAGTAATAAATTCTCTAGCGCGACTTGTCGCCAGAGCTGGAGTCTCTTATTTTCAGGGCTGGATGTGAGAGGTTGTGTGGATCTCAGAAAGCTGCTTCGCGATTTCAGTCTGGGTGTTGGGGGTATCTGATTATACAAGCAGTGGGACGGTTGGTTGATTGCCTTACGCATGCTGCCCATTTTTAAAGTAAAATGCTCAAATGAGCAGTTATATTTTTTTAGAGTTTTAGAAATCTGATTTCTCCCCACCACAGATAATCTTTACCCACCACAGATAACCACTATGAAAATTGACTGATATTGATTATTTGACTTGACTGACCATTTGAATATTTGACATAAAAATTCTATTGTAATACATGTGAAGCACTGACAATTAGCACAGCTTTAAAACTGATTGATTCTACTATATAAATATGAGTTATTAGATATGAAATTATATAAAATAAAGCTATGTGTATTTGAAATTGAAAACTGAGATTACAAATAAAAATAAAAAAACTTGCTTTTATTCAATACGTATTCAGTTAGATATACTGAATAGGTTGTTTCTTACACACCTGGATGCGCAAAGAATCGTAGGAAGAAGATACCAGGTGAGTTTTTTGTTGTGATATTTACGTTGTCGTAGGCGGCAAGCAGAGTTAGCTAATGACCTCGTAGATCGCCATAAATCACCAGAATCATTCATAAATGTAGCCGAGAAGCAAGGAAGTGACCAAAGTTTTTTTAAAACAATAATCATCATAGATTTAAATTTAATAAAAATATAAAAATATTTTTAATTTTTATGTTAAGGCATGCAGAAAAATTAAGACATTTTTTTTATCTGAGGGTATCTGATCATATAAATAAAGTATGTCAGTTTTTTAATGATGGATATAAAAGCGCTGAATTTTAAAATTTCATCTGCTAACGTACTAATACTACAGCATTCACGTATTGTCATTTTTTTTTGGGGACTACAAAGGGGTGGTATTTACGAGTTTAATTTAAAAAATCTCTTTACTTTTAAATTCAAATGAATCTACTTTATTACACCATTTATCCAACAACAAGACTTGTGATGCAAAATAATTGTAAATTTAAAACTTTTATTCATAACATTTTCCACGATTCCTCAAACTTATTGAAAAACTGAAAAAAATGCGGTTTTTTTTCAACTGATAAAATAAATACAAGATTTTTGTTGTACGGAAAAAACTGCATGGAAAAAGTACGAATAATAAATTTTCTACGATTAAAAATGGGTTTTGCTGAGTTTGTACAAAATAATTTAACCCTTTCATTACGGCTCGGTGGAATGCAAATTATACTGTCAATTATAAAACTAGTATTTGAAGCATAAATGCACTTATCTGGTCTATTTTCATATATCACATTGGTTATTGTATCATTTAGCTATCAGATGATGCATAAAAAACTATTCTAAGAAAGTAGCAAAACAATATATCACGGCTACCAATGTCAACGGTAGGGGAATCTTAGACGCCATATATCGGCTACGATGCGAAATAGTTAAATATTATTATATTTATACACCAACCAAGATGCTGACAA
Organism: Glossosoma conforme; assembly: GCA_022606575.1. Taxonomy (NCBI): domain Eukaryota; kingdom Metazoa; phylum Arthropoda; class Insecta; order Trichoptera; family Glossosomatidae; genus Glossosoma; species Glossosoma conforme. Next base: position 722,974 of record JAGTXR010000080.1, on the reverse strand, counting down.
ACAATAACTTATACATACAAATTCAAAGTAAACGCCTTGTATGATGCTCTCTTTGTAAATTCGGTCGTTCAGATGCATATTTGATCAGATTCGTTTTAAAACTTCATGGCTGACTCGAAAACTGCTGAACTACCAGCCGGCGCTTTCCCACGAAGCGGATTGTTACTGTATTAACATATCGGCTGCACAAAAGTAAACACACTTAACGCCTTTTTATTTTATGCAAATACAATTAAGAGAACACCAGCAAATAATTTCGGGTGTATACGTCAACAATACCTAGCTGATAGATAAACGCTTCATTTGGATACGATGTGTAATGGTTGAGCATATTTAAGTATTGAGATAAAAGAAAAGTGAGATCGCCGAACTGGATAGTTGTCTGTGGTCACCGTTTAATAAAAGCTGAAACAATTATTTAATTATGTCAAAATGAGCGATAATTTTTATTACAGAGAATTATCTTTTGAAAGATGGTCAAGAGGTGAATTTAGCAGGATTTTTTTAAATTTATTAAACGAAGCTCCATATTTATTAAAAATAACCAGTTTTGAGCTAATTTTTCTTGGCATTTAACCAAATAATTTTCCTGACTGACGCTGTTGTATTAATAATATTGGTACACTGTTGGGACAACCTGAACAAATAGATAGTGCTACAATAAGTAGAGTCATTGCTGAAAAATTGCGTAGACGTCCATATCGCATCACATTTAGGTTCCTGCAACAGCTCGACGAGCTGCTCATCCCAGGATATTACGTTGGAAAACAGACAGATATTGCCAGATATTGGTCTGAATCAATGTGACATCGCTGACATGAAGAAAACAAAGTGTTAAGACAATCTAAAAAGCAAGAATTAAAATGATTCCATATTGTATGTTACCATCTCAGGAAATGTGTTATTCATTACGTACTCAATACGCAGCATTAAGAAAAAAACGTAAATTTTATGTGCCACGTTTTGGTATGAAGCCGTGGCCTGTCCCCTATTAACATATCTTCGTTGTGGTACAGATAAGCTCGCCTTGAGTTTACAGTTCACATATTAAGAAGGTTTTATTCAATTTGAAACGATAATTAAGCATTTCCTCCCCGCGGAGTTATTCTTAACTTGCTACCGAGAAATTTGAAACCCGCCATTAATTGCTGTTGCGCTGTTTTGTTGCGACGCTCGTAACATAGAAGTGAAAATATTAACACTATTGACTGTCACGAGAGCAGTCGTGGGTTCGAATCTCGACACAGTTATTTAATTTAAATAATAGCTCACATACATCTTTAATTATACCCTAAAAACTGGAATAATTCACATTGGTTTAGTTAATCATTTATATCGCTATAACCATAACCGTTTCTTCTATGAAATCTAAGAATCAATCCTTCACGCAGTAATCTAAAACATACTAGTCTCACATTTTCTATATATAAAACACACGTCGATCAATTATTCACATTTCCTTCCTAAATGTCATGGATAAACCTTGTGTCATAGAATCCACGATAATTTGATATTAAACTTAATTTAAAAAATTAAGAAGTACTGGAGTCTATCTTCAAAAGGGAGTCCGAGACTTGTAATCACCTAAAAATAAATGTGGAATCAATACTAAATATTTTCAATTTTTACGTTAAAATGAATGTAAAATTATAACTAAGCAGTTTCACCAAGTATTGTCAGTTGATAACCTTTACATTATTTATTGAATCCATTGATATTTTTCTTCTACCTTCTGATGGTTTTAAGTTGCTTGTGCTTACAAAAAAAATAAGGAAAAATTATAATCGTTTCATAGAAACAAGTAAGCCTTTGATAATTATTCATAGATGTTTAATATTTTCCTTAGTGATTTAAATTGTATAACTCACAATATTCCATTAATTGGATCAAATTGAATAATTAAATTTTCATACAAACCTTTTTAATGAATGACAAAATTGTGTATAATCTTAATGAATGAAAATATCTTCGCTGTATAAAACAATACCAAAACCATGAGGAAAAATGCAAACGAAAAGTTGATTCTCAAAATGGATTATTATGACGATAATTTTAAATTAGATTATTACACATGTGGAACATTGATATGCGAACATCGTTTATATTTCTATATCAAGAATATATAAGGACAAAGAATTGCTCCCACACCGTTCTGTCAGTTGTTATTGTCTATGCGTTATTCCGAAACATTTCTACGAAAAGCCACCTGGAAACGAATAAAAATTTGGTTTCCGAAAACCTCCATTGAAGGCATTCAAAGAATAATAGTATTCAAAGCACGTTTTCAAGGTCAATATCATTTGGTTTCAAATGGTGGGTTAACTTAACCAACGACACGCAATAATAGCTCGTTATACTTTCAATGTTGTTCATATTCGGTGAAGATACGAGAACCACGCCTCAATATGCTTCAATGCCCAATGTGCTATTTTCAGCGGTCTGTACTAAAAAATTTTGGAAATCTTAACACTGTCAATAATCTTCCTAGTAGAAATTTTTCCTATTGCTCCGTTCCCCAATACAAATTTGTGTTGATTTATTTCGATTCCAGTCCTCATTATGTTCAGTGATTTCAAAGTGTGCCAATTGAAGGTTTTGCCAGTTTGACTGTTTTAATAATATAATAATAAAACTTATTTATTTAGCCACTGGTGCCATAATCAAAATTTCATATACAGTAAGTCCAATCAAATACAGAATAAATCAAAATTTAAATTAAACAGTATAGAAAGAATATATAAATTGGCATGTACACATACATCACATTATTATTACTGTACTACTCAGTGAGTGGAGCACCGGATCCCCTCTGGATGACCACGTGAAGGCACATCCAGTGCCTCTCTAACCGTGAGTTCTATCTATCCGCTCACACATCGACCATTGCGTTGGGACTGCCGCGAAAGAGCGCTCCACAGAGAAGCGCAACGTTTCCTTATTATGGAATGGAAGCCATCCACTCGCGCCTCCGTCAACATGCCTGAGGCACTGCAGTACCGCGGCAGACCCAACAACATTCGGAATCCTTTGAGTGTTTATATTTATAAGTAGTTCACGGGCGTATCGTAATAAAACGTTGAATATTTACTATGATAGCCAATTATAATCATGTCTTGCATAAAAACACAATGCTCAACCAAGATCGTTTCATTCTGCATGTTTAAGACTTACTTACAACGATCAAAAAAAAAACTCGACTCGAGGTGCGAATACACAGGCAGTATTTTTGACAGTTATTCGATTTTTAATGTTAAATTTAATTAAATTCTCGTAATTAAAATTAACATCAAGTGAAAAAAGAAATTGTGTCCTCATCACGTACCTAAATAAACGATAAGTTTTTCATTATTACAACTGAAGTAAATGATTCTAATTCAATTTATAAGCATTCATTTTGTTAAAATAAATGCGTATTGTATTATTTTTCATGGACATTTGGTAACAAGATCAACGTTTTCGAGGCCTAATAATTTAATTTTAGTATTTTCCAATCATTTGATAAGCAAAAAATTTAATAAAACGGTTCGAAAATTTTTGGAAGACTATTAGAAGACGATATTTAACACCAAAAGTCAAAAAGACTTTTGGTGTTAAATGAGTAAAAAATTGTTTTATTTACTAATGTCATCGACGAGAGAGAAAAAGATTAAAAAATATATGAAATGTAATTTATGTTAATTTATTATAAAACATAGCGACATTGTAGTTGAACAGAATTATGTACTCAAAATTCAACACGTAATAACTGGAATTAAAAACAATGGAGAAATACGAACACGAGTATATCTTTATACAACGTAATACGTGAAGGACTAAGTGAATTTTCGAGCCCTCACCCGTAAAATTCCTGTCACAGCCGATTAATTAAAATTGGTGATTGACGAAAAGTCGTCCCGTGAACACCACCCATTCATAGTAAAATCTTGTAATAATATCACAATGCGTGAATGTCGGGCTATCCATGACGCTGGCAGCTCAATACTCCACATGCAGCGCTTAACCATACGCATGACAAGAGGTCAAATAATCCACAGATAAGATTTCTGCATCACCATCACCTATCTGTCGGTATTCTCCTCTGTGTGCTTACATAAAAAAGAATCTCAGGTTCGTGAATTGATTAAGATATGTTATGCTATGTGTCAGTGAAGCAGATAACACTGTCTGCTTAATCGTTGCTTGAGGATCTTTTCAAGGCTCAAGAGTCTTGTTCCCATACGCCGCCTCCTTGCCTCAATCAACTGCGGTTAGGCCAAAATTAAAAGAGACCACTTGCAGAACATCGAGGGTTCTTCCCAGAAACGGGGTCCACACAGCAACACCCGCAATGCGTCGAAACTTAATTATTGCGAAATGTTTGGTTTGACGAGGCTTGTTGGTATTTTGCGGTGGAAATACCGTGGTCGCTGAACGGTTGTGATCGGGCGTGGGATTATCAAAAAAAACGTAAAAAAAAAAATGATTTTCCTCTATTTGTTATCATTTCCATTTTCACTAATTACATATGATGACTTTCTTATACCACCAATTAATCAATAGGCTTTCAACCAGCAAACGCTTTACACTAACTGAGGTAGTAAAATAAATTTCGTATTTGGTAACAATTTCATCATAATTCTATATTCACTCTAGCTGGAGCAAATGGTCATTACAAACTGCATCCACAAAGCTCTGTCAGCTGCCGTAGTTCTTGCTTTAGCTCTGCCTTCCTCTATTCATAGTTCATCACGGCTTTCCAGGACAGAGACTTGCAGAATAGGTTTTTCATGACTATCACAGTCATCAGGAATCCTTCAACAAACAGTTCTCGAGGGGTATAGCTAAAGGTTTGAAGTTCATGACCTCTTGAGATATGAACAGCAGTCCGTTTTTGCCATGATGATAGTAAAATGGTACAGTGGTCAACACACGTGGAGTCATGGTACGGTAAAAAACACACGTGGAGTCGACAATATTTTTAATAGTTTAAGAACGACGATGTTTCAAAGTAATTAAAAGATGACTACGATTTACGGAATTTTAATAAAGTGATGCTCTATTGAATGTTTATTTCAAGATACAAAAGAAAGCATCAATAAGCTTGAAATGATTATTAACTAAGCAATTAGAAACAATAATGCTTACCGTTTCAAATAAAGATAGTAAACAAAAAAGGGGTATTACTTTGTTTAATGCGGTGAGTATACGAAAGAAGAATACATTTGAAAGGGTCTAAGATTTCTTGATTGTGTAATTTTACAAATAATTGATTAAGCAATTAACTCCTGTCAATGATAATCAATTACGGTAATTTATATTTATTAATTAATTGATTAGAATACAACACAATAACATCACAACTCTTAACATAAGTTTTATTTACACATCGATAATATTTTCCATTCATAGCGCAGAAACCTGTCGCTGATTTATAAGCGTTATTATGGCTAACGCTAGAACATTTGACTGTCACGCAAAAAAACGCTGGCTCAAAACCTAATTAAATTTAATGTTTTTTATTAATTAAAAAATATATAACTCAATATACATATAAAAGTCTTGGGTCAGTATACAAAGACTTCACAGTATTTTTTTTTATCTATCATAGTACTCGTAGATCAATAAAATTGAGTGATGGAGGAATAGTTATGAATGCCAGACTATGGTTGTAAAATGTAAGTGAATTAATACTACAAAAGCAGATATGATTTTTTTGTATTGACATCAGCGTGATGTAGCTCTTGCTGACTGGTATCGAAAACCTCGATATACAATCTTTCGACTCTTATTTTCTGTTCGCTTGTCCGCTCACGGGTATGTTAGTTATAGACGTCACCACTTGAGCGCTGGGCGACAGCCTAAGCGCCGACGAGCGGGGAGTTGTGTACGGACGGCCGAGAAGGTCGCATTACGGTCGGCGGCATGTCATTTCGCCTGGCCGGAAGCTTGTAAAGTTTATCATAAATATAATCAACCTGTTTCTAAAAGAAAGTCTTTGTTTTGCTGACTTGCTTCTCATCATGCCCTCACGCGATGGAACAACAACCTTTTTGAGAGAGAGGAGGATGTTAGTATGCTCATTTAAGATAATAATAAATAACTGGTTATTTAGAAAATCTAGCTGTTGGTTCTATGATGCTTAAAATTTTGAGTATAAAAATTTAGCTTAACTTTTATTTGAGAGGCGATTTTCATCTATATCTTGGGTAAAAGTAACCCTTAAATTGCGAGTGGCATACAATTCCCAGATGTTCGAACTCGTAGTGATCGTTAAACGGTTTTTTCCTGTACTTGTATGTGTTTACACGACAAAAATCTTGGCTCATGTGGCTCTATCATCATTGCTTAAGACGTGCAATCACATCCTCCGATAAGGCCTGTCTCATACAATAACTGACTAAAATAATGGTAGCTACAAGCTGGAGATACAATCTTTTGTATTCGACAAAGACGTAACCAAATATCAATTACACTACCAGAAATGAAAAAAATATATCTAATATTCAATGGAATTCACCCGTTAGTATTATATGACAATAAATAGAAGGCTAGAACGAAAAAATAAAGCAGTTCAGTTTTTAAATAAATTTTCACCTCGAACTAAAGATTATCCCAACTAGGTTTAATGCTTCTAGTGGTTGCAGTAAAAGATACAATATTCAGTATTTTGAAGCATGTTTGGTGATAAATTTTTCATTTTTCTTTTGCCATGTCTAATGTAAAATCGCAGCATATAGTTTTTTATGTAAACACATACAGGAGAATACCGACAAATGGTGATTGTAATTCTGAAGTATCATCTGTGGAATTTTATAACGTTTACCATGATGCATATATGGCTAAGCGCTGCATGTGGAGTGTTGATCCGCCAACGTCATAGAATAAAGCCTGAGATTCACGCATCATCCTTAATATTACGGAATTTTATATATGAATGGGTGGTCTCCACGGGACGACTTTCGTCTACCACAAATTTTAATTAATAGGCTATGACTGGCATTTTACGGGTGAGGGATCAAATTCACACCAACCGGGGGTATTTTAGAGCTCAGAAATCGATTAAAAATCTTTTTCTTTTAATCTCCGTCGGGCATCGAACCCACGACCTTTGACTTGCAAAGCAAGTGCTTTGACCATTGAGCTATACCCGCTGGCTATCTATAGTATGCTCATCACAAAACATTGTCGAATTCCAAGTCAAAGTTACACCGAATACATTATTAATGCCTTTGTATTAGCTCGACTACTCGTCCTTTTGTCATCCATTATGCAATCAAATACAAATTTTTCATATTCACTTGATGTCGATGACAATTAATTTCAATTTATTTAGTCGTTTTTGCGAGAACTCTTTGATTTATGCTTTCTTTATAAGTAATAACAGTTTGTCATTTCGCAGATTTTCATGATCAAATTTGGAATAGATGTATACATTTATTTATTTATTTTATAACAAACATAATGTATCACCGTAACAAGGGTTATTAACTTGTTATATTAAAGATTTATGACAAATATTTAGGGAAGAAAAAAACAATTAAAACACCAACTAGACGTATTTCCTTTTATTAATGCTAATGAGCAATATATAAACTTATATATATTTTTTTGTTTCACCTCATGGCAAAAGTTATCAGATATTACTAAAATAACTAAAATATAAAAATATTTTGGTTACGCTCAAGACTGTTGATCAATAAATACTGTGTTAGCAATGAGGCTTCGATCGCACACGGATCACGCTCTTCCCATTACCAGTCACAAAAGAAGACGCATTAACTGCTGAGCCTCTGCCTGAAGAAGGTTGGTAAAGCGCCTTTTCATTAAAGCCTGATTGATTTCACCGGGAACCAAAAGCACAGACAACAAATCTCTGCAGGTAGATAGATGTACGAGATTATATAGTGCGTTGAAGTTATGACGATAGATAAATAATAGATCTATTTTAAAACACGTTTGGTATTAAAAATTAAATTATAATGTTTTAAAAAAGTTGAAAATATGTTTATTTAAAAAAAAGTTTATATTGTCAAATATCAACGGATACGATGGATTAACTTTGTGAGGATTGACAAACTAAAAAAGTGCAGAATTCTATCTTGTATTCGGCCGAGAGACGAAGTTAAGCCTGAGTAAAACATGTTTTCAGGATGTTGCAAAAAAAATACAGCTTCTTAATTTTCAGTCTCTGGATCTAGCCGTTATATGAAGCTCATTTTTGATCACCCTATGCTCCAACTCTGGAATATAATGGAAGAAAAATAAAATATTATGTAAAGCATATACAATATGTTAAGCTTTTATGATTTGTAGTTTTTCTATTATCTACTATATAACAATAAAAAATATGATTGTGCATTTAAAATATATCTCAAAACTATTTCTAAAAATATAAATAACATATAAATCATGGTGGATGGTATGTTTATGGAAGTAAAGAAGTAACGAAGCTTTTATTGGAAGCATAACTGCATTATTCAAGTCTGTGATTAAACAGTACTCAGCATGATCTATACTTCTATAAGGCGAAAATCGTCTTATATTATTTCAATTGGTTCCCAAAGTGAATGCTGAAAATATAAATAATAAGAAATTCATGGTGGGCCAGATCCTGTCCGCGGACCGCAGTTTAAGTAAAGCAACAATGTATTTTTCAGACTTTCTTACAAATATGCCGTGATATCAGATCTCAAAAGTAAAGTACAGCCTACTTTATCTTTTCCGTCAGGATTCTGATACCGTAATGAGACAGTGCGGCGATTACGGAGGCTTTCATTGGAGGCTTTTGTCCGACACGGCAGCACCCGTATGCCAAATTTGCGATTACAATGTACCGCAAATTGTATCAAAAACATGAACAAATTACGGTCATTATTTAATTATTTATGCAGGCGAAACAAGCTTCTTATCTTATCTTGTTGAATTAAGAAGTTAAAAAATATGTGCATTGCATGAAAATGTTATACAGTGGAACCTGTATCATTCGAAATTGAACGGATCACATAAAAACAGTACCAAGACTGTTACAAAGAAAACCACTAGTATGTTACAAAGTGAACGGTTTTCAATAAAAATAAATCATGCACATTAATACAAGTACACGTTTTTTTATTATTATTACTAACGAAGAACTAAATAAAATTTAAAAATTGAATAAGAACTAGAAGAAGTAAAATTTGAATCGAAGACAATTTCGAATTGAGTATTGTTTGACGTTTGATATTGTAGGTTCCATAACAATTTTTATAAATGAGCTTGATAATAAGTTGTCGGTAGATTTTTGATCTACTAATAATTTTAAGCAATAATTCGTTCATTAAAGTACATACTGTGAATGAGTTTTAATATACTATTAACTTTATTTCTTAGGTGATACCTAAGGAACTAGTGATACCTGAGGCCACCCTGCGACTGAACATGTGGAGAAGTGCAATTGACGAGAATAATTGGATTTCCCCGAAAGAAGACCCAGCCCCTGAACACGACCAGGTGTGGAATATATGGAGGTCCCTTAACATAATTCGGACCGGAGTATGCAAGACGAAGACACAAATGAAAGCCTGGCAGTTTTACAGCGGGCCGACTGAATGTGACTGCGGCCTGGAGCAGACCCTGTCCCATCTTCTGGAGTGTGCGATGTATCCGAGTAGCTGCACCCAAGAAGACCTGAGTAATGGCCGGGAGTAATGCCACTGACGTCGTCCACTTCTGGGCATACAGAATCTGACCCTGATGTTTCCGACACGATTATTTATATTTCTTAGGTGACGGAACATTGCACAAATCAAGGATATTTTTATATATTTGTTAAGAATTAAGATTTTATTTCATGTTTTAAATGTGAACTAATCTCATTATGATTAGCAAGTTAGTTTATGACCAATTTCTTCACTATATGATTGCAAGCAAGTGCTTTTATAAGCGTAAAAGAAAAAAAGAAAAATAAAGTATTTGTGTGATTTTAAAGAAACTTAAAAATCCTTCTGTCTCTTTTAAATTCGTTAATGAACTATTATTATATTCAAATAATGAAATCTCGTTTAGCCATATTTTATGCTGTTTTATTTTTGCATTTTAGTCTTAAAACCGCCCATATTGTTCTCACACCGGACGAAAGAATATTAAGGACCGTAGAACACAGGTTCAAAACAGAAGATTGGGCTGAAACCGTCGCTATTGTCCTGACACCTGTCATCCGAAAGGGTCCTTCAACCCTTGTTAGACCTTAAAAATCATTTCATGCAAACGTTCATTATTTTATACGCACGTCAGAGACTGACTAAACAAACATGCCATATTATGAATTGCGGTTTACACTGAATGACTTTCATATAACATGTCATGAAAACGAAAACTTTTGTTGTAGAAACCTAAATTAAGAGGTATGTAGATTCATGCGAGAGGCCTACGTTTAATAGTGGACAAATACAGGTTTATTATGATGACGATAAAAAAATATATACATAATTTTCACTCTCCTAACTGGAGCATATGTTCGTCACGAACTTACACAATAAACCTTTGTCAGCTGCCATCAGCAGCCTCACGTCATCCCATGTCAGCTTTACTTGAGAAGCACCGAGTACAGTTTATGTATAGTTTTCGATTTTCTTATTAGACGGCAAAGCTTGGGGATTTGAATAAAAGACTACAGCTTCTTTTTTATGACCCCGGTCTCTCATGCGGCATCCGAAGTATATATCTCGTTTCTTGACCGACTGAATGTATTAGAAGGCTCCTTAACCATGTTAAAAATTCGAACCAGCGTACCCTTATTATTCTACGAAGGCATCTTCTTTCAAAACTCATTATATATCTGTATTGTTTTTGCTGAGATCCCAAGATTCACTGCCAAAAAGCAAAAATAATTACGATAGAGTATAGTCAGTAGTGTTTAGATCGAGTAAACTTGTAAAGTCTAAATATTAAGTATGGAATGAATGAACGTTACACTATAGGGAAGAAAACTCTTTCTGTTTCACAGCTCTCAGTGACTTGTACGCCCAGTTAAAGAAAGCACACACCTCAATTGATTGGCATAACGTTTAATGTCCACCTTATTTTTACAGTTGCGATTGAACTGGTCGCCATTTTAGAAAACGGAATTCAAACAGTAAAACGTTCCATTTCAATCAATAAACAAACGATAACGGGAAATTCCATTTCATTTTTAAATTACACATATTTTATAGGTAATTGCATTTCATAATGCATGCGTATTATGCCCCGGCGGTAATTTAAATTAAAGCATTTTCAATCTGTGGTCACACCAGGCCAGCAAGTACCAATTTCACACTCAATTTCAAGTTTAAACGAATGCCGTCGTTTTCGATACGCGGCGAACGTTATAGAAGACACTTGAGATTATCTACGTAATTATATTATGTGTTCCAGAGTGTATTACAAAACTGATTAATTCATATCACGATAATGAATCTGTGTTTAAGATTACTATTACTAAGAAAAAAGCTCCGAAGCTGTCTTACTTTTCTACCCTAGAAATTGTACATCAAATTTTTACAGTTTTTTTACTATATCCGCTCCTTCACAAAATGTCGTTTCACAGTTTTTTATGCTCATATATTGCCTTGTCCCAGAACACCTGCTTACCCGGAGGTCTATATGGGAACATAGATGATTTCCGGAAGCCTCCGGGGCTATAGCTCGCGAACTTGCATAGACTGAGGAGTACCACAGAAATATTCAGTTGATTAAGAATCAGCGTTTTTAGGGAGATGAAATGATCAGCCCTACGCTCCTGAGGCTTTGAATATTTCGTTTTGTCCTTAAATAGTGGTTCAACCCTACCAAAGATATATAAAGTCAAGTTTGATCGGAATTTGAATGACAAACAAAAGCTTAAACATCATTTACTCGAATATATATGTATAAAATTTGACATAAGCTACTGGAAAACAAAACAATAATTATGATAAAAAATTGTTCCTGTACAAATTGAAGATTTTGTTAATGCGTGACTGTAATCTATGATTAATAGAGAGCGGCCACATGCAGCGCTTAGCCATACTAAAAAATGGCAAGGGCCATAGAAACTACATTAAATTTCTCCATTACCATATATCCGTATACACCTGTATTTATTTACATACGAAAGATCATCGATTCTTTGAATGCCTTTAGGAAGGTGTAGACATCTAGTATCTTTCTGGTACATTTTGAATATTTTTCATGAGAATGTTCTTGCATTGTCCGGTAAGTACCCTTCAAGGCAAAGGTCGGGCCCAAATTAAGCGTCCAGAGTCCAGACCCTTCCCCAGTTTAGACCTTGGTTGTAGCAAGGTGTGTAATTTTGGGACCAGGCGGAGGATTTTCATTCCACGGAAACGTGAATCGCTTCTTTACTTTTTGTTTTACTTCCAGTTTAATAGCCACAATATGAAACAAACTAACATACTATAATAAACTTACATACGTCTTAGTCTTAACAAACTTAGTAATATCGATTTTTAATATCTTTCAGTAAAATATTTTTGTCCAGCGACAATACCACGAAGTGTGGTTTTTGTTAGATCAGAAAAGTTAAGTAACATTGAATGTGGAACAATATTGGGATACGTTGCCGCCTGTTTGCTTAATGCATGTCTTTGGTTAGATTGAGGTGACCCTTAGGATTAAATCTTCTAAGCCTTGAATACTGATTTCATTAAAAATTCTAATGAAAAACCATCCAAATTTGCTTCGGATTCTACAGCCGCCGTCTCTTTAAGTCCCGGACTGTATGCTATTGGGAACTACATAGTTCCTAGGTAGAACTTCGGTGCAAAGATATCAATGAGCAGTGGAAACTAAAAAAACTGTCTGGCGGAAATTTATGTAGGCTATATTCCAGGTATAAAACGGATATAGGAAGAAAAAAATGGTTGTAATTTTTTTATCATGTTTATAGCATTGAAGTCCGCACTTTCACACTTAAGAGCTTCGTCAGTTATTCGATAGCAAACACGTACGTAATTCAGCGGCTAACAGTGCCTAACATACTTGAAGTAAGAATTAAAAAAAATGTGTAATATTTTTTAAAAATCGATATTGTGATTACTAAAAATTAAAACTAAAAATTAAATTAGAATGTTTCATATTGAAGGCTTCTGTGTGTATATGATGCTATGACTCTCTGGTCCCACAGAGCCTTCGCTACCTAAAGACCCGTAGTGTTGGTAAGTATTACATAATTATATACTTACTGCGTTTTATTAACGAAGGCAGTAAACCACTGGCGGTCAGTTGTGGAGCTTAACATAAATCACGTGCTTACTATAAGCAGTCTAAAATTAATTAAAATATCCTCAAATCTAAAATAAAAAAACACAGCAAGATAATAAACTTGATTTCATGACAAATGTGTGATTAAATTATACAGTGACAATCGATGATAAAATTAGGTATCATCCTAAGTATAATATATCATATTTGCTCCCTAACTAGTGCTCTTCACAAAAATTCGAAAATGACACAGCTTCACATATTAGCCACCATAGTATTCGTTTCATCATGTATCAATTTGTCTCCTGGTGCTCCGCCGAGTAAATTACATGTATAATTTTTGACGGCTTTCCGAGACGCTGAAAACTGGAGCGTATAAAGAAAAATGCCGAAATAATTTATGTTCTCCTGCGCCAACCGATTGACATGTATCAATCCGATCCACTCTCGTTTCTTAACCGACTATATAATGAATATTGAGTTACAAGCTGCTGTGTCCGTTCTCACGACTCACAAAGTCTAACCATCGTACCCTCAATATTCTACGGAAACACCTGTTCTCACAATCCTACAATTACACTTTGTTTAGCAGAAAGGTGATTGAAAACATTCAAAGCAACTAGAAGTGTTTAGTGCTTATGAATTGATTGAAAATTGTCTTGAATCGAAGCCATAACCTCTTTCTTGCTAAGAAATTGCTTATCTACTTATCATATCTCACGGTAAGTCCTCAAGTTGGATCCGAAGTATATTATTGCTACCATAATCGTGAAAATAAAATCCTAACCAGATCCATGAATACACAGAATATTGTGTACGTTATAAAATAATCGTCAATAGATGTTATTTTTACAAGATTAATTTCTTATTATGATTATTATGTACAATTGTTGATTTTCCTATTAAAATCGTAAATCATTAAACCAAGGATACCTCGCATTGTAAAACACTATCACAACAAATCAATACCATCGTGCTTCAAGTATTTAAACAACAACAACAACAACAAAAGTCAATTTTGTTATATTATTATATTATTATGTCCATTTAAATCACTTCTCCAGTCCGTAATTCTCTGGTCGAGCTGTTGATAATAGTTGTTGATCGATTAGCTTCATTTGTATGTGGCGTCCACACTGCGCCCAGTAATAATGTTATATAAACACTCTATTAGAGCTGCATTGTCCGCCACAATGGGAACTGATAATCGAGTTGTTGCAGCAAGATGCATCCATGTACGGTAATACTCGCCAGAGTCGCGCTAGGAGACGTCATACTTTTAAGATTTTAAAAATAAATACTAGACAATAGAGTAAAAAAAGCAATGGGATGTTGTCATATTTGAATTCAATATTACTTGTCATTATTAAGGATAGCTGTAAACATGCTGTACATACGTATATTGATCCGCTAACATTTAAGGTAACCCGTCCAGATTGGGTAAACGTAAAAAATGTGACATTGAAAGCGGCGATTTCCTCAAAGTACCTGATTGTCAAAATCCAAATATGACTTGATATGACTGCCTTAGTTACTACAGCTGTAGTTTTTCTGCTGTAAAATCCATGTTATTATTTTACTGGAATGTTGCTGTAACTATCTACATAAATGTATAGTATTGACTCGGCAAATCTTGTGAAATTGTGTAAATGACCTATGTTAATAAAATGTAGCAACCATATGATACAACAAGAAAGCGGATATAAAAAAATAGTATGGTGATGAATTAAAAATATTTCATTTATGGCTCTTAAATAGTATCAAACATGAGGCTTGTTTTCTTGTAAAATAATCTTGCGCCATATTCTCCATTGCGTTATATAAGTTGCAGCTGTCTTCAACTCAGTACAAGAGTCGCAATTCATGTCCTCCTAAACTTGTAGCCGTAGAATAAAATGCTGAAAAAGTAGTTCCTGTAGATATAAAAGGATAAATATATAAAATTATATATATACTTAAGTCAGTTTTAGATTTAAGCACTTAAGTTCGGATCTGATGGGAGGCTGACAGAGACAATGAAGATAATTGCCTTCCTTCCAAGCCGCCGTGATTACCTGCTGATTGGTGGGGAGGGAGGAGCGGAAAGAGGGGATAAGAGGTTGCGTTTTCTACCTTAGTGGTCTATGGTGCATCGCTATAGCCTGTGCAAGGATACAGCTTTGTATCTAAAGATCTGCAAGTCTCAAGTAATCATAATTTATTAATTAGTTTGTATTAATTCAATCCCATAACGAATCTTAATTATATTAATTTAAAAATAATTTAATTCATCTGAAATGCCAGCCTATGCTGTCCTCTGTTGAACATAGGCCTTCTCTCTTGATCCCCGCCTTGAGCATTTTGACTCCTACCATTATTTGACAGAGGAAACACAAAACTCGGTTGCTAGTATTTAGGTACCACACTACTATTATCAAATCCAAAGTCTGAAACCAAAATGTATATGTAATTTTATCTGATAAAATTCGACTGTAATTTTTATATCACTTTGCCAGTTTTATAAAAAAACGTATGAATGAATCTGAATTTTCCTTATAATTTGCATTCCTGAACAATTGAAATTTGCCTGAAAATCCAATATGTTCACTGCACGTGTACGAGCAAGTGACACGTAATATGACATGTTGAGATTCCTTCAGAAAAATCAATTTTTGGTATCAATTTACATGGTATCATCAAAAAATATCCCTCGACCATCACACAATAACTCACAATAAATGAGTTTTTCTCAATTTCGGTCGATATGTGAATTTTGAGCTTGAGTTTAATGACGTCAGTGAATTATAAACTCATAATGCTAATGCTTTCAGGAAGCTTGAAACTGATATTTCACCTTTACAAACGCATTTCATAGTTGACCGAACTACGAGTAGTTAGTAAACGAAAGTCATTCCGTAGAATGCACTGATATCAGCATGATATAGCCCTTGCTGAATGGTACTGAAAACTTTGATAAACAATCTTTCGTCTCTTATTTTCGTTCGCTCATCGGACACGCATGTGTTATCATTTTTTAATGCCGTTAGGATGACTTGTTATTGCCACTTGCTGCGCTGGGTGTCACCGACTACGGCGCCTGGTGGCCAGTCAGTTGTGTGTCGACCGTGACGAGGTTGTATTATGGCCGGCCTGGCATATTATTCCGCTAGGGCCGGAAGTTTGTAAAGTTTATCATGAAAATACATGTGCTTCTGGAAAAGGCTGTGTGTTGTTCTTCTGCTCCTCATCCTGCCATCACGCAATTTAATAACTAACTTAGATAGGAGGATGTCAGTACTTATTCACAGTAAATCCTTAAATTAACTAATCATTGACATTTGTTGACAGATTATGACTTCTGATATTAGCATGTATCAAAAACTACATAATCAACGTGTGACATATCATCAAGTTGTGGTGATATGTGTACTTCATCACATAGCTTGATATGCAGTGATAAAATGTATTTAACCATTCTTATCGTGTCTTTCAAATATATTTACCGGATGATTACAATCTGATTACAGTTAACGTGTTGGAATTTCTGCTTTACCTGTTCGCAATCATTTCAATGATTACCATAATTATAATTGATTAAACAATAAACATGCTCACCGTTGCGAATTGCGGCAAATCCCAAGATGGCATCAGAGGGTCGCAAACAGAGATGATGTGCAAATCAGCACACGTCATTCAGCCTTGCATCGAGGAACAATTATTGAATCCAACACTGTAGACCATAATTGTATATGTTATTGAAGTAAATTATAAAACAGATTTACAAGCTTTAATATAACACACCTTTATGTTTGATTTGAAGCGATATTATTTTATAAACATGAAATATTAAAGTTTGAACGATTCTTGAATGATTTAACTTCTATGTTCCAGATAGGTACACCCGTGCTCGTAGCCATCCATTGTTTTTGATCCCAGTCGATGCTTGTGGAGCTTCAAGCACTCAATTTGCTACAACGGCAATGTCGCTCCTAAAAGGCCTACCAGCACACCTCGATCCTTTTCCTCTTTTGTCGATGGTATTGTTCTACTTGATCTCTGTGATCTTTGACACGTGTCATCTTCTTATTCTTTGTGTTATTTTTATTTTTTATTATTTTCTCTATTTATTGTATATTTATGTATACTCTATGTTTCTAAATATTTGTAAAAAATTGGAATTTTGATTCTGCATATAAATAAATAAAGTTAGTATTTCTTTCAATCCTTAGATTACTAATAATTATTTCACGAAAAGTATTATTTCATGTATCTTGAAAGACAAACTTTCATACTTATGTATTCTTACGGTGTGGCATATTTGTTTAGTTTATGGACATCACAAACTTCTGTCACATAAGTTTTATAGCTTCCATAACACTAGGTGCATTATATATAGATCACGTCGGTATTTCAACGATAAAGAACATCTTCTTCTATATAAAGGACAAATCCGACCTATCCTTGAATATGGCAGTCACCTTTGGATTCGAGTCCCAAAATACTTTTTAAGATTTATTGACTCAGTTCAAAGAAGAGCTATTCAGTTGATAAACAATGACACTCTTACATTAGATGTAGATTGCACGTAATATTGGTTCACCTAGTCTTTTCTACCGTTATTACCACGGTCGCTTTTCTTCGGAATAAATTCAGAATTAGTTCTTTAAAAAGAACCCACTCACAATCGACAAACTCATCTTACACTTTTCGAACATCCATACACGGTCAATGTGTGTCAACCAAGCACTAGCAGTTTCAAAAGTTCCTTCCTTAATGCCACCGGTAAGCAAGAATGCTCTTCCAGCGTCTGTATTTCCTCCTTCCTACAATCTGGATCTCTTCAAGAAACAGATAAATATACACTTGTAATCTGCCCAACCCACACACAAACAAGAACACAACACACGTTTCCCGCATGCAGCGTCCAGCCTCCCTGGCTGAACGTCATAGAGTGTACTGGTCTTGACCGGCTCTCATGCATGCGATTACATAAAAAAAACTTCACCTCATCTCATGTCAACTATGCGTCCCGGAGCTCCGTAGAATACACTATTCATAGTTCTCATCGGCCGTTTAGAATATCGAGAGCCCGGTAGTTCGTGTAGAACAGATAGATACGTATTCGTTTCTTTATTAATTTAGAATGAAAGGCAGGCTTTTCCGCTTTCTCACATCGCCACTCTTCACAATTTGAGTATTCAGTATTCCACGCAAGGATTTGTTTTTATAAGTAACAGACTTAATGAAACTTAACAAAACCTCTGTGAGAAGAAATGATGATATCTTATGTCCACTGATTAAGCTCCCATGGCACCTTGCACATAATTAACCAGGAATAATAGAATTTTATCGGGCAGGTATTTCGGCTCGCCTTGCCCAGCTATGCAGACTACCAAGGTGAATCGTATGGTTGAAAAATTGCAAATATTTGTTTCGCAAGTTGAATTAATCAGTCTCTAAATCAGGCGACTGACTCACCTAAGCTGTGATGCTGGAGTCTCGAGGAATCCTTCCCACGAGACTTGCACAGAGCCGCCTTCAGAAGAAGCTACCTGCTGAGTACTAATCATTGCCTTTTGACTTAATCGTTTGCTTATTCTAGAAATATCATTATTATAACTGTTGATATATCAACATAGAAAATGGTTATCCTAAGAGATAAAAGGAAATCTCATTTGTATATTGTTTCATATTCTCCTTTATCAGCCAACCCACCACACTACACACACGTAAGTGCATACGAAATAATTGGTTATCACAATATTCAGTCATGATCTATAAGAAAGCGACATGAGACTAGAAAGATAGTGTCTACAAAGACGTTGTCCAAGCATATTTTCTCTAAAATTTAGATAGCTGTTGGCATTTTTTGCTGCTTTAAGGGTTCGTTAACCATTGTTTATTCGTTACAAAAATGCCGACTATATAGCGCATGTATTGTCCCTATTTTTGTATAACTGTGAATCAAAACTGTATTGACATCACAAAAAACCAATGCAGCCTTGAAGAATACTTATTAGAGTAGAATACTGGGAGTACAATGCTTTGACTTTATGAGTAATGACAAGGTGAAAGAGTGGAAAAGAAAGCTTTTCGTACTCAGTCAAGGTATATCTGGCTGGTGCATGTACTTCAGATACCGTAGGAGTGCATAAACTCCTCTAGCTGGTGCTGTCCTGGCTTTCGGGAACTATATGAAGAATGTACTCGGCATACATGATAAAATGAGGCGAGGACAATGGCGGCTAGCAGAGCTTTATAGCTGCATTTGCTGACGATCATACGCTCCAGTTAAGAGAGTGGATATGACGATGATGAGTTTCATTGTTTATCTACGTGCTGCTCGTCGTTGAATCGTTTTGTTCAGGTCACGTTAGTTATTCTTCAGCAATTATTACACAATTTAACTGCAGTTTTCCCATACAGAATATGTTTATTTAAAAACTAAGGAACATCCTGTTTTTGAAGCGTGATGAGAGCACTCCTTGCGGTCAAGCCAATACTGAATCACCAGACAGTCGTGAGCCAATGTCCCTGGTATAGCAGCCGATATGCCCGGCTAGGATTAAAACACTCTGTACGTGATTGCCGATGACCAATACTCGGTATTATATTATTATACCTGAGCTCGCAAGTTGCCATATTAATTATAGACTGTGGGAAAATATGTATGGTGTATCATCACTTATTTTTAAGAATATTTTATTGCTTTATTATTATACCTTCATTTACATAGTATGTTTTATTTGACTGGTGGTGCATCCGTATAAACACTGAACCAGTGCATATAAAAGACCTTACTTTCAGTGCAGTGTAATTTTTTTTTGTACATAAGTTACGGAGAAATTATATATTTGCTGTTTACGTACATTATGCAATGTATAAAATGATTATTTTACTAAATTAAATTTTAAAAACTGTGTAGAACAAATATATTGCAAATTACGAATATTATTACATAAACGCTTTGATCAGTATGATATTTATTTGCTTTTTATAGATTGTATATTAATTTATCGATTTAGTAAAATACTCGTAGATTATAATATCAATAATCAGCGCCGGATCTATAGTTTGAATCTGCACGTGTCCGTTTCTTTTTCTGTGGTTATTTGATGAATAGTATCATATAATATATTTATTACGAATGTCCAAAAAGGTTTGAAAACGCTGCAAATTTCTATAAAGTATGATTTGTAATTTTATTTAGTTTAATTTAATTTTAATTTTATTTTTTTCCCTTACAGAAAAATTACAAGTTTGAACAACTCAATTCATTTGTGAAGTACAATAAGAATTAATCTTTTAATAAAAAAATACAATATATACAAATATAGGTACTTATAAAAGTAGATTAGAATATTGAAATAATAAAATAATATTCTAATAAAAAAATTAAAAAAAATCCATATAGGTACTTATGATTAAGTACTAAGAACCAAGTAATAAAGACAAGCAACAGAAGGTCCCAATGCTCGTCAAACAGACGACGCCAACAAATTATTCCTCCAAAGAAACTCGTGGTGTTCATGTCTGAATTGGGCCCCCCTTACGTGAAATATATCAACATACGAGGCGATTTGGTTAAACAGTCTTATCTATCCCAGGCACATTTTTTTTACAATAAAGCAATATAATTGAATTTGAAAGCACACTGTAAACGTGGTTCTCATTAGATCTCCGAAGTTAAAAACGGCTTAAAACTTTGATGTGTTGCTTACCGCGTGTCGTTTGTTGGGTTGAGCCAAGTCTAACGACCAAACTGTACCAACCTCGGAATCACAAAGCTAACCACCCGATCTCTAAATATTCTGATTAACAAGAATCACCTAAAAATATGCCAAGGATACTAGAGCTGCCGTCTCATCAAGTCTACGGGTTCTTACCTTGGAGGTTGTCAGAAGTCATATATTATGTTTCCATGAACAATTTCGGGTACAGAGATGTCTTGGGACAAAGCATAGATAATAGAAACTAACTGAATCGAGTGACGGCAATTCGCGGTGTGTATATGTTCCAGTTATGGAACGAATATGGCAAGAAAAAATGAATTTACATTTTGGTATATTGTTTCGTATGAGTATTTTTATTAGAAGATTATGCCGTGTCTACCAAACCAGTATTTTAAAATAACCTTGTCCTTTAATAACTAATAAGCACCCAACAGGTAAATGAAATATTTGCTTTAGATTCCGAGTCTCGTGTTCCAAGCACTATGTAAATAAATTTTATAATTCTTCACGAATCGTGACTGCCTCGGTAAATAATGAGTGTATTCAGTTTGAGAATTAGAATTCCCCTTCCGGGCAGATTACATAATATATAATCAAATATAAGACAATATAATATGTTATAGAAACGTAGGATTAATCACCTGATCTCCTAAATCAATGTCCCCACCACAGCAGCCTATAACACTTAGAGACAGTGTGCAATATCAGTATCAGTAGGTTATACTCTACTATAGTTCTTCTCTTTACAATATTCATTCATTTCAACACAACATGTGGCCATCACAAGCTGCCTCCAAAGAGTCCTGTCAAATACTTTTTATTGTCAACGATTTTTCTGAACAACTTTTTACATACTTTCCAAAAATAGCAAAATATGTAAATATTATAGATAAAAGTATATTTCAAGTCAGCATCCGTTAAGTGCGCACTAATTCCAACGATGTCCTTAACCCTTTAATTACGGCTCGGTTTGAATACAAATTATATTGTCAATTATAAAACTAGTATTTGAAGCATAAATGTACTTATCTGGTCTATTTTCATATATCACATTGGTTTTTGTATTCTTTAGCTATCAGATG
The DNA here is from genome assembly GCA_022606575.1 of Glossosoma conforme. Lineage (NCBI taxonomy): Eukaryota > Metazoa > Arthropoda > Insecta > Trichoptera > Glossosomatidae > Glossosoma > Glossosoma conforme. Next base: position 700,980 of record JAGTXR010000080.1, on the reverse strand, counting down.
ATGCATAAAAAACTATTCTTAATAAGTAGAGAAACGATATATCACGTTAACCAATGTCAACGGTCAGGGAATCTTATGACGGCATATGCCGACAACCGATGCGAAAAGGTTAATACAGTTCAACAGCAAGGACCATCAGAACTAAGCAGTATCTTAAAAAGGTTTTTCCAAGTAATGGCAGTGATTCCCAGATGACAACAAAGAAATTTAAGTGTATTGGGTTTGATGAAAAGAGACCTTTCATGTATGTTTTGTGAATTTCATATCCAAAAAACCAAGAATCTATTTTTTTTTTTTTATTATTTAATCATGTGGTATACCTCTTTGCGCATTATTTATGTCTACCATCTCACATAAGTTTCTTAATATTTGTTTTAAATAGACTAAAAATAACAAATATGATCGATTTTATTGACTCTTGGAATACCAAAACTCTTTTGCATGTAAAGGCCTGACATAATCATTGCCATTATCATTTGCTTACTGGCTATTTAATGATTATCTCGTCAATGAGTTAAAGATTGATTGTCGCGTGATGCAAGCGGGTGGGAATGACCTTCTTGTCGAACCGGACCGTGACCTCGACTGTCCATCCTGTCGCGGATCTCGTCCTCCTCCTCTTGTCCTCAGTCCTCCTGAGCGCCGCCACGTGAGAAGACACTCTGATCGTAAAAGTGCTTTATTGCCCAGCTTCGATATGGATGAATGAATGTTTCTAGATCACTACAGGGCCAGCTAAAACGTAATATTAATAAGAACAATATATTTTTCAAATGGAAAATCTTGGTGTAGGCCTTTGTTGAGTACATCGCTAGCACAAATGTATTGACAGTGGCACATGATAAAATACAGATTAATTACAAGGCTAGTTATTTAAATATTTGAAAATTTTATTGTCTTTGTGATACTTCTTGATAATCACAGAGATACAGACTCTCTAATCTATTTAAAAACTGACATTGCTATTAAAAGTAAGAAACTCTTAAATCATAATGACTTACAGCGTTGAAGAAGTCAATGGAAAAGATCAAAAAGACAGTATTGAAGATATCATGGAGGAATATTGTGTCAATAACATCTGAAGAAATACCAGAAGGAATTCGACTTCAAAAATACATTTAAAAAATATGGATAAAAATGGACATTCATAATGAAAGTAGAAGATGATGTAGTAGATTTCTAAAAGTATTTGAGTACTACTCCTTGCATATTTGTTTCTTCACTCAAATATACTGAATCATTTGAGAATGTTATCATTAAATGCTTGAATATCTCTCAAGTATTACACATACACAGCAACTACGCATCATTTACATATGCAGTATCTAACTTTATTCTTAATGTCAGCGACATCATATAAATTTAGCTCAATATCTGGCAACTCCAATGGTCTATCTGTTTTGTCAAAAAAAAACTCATGAAAAGAGTGGCTAGTCGGGTACAGAGCATCTCGTCTTCTACGCGTTAATTTAAAAAATGTGCACTCTGGGAAGTCTATTCGTTCTAACTCGGGAAGTGACAAGGTATATGTATATTTGAGAGCCTTTGTGATCGTGATTATCTACCATATGACATGACAAGATGTACACATTGACCTAGAACTGGTTTCAGTTTGAAAAACTGATTCTATGATGTTTAGTGAAGTTGATGCGGTTCTGTGTAGCGGATTGCTGGCGCTAGTCCTTGGTCAGACATCACGTCCGGTTTACAATCTCCTCTGCAGCGGATCTCAGCTGTCTCAGGCGGATCAGCGGCGATGGAGTCGAGGATAAGGGAATCAGGGACTGCTGCTGCAGAAGCTGCCCAGCCTCACACAGGACCAATTAGATTGATTTATCAGCGGAAGAAGAAGAATGTCCCGAGATAAAAACGTGAACTGTTGAGGAGTGATGGTGATCTAAGCCACAGTATATTCAATAATTGTCTCATTTATTAGCTCGCTGTGACAAGCATCGTGATTTTTTCCTATTTTTTTTAAATATTGGTTTATCCTGAAAATAACATATTAGCAATATTAGTCATGTGAGTTATGTCTCATTTTTAATTGACTTTATAATTGTGTTCAATAATACAATATTACTTGACAAACGGCAATAATATAATTTAAGCAGTTCTTTTTAGATCATTCAAGTTAAGCACATTTAGGTTACCGCTTTTCGTTGGTTGGGCTTCCTCTTGGTCCAAATGGTCCATGTTCCCGTGAGACAAGTTCTAAAGGTCTAGATTATTTGGACCTAAAAGTCGGCTTAAATCAACTATTATAATAAAATATTAAAAAGTAGTATTTTCATATATAGGTTGTTTTTATTACTATTTTAATTTTATTTTACAGATAGCAAGACAATTGTAAAAATTTATTCAGTTAAAAATACATTGTTATTACATTAAGTAAACTTAAAGGGAAGTGTATTTATGGGTATGTAATTGTTATTATAAGATGTAATTATCAAGTAATTTTGTTTGATAAATATTCGTATTATTGAAAAGTTTCATAAAATGGATTATTTAAATATTATTTTATTGTGTATTTAATCATGTGACATGGATTTCCTTTGAAGTACTTAGATTTTTAGATTAAAAGGAAGGTAGAACAAAATAAACATTTCCCTGCTAAGTGATGCCTAACATCAATCTTAGGGTATCTGAATATAATATCATAATACTTAAGTTCCGGAACACTTTTGATTGGAACGAGGGGATTGGGAAATCTGAGCAAATAATGTATTGGAGATTCTCTCCACGTAGATATCCTAAGAAGGTGCTCTCAGAGTATCTGCTTTTAAGTTTAAAAAAATATATTAAAGTTTAAATGCTAGAAGAAATCTTTACCAATTCTTAGAATAATGGGGTTAAGATGGTTTAACTTTGTGAAGAATGACGAAGTGAGGGAATGTACACTGCAACATTCCATTCAATGTAAGGTACTCCACAATCTACTAATACTATACTAATTAACTTTTAATAGCTTATTATAAAATGTATACTTAATACTAACATCCTCCTCTCTTTCAAAAAAAGTCATCATTCAGTCGCGTGAGGGCATGATTAGGAGGAGGTTAATAACACACAGATTTTTTCAGAAGAACATTGACATATTTTTATGATAAACTTTACAAACTTATGGCCCAACCTAGTCACAGCATTCAGGCTGAGATACAATACAATATGCTCTCGCCGAAGGGCGGCACACGACTGGCGCGCCCGTGATGAGCTGCCGCACAGCGACACCATTGACGATCTATGTAAGTAGTTCAAAGTGCCAATATGGCGGACACATTTATGTACGTCAAGCGAACAGAAATAAGAGACGAAGGATTGTACATCGAGGTTTTCGGTACCACTCAGCAAGGGCTATATCATGCTGATGTCAATACATAGTAAAGTAACGTGAATATATTTTTAGAACAGAAAAAAAAAATCTAAGTTATGAACTATTTCAAAAGTATTGAGGAAATTCTTGACCTTTTGGAGTAATTATATGATGGGGAGAAACTTATTATGTGCTTTACACTAGTTATTAAAACAACAACAAAAACAAGCAAATATCTGTGCAATAGATAGTCACGTGACATCCTCGCATCAAGTGTATTCTACGATTGGAAGTGTCAGAGATTAGTGGGCTGTTGTCGCTTCGCTGGCTGCATCTTCAGCATTTATTGGAAGTCGAGGATCTCAGCTAGTGGAGCGGATAAGTGCCGTGGACTTCATGTCAAGCTGGAGACTTGAGACTGGTGGATCACCTGCACAAGTAACATGGAAGGGGAAAATCTGGCTATCAAAGCAGCACAACTCAAACCTTGTGAAATACCCGTATTTATGTATATATAAATACACAAATCGATCCGCTATTCTTTAGTCTAGTTTTAATGTTTCGTAAAAGTATGAAAACGGGACAGTCGGGCTCATTATGCAATCTTCTTTACTAAACGATAATCATTGACCGACTAAATATTTTTCTGATACTATAGCAGTCTATACAAGTTTGCAGCTATAGTATCTAGCTATAGGTTCTTGGCCTGGAGGCGCCCGGAAACCATCTTTGTTCCCATGTGGATAACTGGAAATACATGTGTTCTGGGGCAAGGTATAATCTGAACTTACAGAATTGAAAAAATGGTGACATCAGCATGATGTAGCCCTTGCTGATTGTTACCGAAAACCTCGATATACAATCTTTCATCTCTTATTTCTGTTCGCTCTTCATACATTTATGTGTCCGCCATATTTGGACTAGTTATATACACCACCGCGGTGGCACAGGTGTGACAGACCTTCACGCCAGTTGTGTACCGCCCGTCGGCGAGAGCATATTGTATTGTGGCTCGACCTAACGCTGTTACTAGGTCGAGCCCTAAATTTTTAAAGTTTATCATGAATATGTCAATGTGCTTCCGAAAAAGTCTGTGTTATCAATCTGCTCTCCTGCCATCTCGCGACGGAATAACACCATTTGAAAGAAAGGAGTATGTTATCGTCGTTTTGCGGGGTCCATGTGCTCCAAATATGGAGCGAATATTGTAAAATAAAATTAAAATCTTTGAACCATGGACATAATTTTGATGTCTGTAATGTGCGCCAATTTGAAAGATTTTTGTAGCTTATTATAAGCAAAATAACACAAGAATGTCATTTTCCCGACATAAGAGCCCTTCGAAAAAAAGTTTATATAATTCAGGAATACTTTTTAAAAATTATTTTTAAAATTATTTGGTACTCATACACAATAATGCAACAAAAAATCGCTGTAATTTGTGAATGATGTTTAAACGTCTGGTCATATTTTATTGATATTTGTAAATCAATATTTAACTTGCAAAATTTTGTTATTTTTAATATGGAAAACGTATAAAATCCATAGATGAGTTTTTTCCAACCGTATGTAGTTATTTTACTTTGTTTACGTAAAAAAAATACTAACGTTGTATTAATACAATTGTTGTGGTAAGTCAATAAGTAGGTTTAGAGACAAAAAGCAAAACATCCGAATTGGAGGTAGACAGTAGCCCAATAATAACAATTATTAGAGAAACAGTTAGAGAAAATAAATGATGAAAAAATATGATCACTTGTGATCGTACCAGGTCAACGTTATTCAATCTCATTTCAATGTAGAGACTATTACTGAAAAAATATTTGTTCATATTTTCGATTTCATCAGTCTTTTTTGCGATACAACCTCACAAAGCCTCCTTGATGGATACAGTTCAATGAAGTAAAAAGTAACTTAATTTAAAAAAAAAAAAACAGTCTCGTAGCTCATAACTAAGCGTATGAAACCAATAAACCCACGAGACCATATAAGTTTCATACATTATTTTCGTCGGTATACACTCGTACTGTCTTCGGTTTGAATCTTTACATCAACCGTTTGTCGGTGAAAAATTATTAAACAAAAAAAATATAAAATGCTGTTAATTTGTATGTTTATACATTTATTGTACATAAATAGTCTTTTAATGATGGCAAATAATTTAAGAAATATATTTTTACTGTTGTTATGAGTTTAGTTCTTGACTTCTGATGCAGTTGGTGTTTTTTGCTGGGTACGATTATCGGAGGCGGCAATACGGAGCCAACCGCAACTGCCCAGCCGGCACGTCCCGACTATGGGAACTCCACAGACATGGGCTTCCATTGAGGAGGACAGCAGATCCAAGATACCAGGTCAATCATCCAATATCCGTTCTCCAGCTGCAGCATAGAAGAGCAAAGATGGAACCTCCTCGGTAACAGATTTTCTAGTGGTACACAAAAAAAGATGGGAGTAGCATCCACCATAGTTCCAAATGAACTTATCTGGAAAGCTGATAAAATGATTTGGATTTCAGTGAGAAAGTTCAGTCGTATAGAATGACATCCCCCGTTTAATTAAGGCAACTCCATGTCGATAGGATCGTTATTGGGACGCGTGGTGAAGAGATGAGGAGCAGGTCACCAACACAAAAACTTTTACGTTTATTTAAAATAAAATATTGACAAACTTCGGTATTCTGCCCGGGTTCATACAACGAATGACCCTGTACCCTACGATGCCCGGGCAGAAAGTGATTCGGTAGTAGTCACGGTCGTTACGCCAAACGCCCTTCGTGGCCAACTAGCGACAAAAAATTGCGAAAATGTCTTATGTTACTAACATGTTTATTTTTGAACTCGTTCGTTGGCATTGCCCGATATTAAGATTTAGGTAGTGAAAGGCTCTATAGCGTAAACCATCAGAAGCGTGGACCGGTTGGCTATGTCGACCTCATCGCTACGGAATCTAAACTACCATGCCTTTTCTGTATACGCGGCGACCTTCGGCGAAGAAGTCAAGAAGTCCAAATTTTAACGTCTGAACTACTAACTTTTACATCCACGTTTGGTGTTGCTCACCAAAGCCCGTTACTTGTATAACGAGAAATTACTCTGAAAACAATGCCTTGTTAAGTGCTCCAGGTACAAGGCGACCGGCTCGGGGCCTTAGGCCACAAAAAAACATGTTTATTTATGCGTGTCCGATGAGCGAACAAAAATAAGATACGAAAGATCGTATATTGAGGCTTTTCGGGAGCAGCATGCAAGGGATATATCTAGCTGATATTAAGAAAATAGGGACTATTAAACCCGTCACATTGTACGAGAAGTAAATATGCTTAAACTCCAGTTTATGTTTTAGTATTAAACTCAGCATGTTCACAGCAGAGAAGCTGAATACTTTGTAATAAACGAATTTGTGTCAAAGCCCCACTTTACAGCCTTAATGGCGGCCTGTAAACTTTTTGTCACTGAAACAATACAAAACGTATCCGCTCATAATAATTCAATGAGTGAGAACTTTTTGCTCGTTTGCAACTGCGGCAACCAAGAGTCAGTATATCTTTCTTCTTCAAAGTTAAACTCACTGAAGAATGTAACGATCTATTCTAATGTTTTGTTCATCTTCCATTTCTGACCCATGTTGATAACAGTGACTATTTTATTAATTAACTTATAGTGAGGGTCAAAAAATCCAATATAAGGTTCATCAATTACCGTATATCAGAAATATTTTATATGTGTAAAAGAATATGTTTATAGGTTCTTGATTGGTAAAAGAATACTGATAACAATGACTGTCAAAAAATAATCTTATTAAACAAGTTAGAAGGAATAGGAATGTCATTAAATATACAATTTTCAATGAACAATTTGCGTCCTTAAATGGTTACTAAGAGAATATCGGATAGTAATGTATATACAAAAGCATATCAATACTTCATAAAAATAGCATTAAAAATGCTAGACGTTATAAAACCACCTGATGAGGTTTTTCAACACCTTCTGACGGTATTATTCTGCATGTGTGTACATTGAAAAATTAAACAAATTGTTGGTTACCCTAGTTTCAGCGAAACAATGAGCGTTTCAAGTAACATTTATTAGAAGGTAAAACGAATCAAATTTCAACCAAGACGTTTCGTTTAAAAAAGTCACCTCGATAGTTTATGAGCTGCACCTATTGCAGTGCTTTCCCAAGTTGCAGTTTGTAAATATCAACAGTTTTTTTTTCAGGATAACCACTGATGTTATGCAAATTAGGATGCAAATCAAATGATGAATGGGTCATTGCTTGTTGCTTAAAGCATATAATTGGTTAAGTTAAGACACTTAAGAATTAAATACTCTAGGTTTTGGTTACGTCGGGATAATCAGTTTGAACCCTATCCCTCAAACTGCGTAGAGTTTATCTGTGGCGGGAACAAGGCAATGATAAAAACACCTAACAGAACAGTGTGGCGGCAATTTGTGGTGATAGGATATTCTAAATATGTGAGGAATACGAACGATAAGAAAACCGATGGCATCCTGTAAAATATTGATAATCTCATTATCAAAGCCTCAAATACAATGAATATGGCTAAACTTTGCATTTAGATAATAATACAGATGAAAAGTTATGATTACGTGCTTTTTGAATAAGTGGTTGACACAAGAAAGCATTCATAATTAAAAACTACCTTTCTGCAACATATTTGGCTCTCATCCTGAATGACTTACGACTACACACTATTGTGTAGAACTGGAGCTAAAGAGTTAAAGCTGCTTTAAAATGAGCTTGACAGCTTAGATGTAAAGTGTTTATGAAGACTATATACACCAAACGCGTAGATGAAAAATATATATGTTAAATCATGCAAAATAGCATTAAATGTAGATCGTACGCAGCTGCTTTTAGAATCTCTGTACTTGTAAGAACATACGAGTAGATGACAAAAAACTAACAGACCGGTCAAAAAAGTGGTCCTATAATGTTTTGGGTTGTAAAGCAAATGGAGGGATCATGTATCTGTCTCAGGTTAATTGGCTAACAAACACCTGAGTGGTGTAGATCCATATCATGGAGTCTTGGCGATCGATTTGATGACAGGACAAATGCAGCTCGTGAGTGTGGGACCAACGCCTACTGACTATCGAAGGATAGATCCTTGAAGGAAAGGACTTAAGGAGGGTTCATACCAAAATTAAACTTATGTTTTTTTTAAGCTTCTGGGAACAAATACATATACGAGTATTATGTAGACTCTATTATCAAGGAAACCATGCTATGACCTGATAAAATAATACCATAATGTATATTTTTTTAGTCGCGGAAACATTGTTTATTCAGTCAATTTTATCATTATATATACTTAAAACTCTGTTCTTCCAAATATTCTTAAGCGTTTGTGTATACATTATCACATCCCTAAAAATACCTATTATTCCATATATTATATAAGTAGACACTACGATCAATGGAATGTACACATAGACTAATATTTACATCGAATCCATATACCAGTAGATGTTTTACCATAATGTTGTCAACCTTTTTTTACTTTCTAAATCTCTTCAAGAAGTTTATTAACCCTTTCTTTACGGCTCGGTGGAATACAAATGATACTGTCAATGCGGTGTGAATTTTTCAAACCATTTTTTTTTGCTTAAAACTAGTATTTGATGCATCAATGTACTTATCTGACTTATTTTTATATATCACTTATCTATATTATATCCTTTAGCTATCAGATGATGCATAAAAAAACTATTCTATTTAACAAACGTTTATTATGTAACTCCATACATGCCTTGGCATTGACACATGTGGCTTACAGAAAAATCGCTCCTGTAACGAAATCTTAAGATATTTATTTACATGCTTTGCAGATTCTTATAAAAAATAGATGTAGGTTGATATAGGGAATGACTGTTTGTGTGAATGGACAGTGTCTATGCTAGTTGGTGTTATATAGTCTTATTTTATGCTATTTATTTTTAATTATATTATTGTTTTAGTAAATAATAATTATATTGACTTATAAGGATACTATGGTGTGTGTACATTTCACGCATCATCAGCCCTTCAAGACTCTAATTTATATTACTATACATTCAACGCGTTGATCAGTGCGAACTTCTAACTATGTCTTTCATCTCTGAATAAAATGTAGTGTCCAGAATAAAATCTAAGAGACAAAATGTTCCCGTTTGGATACACAGGAACAGAGATTGATGGTTTGATGTTGTTCAATGCGTAAATATTTTACGCCCTAAGTTGAGTATATAAAAACACGTCCCACACAAAAATAAGAGACAAATTGCTTTAAAAGATATATAATACCAGTCATTGTTTTGAACTAAATTCAGACAAACGTATCCATTTCCTTAACTTTTTTCAGAATATATTGAAGCACTTTTGCTGTCTTTCACTACACTACAACGTTTTCCACTTTTTAAATTTTAAATGACAGATATTTCTCAAATACAAAATGTCTAACATTCTATATATTAGAAAAATATAGACAAATGAGGATTATTTATTTTTTCATTGGCGCATTATACTAAGCTTCTCCCGCTTATGGATTATTCCAGAACAATATTTACACTTATCATTAGTCTATGTGACAATTTGCCTTTCTTGACCATTACGTATGGCTTGATAATGGATTACTTCAGAATATTATTATTACCTACTTCAAGTTTATGTGACAAATCGTCGCTCTAAAGTTCTCCGTATGTAATGGATTGCTCCAGCAAAATAAACTAATGCTTATACACTACACTATGTTTTGGTCCAACAAATATTTAGTATACCCTTCGCATCAGTCTTCGGCATATGCCGTCAAAGATTCCCCGACCGTTGACATATGTTGACGTGATATATCGTTTTGCTACTTTCAGTACTCATTGTGACGTCTACGGTAGGAAATTTGAAGTGCAGTCATTCCCTTTATCTACCTATATGTATTTTTTATAGGAATCTGTAAAGCATATAAATAAATATCGTTAGGTTTCGTCACAGGAGCGATTTTTCTGTAAACCACATGTGTCAATGCCACCACACGTATAGAGTTACATAATTAACGTTTGTTAAATATAATAGTTTTTAAGCATCATCTGATAGCTAAAGGATAGAATAACCAATGTGATATATGAAAATAGGTCAGATAAGTACATTTATGCTGCGAATACTAGTTTTAAGCAAAAAAAATGGTTTGAAAATTTCACGCCGGATTGACAGTAAAATTTGTATTCCACCGAGCCGTAACGAAAGGTTAAATACACTGTGAAATAATTTGTATTACAAACTGTTGATGTAAACTGATCAAGATGAACAGCAAAAGTGTATTGTAACCATTTCGTTAGTTTTATGGCATTCAACAAGAACAACTAGACTTGTAAGTTTATAAAGGTGGAAGTTTTAAATAAAAAAAAGTAATTAATTATTTTATTGGAATAATATGTTGTATTTCATTTAATTTCAAGAAAACCATGTATTTTAAAATGTATAAAAATAAAACGACAAAAACACAGTATGCACAAATGGAACCAAACGTTTTGTAAGAAGAACGAATCAAAAGTATGACGAACAGTTTCAATCCAACTCTTTTTAAACTGAAAAAATGCATCACTCACTATTCGACATTAAGGTATATTTATTCAGTGTAACGCGATATGTATTGGTATTTACTTTCCCTATGTCTAGTTTTTTTTGTTAATAACTGCAATGCCAGACAAGTAATATGTTTCATATATCATTGACAAATGATATTTTAATAACGTATCAAAAAACATTAAACTCGTATTTCGATTTGCTTTTTTAACGCTTCACCAGATTAAATTCAAATAAAGTAAAGTAAGTGAAATCAATTGGCAGTAAATTAAATTAATAGACAGTAGACTAAATAAATTGGCAGCATACACTATTCATCAGATTCAGTATTGTTAAAAAATTGTGTAAGATGAATGAATAATTAACCCATAAAATGGAAACCTTAGCTAATCTATTATTAATTACCATTCATTGATTATTTCCTGCAAATTTATTATATTTTCTACTACGGATTGATATTTTTAAAAATATAATTTAATAATTTTAACTGTCAAATGATTATTTTTTAATAACCTTAACTAACCTTTTTTTTTTTTTTTGTTGGACTCTACCGGCTAAAACCCCTCCTCTTCGGCTGCCACCCGGCTACTTGTTAACCTATTAGTGATTACCTTTCATTAATTGATTTCTGACAATTTATCTTGGCTTTTTGTGATTCCATCTCTAATTGTTGCTAGGCTTTAAGAACAGCTCGTTCTTCATCCCATGCTCCGTTCTGCGTCATCTGTATTAGCGTCGCAGTGATGACACTGTTCTTCCTTCCCTAAATTAAAACAGAAATCTGCCTGGTTAATTTGAATTAAATTGTGTGTCCAATGCCTCCCAACGACTTTGCCATTCGATGGTAGCTTTTTGGCGTCGGCTCGATTTGTGCCCTTATACGTAGCTGCCCTTTCTTTGGCCAGTAGATCGATGGGTGGTATGCCAGTGATGGCGAGTATTGCGTAACCGTTCTGTATAAATTACTCTTGCCAATTTAACAGTTCTGTCCATCAGGGGCCCCATAAAGGACCACCTATTGCATTTTCGTATGTTTGGCATCAGTCTTGCGAGCTAATTTTGCTGCCGCTTCTGTGTGCCTGGCGAAGTTGAGTTTGTCATCTATAATGACTCTATTTTATAAACGTTGTGGCTCATTGAGATTTGCGGTCTAATTTGCGACGTCGAGAATAGCACTGCCTCCGTTTTTGTGCTGCCAGTTCGAGGCTGAAGTCAGCGAGCCAATCTGTGATGCCTGCCAGCTTGCATGGCAGCAGACCCAATTGTGCTGATTGATTTGGCGGTGACGAGCAAAGCCACATCGTCTGCAAAAGCCACTATCAGCGCTCCTGCAGGTAGGGGCAGTTTCAGCAGGCTGTCATACATAATATTCCAGAGCGACGGGCCAAGTACTGTATAACCTTAACTAACCATTATTTACCTTATAACCTAACCTACTATTAATTACCTTTCATTAATTGATTTATGACAATTTATTATTTCAATAATTATTAAGTTTAATTTTGAGTTTGCTTTTTGCCTTTTAATTGAATTAAATAGTGCCAAAAAGAATTGCTCTTATAAAAGAAATGTTATTAATGTTGTAGTTTAATTATAAATTAAATTAAACAGTTCTGTTCTTCCAAAAGACTATTGCATGTAATATGTAATTATACTTGGTCGAGTAAAAGTTTATAAATCTGCTTCTTAAATGATTCATATTGTGTGAATGAGGATACACAGATGCCAGCATCTGCGTATAAGATTGGCCATTATTTATTATACAAACTACTTTTTTTTTAAAGCTAGTCGATTAAGTTTAAGAGGTATTTTGGGGCTCCAACCAAGGTAAGGTATTCAAAAACAGTGCGGATTTGTCCTTTATATAAAAGGTTTATGTTAAAGAAATACCGACGTGCTCTATTGGTCACATATAGTTTTTTTGATGTTAGACCAGACTCGAAATATTTAACTTCATCTGAGGTTGACTTAGCTTTGTGGTAGCGGCTCATGATGACTATATGCTCCAGCTAGGGGTACGGATATGGTTATGATGATGATGATGAGGTTAATAGACCCCAAGAATGTTGATGGAGTATACGAATGGTGGTGGAGGAATATTAAATTAGTATTCTATGAACGTGACCCCATACTTTTGGAATGAAAGGTGAATAAAAAGAACAGTAGTAAAAAGTCAAGTGAGTTTTCCATTTTATTGTTGGAACATGTTCCATAGTTTACAACTATTTACTGTCCAACATATTAATTCCATTAAAATATATTTATTGCGTCGCATTGGAATAGTTCTAACTGCATCGTTTTGACGTATATATTTCGTGTCGGAAACAACAGGGTCAGATCCTGTCTGCCCAGAAGTGGGCGACGTCGATGGCGTTTCTTCTGGTCATCATCAGGTCTTCCTGGGTGCAGCTATTCGGGCACAGCGCACACTCCAGAAGGTGTGGCAGGGTCTGCTCCACGCCGCAGTCACATTCAGTCGGTTCGCTGTAAAACTGCCAGGCTTTCATTTGTGTCCTCGTCTTGCATACTCCGGTCCGTTTTGACGTAAAATTACGAGTATATTTAAATACGAAAGTTTGTTTTACTTAAGATGCCCGTAATAGGTCATTGTAAGCATATTAAACAAAATTGGACGCAGTCCAAAGCATGAATTTGTCACCACCTCTTACTGACCTCCTGTCGTTGTTTGGGTAAGTCTTTATTAAGAGCTTTGGGCTAATCATATAAGAAAACCTAATAATTACTTTTAAATGGTGATTATCAAACATCCAAATATGCCTTGGTTCACTTAAAATCCTCCCATTCATATTTTACATAAATTATCATCTTAGTTTATATTGAATAGGACGTGAATTTATCCTTGTTGTTTAAATACTCAGGGATTAAAAGATTTTTTTATGGCGCTTTTAATGACAGAATATACTAATTTAATTTAGTTTCAAACCCTAGTTGCCCCTGTGGCGTCCCCTTCCAGACCTTAGAGCACATTTTCTGGGACTGTCATTTCGTCTTGTTAGAAAGAGGAGTCCTTTTCGATGCAGTTCGAGAGAATACCCTCGGTCCTATCGGGCATGCAGACTTTGTGGCCACTAAAAAAAAAATTCCACGAATTTACCATTTTTGCTCGTATTTTCGGTGAGAGAATCTATCTTCCATCTCCATCTCTTTACAACTCGTGAATGCGATTCTAATCTCTTTCACGGGTTCTTTCTTTTAGCACTTCTGTACAGTGGCCAAGGGGAATCCCACTGAACTTATCAGTTGCTAACTGATCATAATCTGAATTAGCGCATCATCAAGGATACTTTACTGTCCTTCGGTGTAAGGCGGGTAAAGTCCAGCATATGAACGAGACACTACATTGCGGTATTGAAAATAAAATTGACATGTCTTACTTTGGCTTCGTAGACCGCAATATTGGCTACTGCATTTTAAAGGTATGTGTGTATTTTAAGCGCTGCTCTATTAGAACCTTTTCAAAATATATTAAATAGCATAGACTGCGCCATTTTGAATGACAGATATTTATGACGTTTCATTTTTCGATTTGGAAAACCGCCTTAATGGCGATACGATAGCTGTTAATTTTACGACCGAATTAACATAATCTGTCGAATATTATACGGCCCGTCAGTTAGCATAGCGCATTATTGAATTAATATTAGTCTTTATTAATATTTGTATTCGAATGGCAACACTCGATGGGAGTCCTATGACACGTTAACACGATCATAATCGCTTTTATGATCACCATCTATTAACGTACGGAATTTGTGGGAGCAACAGCGTATGGGCATATTTAAGAATTAATATCTTAATTGAAATGTTTCCGTTTCAAATTTAAATATGCATTCGAAGACTCATTTGGAATTTCGTGGATTTAATTTCAAGAAACAGATGAATGCGTTTGTTTCATTTTAACTGCGTTTGCATCTCGCAGCAATATTCGACCAAACAAAGTGTCGCATATACAGCGCCAGTATTATTCCTATTATTTCATATGCCTGAGAATCATGGAATCTCTTAAAAACAGTGAAATATTAGTTTTCAAAACAGAATACTGGGTGTATGATGGTTTGACTTTATTAGGAACGACGAGTAGAGAAGTGGACAAGGTGACTTCCTATACTACAACCAGTGAAGAAAAAGGTGAATATTGTTAGGACTTTTCTTTAAATGCCACAAGAGAGCAAAAACTAATGATGACTTATCTTTATACCTCGCATTTTTTCCGTTTTTCATTCCGAACACAATTCAAATAATTTACTTAGAGAAGCTCTTGAAGACAGCTGATATGGGATGAGGTGAGGTTCATTGCGTCTGATATAGCTCTGTGGCGGCAGTTTTTGACGACAATATGAACCAGCTAGGAAATGGTTTTGAAATGATGATGGTATTAAGAGTAATTCAGGGTTGGAATGTCAATGAAGAATACTTTTACACCCACGTTTGGTGTTGCTCAACAAAGTCCATTACTTGTTCAATAAGAAAGTTCTCTGTAAACAATGCCTTGGTAAGTGCTCCCAAGGAGCGCAGGTACAAGGCGACCGGCCCGGGGGCCTATGGCCACAAAAAAAAAAAAAAATGAAGAATAGTTAGATTAGTTAGTTACAAGTGTTATATAATATTATAGGCCTAGAAGTTGCATACAAAAATAAGTTAATACCCCAGATTTTCACCCATAAATATACCTGTCATATCGCATCAATTATACTACGTGGTAGATGAAAGTTATCCCGTTCCTGATTATTGTAAAAATTATGCTGCTTTTTTGGCATTTACAATATATTTAAAAAACAAGAGCCTTCAAACGAATTTCTAAGCCTATTGATTGTTGTTACAATTCAGCATCCTTCTGTTTTGCTTTTTAAAGAGGAATTAACAAAATATCTGCTTGACATAAAAGAAACGTATAAAAAGCTGACATTTGAAATTAAGAACTAAACGTTTTTAATGCGTTTTAATTAAACTCCAATCTGTATTCAAAACGAGGTAACAAATTAATATGGATATTTTCGGATAAATTACGTCAGGGATATAAGAAAATATAAGAACCCGAGCCCAGAATCTAAGGTCTGATGTCTCCCAAGAGATAGTACTAATTGATGGGACACCCAAACTGTGGTCCCTTTCATCGTTTTTTGATTTGGATCCCAAACTCTTGGAATGCTGGCTCTTTTTATTACCGACTTTAATCACTGGACCACTGAGCAATATAATATATAACTTAAATCTAATAGTATTTTTAAAAAATAAAATTATTTTTATACATTTTTTTCATATGACCAATGAAAAATGAATTTAAAATTATACGCATGAAATAAAAAGTCCTGCTAATCGTCGTAGTTAAGTTCTGTTTCGTCTGTCAATTCAAACTATCGTACCCCCAACAATCACTTGTTATAAAATGGCATTATATATCTGCATTAGTTTTAGCAGGGTGCTTAGATTCGCAGTATAAGCATTGCTTTATATTGATGATTGTTGCGAATCCCAGATAATAACAATATTAGACACGATTCTTGCCAATAAACCAACCAATATAATCTTAAATTAACATACATAATAAACATTTCATAAAGTAAATAAATATCATAAGAAGTTTATTAATTATGATTCATGATAACCAAACTTATTATAAATTTAAAAAATGATTAAAAAGTATCTATAAGAGACTAACTAGAATCCTATAAAAACGGGTAATGTTAGATCACTGTAGCTAAACAACATTGACTGCAAACCTTAAATTAACCTGTCCTTGCCCGCTAGTAATTTAATCTCCTTAAATAATCTCATTAGCACATCACCCAAACAAGATTTTCTATATTTAATTTGAGTTTCATTTCAAATATTGAATATTTCAATATTCTTTGCTTTGTTTTAATATAGTCCACATTAAGCGATAACCCAAAGAATGCTTTGGATACTACAAAACCATCTCTTCAAGATATCGTTTAGAACCATATATGTTCCCAAATAAATCTCCAGAGCTTTCATGAGACAAAGTAAATGGCAAATAGCAGCTGACATAACTGAGAGTCTGAATTTTATGACTATTATATGCTCCAGATTTGAAACGGATATGGGATAAGAAAAAGTGAATGCTTTTAATATTAATGAAAAATAATTTGTAATTTGTGTAAATGCAGTGACATGTTGTTTAGTAAGCGTGTGGGTAAGTGCTTTGATATTTGTTCTCGAGGATATTTTATTCAGCACTGATTAATGTCCTGCACGGCTGAAGCGACTCGGACAAATCCTCCAAAGCCTGGAATTTCAGGCTAAGACCAGTGAGTGTAGCCGCTGTAGGCTGCAGCCTTCACATATTTGTCTACCGACCGAGCAAACAGTTTGGGAAAGGCATCCAACATACTATACAACTGGAATGCACCAACGCAACAGTGTGAGTATAATCAAAAATATACGAGTATATCTATGTATTCGTTATCTCGAAGAGATTCAAAACATATATGTCACATTGTATTTCATAATCTATTTTTAGCATTGGTATATACAGCGCATGTATCGTCTCATTTCTTCTTTACGGCTGCAAATCTTGGCATCTCACCAAAAGCCAATGAAACCGTATAATTGTTTTTGAAAACAGAAGCCTGCGTATAATACTGAGAGTACGATGGTTTCACTTTGAGGTGAGGTTAAGTGACTGCACTATGGAAGGCAACCTAGTCCGGTGGACATATTACAGTCAGTCAAGAGAAAAAGGTGCATCTGGTTTGGACATGTACTTCGGATGCTGCAGAATAGTATAAACTACATCTGACTTTTCTTCATGTCCCAGGGTTTCTTACTGTATTGGGAGGCCATCAAGAATTTGCGTAGAATGTATTCGAAGGAGGCAGAGCTGATATGAGATGAGGCGAGAACCATGGCGAATAACAGAGCTTAATATGCCTAGTTAGGTAAGCGGACACGTGATGATGATGATTAGGTGAAATGGTCATAACCTTGAAAGCATAGAGCTAATCATCCCATCTCCTTAAGAAAATCTGATTGACAAAACATCCAAATTTCGCTACGCATACTTAAGCAGCTGTTTCCTTAAATTTACAAGCTTTTGCCGTAGAAGTTTTTGTAAGCTTTATATAATCCTGGGTAAATATTTCAACGCTACAACAGCAATGCAAAACGTTCTTTGAAACAATTATACGCAATGTTATTGGGTTGTTTTTGTTTGAAAAATGGAAAATGTGGCATTTTAAAATAAATTTTTAAATCTAAAAAATATATATCAAGTATATATATTCTTAGTATACAATTCTATATGAATCACAGAGAGAATGCTAAATGTTTTAACAAACAATATTAATTTGATTATAAAAATCTCGTTTGAACTTTGTCCAAAGGCTTTATTCCTGCGGAGGCTTCGTCGCCTTTGTCTGAACATCAGAGATTTATCTTCTATGTTAGCCGACGAGTATAAACAAGAGTTAAATCAGTCGATTTTCATACGAAATGCCGCCGGTTCGATATCGGGCAAAATTTTCTAAATAAACACAACTAATTATCAATATACATATTTTTATTATTTAATTCCTAGCGAGTAATGTGAGGCTGTAAAATGCTTGATTACGCTTTTTATTCGATATGTTTAATAGACGAAAGCGTGAAACAGCATCTTTTTCTAGAAAATTTCTTTACAATAATTCCCAACCGTACTCTTATTTTCTTATACCACTTTCATAATGCCGAAGATTGTGACTATCATCGAATCAAGAATTTCACATGGAAACTCTAAAGTTGCTTTACATATAGTCTTCTTTAATTATAAAATATGTTATACTACTTTTTTCAATAGGGAAACTATTGTATTCGTATTGGACTATCATTAAATATTTGATAATCAAGTAAACGACATAGTTTTTTTTTTATATTAATACATAAGCTTACCACAAAATATCTGATTTTTTTGCGCTAATAATGATATTTTACATACTCGAAGAACGCAGCAACTTTATGGTTTCTCATATTTAAAGAATAAAACATGGAAAACTTTGTTTGAAACCACTGAATCAACACAATGGTTTAATACAAAGTTTTACTTGTTTTATTCCTTAAAAGGGGTTTTTTTTAATCATACTATTTTGAATTATTTATCTTTTATCCATGAAGTATTAAATACATAATTTTGGAGTCATCTTACGTAGCGTTGTCAATGCTTCTCTAGTATAAAAACTAGTTGCACTGAGTTCATTATATGTGAATAGAACACAGTTACGTGATCTTCATTATTAGATTCTTCTAACAAGTATGATTTTCTCAAAACAGTCCGTATCGTTTGACAGTTTTCAGGCATTAGTGACACTAGTTAAAGAAATTACAAAGGATATAATTTTATCAATTTTTGGTGGGGTACTCTCATATGTGCGCTTAAATAAAAAATAAAATAAAAGACGAGATTTAAAGGCTGTGTCTCCCATTCAGGCCTCGCCGGTGGCTGCCTTTATGGACAGTAAAGCTCCGGGCACTAAACTTTTATGAGCTTTTGATTGATAAATACAACGTATGTCAACACCGAGAGCCCACCTTTTATATTATTGGACTATAAAATTATAACAGGTAGGGTTACCCGGAATTAACTTTATTAAAATCTTTACAGGTAAATGTGAGCATATTTAATCTGCGGTTTTGAGATCATAAAATTCGTATTGTTTATTTTTATTACTGAATTTATTATTGAATACAGTATGTTATGGCTATTTGATGATTTGTGCGTTGAAAGTGTTTTTTTTTCTCTTTTACTTACTTGTTGTTGTAAGAACTCCTAACATCGAAGTGACTGAAACCTGTTCCATATAAATAGGTCCCAATCTCAACGATATTATCGTAATAATGGAATGAAAGACAAATTGGAAGTGCACTTATTTTAAGTAAGTTAATTTTTGCCTCCATCTATGATCCTTCTTAGTTGTTAATTTGGAGCAAATCACTGCCACAACTTTCCTTAAAATCTTCAACAGATCCCAGGTTCATATCCAAAAAAATTAACTTCATCCTTAGGTGTACATATAAGTTTAAAGTCATTAAGACTTAATGCCATTTTAGACATTGTAATAAAATTTAAATAAATTAATGCAAATTAAAATCCCAAACACACCTGCAATATTAGATAGCGGTATCTCAAAACGATCTAAACCACGAAATAAAATATTTTACAGACCGAAATTCGCAAAACAATCTGCAAAAGAATTCCAGCCGGTGGGAATAAAAACATAGCGATGTCGTTGATGAAGGTATAGTGAAAATTCATGGGTTCCGTAGTATGCATTTAAAATTTATTCGAGTATCGGTATAATTATAAGTATCCGTATAAACAAGTCAACCTACCTGTATGTCAGTTGATACTTTTTGGCAACTAATTATTTTGTATGTATTTAAGTCAATCAATGGCCAGTAAATATTTATGAAATGATCAGTAATAAATACATTAAAAGATCAGTATAAATTAATTAATTGGCAGTAAAAAAATATAAATTAGGTTTAAAAAAAATTGGGAGTAAATATTTCAAGAATGGTAATCAATAGTAAGTAACGTTAGGTTTTCATTTTATGTGCTTATTATTCATAAAAAATATACATTAATTTGCATGTTACGACTATCTACTCCCTATCTGTCACGCTAAAACACTTGCCATTTATTTTAAAAAACCTCATAATTTAATTTGAATATCGACCGTTTTACACTTATAACTGGCATTATTAAATATATTACTGACATTTTAATTTTACAACTGATTACATTCGTTCTCTCACAGTGGATACTGTCAATGTATTTAATCTACTGCCTGTTTATCTAATTTACTGCCAATCCAATTAATTTACTATCTAAACCTTAAATTAGTAACTGAACAAATAAATACAGGCCATACTGCTTTATTAAAATTATAACGCTTAATAAATGTCATTAATTTTTCTAGTTTATAAAGTTACCTAAAATATGTCTTGGATACCACCTATTCAATAAAGATGCTGTTTCTAATTAACTCTAATGTACCTGAAACCATAACTGCTTTCCGACGGCCTCCAGGGACGAATCCCGGGGTTTTGAAGAGAACTGTCATATTCGTAGCATGGTAATTTTTTTAGCCAGAGTCTTATGAAGATCGGATTATTAGCTTTACGCTTCCAACGCTTACGATGCGTTGATCATTCGCTTTAACCCTTTACGTGCGAAATAAGATTTCATAAAAAGTCACGAAATAAGTCAATTTGTCAATAAAAAATAAAGTTGAATATTTAAGGACGATTTTTTTTATGTGTTTTGATTGGTCAGTGCTGCATTTATATTCACCTTCAGAATTAAATTAAATAAATTCATTATTATTTTTAAAAAAGGGCAAATTTGAAACATGTGTAGAATGACCCACAACTCAATACTTATCGTAAAAAAAAATTTGACGAAGGAATGTCGGAATACGAAACAAAATTATATTCAATATAGTATTCGGACAAATCCGCATCTCGCACTGAAGCGACGTGTTTTTTTCAGGGCGTAAGATAAATCCGCACCTCGCACTTGAGAGCAGTGCAAGTTGGTGCGGATATATCCGCACCTCGTACGTAAAGGGAACTCCCCTACCCAATGCGCGTTACTACTACAATTTTAGTAAATAATATTTTCGATACTTACATCTAATTGATCAATAAGTACGGCAAGGTTAATCATCGCATTGTTTTCTCGATTGTTTCCGCTTGGAATGGTGTGATTGAATATTTGTTTATCCATCTGTATGTGGGTGAATAATGATCACATCAGCGGGGTGAAGTTGGCCGCACTACAGAACTTATCGCAGGAATCTTGCGCAACTTTACGATTGTCTCAATGCCCACGCCAAATATTTCTCTACTTTGGGCAAACGCGGGACAGAGTCAACCAACCTTATTCAATTCAAATTAAATTCGAATCAGAGAATATGATAATCTTCGTAACTTCACATGATAGAAAAATTGATTCGTATTACGATTTTTTTCGTTTTATTGTTAATAGTCGGATATGCTGCAACTTTATTCTACGTTATCGGAGACACAGGTTGCATTCATTTTTTGTGCACTAATTTATAATTAATAACATTTTCACTATCCGATTAATTGCATGTATTTTTACTATTTTTCTCTTTAATTAGCAGTGTACTTTTAATTTATTCTATATTTATTCACACTTTCTGCCACAGCAGCAATATTCTCGGGTGTACGCACTGTTTTTGGCTTTTCACGCTTTGGTTTATCGATGAGGATGCCAGTTTCTTTCACTTTTTTCACAAGATAACGAACATACGGAGCTGACGGTGATTCTCTTCTTCCAAAATCCGTACGCAATTTTCGCACACATTCTGCAACATTTCCATGATTTTCAAAGTAATGTCGCAATATTTCCCAGCGTTGTTCAAGCGTATACACAACCATATTCGTTCAGCGGAAGGATAAAACTAATTATTTGTCAAATCAGACATGAGCTTCAAATAAGCACTGTTAAAATTCATGGCGGAAATTAAATAAGCACTAGTTTATTTTTAGAAAAAAAACAGGATAGTTTTGCATAATGTAAATGAAATAGTTACAAACTTATTGTTTCATATTGCGGAACATTTTCTGGAGTAAATAATTGTTAACTATTATGAATACCGACAGACGATGGTGGAAAATCTCTTCTATGGATTCTACGATGCTTGCCATTTTACATATGGCCTTACTCTATTTCAGAACCGGTAAGGTAAAGAGAAGTTTCCTGATCAATTCTATCATCATCGTCATCGTCATCTTCATCTTTCTTAACCTTTCACAATCCTCCGGGTATGGTATTCAACCTTATTATGCTACTTTCCAGATCTCGTTGTGGATGTTTAGCTTTCGCGCCAGATTTTATGTAGCTTCATGAAGGTCGGATACTTAGTGGTATCTTGTCAGTTGCTATGCTCACCACTCTTCAGAACACTTTCTTAAATCGTAATATTTCTAGCAACAACAGGACATCGTTAGAGCGGTTCTCTTTAGATCATCAAAGTTAAGTAACATTGGGTACAGACCGAAACGTGGATGAGTCACCGCCTGTTGCTAATCTCGTGTCGCTGGTTAGGTCAAGCCGATCCTTATTATCAAACGGTATAGTCTCTTGAACGTTCTCATAGAACGACATCCTCGACGCCCCCAGCCTCTTTTTTTCAGAATTTCTTATTCTGTCTCGCATTATCAGTAATGCTTTAAGTCGGACAGTCTTCATCGCAGCATTCATTGTAAGATTTTATGAAAAGAGGCTGCATTATAGATTCGAAACTATTGGTAAGCCCTGATATAGATGATGGAAGTTGTATCCAGATAACAGAAGTGTCTTGCGGAGTGTTTTTGTGGGTTTTTAGTTTTGATCTGACTGAGCTCGGAGCAAGAGTCGGAGGTCACCGGCCGCCCACGCCCCTTCAAAACATTATTTATTGCAGACGTATCATTTGTAATGATCACGCGGAGGGACTACAATCGATTTGATATGACCTGATAAAGATCTTTTCATTTTCCATTGTCCAAGTCTGGCGGATCACCAAATGATTAGTAACAAACAAACATGGATCTCTGTGTCATTTCCGCTCTCAATGTCAAACATATCATTACCAACATTTGTCAGTATTATTTGATATTGATGATATTAACTTACTTGCAATATTTGCGATAGGTAGAATTCGTATAACTACGATTTTAATGAAATTATTGTACATTTTTGAAGCAAAAAACTCCGTTCTATGGTATTTAATAAATACGTTATCTCGGTGTTAATTTATAGCGCAGAAACTTGGAATCTAACAACAAGTCTTACCCATAAAATAAATGTCATCTAAACGTTCCATATAGAGATTCGTCCTGGGTTTGTTTTCAAAAGATATAATCTGAAACGAGAATATCCGAAGAAAAACTCGAATAGTTAACGCTACCGAAAGAATAGGTAAATTTTAGTGGCAACGGACAACACATATCTGTTGAAGATAACAATGTGGAAGAAAAGTGCTCGAGAACTGACCAACAGAGTGTTGGCCTAGTTGGCTAGCGGAAAGATCCTGGATGCGGAAGCCGGAAGATTGAGAGGGATGCAGACTCATGTGAGGCATACATCCAAAATTGAACTGTCACATGCTGATGATGATAATGAACCCACTAACGTTCAAAAAAGAAGACGCTTATAAGTTGTTGTTAGTTAAATGGTTTCCTCATAAATATATATATAATCGTGTCGGAAACAAAAAGGTCAGATCCTGTCTGCCCAGAAGTGGGTGACGTCGATGGCGTTACTACCGGCCATCATCAGGTCTTCCTGGCCGCAGCTACTCGGACACAGCGCACACTCCAGAAAGTGTGACAGGGTCTGCTCCACACCGCAGTCACATTCAGTCAGTCTGCTGTAAAACTTTCAGCTTTCATTTGTGTCCTCTTCTTGCATACTCCGGTCTGAAGTCTGTTAAGGGACCTTCATATATTCCACCCCTGGTCGTGTCCATAACTCATTGAAACATAATCCGTAGATAATAAGATATGGTAAGGTACATGAAAATTCATATACTAGTATGAACTTATAATCACAGTATATATATTTAAACAGCCATAGCATCTTTAGAAACAACTGTAATAACAATCATATCACTCTAAAACTCGCTCCGTTGAATCTAGGTAACACAGAAAACTAAAGCAAAAAAAAACAACAAAACATTTTCAGTTTTTTTTTCTTAAATACATTTTTTGCGCAATCATCATGCAAAACGGTCGCAAATCTCGCCGCCAAGCTGTCTGCAGAGAAGATTATCTCACGATGGTCCATCTTCGCAAATCTCGGCTAAATGTTAGCTCTCTTATCACTTCCGATGGGCGGGTAAAAAGCTAGACTGACATGCTACGAGCAGCAGGAATGGAGTGAATATTCAAACATATTTTTTAAATTTTTGCGGTAAGAGTCTTATTAATATTTTTGAAATTCTTATAACAGTATACTTGTTACGTGTTTGTTATGTATCCGTTTAATCACATTTTAAGCACGGTTCATAATAGATAACTGAAGTTATCCAACTTTTAATACGGATGAAACTCGGATGTGTTAGCGCCTGTTGTTTACCATGTTCGGTTGGTTAATTTAAGCCACCCTGGTCTAGGCTTCTGAAGCGTCAGGCTAGACATTATATCTTCTTAAAAAAATCACATAAATAAATCACAAATAATATGCATTGCATACTACACCTACTGTCTGATCAAGTCTCCGGGCTTCTGCGCTGGAGGTCTGTGGTTACCATACATATTCTCAAATGCATTATTTTGTATGCAGAGACGTCAACAATAGCTATTGACAGAATTGTGTGGTGGAAGCTTCTGGCGACCATATGCTCCAGATGTGGGAAAATTAAATGATCCGACCAAAAATTGCCGTCACTTATTTCAATAGTTGCCATTATTCACACGTTTCTCAAGATATTTTGAAGTCTCGAATTCTACACCTAGAGTCTATTTGAAATAAATTGGTCAGTATTTGTTATACATGATATTGTATACTTACAACATTGTAAGATTTATATATTTTGATGGGCGCTCGCTTCAAAATATATTTTTTAAGCAAAATAAAACTAAACAAATTGAAACATTCACACAAATTCACAACAAACATCATCTTACGACATTTTTTCTCAGCAATATCGGAGAAAAATACTGAGAGCTGACCCCAGATGATGGAAATGGCGAGGATAAAGAAGAAGAATATTGGAGAAAAATAAACGGCAGACGCAGAGATTCCACGAACTTTTTCAATGATCGTTCACTTCTTTATGAGTACCTAGTGCTGGTCTATTTGCAATGTTATAAAATTGTTAAATTTGTAATAAAATAAATCTTTAAATAAAAGGGAAGTGTGACCGATGAGATATTCTCTCAGCCGTCCGATAGCATCCTCCTGGATGAGTTTACACAAAAAGTCTCATTACTATAGTCCGGTAATCACCTGCTATTGCGGACATTGTGGGGCATCCAAACAGACTGCAGGGTCCACAGGTGTGAGCCGCGCATATCAATCATCCAGCCATTTAAGGTTAGAGAGCAATTAAAGCCTGTTATGTGCTGACGCTTTCGGCAAAGGAACTAAACGCAGTATCCGGGAATAATAAAATATGTGTCGATATTGTCACTGTCGAAGATATTCTAATGTAGAATGTAACGCGGCAGTCAAAATCAAAATTATGTTAAAATTTAAAGTTTATTATTGTATGGCGTAAAGCACAAATTCGTACGACGGTATTTTAAAATTAAAATTACGCCACCGCTCTACAACACAATCAATTTAATTAAAATAATCCGATAATTCCCTAAAGAGCGTTAAAGCCACATACATTTATTGATACAAATGGTCAAAACCATCAAATTAATTATAAGATTTTATTTTTAAGAATTTGTTTGACAGATTACCCAATATATTTCTCGCTTACTACAGCTGCTGTTTTAAGTCTCGAACATTGGGGGTCGTCTGGAGCCTTACATGTTCTCACGTTGAATTTTGGGTTCAGATATGTCTTGGAACATGGTATTAACCATACTAACTCTCGTATGTAGAGCCATTTCTTGACAGAAGTTAAAAGAGACATATATTAAGGTAACAAACCTTTAATAGCTACTTTCATTTAGAATGATCGATTTTTCAATTCAGAAAGATCAAAGATTCCTCTCTTTTGATCATAAATTATCAAGCGTTTGCGTAGATTTGAGAAAACCTCAGCCTTCGACTCACTTTTCACTTGTCTTTTGATATTTAAACAGAACGTCTGTGCAAACGGGTGTTCAGTTAGTTACTTTAAGTCAAGGCATACGGGCTTAACTGAGTGGCAGCAATTTGTGTGCCAGATATGGAAAGTTTTAGGGTATGGAAAAACGTAATGTTTAACCACTTTACTCCAAGGTATTTTTTTTAAGAAGTTAAATATATTATTATTCGGGTTAGGCGCTTATGTATTTGTGGTGTGCATTAAACGATTAACGGTCTCGATCATTACAGGTGTAATGATGTTGGATGGAATCCGTAATGAATGCGGCCACCTAGGCGGGCCATTCATTTGGTTCATTAATTGTTTTTGTGCTTTTGGTCCAGATCGAGGTGTGAGAGACGTCACAAAGTTAGCCGAAGCTGCCGTCAGACAAAGAGGTGGGAAATGCGACAACCTGCCTACAATTTAATTCAAATATATATTGTAATGCTTGGGAAGACGAGAAAGTAATTATAAAATTAATTTTAATTTAAAATATACCTACTAAAAAATATTCAGTTTTTGTTTTATTGTTTTTTAATATTTATTTAGTTTATGTATTATAAAACTATTATAAGGGTGAAATTGAGATGAAGGTAGACCTAGATATTTCATGTACTTTGAATATCTAGAGAGAACATAAACTATAAAAGCCTTTTCTACTTCTCTCGACCATGGGCTGAAATGGGGTGAGACAGAGCTCTGTGGCGACTACGTGATTGTGATCCAGTTAGGGGAGCTAAAATGCAATGTTTGTAAGAGCAATCAAACCGTCACTTAAAATATTTTTTCAGTAACGGATTATGGTTTATTGATAAACTATGGCCTACGCCATTGGTTGTTAAAGTTACAAATTACGCAGGTTCATAAAAAAGGGCCACGTATGTTTTACGCAACAATGGACAACGTTATGATTAATAAAAATCTCTAGATAGGCTAATATTTAGGCAGCAAAAAATAACAAATATGGAAAAGGTTGTTTGTCATATCTCAAATTTAAATAAAACTATATTTGTAATTATAATGTGACCATTTCATTCAAATGACATTAAAAAATAATCTTAGTTCTAAATCATCTTTCTACCAAATACTTAATCTACTCGAATAGTCGTGATGATAAAAGAGAGAGAATTTAAATTTGACTATTATTTTTATATTATTTAATTAATTGACAAAATAATTTTTTTTATAACCTAATATAAAATTATAAGCTTTAATGACAACTTAAGCAAAAAGTTTAATTGAAATGAACGCTTAAGAATTTGCCGTAAATTTACATTGCGAAAGCTTAAACTTACCGTCATGGAAAAGCTTTGAGCTGAAAGCTCGGTGCACTCGAGCACTACCTAAAACTATGCTTACAAAGTCAGCATAATATAATATTAAGTAAATTTCAAATTTATATTTTTATATTTATTTGAAGTTTGGCAATATCCCTTATTTTTGACTATTGATCCATTAAAAATTGAACTAATGACGGTTGATTCCTAAAAGTTTATCCCTCAGTATTTTTGTCCTAAATTCCTTGGATACCAAATTCCCGATGCAAGATTTTGTTGCTGCAAACCAATCCAACGGATTCACACTACGAAAAAGACCAAATTCCCAAAAAGTACATTAAGAGTATAATTTCTTTTTCCACTTAAAATCCACTATTTAAGTTAATTGATTTTCAATCACTTTTAATACAGTGTGTATTATTTAAATAAATCTTCCATGCAATTAAACTGGTAAGTTAAGGGGCGTTAAAGGATCAAACATCATGATCAGACAGATACTGGTGTTATCTCCACAAAATAATAGGGATCTCTTCACGAAACAAATCAATATATACTTCCATTAACATAGAACATAATTTACGCAGTTCTATGACGTTCTACTAAGGCAGCTAGAGAGCTGCCCTATTAGAACCTCATAGAACCTAGTAGTTTTCAACCAAATTTTCTCTTCTAAATGAACATGCTTATTACATTCAATCCATACATATTCACAAAAATTAATATAAGTATTAAATAATTTTGGTCGCAATATTTGTGATTGGAATTATTTTAATCTCTTTCCAGGGTCTTTCTAATTAAAAATTACACACTGGATTTACAATTTTTTTATTTATGATATAAACGAGCCGATCATTAAAAAAACATCAATATTCAGACATTTTTTGTATTTTACAGTAATGAGAAAATTGTGCATTATCATCACAATTTTTTACTCTGACAATGAGAATAATATCATTTACATTAATTGACCGCAAAACTGAACATTTAATCACGGCTTGGCGGTGGTTTTGCGGTTTAATTAAATTTATAGTTTATGGGCTACTTTGCGTTTTCATGACGCGCTCTCGCCGCAAACTTTGCAGACGGCTTTGTTAATGAAAGCTTCCTCAGGGGGAGCCCTCCACAGGGCGGCGGCACAGTCTATGGGAGGAACTAACAACCATTCTGATTCACTATCACTCCTTCAAAACATTTAATTTCTCTGCTTATTTACAAATAAAGATATCACTATAACTGTCAATTATTTTCAGCCTAATTACGAGTATATGTACTGATTTTTCAGCCATAATGGGATGGGCAGCATTTGGAAAACTAAAGTTCATTTTTAAAGCGAAAATTCCGCAATGCCTTAAAACTAAGGCGCTTAACCAATGCATCCTCCCTGTATTAACTTATGGCGCCGAGACGTGGAATCTGACAGCAAGTCTTACCCATAAAATAAAAGTCACCCAGCGTGCTATGGAGAGATCCATGCTCGGAGTGTCACTAAAAGATAGAATCCGAAACGAGGAAATACGCAGAAGTACTCAAGTAGTGGGATGCTACCCAACGATTAGGCACACTCAAGTGGCAATGGGCAGGACATATCTGTCGAAGAGACGACGGTCGATGGGGAAGAAAAGTATTGGAATGACGCCCAAGAACTGGCAAACGAAGCATTGGCCGACCCCCTACAAGATGGACTGACGATATAAGAAGAATAGCGGGAGTGACCTGGATGCGGAAGGCGGAGGATCGAAGAGGATGGAGACTCATGCGGGAGGCCTACGTTCAACAGTGGATGGACACAGGCTGATGACGATGATGATGAAGATGATCTCCAGGTTGGCCGAAATATGTAATCAGTTAAAATAAATGTGAATCAAAAATAAATATTTTTAATTGATTGATTTTTTAATTAAAATTAATTTAAAATTTTAATTATACAGTTTAACCTTTCAGTTGCTAACCTTAATTTTATTGTGAGTACATTGACAGTAAAACGTTTCGATTGTTTTGAGAAATAAAGATGAGAAGGAGATTATTTTTGAATTTAATTATTAATTTACTTTTTATACTTTATTAAATTCCTATAGTTAATATAATCAATTAAATAGTATGCATTAATTAGAGCCGACCCCTGATGATGGGAAATGGTGAGGCTAAATAAGACTATATTGAATTCCTATAGTTTGTCAAAAGACGATGGAATGACGATTGTACTTACTTTGGAAAACATTCTTCAGAATAAACCAACTACTTTTTTTTTATTTAGGTTTGCCAACAATACAATACAATTTGCATCTCAACAATGGTAACTAATCATACAAAATATTTTTCAAACTGGCAAACACAACATGTATGAAAAAATAGTTATTACCTTACATTACAGCTCTTGAACAGCTATTGCTGTTCTAAAAGATTATCAGGAACATGGAATGTACTCATTAGAGCTGTCATGAAATGAGGCGATGATTTTTGCGGCTTGACGATAATGTGCTCTCTAGTTAAGGGATAAGTCTTAAAATTATAAATGTGTAGGCAAATGGACGCAAAGGTTTATGATCACTCGTCTATTATATGGCAGTCTACAAGTCTACGGTCTGGGGGCTGTATAATACCGCAGTGTATAATGAGCTTTTAACTTCCTCCTCCGCCAAACTAAAGGAATAAATTCCGCCAAAGCTCGCAGACGTATAAATTAAATAAACGCACGGAAGCGCTCGGTGATATACGGGGCAATGTAACTGCTAATTGATTTTAATTAATTGAGTAATTATGCAAGAGCTTTAGTTTTACTTTGAGCTTTTTGAAAACGTGTTTATGCACACCGTAAGCAGAATTTTCTTGCTTAGCTGTGAATTAATATGATACGAGACGCTTTGAGATGAAACACTTATTAACCATGTGAGAAATGCGATAGCAGTCAATAGGACCCTATATGTGTATAAGGTAGGATTTGCCAAGAGTTTTCCAGTTTTTAACGAGTTTTCCTGACGAACTATTGAAAATGATTGGACACTTGACAGATGTCAGAATGGCTGTGAAATTTTATTTTTGTGGAAAGACTTATACTGTGTACTGTAATTTGTATGTTTATCGGTTATTTAATTTTAATTGTTTCAGTACTTAAAATTAGAATTATGGCCTGTATTTATTTCTTCAGAAACTAATTCAAGGTTTGTGGCAGTAAGTTTAATCAATTGGCAGTCAATAAAATTAATCGTCAGTATCCACTTTTTCATTATAAATGTGGTCATTATAATGTAATAAAATTAAAATAGCAGCAATACTCGTCTATTCTATATTCGTTAAAATTTATGTAAAATGAATGAAACCTATAATATGAAATCCGTAAAATTGAAACCTAGCCTAACCTATTATTTAATTACCATTCATTAATTATTTCCTGCCATTTTTTTATTTTTCTTCTGCCGATTGATATTTTCCTACCGCCAGAGGATTATTTTTTACTTTAAAGGTATTGATAACTGACCATTTACTTATTAATTGAATTAAATAGTGCCAAAAAAAATAGTTGCCAAATATTATTACATATACACTCGCTCTACGTTGACCTCTCCAAAAAAGTTATGAGAATATAAGCATAATTTTTGTTATTATTTTGTTTTTGGGTTTTGCTAGGCATGGACCATTTGGACTTAATAAACGGCACACCCCAAACAATAACAGGCGGTGAGACATCAATTTTCTGGTATTCGTCTAATGTTTCTTTACTTGTGATTGTACAAGAACCACGCTTATAATGCGCTTTTCTTGTTGCTATCCATACGTACCGGCGAACGCAAAAATGTTCAATAAGCAGATCGAAAGGACTAACAATGAATGAAGAAATATGAAAAATTAAATATTATAATCAGCATTAAATCAGTGCGATGCTTTCTCTCAAGTAAGTCGCATTGTTTCTGAAGAATGTGCATATTTATGCAGCACTTTTATCGTCGCGCGACATTCTCTCCCAGCGCGCCGTGCTCTGCCCGGCATGTATGCGCGCTGGATGGCATTTCACGACCAAGCAAAACTATTCAAGAATACGATTGACCCCATTATAAGGAATCTCTAATAAAGAAATGCATTTTAAAGGGAGAATCAGTTTAATTTTTTATTTTTGATCTGGCACAAATTGCATGGCAGAACAAAACAAGAAGTCAACAGACGCATACATCAAGCAAGGCTAGCGTTCAATAAATAAACGAAAATTCTTGAGTCATAAAATATTAATTTAAAGCTCCGCCAAAACATTTGATTGGAGCATCTTGATGTATGTGGTGCTTATCTTTAAGTGATAAAAGAAGACTAGAGGTCTTTGAGATGTGGTCTTACAGATGAATTCTCGGAATTTCCTGGAGAGACCACGTCACGAACAATGAAGATCTCAGCATAATTAAGGAAGATATGCACCTAGTAAGAACCATCTCAGAGAGGCGAGCCCGATGGATCGGTCACATCATGCGCCACGATGGTCTTCTTCACGACATTGTGGAAGGGATGGTTGAGGGTAGAAACTGCAGAGGGCGTCCTAGACGGGAGTATTTGCAGCAAGTGTTAGAGGACATGAGCTAAAGAGGATTGCAGAGGGTCGAAAAGAGTGGAGATCGAGATGCAAGATTTTGTTGCTGCAAACCAATCCACCGGATTGATACTACGAAGACGAAATTGCAATAAATGTCAGTTGTATGCAATCCTCGAATCTTCTTTAATCAACTCGAAACTTTAACGAATAGATTTTACAAATAGTTCTCGGTGGTTTTTCAGGACAGTCATATAAAAGAAAATGAATTAATATACAATAAATATTATAACATATAAAGAATCCTTAACATAAAAATAAATTTACAGAGAAAATAACAAATGTCAACTGCTTAGTTGCTTGTATCGTCTTATGTCAAATTGAAGACTTGACACAATTTGTTTTTTACGTTTAGATCCTGAAGTCTTTTCAGGACAATGATATGAAATTAATGCAGTAGTAGAAGTTCTTCTGCGTAATTCCAGAGTGTCCCACCTAAATTCTTACGTGTCTTGTTGGAATGCAGAGTGGCCGAATGCCTTGTCGGTCTAATGTCGATATTCCTCACAAAATCAAACCATCGTACATCCGTTTTCGGTACCTATTATAGCCTAACCTGTTAACCGGGCAAGACGTAAGAATACATCAAATGTAAACAATATCGGGTGTAGGTAGGACATTTAATACGTCCTTACAATATATGTTGGGCCCTGGAAAGGGCGGGACGTATATTTTCGTCAAAAAAAAAAAAAAATTGCTCATCTTAAATGCATTGTATATGCAATTTCTATGTGCGAGTATTTCATACAAAAAAATTTAGAGGTCATTTGAATCTATTTGTTTGTAATTTTGTATTTTCCGTTGTTCTGTATACATTAATAAACAAAAAAATATATATTGAAAAGTCTTTTCATTTAATTTAATAATGAATAAAAAAATTAAAAATATGAAATTACATTTCCACTGGGTGTGTATTAATACATCCTACTGAAAGAGTTCGTATCCGCTGTACCTGTATGTTGCAAAATTAAATAGGCGCTTTCCCGGTTAACAGTTAAAATGAGTTTTGTACAAAACAACATAACTTAGTTGCACTTAAAAATTGTACTAAAGATTATTTTTAATATAAAATTTGTAAGCTCTTTCATTTTAGTTGCTTTGAATTTGATCCCTCACCCGTAAAATGCCAATTACAAAATGCCATCAAAATTGGTAGTAGATGCTCAATGTATGCCGTCCATGAACTAGAAATTTCCGAAATCCCAACGTATGAAATGATGTTGACCTGAGTTTCGAACTTATTTATCCTTGGTACTAATCTTTTTTAACGATGCATAAGATGTAGAAAATTGATTTTTGCAAATTGCATACACGAAGTGACTAAATAAAAATATAATATAAGTGTCATTACCAGCGCACGTTTTTCGACAATATATTTGATGTAATTCAATAACAAGGAACTTTTACAACCAAGCAGCAATGAATTGCAGCTTAATTGTGACGGTTCTGACTTGAGAAGACCATTTTTCAGGAATGTCATTCTAAAAAATGGCAAATACTCTTAGATTGGTTCTGGTATTCCATCATTCAATACGCCATAACCAAAATATAGCTGATTTCCTGCACATGTTTTTTTTTTTATTAAAAAAGAAAGTATTGTTGTTACACCACAGGATATGTCCCTGATGTCAGTAGTCGTGTAATTGGCAGCCAATTGAATAATCAGCAGCGAGTGTCGATCTGCCGATATGTTTTTACTCCGACGAGTCGCCCGTGGGAAATATCGGCATCTCTCGCCGCCTGCCGATAAACCATATTTTATTTATATTCACAATAACCGGCGACAGGGTTTATTATTTTTATTGCGGAACTCTCCGTTTGCCGCTTTCGCTATAACGGTGTGATAATCAGTGTCCGCCGCCACTCGTAGCGCTTGTAGTGTGCCGTTCACGTACAATACATTATTGATGGGAAAATGTATTTTCATTAACGATTCGTAATGGAACACTTTGGAATTTAAAACCCTTCAAATGTCTTATATAAAAATGTATGTAAAGTGAAGCAAAGTGGTTTAATGATATTTTTGCTTACAAAATATTTGATCAAATTCTGTATTTTTATAACAGGTGTCATGTACGAGTATGTTCAGGACACATTTAGAAAACATTTTGTAGAAGATATTTTGTAATTCAGTTACTGAAAATGCATTTAAAAATAAATTATTTATTCTCGTATTTCATTATTTATTTATTCATGTAATCAATTATATATTAAGTATTCTTCTTCTTATTCTTCTTATTCTTCTTCTTCTTCTTCTTCTTCTTCTTCTTGTTCATCTTCTTCTTCTTCTTCGTATCAATCCGGTGGATTGGTTTGCAGCAACAGAATCTTGCATCTCGATCTCCATTACTCTCGGTCCTCCGCAACCCTTTTCAGCTCAGCATAAGCGCTACAATTCATGTCCTCGAACACTTGCTGCAAATACTCCCGTCTAGGGCGCCCTCTACAGTTTCTACCATCAAGTCTACTCTAATCAAATTGGTTGAAGAGATAATATGCCTTAATTAAATTAATTACAATAGGTATTTAAGTGTGAATTTATTAATTAACTTAAATTATTACAATACAATTTTCATTAATATATAATATACAATAATCGTTTGTAATAATTTACCATAATAATTTACTTTTTTTTATTTAATTTTATTTTATATCACACTATAACCTCAACAACAACCGAGAGGAATTTTGTTTTCATTTCATCGTGATTTTGTTTATCATCTGTTATAGCTGCGTTTAATAAAAAATAATGCACCTATTTTTAGAATGTTTATTTATAAAATGATTGATTTCAGACAAATACCAAAAGGATTCCAAGTAGACTAAAATATGGCACTTTACTGTTTCAACTATGAATCCTACTTCACACAATCTCGATATTTACTGAGATTAGTGGAAATCTAACCCAGAACTTTTCGCATAACAGACTAGCACTCTTACTCCTAGCTACTAGTTACATGCCTGTTATCACAACCTCCGTGCTGTAGTCTTTCTCAGAGCTGGTGGAACTCTTGTAGCTGTCTGTCGGCAGAGCGGACCAACAGTTGATTCAGATATGTGAACAGAATAGTCAATGAGGCAAAATATATAACTGTTGCAATGGCGTAACATAAAACATCAATATTACCACAAACGGCTTATCTAAATTATGATATTTAGATTTCTCAAGTAGTTTCAAGTGATAATGGTTTTCCGTCATTGATCCACTGGGTTCATCTCTCAGTTTTTTTATTGGGCGCCTTCCTCCTTTGATTCTACTTTGAACTAATTATTCGCTATGTGGTATGAATACAAAATAACTATTTTATTTCTGTAGCATATTTAGGTTTTTATAATATTGACACATAAAATTTCTTATACCTGTAGGGTTATTTGGGTTGAGTCGCCCTATAAGAATAAAGTTTCAGGTTTTAGTTTCATTGAAATGCGGATTAACAAACACTCAACCCTTTCATTACGGCTTGGTTTGAATACAAATTATACTGTCAATTATAAAACTAGTATTTGAATCATAAATGTACTTATCTGGTCTATTTTCATTTATCACAATGGTTCTTGTATCTTTTAGCTATCAGATGATGCATAAAAAACTCTTCTAAGAAAGTAGCAAAACGATATATCACGTCAAACGATGTCAACGGTTGGGGAATCTTATGACGGCATATGCCGACAACCGATGCAAAAGGGTTAAGTATACCCCATATATTATAGCTGACATCCCTTCAAGTTTCACGTTTCTCACCTTGTAGATCATCAAAACTAAGTATAATCCCAGGTAGACCTCCAGGTGCAGAGATGTCTTAAGCCAAACCCGGACAAGAGCAGTGGACAGAACTGACAAACCAATAATTGGTGATGATCATATGTTGATAATGGAAGACTGGAAGAAATATTAATGAAAGATATTTTACTTGAATCATAAGGAGAAAATTACCAGATTTGTGTATTTTTGGTGAAACAATAGACGAACTCATATTATATGTGTGGGCGAATAGGTGGGACTCAAAGTTGGGGGGCACTGGATGCGCCTTCGCGTGGCCATCCAGAGGGGATCCGGTGCTCCACTCACTGAGTAGTACGATAATAATAATGTTGTTGTGTATGTGTACATGCCGATTTATATTTATATTTTCTTTCTATTCTGTTTAATTTAAATTTGCATTTTTTCTGTATTTACTTGGAATTATTGTATGTACAATTTTGATTTTGACATTAGTGGCTAAATAAATAAAATTGTATTATTATTATTATTATAAACATACTTCTGCCACCCCCATCAAGCGTCAGAGTTTCAACAGATGTGTTTTCCTGTATGTATTTAGATATTACTTAAAATATGTTTCATTAACTGGTTGCAATAAAAAATATCTACTGTATTTAATTATAGGTACATAATGTAACTGATGAAATAAATTTATACCTATATCGTTTTTAAAAACGATATGTTTCGAAGCCATTACTAAGTCCGCCAAATTAGTTAAGCAGTTGTTACGCCACTGGATTATGTTAGCAATAATGTTATATATAGTATGATATGAATTGCATAAATATTAGGATTGGAGTGCATGAGTAAGGAGAAATGATGAATTTCAAGCTGTGTTGGCTTTTTTCATCATTAAATTTGTTCTGAAAAGGTGTCTGTCGTGTCATCTGCTTATCGAGGTATCCAGCATCTAATGATGGAACCACAGCACCGACAGCTTCCGACAAAGCTGATTGTGGAACGAAAAATAAGAGCATTCATAATTGATTTAGAAAACACACGATTCGTTCCAAATTAGTGTCTGCTTAGATTATGTTTTGAATCAACTAATCTCTTTCGAATCCAAAATTATTTGATGAGCAGGTCATTAAAACTTGTTCTCGCTTAAAAAAATCTGAAATTCAGTTCTCTTTTTAGATTTAAAGTAAAGGAAAGGGAAGCTTTTGGTCCCATTGATTTGGATGCTGCATTTAGTCATTTAGGTGAATGCCGTGATTTCTATCTGTAATAAAGATCGTTTCATACGTACATTACTTTTTAATAAGAATATTGTTATGTCAGGTTGGTAAAAAAGAAATCGATTGGATCAGTCCATTGTGTACTATTTGAGTAATGTTTAAGTGGTCAGGCAATTAGTAATATTTGTTTATCGAATTTTCTTTTTATTTGCTATAGTAATATAAATAATTTTGATCTTCTTCTTCTTCTTCTTCTTCTTCGTGTCAGCGACGTCAAATTATTTTTGTCCAGTATTTGGCAACATCGATAGCTCGTGTGTTGCCCAGCATTAGGTCCTGAGATGTGCAGCTTGTTGGGCACATGGAGCAGGATCTAAGGTGTGAGGCGGTCTGCAGGTCTCCACAGTCACACAATAGTGACTCTCCCTGCCGAAGCATTCTCCACCGCTCGAGGTTGTCCTTTGTCTGTTCAGGGATTTCCAGGTCCGACAGTCAAGGATCTTGCCAGTTGGGAGGTCTTCCTTTGGAGTAATGAAATCCTCTGATGCGACTTGTTGCCAGAGCTATAGTCTCTCATTTTCAGGGCCAGATGTGAGAGGTTGTGTGGATCTCAGAAAGCTGCTTCGCGACTTTAGTCTGGGTGTTGGGGGTATATGATTATACAAGCAGTGGGACAGTTGGTTAATTGCTTTTGTCATATTATTTGTAGTAGTCGAATTTACTTTTGCCAATTAAATGACCCATTTTGAAAAATTTACTACTCAAGTTTTAGAAGATTTTGGTAAATCAGCTTATATTTTATGAAGCATAAACTGATATTTCGTTTTAAAATTGATGCCTCTTGAATCAAAATTATACAGTTCGTCTTTGAAAAGATGTGAGAAATTAGTTTGTTTGCTGTCGATATGTTGTTTTAACGCATTATTAAGCATCAATTCATTTAAGAACCCAAATATATCCACATATTGATGATTTAAAAAAATGCAATATACTTTATTTTTCAATGGATGTGTTCTGTTTAGTAGTTTGTATTAATTATTATATTCGTTTTCTTAATAAAAAATATGTTCAAGAAACGAATTATAATTTTAGAATTAATTTTAATTAGAAAATTAGTAAATTAAAAATATTTATATTAATTAAATATACATATACTATATGTAAAATTCTTTTCAACGCGTTTAACGGCAGAAGCGGGATGCGAACCGCGGACCTTGGAAACCAACTATGCCCAGGTATTCATACCGCTCAGCCAACTGGGCTATTGCTATGTCTGGACCAAGGTCCGCGGTTCGCATCCCGCTTCTGCCGTTGTTTTTCTGCTTGTATTGACGCGTTGAAAAGAATTTTATGTATAGTATATGTATATTTATATATTATATTATCAATGATCTATAAAAGTAGATTAGAATATTGAAATAATAAAATAATATTCTAATAAATATTTAAAAAATCCATATAAAAATATTTAGTTTTGATTCACAATTTATTTTAACGATCAAATGTTTCTAAATGTAATTAAAATTAATTCTAAAATCATAATTATGCAGTTTCACCAAGTATTGTCAGTTGATAACCTTAATGTTACAGGAAAGGAATGTCACGTGTTAATTATTGTATTACGTATTAACTAGTCTTTATATTCACTTTTATATATCTAAAGTTATTATTTAACTTTATTACACATATAAATATTATATTATATTATATATAACATGATGGTCAGATAAATTACAAAATATAATTATTTTAAATTGATTCTAATTAAAAAATTAACACATGAAAAATATTTAGTTTTGATTCACATTTATTTTAAGCCATTACATGTTTCGGCCTACCTGGAGACCATCATCGATAATGAAAATTATAATTATTTCCATTCGCTAGGGTCCCGGAGGAAAATTGCTGAACTCAAACGTTCATTCCTTCTTCTTCGCGGCTCAATTCACAACCCTGGGATTCTTGAATGTTTTAACTTCTATGTTCCAGATAGGTACACCCGTGCTCGTAGCCATCCATTGTTTTTGATCCCAGTCGATGCTTGTGGAGCTTCAAGCACTCAATTTGGTACAACGGCAATGTCGCTCCTGAATGGCCTACCAGCACACCTCGATCCTTTTCTTACATCCTTTTTCTTCTCTTTTGTCGATGGTATTGTTCTACTTGATCTCTGTGATCTTTGACACATGTCATCTTCTTATTCTTTTGTGTTTTATTTTTATTTTTTATTTTTTGCTCTATTTATTGTATATTTATGTATACTCTATGTTTCTAAATATTTGTAAAAAAATTGGAATTTCGATTCTGTATATAAATAAATAAATTATGCAGTTTCACCAAGTATTGTCAGTTGATAACCTTAATATTACAAAATATTATTTTAAAATATATTTTTAATTTAATTTAATAAAAAAATACTTTATATCATTATCTCTTGTATTACTATAATACTTACATCCAAACATTAATACTGAAATGCGTATTACGAGTTGTTTACCGAAAGTGTGCAAAGCTTGACAATAAAACTGAACTGCAATGAAACCGTCAAGATTGAAATCTGTGACACACACATACAGACACATCTCGCCAGCTGTCAGACCAGCTCGTAAATAATAAACAACGGTAGGCAGTTTTCTTTCACGTAAGTATTTTAACATTTTCTCCGTACGCCTTGCTCCCTAACGAATTCAATCGATGGCGACGCATCGTTTTCCTGGAACTTGTATTACTATCGAATGGATTATAATTTCGCTCGACAAATTTATATGTAATTACTGGTTGAGCAACTGTGAATTTTTATATTGCGACATGTATACGTTGTACAGGGTGACACATACTATCGCGGGCTGAATCTCGTAACTACAAGTTATTTATATTCTAATCATTCATCGTCATTTCAAATATAAAAAATAATGTTCGCCTTTTTGGATACTTTGAGCAATATTTTTTCATGCTTGATCACCGTTTTGCTTGAAAGCTACTTTAGTTCTTAACCTCTATTACCGTCTTGAAAGGCCGTCGGGAAATATATGTACAATGTACATACTGATATCCTCCTCTCTAAGTTGGGTATCGAATTACTGGATGACAAGATGCAGGAGCAGGTTAACAATATACAAAGAACTTGTTTGCGAAGCACGATTCTCTTTTATTTTATTACAGACTTGCTTTTTTGTCCGAGCGATAAGGCATTCGCCGTGCCGGTCGAAAAATCAACTGACAACTGGCGGAGCACTCTGACACTAGCGCCCCAAGACAGTCGCGGCAAAAAAGGAGAATTAAATATGACAGTTGCACCAACACGAAATGGAGCAACTGTCAAATGCGCATGCAAACGCCGTGCAACATTATACAATTAAAACTAACATAATTAGATTTGCATGTCAGACGAGTGAACAAAAATAAGCGACAAAAGATCGTTTTTCGAGGCTTTACGCCATCAGCCTGAAGGGGCTTTATCAAGCTGATAGCAATACATTGGTCTTTGCCAGAGTTACGTTGGCAAAGAACATGGAGGCTTACAGAAGTCTGTGGCTGCAGTTTGTGATGATCCTGTTCATAAACTAGGAAATATATATATATATAATTATGAAGATACTCGTGGGAATGTTTTTTTTTGACACTTTTCTCACGTAATTCAGGAGGTTTGAAGCTAATATTTTAACGTAACTAACAAGAATAGTCTCTTAGATTTATACAACTTTTGTAAAAAAATAATAAGTATAGTTTACTTCAAGTATTCTTCATTGGTCAGCGCGTTATGTGCAGGCTTTTGGTTCGAATCACTGCTTTTGACGATTATTTTTCTTCAAATAATTGATGGGAGTTATGTCATATACGACGGTCTTTGCTATGAATTTGCATCTGTGATTTAGTTATCACAATTTTATGGTAACATAAGTCTTGTCTTTCTAATTTTATGGTAGCCGTATGTCTAGTTTAAGATTTGTTATGTCTTAGACTAGTTAGTAATGAGGTGACTTTTACAGTACTCTGTACACGTAATTAATGACTAATTGATTCAGTATGAGTTACTGTAAAATGCAGCAACTGGTTGCGATTGTGATAAGCTTACTTAGAGGCTCATATTATGATATGGAGAAGGAAACGCTGGGTCCATTATGCTTTCTACTACGTTCTTGATCTTCTATCGTGGAAATTTAATGCTTTATTTTATTGCTTTATATTTATGATTATCTTGTGTGAACTTTTAAATGTAATATATATCACATAACTGCACTTTCGAAATTATGAAAAAAAAACTCCCAATACAATGTTTAGTAATTGTATTACTATATTTTATCAACGTTAATAGGTAATAATAATTTGATCTTTAGGAGAGTTATAATTCAATCAACGGCATACGGTAAGCACCACTCATCCTTGTTTTGGTCGAGCTTAATCTTGCTCAACTTCAGTGATCTCTTAGTAACGAGAACCTTGCTTACTTTAGTGCTGGACTTCTACCCTATTCATCCAAAGCATATATGGAATGATAAGGTTATTAACCTGAGACTACTAAAGCAATTATATAGACTATTTACGAGTATTATCTCCTTAGTCTCGTCTTATTGAATCGTTCGATATCTCTGTTCTTCCTGGTGAATAAACTCAGCATCCATCAGTACCAGCTGCATTCAAGATCGTTAGTCCGTGAAGCGACTATTGCTGCTAGTTATGACAGTCTGCTTAGCATGCTTGACATCTGTACTGCAGCCCAGACAGTGATACTTCCATGACCCACGCCAACATTTCATCAAAGTTATACAAAAATCATTGAAATACGTAAATATTTAGAACAAATGGTACAAACCTAGCGATTGTTGTCTGATTCTTCAAATATTCCTAAAAAACATGTCCTACTATGCATCGAATAGTACAGGGTTTTTGGTTGTATAGGTTCCAATTACGTATATATTTGATCCTTCAGAACGCTTATCGATGTATTGTGAAAAAAAAACAGAGAAATTCCTAATTAAATAAGTATAAGGTTTAATAAATAACACCAAACGTGAGCTTGAAGGCAATCTAATAACACGTTATTTTTTTTACTTATTATGGGAGTTGGTTTTTGTAAAGATAAGTGTATCAAAACAATGTATCTTTGCTGTATTAACTTATGGCGCAGAAACGTGGAATCTAACATTCAGTTTTACCCATAAAATAAAGGTCACCTAGCGTGCCATGAAAATCCGTGCTCGGAGTGTCGCTATAAGATAAAATCCAAAACGAGGATATCCGCAGAAGAACTCAAGTAGTGGAGGCTACTCAACGAATAGGCACACTCAAGTGGCAACGGGCAGGACATATCTGTCGAAGGTACATAATACTGGTACACAATTACTGGTCATGGATTACGATGTAGAGTCTTTCACAACTTGATATTGTAGAATTTTTCTCTTTAAGGCTCTATGGTCATGTTCTGTAGGGTCATATAACTACATAACTATATAAACACTCGGTGTAAATTTGTTTGCTGCGATGACTAGAGCAAAGGAAGAATCATGGCAGCTTAAAGAAGAATGAATATCTTCAATTGAGGGCATCCTAATACTTCAGTTTACATACATTAATTAAGAATAAGAAGTTTCACCAATTTTTTTCATCGAGAAGCTTTGAAATAATCTCCTGGAACATTGTTTTCCTCCTTAATGCAATCGGAATCTCTTCAAGAGGCAGATTGAACACAAAAATAATGTTATTTTTTATCTATTTTTGCTCTCAATTACTGCACATATTTCCCACATAAGCATCTAACCAACCCTAGTAAAGGTTAAAAAAAACGTATAAAAAACTTGATACCATTGCCTTCAATTCAAAAGTAATAAAATCCAACAGATATTAACAATGTTTTGTAGTGGTTGTCATCATATTTAAAGTCGATGTTATAAAGGCTTATGAATTTGAAGTAGAAGCAACCTAGGTGATGTATACACATAAGTTTCGGTAGTGGATCCCCAGGTATAGGGAGATCACGAAGTGGTGCACAGAACGAGCATCGGTTGGATAATGTTTGTGAAAGTGCTTGCTTTGACGAGCATATGATTTAGATATTCTCGCATGGAAGCCCAGGTAATCATATCACAGTATTATG
The DNA here is from genome assembly GCA_022606575.1 of Glossosoma conforme. NCBI lineage: Eukaryota > Metazoa > Arthropoda > Insecta > Trichoptera > Glossosomatidae > Glossosoma > Glossosoma conforme. The sequence continues at coordinate 657,434 of JAGTXR010000080.1, read as the reverse complement.
AGCAGTGTGGGCCAGCTTGTCTGATACAGGTAATGAGTAACTTATGGCCAATGGATGAAAGACATTTAACCGAATGGACTTTTGGCCGAACAACAATACGCAGAATCACATACAATGAGCTTTAAATCTCACTAAAGTTCTGTATTAATTGTTTAAAAAGTTTTTCTTTTATATTTGTTCCGACAAATGTCTGTTAGGCAAAAAAACGGTTAGAATTTGGGAGACTTTTGCTTATGCATAAGTGAAAAATCACATCTTATTTGCAGATTTTGAGTAAAGTTATTAATAAGTTTTAACATACTCCTTCACTATCGTATCTAAGGCCGATGTTTAGTCTTCATGTGCAGGTAAAAACACTGCGTTTCGTCATATATTTACTTGAATAATTAAAGCACATGCCTGGGTGCTCTCGTGCTCGTGTATAGGCATACTTTTCACACGTCACGATTCACAAATTTCTCAATAATAAGTAGGGAGTTGTTGCGACACGAGTACTGAGAGTAGCCACGTCCAATGTACGAGTATGAAGTTGAGGAGAGTATACACCTTACGCCTACTTATATCGCTTGCCATTCTTATAAAACATATAAACCCCATTTCTAGAACAATAAATATAAAATAAGAATTATTTTTGAACATATAATACAAACACATTTAACCAAAAACCGACAACGAAAAACTGATGCTTGAGTAAAAAATAACTTAGGTTTGCTTACTTCTGTGGCTTCATTTGAAGAATTCCATCAACGCAGTCGGCAAAAACATCATAACTAGGTTCTAAGTATAGTTGGTGATGTCTATATATTTTATGAAGAGATCATGTGTATAACCCGACGTTTCTCAAGTAAATGAACACATATTTTTATTTTATAACCACTTACAAACATTATTGAACTGCTGCTTAATCCTGATGGACCTTTGCTGTTGAACATCATCAGGGACATCATCGGAACCACGCACCTAATTAACAGGATTAAAATGGAATAGAAAAAAATGCTTATTGCTATCCACACTTATCTAATCTTGTATATTTCAGACAATTCCTAAAAAGCTTTGGCCTCTCTTCTTGCGACACATGTCCATGTGATTCAGGCATACAACAGACAGTGATACACTCTCTCATGGAGTGCATCGTCCATGAGAATATGAGACGCATTCTGCGTTGTCACCTGGGAGTCTCTACCATTTTTTGTGAAGATTTTCCTGAACTGCTGCTTAGTTCTGACGGTCCCTTGCTGTTAAACTTCACCAAGGAAATCGTCGGGGCTACACGCGCGGTTAACGAGGCTGACATGGAATAGGCTCCTTTGCTCTTCTACTATTTTTCAGACGTATAATCTAACCTTGTGTGTAACTTATAGGGTAAATACAACACGCGTTTATATACATTTTTTCAACATTTTTGTTAAGAAAGAAAAAAAATCTTTTTCTGGTTTAATCTACCAAATAATTATATTATATACAAAAAAGACATCATAAAATAATCAACTTCATTGAAGAATTTTGTGCTCCATTCAGGTGTTCGATGTTCAGCTTCTTGATTGTACAGGTATGTTTTCCTGTCCTCGTATTTTCTCCCAATCTTTGCATCGAGCATTTCCAAACTCTCTCCTGACGAGGAACAAATCCTGAACAATCTGGAGAATGCATCTCTGTGTATCGAACTTCTCCTCGCAAGCATTCACGATGAGGTCTCGATATTTCCCCATCACCAATTCGCCACACAAAATGTATTTAATGTAGCTTTTAAATGCGTAGCTGACTTTAAATTATATTTTCTCACCTGACAGGTGTTTATAAATTCTGTTATTTATATTTTAAGCATTTACTTTGATATCCATTTCAATGTTAAATAGATTAATATTTCATACCAAGTTTTAAGATCACACTGAGCAATGTTAAAACACTTGACCAAAGTTTCGGCACCAAAGAAGGCTTTGTCAGTCATACATATACGTTGGGGGCTGATGATGTTTATATTGAAGGTAAAACTGCGATTCCAGTAAGTCACTTAACAGTTTTTTATCTGATCCATGTTAAATCAAGGTACGAAATATTTATCTATTTAATATGTAATTTCTCTTTGTAATACGCATGTTCATAATTTAGCTAGGTTACAAATATGGCTACATAAAATGTTTATGATTCGTTGATAAATCATTGCTTTTTTATGTAAACGCATGCAGGAGAGCACAGCCGGTCAAGATCAGTGCACTCTATGACGCTCAGCCAGGGAGGCTGGACGTTGCATTCGGGAAACGTGTGTTGTGCTCATGTTTGTGTGTAGGTAGGGGAGATTGCAAATTTATATATATCTATTATTCTAAGAGATCCAGAATCTAGGAAGGAGGAAACACAGACGCTGGAAGAGCATTCCAAAGCTTATACCGGTGGCATTAAGGAAGGAACTTTGGAAGCGGCCAGTTCTTGGTCGACACATATTATACATGTATGGATGTTCGGCAAGTGTAAGACGAGTTTGTCAGTTGTGGGTGGGTGCAGGAGGAATTAGATCTTTAAGTTCCGAAGAGCAGCGACCGTGGTAATAACGGTAGAAAAGACTAAATGCACCAATTTTACGCCTGTGTTCTTTTGATTGCAGGTTAGACGTAAGTAGTTTAAAAAAAACAGGGGTATGTAATTAGGATAACTTCAGGTCTACTTAATATTGCATTTTTTCCAGTAAGTAAAACTGACAGTAGCGAATAGTTTTGTTGTGTGCATCTGCGCATGCGTCTTGTTTGTCATTTCTCTCGGCCAATAAGCGGCACGGAAGATGCAGCACAAGGGGACTCGTAAAAATGGTGGCTATCTGCGATCTGCGCGTGACGTCTGCGCATGATTTAGTGAGCGCCCGGAACCGACGATGCGAAGGGATCAATGCAATTTGTCCGATATGTACTTGTATATGTAATCACATATGTATATAGAGATATATAATTTTGATGCGAATTACTTCAAAAGAGGTATAGTTTAGAATTGTCGCGTGAAAGTGATCGACTATCATGCGAAAGATCACCGATTCAATCCCACAGAAAAGAAAAAAAATCACTATTTTTGTTTAAATCCTTTTAATGCGAGGTCGCAGTTACTATTTAGCTACTTTTTTTTAAATTATTTTTTTGCACTTAAAAAAATAAATATAGTTGCTTATTGTACCCTGCAAGTTACACACAAGGTTAGAAAATACGTCTGAGAAATAGTTGAAGAACGTAGGAGCCTATTCCATGTCAGCCTCGTTAATCGCTCTTGTAGCCCCGATGATTTCCCTTATGAAGTTTAACAGCAAGGGACCTTTAGAACTAAGCAGCAATTCAGGAAAATTCTCCCAAGAAATGATAGAGACTCCCAGGCGACAACACATAATGCATCTCCTGTTCTCATGGATGATGCACTCAACGAGAGAGTGTCTCACCATCTGTTGCATGCCTGCATCACATGGACATGCTTCGCAAGAAGAGAGGCCAAATCTTCTTAGGAGTTCTCTGAAAATTCCGTGTCCGGAAAACGATTGAGTGAGATGAAAGTCCACGGAGTTCGTCTTTTCCACTTCAATAAGTGTTCGATGGATGGAAAGAATGACTTGGTTATTCCTCCCGAGGTTGATTCTTGATATGCTGTATTCCAGGCAGTTAGCGAACTATTTAGCTACTAGATCTCGTTTTTAAAAAGTTATTTTTCTGTCTGTTTACAGTCCCACATAGTTAGGCCATTCCAAAGTTGTACCGATTACATTCTACAGTACTTCAGGTGAACGTTAATCTTTGATTTATGTATTCCTGTGACAATAACTTCCTACCTGAACCTAAGGTTAACAAAATCCATAAAACAAATACCAAGAATTTTCATGACACTACACAGACCCGGGATAGCTCTATGGTCAAAGATAATGCCGGCGGGTATAGCTCAATGCTCAAAGCGTTTGCTTTGCAAGCCGGAACTCGTGGGTTCATTCCGTGACGGAGATTTAAAAAAATGAAAAAATCTGAGCTCTAAAATACCTCGTGGTATGAATTTGATCCCTCACCCGTAAAAATTGGTAGTAGATGAAAGTCGTCCCGTGACCACCCATTCATAGTAAATTCCTGTAATAATAAGGATGATGCGTGAATCTCGGGCTATAGTCTATGACGTTGGCGGGTCAACACTCCGCATGCAGCGCTTAGCCATATGCGGCATGCACTTTTTTGTTTCTTGAAATTAGTAAATATTTATTATTTTTATGTTATCATTTACTATGTTTTTTTTTAATTGAGACAAACAATTTATCAACAAATAAATTAATTGATTTAAATGATAAAATACACGTAATCATATTTTTAATAGGCCAAGTGATTAGGCTGACACAAGTTCGAAAAAACTAACTAGGTAATAATTTGAAAATGAATTATAATTTAGCATCATTTATCTTTTCTTTTAGCGAAGAGATTTATTTTACGTGTACGGTTATAAACAAACAAAACACTCATTAGATCGAAACAAAGTAAAAAAAAACATAATTTGTGCACGTCGACCAGGTATAATGGGTCGACCGCCAAATTCGCACACTCTGCTCCAATAAACGTGAAAACCGTAACAGTAAACCGTAGAACGTTTCGCAGAGCGGACACAGGTAGTACGCAGTGCTCTTCGATCTGTGGTCCACAACCGGAACCCATCAGCACGAAATTAGTACCGGCTTTAAAAATATTCAATCAGTTAAAAGAAACGATGCATATTTATCATTTATATGCGTATTATTTTATAAGTATTTATTTGCATTGTTTGATTATATCTTAAGGCTTCATCAGTTCTGTCAAATAGCCTGGTGCAGTTCCGTTGAGTGCCTTATAAGCTTAATATTTTATTTACTTAGAGGCTTAATTTTTTATTTACTTGTACTTGATTTTAGCCGGAACTCTCAAATGAAAAGAGAAAACGGCTCATGCTAACCATCTGATTTCCTTTAAAAAAGTACTAGTAAACGCACGTTTATAATATATATATAATATATAGCTGCCGTCTCTACAAGTATCTAGGCTCTCGCCCTGTAAGCCGTTAGAAAGCATATTTAATGCATACGTTTATACCCAGCTAGACCTAAGTGTGCAAAAATATCTAGGAATAAGGCTTCTACAATGGCAGCTAACAGAATAGAGTGGAGAAAAATTATGGTGACCAGATGCTCCAGAAAAGGGTTGTGAAAAAATATAACTTGTATACATTAACTTAATGTTTAAAGTGTCACTTTTTAATTTACATAAAATACTTACAAAACATGTATAATGGGTTGAAATAAAATGAAGCCTTTCAAATAAATACGAGTATAATACAAGACTTAATTACATGAAAAAAAAATGTATCCAGTATTTTATTACAAAGATTTAAATATTTGACAAAAGAATATTATTTCATAAAAAGTCGAGAAATACCTGTACATACGATATATTTTTATCTTGTTTACTCTGATCACCGAATTATTCTTCTCATTTTCACTAGTTAATAGATGCTAAAAGGTTGATCAGCACTGCTAGATAAAATAACGATATTTCAGTCGTAAGAAACTACGAAGACAGTGTTTTTCCCATTAGATTGGTACAGTTATAATTTATTATGAAAATGAGTGTCCGCTCTATCTGTGATGATTTCAATAATTTCGATCACGTAATTCTAGCCCTGTGACAGTTTTCCAGCATAAACGTATAATACATAAAATAGCTTAAACTAAAATATTTCATTATTCATCCAGTATTGTTAAATAAATATGTAAATGACGTGAATTTTTTTTAGATGTAATTTATGTACTTAATTACAAACAGCCAATTATTATAATTTAGCTACAATTAATATCTTTCACTTTGATCTACATTTAATCTTGTTTGTAACGTTAGTTTCGGTGCGGAAATGACTTGGGACGATGCGAAGATATTGACAGCTGACAGATACTGACGCATTTATTTTTTATATTACAACTACCTCTTATATATTTTTAGTCAATCTTCATGCACACTGATAATTCCAAACCCATTTTATAACTTCCGTATTTTCTGTGTAGCAGAATGTTTGTTGCATATTATGAGCATAGTTCACTATAAACTACCACCACACAGTTCTACGACCACCTAGGAACATACAAAGTTCCTAATAGCTCAGGAATCAGAAGAGACAGCTTTATTATTCAGGATATATTTTATCAGCATCAGCCTGCATCCGTCCACTGTTAAAAGTAAGCCTCCTGCATGAGTCTGCACCCTCTTCGATCCTCTGCCTTCCACATCCAGGTCACTCCCGCTATTCTCATTATGTCGTCAGTTCATCTTGCAGGGGGTCGGCCAATGCTTCGTTTGCCAGTTATTAGGTCATCTCTTCGACACATATGTTTTGCTCATTGCCACTTGAGTGTGCCTATTCGTTGGGTAGCCTCCAATACTTGAGTTCTTCTGCGGGAAGGGTATATTTGAATGTTTTATTAATCAACATTTTATATACAAAGGATGTTCACCCTGAAACTTTCGAGACCCGGACCTTTTCTTCTTAAAGAACGGCACAACCTTACCAATGACATGTCATAATTAAATGCGGTGACTAATCTATGTTTTGTTCTTCAATTAATAATGCTTAATAAGCTTACAAATGCCGTGAGCATTTTTATACGCGTGTATCGAAATGATTTACTGCTCGAGTAAAGTTGACTGTAATAAAAAGTCCACTGGCCAGCATGTGTTTTGACACCAGGACCAGTGGCAGTCCGGTGCTGACATGGTAGAACATGGCACTCTCGCATGATGGATGCTTCTGATAAGGTTCTCATCATCAGGGTAAAGAAATGCCTCGGCCAACCGGCTGTGATAATAAGCTACGGTTGCTATAAATCTCGCAGTATTCCACACATGTGCGCATGTCTTGCACCATGATTATTCAGGTGATGAATGTTCTTGATAGGTAGTTTGATGCAATATGTCAGATGAGGTTGACAGATCAAAGAAAGGAGCTACTTGAAAAAGGAATAATATGCAGTAGAATGACACACGATGATTATTTTTCTTGTTATAAAGTATAGTTCATAGTCTCATTATTTTATGTACATCATCACGGTCATATGATAAAGTATACATTTTCTTAATCTATTATTATGTTTTTTTTTAGTATGATCATTGTTTTTCGGTTAGTTCGTTGTCGCAGGAATACATTAATCAAGGTTTTTTTTATAATTATTTTTTCCTATGACAATTGGTTCCAGAGAATACTTTTGAAGGACTTATATGCGTAGAACTATGATGAGTCGAAGGAAGAATGTAAGGTTATTATCACTATCGCAGTCTACTTTAGGGTCATGTTATTATCCTTGCTTGGTCCCAATTTTTTTTTTTTATGTAAACGCATGCAGGAGAGCACAACCGGTCAAGACCAATGCACTCTATGACGCTCAGCCAGGGAGGCTGGACGCTGCATGCGGGAATAGTGTGTTGTGTTCGTGTTTGTGTGTGGGTTGGGGAGATTGCAAGTGTATATTTATCTGTTTCTTGAAGAGATCCAGATTGTAGGAAGGAGGAAACACAGACGCTGGAAGAGCATTCCATAGCTTACCGGTGGCATTAAGGAAGGAACTTTGGAAGCTGCCAGTTCTTGGTCGACATATATTAACCGTGTATGGATGTTCGGCAAGTGTAAGACGAGTTTGTCGGCTGTGGGTGGGTGCAGGAGGAATTAGTTCTTTAAGTTCCGAAGAGCAGCGACCGTGGTAATAACGGTAGAAAAGACTAAGAGAACCAACCTTACCGTCTGTGTTCCATTGATTGTAGATTAGACGTAAGGGTGTCATTGTTTATCAAACGAATTGCTCTTCTTTGAACTGAGTCAATTAAGTTTAGAAGGTATTTTGGGGCTCCAATCCAAAGGTGACTGCCGTATTCAAGGATAGGTCGGATTTGTCCTTTATATAGAAGAAGAAGTTGTTTATCGTTGAAATACCGACGTGATCTATATAATACACCTAGTTTTTTGGAGGCGAGACCGGCTTTACACTTAATTGACTCGTAATATTTGACATTATTCGATATTGATAATCCAAGCATGTTGATGGAGCTTGCTTTCGGAAGAGAACAACCGTTGAAAGATACAGGATCCATAGCAGTCTTCTTGGTGGAGAAAGTACATGATTGAGTTTTTGAAATGTTGAAACTGACGAGGTTGAGGTCGCCCCATCGTGAAACCCTTTCAAGAGACATGTTCATCTTCTCCACCAGAGATTCCCTAGCAGCAGATAGTTCCGAATGTTTTGGAGGTTTATGGAAGATTATACTCTCATGGACAGTGCTGTCGTCGGCATAACAGTAAATGTTTGCGCATTGAAGCAAATCATTCACATGCAGAAGGAAAAGAGTGGGCGACAGCACAGAGCCCTGTGGAACTCCTGAGTTGATTTTATGGCAGGAAGAAGAAAAGCCATCTACGACAGTGATGATGCTTCGATCACTCAAGAAATTTTCAATCCAGGAGCACAGGGAGGGAGTTAGTCCATAAGACGGTAATTTATTCACCAGACCGCGATGCCAGACTCTATCGAACGCCTTGGAGATATCCAGGGCAACAGCTTGCGTTTCTCCAAAGCATTCGACGGATTTCCCCCAAACATGTGTGACATATGCCAAGAGATCGCCGCACGATCGACTACGGCGGAAGCCATATTGCCGATCGTACAGAAGATCATTCTTCTCTATGTATAATATGTATAATAAATGCACAAGAAGCTACGACTAGTACAAAATAATATTGTTTCTGACTTCACTGCAAAACTAGACCACGAATTTAAAACATTTATCTCTTATTGATGAGTATAGAATATCTTTGTTTTGAAGAATAATCTAAGATAAATTTTTACACAAGGAGAGAAATAATTTGTAGCATTTTTTTTACACCATTAGTTGCAAGTTAAAATGACGAAACTGTTGAAAATAGATAATTGTTAATTGTTTCATGATTCATGACCCAATCATAAATAACACGAAATTAAATTAACCTTTTACTAAATAAAAAATACAACATCATTAAAAGCTTAGAAACGCTCTAGTTAGGAGATTTTAAAGTTGATCAATCATCTCAAGGTAGCATTAGTGCTAGTTGGAACATTCAAACAAAAACCGAATTGAAGTATTTTTATAGTGAATATTTTACTAATGAAAATAGTTAGTTGTTTTGCGTTCACTTTTTAACATGTTTATGTATGTTTTTCTTTGTCCTTCTTAGTCTTTGCCAAAATGTTTTCCCTACAAAAGGGTTTTTTCTCTAAGTAGCATTAACCATAGATGTCTTTCCAGTATCTAGCCATCCAGAATAACCATTGATTAAACACATTCTGAAGATGCAGAGTCAAGAACAAGGAAATTCAACTAGATAATAATAATAATAAAATATTTATTTAGCCACTAGTGCCATAATCAAAATTTTACATATAATAATTCCAAACAAATACAGAAAAAAAAACTAAATTTTAATTAATTAAAATATAAATAAAATATTAATAATTTTATAAATCGGCATGCACACATACACCACATTATTATTATTGTACTACTCAGTGAGTGGAGCACCGGATCCCTTCTGGATGACCACGCGAAGGCGCATCCAGTACCCCTGCAACCGTGAATCCCACCTATCCGCCCACACAGCGACCATTGCGTAGGGACTGCCGCGAACGTGCGCCCACAGAGAAGCGCAACGCTTCCTTATTATTGCATGGAAGCCAACCACTCGCTCCTCCGTCAACATGCCTGAGGCACTGCAGTATCGCGGCAGACCCAACAACATTCGGAAGTCGTTTTTATACTGAACCCGTAGTGCACTGTATAATATAAATGGTAGAATTTTGGTACATAAATAACAGTGTAGAAGAACAGATAACTAATTTTTCATATGTTTTTGCGGTGGTCATATGTACCACATAGGAAGTAGATATGGTAGGAAGATATATATTTTTGGTTATTTTATAGCTGGAATAGATAGCTGCTGCACTAGTGTAGTGAATATCATGTCACTGAAGAGGATTGTGTAAGACTGTAAGTAAATCAATTAGTATTCTATAACGAGAGTTAACAAGACCTGAAACACTTACTAGAAAATATTGACCAAGAACGTGTTAAATAACTGTAACCGAGTGTGATAAAACAATGTTGCATTAACAAGTACAAATGTATTACATTAAAGGTAAGTATTAAAGTAAGCAGATGTGATTGATATAATCTCTAACATGTACACAATGATCCCGGAGAGCCTAATTGATTTTTTTTAATAAATAGATTTGCATTTATTTATTCAATTAAACGTCATTCAAGATATATTTGTGAGTTTATTTTTTATTATTTTTAATTATATCAGATAATTAGCCCGATGCTCCTTATGTCGAAGATATTTCTTTCATCATCATCATCATCATCATCATCAGCCTGTGTCCGTCCACTGTTGAACGTAGGCCTCCCGCATGAGTCTCCATCCTCTTCGATCCTCCGCCTTCCGCATCCAGGTCACTCCCGCTATTCTTCTTATATCGTCAGTCCATCTTGTAGGGGGTCGGCCAATGCTTCATTTGCCAGTTCTTGGGCGCCATTCCAGTACTTTTCTTCCCCATCGACCGTCGTCTCTTCGACAGATATGTCCTTCCCATTGCCACTTGAGTGTGCCTATTCGTTGGGTAGCATCCACTACTTGAGTTCTTCTGCGTATTTCCTCGTTTCGGATTCTATCTTTTAGCATTTCTTTAGTAAGTAGCTATTTGTTGTAAGCAACAGGCAGCGACATATCTATATTTTGGCCGCTTTTTTGTAGTCGTTTGAGAGTTTATTCATTTATACCTTTTACATAAAATATGCATATAAGTGCCACTCCCTCAACTGGAGCATATGGACATCAAGAACTGCCGCCACAAAGCTCACAAATGTCACCCGCCTTGGTCTTCATCTCGTCCCATGTCAGCTCCGTCTCCCGCAGCTCCACCGAGTATTTATACATAAAGTTCTCGACGGCTTACTAGGACGGCGCGAGCCCGGGGGCTTGAATTACATTGCAGTAGTCGTGCCGTTGGGGATCCTGTTTTCCGAGGCTCATTGATGTTGCTTTTAATCATATAAATTTAAGGAGATCAAATGATCAGCCCGATCCTCCCGAGGCTTGGACCATTCATTCCTAAGAGGCGGCTCACCTCGACCGTGTGGGTCAGTAAAGGGGGGAAATAACAACATTAGATGAGAAATATATAAGAGCTAAATCAATTAATGGTGCAATAAATTACACGGTAAAATAATTATATTATCACAGGTGACATTACTTCTGCTTACAAAAAAAAAATAGACATCACATCCATTAAAACAAAATGCATTTTATTTAAATGTGGTTCATATTTAAATTATATTTGAATATTTTTATTCCTTAAATTCTCCCTGGATAATGCATAAAGTAGCCTTAAATTACCACACTAAAAGCATCTTTCATAACACAATGTTACGATGATAGCTTGGAAGCTTAATAAGAATAGAATTGCATTTGTGCAGAATTTGCGTGTTTTTTAATCAGGTTTTTATAAAAAAGAATAAACAGTTATGACCTACAAATTGTAAGTAACTAATAGTTGGTTTCACACATAAAAATAAGTAAATTACCACATTAATTAACTAAAAACATTTTTAAAAAATTAAATGACCGTCATTAATCGACATGTAAATATCATATAACATTTCAATGTTCGAAAATAAAATTATTGATATCAATTTACTGCCGAGTCATGATCTTGAACCAACAAAATGTGCATTTAAGCCGAGATTGATTGCTTCGTTTTCTCGCCTCGGTGAAAAAAAAACCGGGAAAGAAGTATTTTCCCGTTGGAGACCGCGTAATAGGCACGTAATGCGCTCCGAAATAATCACCTGTAATTACGCACACCGCTAGACAGACGCATATCGACCAGACAGGTGTGCTCGCCAGCCAGTTGGGTATCGGTTTAGTCGTCCTGGAGCAATTTGGCCGAGTCAAAATATTCATTTTGTGCGGCAAATCAACGAAAGATTTCTTTACTACGTTTCTTCTGAAAGTTTTCTTCGTAATATGTCATACAATATCAGTCAAATAATATGTAAAACAAGCACTTCAGTACTAGTATATTAACTAACCCTGTAGTATCAGTTGGCGGCATATGCCGTCATAAGATTCCACGACTGTTGACATCGGTTGACGTGATTTATCGTTTTGCTACTTTCTTAGAATAGTTTTTTATACATCATCTTATAGCTAAAGTATACAAGAACCAATGTGATATATGATAATAGACCAGATAAGTCTATTTATGCTTCAAATACTAGTTGTATAATTGACAGTATAATTTGTATTCAAACCAAGCCGTAATGAAAGGGTTAAAACGTTATTAATAAAAAATATGTTGATACCAAGTTACATAAAAATATTTTTAAAATATAATTAACTGTCAAGATGGCCTTTTTGCTTCAATTTAAAAAGGTAAAGGAAAGATGAACTATTTAAAAATATATAAAGCATTGCTTACTTATTCAGTACGCAGTGTTGTAAATCCTACCCAATTTATGAATATAAAATCGTGTCGGAAGCAACAGGGTCAGATCCTGTCTGCCCAGTAGTGACCGACGTCGATGGCGTTACTCCCGGCCATCATCAGGTCTTTCTGGGTACAGCTACTTGGACACAGCGCACACTCCAGAAGGTGTGACAGGGTCTGCTCCGCGCCGCAGTCACATTCAGTCGGTCCGCTGTATAACTGCCAGGCTTTCATTTGTGTCATCGTATTGCATACTCCGGTCTGTTAAAAAATATTATAAATTTAATATTTGAAATAACGATTATAATTATTTTGTGCTTGAATTGAGTCGCACTTACATGGAATATACATTTATTCCGATTGCCTCATTCATTGATTATCGAATGTAAAGTGATTGAACCGCGACGAATCGCCCCACACATCGGTTTAGCGATATGTGCGATCGATAGCAGGGTCGTCCGTTCTGTTTCTCACGCTGCCACAACTACGAGTGAAAAGGCTGCTGCTGGTTCATATGTGACCATGCGACTGCTGGAGGCTGCATTAGCTGCCTGAACAGAGACTATACCGCCATGTTCCCGAATCCATTCTGAGGATTGACAATCCTCATTAAGGCCATTATTTTTTACTTTTATGTCAACACAGAGAATCACGAAAAAGGGAGTAAAGCATTAATTCATTGGTAAATAAAGTACAGTTTGTTTTGCTTTGTGTGTGAGCTGTGTCAATTATCATTGTATATTTCATGTACTGAAGATATTTTTGCATTTGAAAGTACACTTGAATAACATTTATAATTTTGATGGCCTCTAAGTATCAATCTGGTGGGGTTTTTTGGAGGAACAAAATCTTGCTTATCGATCTTCACTTTTATCGATCCTCTGAAATCCTCTTTAGCTTAGCATAAGAGCTAAAACTCATGTCCTCGAACACTTGCTGTAAATACTCCCGTCTAGGGCGCCCTTTGAAGTTTCTACCTTCGACCATCCTTTCAATAATATCGTGAAGAAGACCATCGTGGCGCATGATCTGACCGATCCATCGGGCTCGGCTCTCTGAGATGGTTTTACTAGGTGCCTATCTTCCTTGATTATGCTGAAAACATCATTATTCGTGACGTGGTCTCTACAGGAAATTACGAGAATTCGTCTGTATGGCCACATCTCAAAGGCATCTGTCTACATTTTTGTCATTTTTTGGTAAGAAGCTATTTGTTGTAAGTAACAGGCAGCCACACATCTATGTTTTGGCCGCTTTTGTGTAGTCGCTTGAGAGTTTGCAGAGTTTAAGAAACACTTTTCTCAAATTTTTCTTAATCCTGACAGTTCCGTGCTATTAAACTATATTAAGAACATCGTCATGATCGTGCACATAGTTAAAAAGGATTGAATTAGAATATATTGTGCTTAATTATTGCTCTCGTATAGTCTAAAATTTAATAAGCATGGTAATCTACGTAACTTATTATTTATTAAATATTTACTGAACATATAAATTCAACAAAAGAAGTAACCAATGATATTGAATATATTGATACTAGTATACTCTTTTATACAGATTCCCTTGTTCAGTTCTTCATCGTTGTTTTCATGAACAAAATCCTTCCCTTTCTTTTAGATGTATACGAGTATTGCACTCCCTTATTGCGGACTTAATCAAAGCTAACTCAACCAGTTCAGGAAGTAAGCCCCTGTGACGCTGAACTGTGCAATTTTCTCATACATACCTGTTAATTGATCAGGTATGTGAATGCCTCAGCGATTTCCTGTTGATGAAGATCCAGTTATCTTACTTCAAGACGATGCGTCATATTGAAAACTATTGCGTCATTGATTGATGAGTCAGAATGTCACGTAAATCCTGTTCCATTTTGATCGACTGCTTTTTCAGGCTTTCACAGCTTCAAATACTGTCATAAAATAGTCCAAAGAAAATACTTAAAGATTATGTCTTCCATTTTGTCTCACTGACATTTTCTTTTAAATATATTGTTAGAAAAAAAAATATGTTATTTTCTACGTTACGATGGCTATGTAGAGCTCTCGACAAAGATCTTGACCCTAGAAGAGTTGGGCTAATCGTCTGATCTTCTTAAAAAGATGCTGATGGACAAACGCCCAAATATGTCTTAGCTGCTGTGTAAAAGCCATGTAAATGCTTCTGAAGGCTGTTGGATACTATGTTTATTATAAATTCTGTTGAACTTCGAGTATAGAAATAATTATCTTGGAACTAGTCAATGAGTATTTGATAGAAACGTGTGGCGACAATTTTGGCAACAATATTCTCCTATTAGTTTAAATTACATAGTTTAAAAGTAACATAATGAACCAATATAAACAATAACTCGCCATTTTTTTTCTATGCAATAGTCACAATTGTTACACACTAGTATCAATAATTACAAAGTAAATTAGTCTGAAATAATATGTCTTCAATGAGACTTCATTATCCTTCAGTGTGATTCTGTCGTCATTTATAATTTTCTATCCATAGTGTAATAGTCCTTTAAAAGGTTTTACTTTTTTAATTGAAGCAGCATTAACAGTTATCATTTAACTATTTAATAATAGAATTGCTGTTGAGACATGGTGCTTATCTGAAAGTGATAAAAAAGACTAAAGGCCTTTGAAATGTGGTCATACAGAAGCATTCTCGGAATTTCCTGGAGAGACACGTCACGAACAATGAGGTTCTCAGCATAATCAAGGAAGATAGGCACCTAGTAAGAACTATCTCAGATATGCGAGTCCGATGGATCGGTCGCATCATGCACCACGATGGTCTTCTTCACAACATTGTGGAAGGGATGGTTGAGGGTAGAAACTGAGGGTGCCCTAGACGGGAGTATTTGCAGCAAGTGTTCGAGGACATGAGTTGTAGCTCTTATGCTGAGCTAAAGAGGTTTGCAGAGGATCGAAAAGATTGGAGATCGAGATGCAAGATTTTGTTGCTGCAAACCAATCCACCGGATTGATACTACGAAGAAGAATGGAAATGTGGAAGTGTAAAAACATTACAACAAAAAATATATACTTCTAACAGTAAAAAACAAATCGTTTTGCACTGTGTAGTAGAATAATCAATTATTATGTAATAGTAAACGCCCCATACTAAACGTAATAAAGCATCATTTAGTTATTTTGTTTCAATTTCGCGTAATGTATGATGATTGCATATTAGCGTGTTCTCAATAATACGCGATAATGGAACATGTTTTTTAGCCATAGTATTTATTTTTATATTTTTTCTCCGAATTTCGCTCCTTCTTTCTCATTTTTTAGAACTATTAATAAAAACTAGTGGCACGAATGGCCACTTTTTAATCAACACTATGCTATTATTAAATAACACATTACTACAGGTAACCGTTTTATTTTATTGTATACTTATCTTTCTATAAAATTCCATACTTAATTTTGTAATGCTTAAAAAATATATATTGACATTACCATGGTGTAGCCCTTGCTGGCTGGTACCGAAAACCTCGATACACAATATTTCGTCTCTTATTTCTGGTCGCTTGACGTACATGAATGTGTCCGCCATATTGTCATTTGGGACTAGTTAAATACTCCGCCGCTCGTGGCGCGGGCGAGAGCCCATACCGAGTGCGGAGATCAGCATATTGTATTGTGGCTCGACCTACTGCTGTGCCTAGGTCGAGCGTCAAATTTGTAAAGTTTTATCGTAAATATAAGTCAATGTGCTTCTGAAAAAGTCTTTATTTTGCTGACCTGCTCCTCATCATGCCCTCACGCGACGGAATAACACCTTTTTGAGAGAGAGGGAGGATGTTAATATGTAATGTCTTTTACATTAATTATGCGTAGGGGAAATGCATACGAATGTATATTTTTTTACCGTCCATAAAATATTTCAATTTCTGATTTGAAAAAAAATGTTGGATTGGCGCCCAAGAACTGGCGAACGAAGCATTGGCCGTCCACCTACAAGATGGACTGACGACATAAGAACAATAGCGGGAGTGACCTGGATGCGGAAGGCACAGGATCGAAGACGATGGAGACTCATGCGGGACGCTTACGTTCAGCAGTGGACGGATACAGCATGATGATGATGACTCTCTGATTGAATAGTGAAATATATTAATTGTTTTTTTCTATACGTGACTTAATTAAAACTAATAATATATACTCGTACATTATAAAAACCTTTTTATTTCCGGTATTTAAACAAGCATAAGTTTGTGAATATCTTTACAAACGAAATCAAATTAATGAAAATATTTATAATTATACAAACTCGTTTTTATAGACGAGGAAATCAGCCATCAAAATGGTTACATAAATCTGGTTTCTAATATTAAAATTAATAGATGTTTTTTTTTTCAAAACCAGCGGCTTCCAAGCTGCGGGTTGCGACCCCGAATCTGGCAAATGCTTTCACATTTTTTCAAAGATACATCTAATGATAATAATTATGTTTTTAAGTAGTTTTTAAATTGCCAAATAAAAAAAGATGCAACTGATAATTTTAATTAATTTTGTATTAACTATTAATTAAGGTTATATAATTATTATATGATCACATATAAAAAATATTGGTCTGCAGGTGCAAACATTGTACGTACAATTTTTCTAAAAATTATACTTAATGTTATTTATTATTATTTAATTACTTGCCTCACATATATAATTTTAACGTAATATATAACAGTACTAAAAGTGTCCCTTTAGAACTCAATTTTTAAGGCCTTTTTTGTTTATGTCTAATTAGTTGATTTTCCTTAACATGCTGATTTTTTTTGTAAACACATACAGGAGAATACCGACAGATGGTAATAGTAATTTTGATATCTTATCTGGGAAATTCTATGACGCTTACCATGGTGCATATGACTAAGCACTGCATGTGGAGTGCCTTTCCAGTGCCAACCTTTATTATTGCAGAAATTTACTATGAATGGGTGGTCTTCACGGGACAACTTTCATCTACTATAAATTTTAATTGATATTCTATGACTGGCATTTTACGGGTGAGGGATCAAATTCACGCCAACCGGGGGTATTTTAGAGCTCAGAAATCGGTTAAAAACCTTTTTTTTTTAAATCTCCGTTGGGGATCGAATCCACGACCTTTGGCTTACAAAGCAAACGCTTTGACCATTGAGCTATACCCGCCGCCAATGATTAAAAAACACCAGATACTGTAGCTAGTATCTCTTCAAATCCTCAGGCTCCCGCTCTAGAGGCTGTAGTAAGCTTTATAAGTTTTCAGGAGGACCTCCAAGAGCAGTGATATCTTAAAACAAGGTATAAATAATGTGACTATTTAATTTATTTTCTTTATTCGTAAACAAAACATATGCGCATACTATAAAATATGATACTTAAATTTACAAAAATACGTTTATTAAATAAAGAAAACATTAAGAAAGCATTGAAAATAATGAAAGAATGCAATAACACTAAAAAAAGAAAACTTAAGTCCTGGAAACCTATGCCATCATCAAAAAATGAGATAGATGTGTGAAAGTAATTCGTGGTGAATAAAGGGTATACACGAGTTTCCCCCATCCAAATTTTGCGATGAGCTCGTTGACGAGCTTCGGTCAACATTCTTGGCACCGACCTCGCGCAAACCTTAGCATACCCTAGGCCTAGATGCTCCGAATAAATCTTTTGTCAATAGAGGTTTTGCTGACATCAGGGATCATTTTGGAGACCTTACGAAACCTCACTCTTCGATCTGAGAGCATCGTTGCCTCCACTTTTTCGATTGTTTTGTCAGAAACAGATGGCCGTCGTCAGAGGTCAGTACGCCTCATACACTTGTCTTCATAGATTTCGCATAGCTGTGAATGGATTTCTACCGGCGCAATGTTTTTTGCAGACAGGAAACGGATCACCGAGCACAGCTAACACCTGGCGGGTGAAGCGAGGGGGAGATCTATCACGTACGGCTACCAAGCCAAGGCTGAGCTCCGCAGGCAGCTCGCTAGGGAAGTGGTTTGGAGTGGGGAACCAAGGTACACTGCAGAATTTCGGGATCCACCATAACAGCGTTTTTCAGGACTGTAGCGCCATGGGAAACTTATTTTACGGATAACCCTCGTATACAGAACGGGTATCATAATAAATAATAAATATATATATAAATGAGAAAACGATTATCATTCGATTCAGCTAAGAACCGGATATGAAGATGAAATATGATACACAATAGGACGTTCATTCATATTATTTGTTTTTTTGTTATTGTTTGATAAATACATATTCAATCAAGTACGTTTTAGTGGTTGAATGATTGATAGCTCGTCCCGTAAACTAATTTGTAAGCAAACGTTTGTTCGAGGTCCCTACCGGGTCACTCATGACTGATGTCTATGGGTTTTGGAATACCTGTAATGTATTATGTCTGACTGATATGTGAAATAGTATGGAGGAACCTGAATAAAATGGTTTCAATGAAATTATTGCTGTTATATTTAAAATTGGTATGCTCGAAGTTCTTCATTTACGTTCTAAATATATTTTCTCCGAAATTATTATATTGTTAGGTGTTAATATCAATGAAGCGTCGAACAAAATTGGTCTGAAAATGAACATGGATAAAACAAAAGCCATGATTAATAGTCATATTTCCCAGACCTTTGATCCTATTTCCATTGGAGGAACAGAAATAGAGGTTGTAAACGACTATACCTATCTGGGACAAGTAATACAACTAGGGCGAAATAACTTCTCAAAAGAAATCGTCAGGCGCATACAACTGGGATGGGCAGCATTTGTAAAACTAAAGTACATTTGTAAAGCGAAAATTCCGCAATGCCTTAAAACTAAGGCGTTTAACCAATGCGTCCTCCCTGTATTAACTTATGGCGCAGAGACGTGGAATCTGACAGCAAGTCTTACCCATAAAATAAAAGTCACCCAGCGTGCTATGGAGAGATCCATGCTCGGAGTGTCGCTAAAAGATAGAATCCGAAACGAGGAAACACGCAGAAGAACTCAAGTACTGGATGCTACCCAACGAATAGTCACACTCAAGTGGCAATGGGCAGGACATATCTGTCGAAGAGACGACGGTCGATGGGGAAGAAAAGTATTGGAATGGCGCCCAAGAACTGGCAAACGAAGCATTGACCGACCCCCTGCAAGATGGACTGACGACATAAGAAGAATAGCGGGAGTGACCTGGATGCGGAAGGCGGAGGATCGAAGAGGATGGAGACTCATGCGGGAGGCCTACGTTCAACAGTGGACGGTCACAGGCTGATGATGATGATGATGAATTTCAATGAAAAACATTGTAATTATAAATATTTATTATATATATGTAGACATTTAAAGAGAAAAATAATTTGACACATTTAAACACAAACGTTCTACTATCACAAATAAATATTTAAATTTTTATTGATTGTGTACATTTTTTAAAGTTAAATTTTTTATTTTATTTTAAATACTGTACGCGTTTCGCCTCCCGACAGAAGCATTATTAACTGTGTATTCTTTTTATTTTCAAATTAAGCTTAAAAAACATAATTTGGAACATATGGACACCGCAAATTGCCGTTTCACAGTTCTGTAAGCTCAGATTGTCCTTGTCTTGTCCCAGAACACCTGTATAACGGAAGTCTATATGAGAACATCGAAGTGATATTAAATTTCAACTCTGACCCGTAAGGTTATAATATGAATTTATCGTTTTTTATTTCTTTATACAATAAGGTTATCAACTGACAATACTTGGTGAAACTGCATAATTATAATTTTAAATTAATTTTAATTAAAAATATAATAAATTGAATATAATTAGTTTTGATTCACGTTCATTGAAGATGGTCTCCAGGGAGGCCGAAACATGTAATCAGTTAAAATAATTTTTATCTATATATATAAAAGAAAGTCGGGTTATATTTGTTTTTATAACTCAAGAACGGCCTAACCGACTTGGCTGAAAATTGGTGGAAACGTAGCTTAGAACCCAAAAACATCCATGGTATACTCAAAATTGATTTGATTAAGAAAAAATATTGAACATTTACGTAAACATGTTTTCATACAAGACTATTGTAACTTGACAGCTGTCAGTTAAGACGGTGTTGCCATAGTCAGCAACATAACTAAACATGACGCAATAGTAGGTATTTTAAGTAGGTACCTACGTAAGGTACGGAATATTTTGAAACAAAAAAGAAAACAAAAGACAGGAAAAAAAGACAAAAACAAAATAAATATTAGTGAAAATATCAGTTTAATCTTTTATTTGTCAAAAATGTTTTAACAAAAGGCAAGGAATCTGACAACTGATATTATTATTGTCTATGGTTACATAGATATTTTGAAGTCTATCGGTTGACGTTTTGTTTCAAGAACTTTCGAGTTTCTGTTAGCTTATTGTGCCGATATTTGCGACCAAAACGATCGAATCTTTCACGAAAAAGCCATCATGGAACTAGGGATTGAAACATTACGAATTTAAGGCAGTGATTTGGTGGTTTTTGGCATCCTAACCTCGAATACCAACGATGAAATTGCGCGCTTTCAAGTTTGGTACAAAGCGATTTGGCGTATATCCGCAATCCCTTATCACGAACTTCATACTGCTGTTGTGCATTTGGCGGTGCATCTGGAGAATGGTCATTGGGTATATTTCACGGCTTCAAATGTTGTTCAACGTGCTGAGACACCTCCAGCGACAACATTGACAAGTCTCTTTACGATATGCCAAAGCGATCCGTTTGCACGAACTCTAGAATGGACGAGGATTTAATCCGACATTCAAGGTATTTATTTATTTATTTTGTTCTTACACACAATCTAATTAACAGAATAACATACTACACTTATTGCTTTGAATTATGTATGCTAATTCTTAAAAAAAAGTGTTTATAAATCAGTAATATTGTCTTTGCTTTTGATTCTGTAGATACAAGGACAGATTCACCATCGAATCGGATCATTCCAACCTCTCGAAGATGCACAGCATAAATTTGTACAAATATACTTCAATGACAATATGGAGGAAGAACTTGATCGAGGTCTACAAAGTCGTGATCAGAGCGGATAAACGACTATCTGGTACACACGTCGTGATACTGGGCAACTACAACAGATATCTGAAACACGTCGTTCATATGACACGTTGCAATACCCACTGATGTTTTGGCAAGGAGAAGATGGATATTATTTCAATATCAAAATGAAAAATCCATTGAATGGTGAGTAATCAATATATATATAATCAATATCATAGTTTTGATTCCGTCATGACATACATTTTTCAGTGCTTGGTTTTGCTTTAGGTTTCCAATAAATGAACAATTACACTGCTTATTACCAGGAAAATAACAGACTTAAAGATTAAGATGTTTTTTTAGAGAAAATTGGACAAATAACCGGCAAACAATTTAAAATCATTTATCTTCACCCCTTTATAATTATGCTACAAATATGGATGTTAGCTTTACATACAAAATTAAAAATCTATTGTCTTAATTTCAGGTGAAGAAACTACCAAGAATCTAAGCTCGATGAATTATAACGCATATCGTTTGACGATTCGTCGAAATGCTGACAACTACTTGCTGAAATTTCGTCGATTACTGCAATAGAATTCAACCAGACCAAATATATGATATCATATGTACCGAAAAATTCAACGTAATAAAATCCAAAATCTGCTCATTTATTGCTTTTCGGGTGAAACAAAGTTCACCGGGTCAGCTAGTTAATAAATATTTTTAATTTATTTATTTTTTAATTAAAATGAATTTAAAATTATAATTTCATTATACACTTTGAAAAGAACGTTTTTTTTTTTTTCATTTTTCCCCTATATCATATGTAGTATTTTCAAGACATATTTTGTACACACTATTTATATAATTAGTTTTTTTATCCACCTATACATTTGATATACGTTTAACAACTTTTATTGTTAAATACTTTAATTATAAATATTATAGTTGACAATCTAATACTATAAGAATAATAGTGCAATGCAGGGCAACAGGGTCTCTCTATTCGTTATAAGAGGCAGATGTTATACAAGACAAACAACATAATATCGATTCTGTATCTGAGAGCCGAGATCCGTGCAGCTCAATAGATACATTATGAAAAAGTAATCATGATTACCAACATCCCCGTAGTGCACAGCGTCAGAGAGACGTATTGAGAAGATCAGGGTCCATAGGTCCATCATCTTTGGTGCGAGAGATGACTTAAAGTCCTTGGACAAACACTTCTTTAAGAAATCAAGAAAAAAAATAGTTAGTGTGACACCCTGAAAATTATACTCAAGGTTGGAACATACAACAACAATACGAAATACAATAGTGCAAACAGAACAAAAATAAATACATACGAATCTACTCCATTTTTCGTAAATTGCGCCCGTTATCTCGGCTTTATAATGTAGTTCAATAACAATGAACTCTGAGAACTAAGCAAGAGCTTAGATAGGTCTTCTCAAAAAATGGCAGAGCCTCCCTATTGACAACAAAGAATACTCTACAGCAGGGCTTCTTAAACTTTTTTCATTCACGACCCCATTTATGATTGCGAGTTTCCTGGCGACCCCATACAAATATAAAAGAAAGATGAATAAATATTTTTTGATGATTTTTATTTATTAGGTAAAAATATACAAAAAAAATATATGGTTTGAGAATTCGTTTTGAAACATAGAAAAATCTATCTGCACAAATACACATCTAGATGTTGTAAATTCGTGTATTTAAATATTTCACATTAAAATCTCTAAAACCATGGGTCGCGATCCCATTTGGGGTCGCGACCCATGGTTTAAGAAGGCCTGCTCTAGAGTGTTCTGCTCCCACTTGGATACACTCCATACGAGAATATTTATCTTGACATTTGCCAAGACCACATATACAGGCATCATAAGAGAGGCTTTACTTGTTGAGGAGGTTTTTAAGCATTGCAATGGACAATACTGCATTTTTCTTCTATTATTATGAATATCGAATCGCTTAAGCCGGGAAGTTTGAATTCAAATTTCCCGGTATTTTTTGCTCACAGTGTTACATATCAAAGAGGTGATTCAAATTAATATTTATGGTAAGTGACAAAAAAAAATCTTATTGGATTGTTTTGCACCCCATCTTCGCGCAGTCGATCCGCAGTGGACGAGATGACTGAGATGAATGATCTATATAGAACTGCTCAGTCGATCTAAGATGCCGGACTGCCATTGGCCGAAGGCTCGACGAGGGGCGTGGCCAATCGCGATCATAGATGGCTAGATCGGACAACTACTATCACAACGACCACCTGTTGCGAAATCCGCGACATGCTTTACCTGTGATTTAGGTGATTTTTGCCACACACCACCTTACGATACTTGTACAACTTTCTTATTATTTCATTTTTAATTTTTAACTTTTTTTAGGATACAAAAAATAGATGCAAGCTTATACTCAATATTATCATCAGTCACCTGATGTCCATCTAATCCATTCTTCTCGATCATCGGCCTTCAGCATTCAACTTTCTTCGCTATTCGTCTGATATCGTCAATCTCGTTAGGTTATTATTATAAAAATCAAAGGTAAATATATGAAGAACAAACATTTGGTCGGATGGACGTTTCGTGTATATTTTTATTAGTGTAAAATATTTGATGAAAATTTTTTAAAGGACAAACTTAATGAACTGTGAAAAAAGCAGACCGACTGAATGTGACTGCGGCGCGGAGCAGACCCTGTCACACCTTCTGGAGTGTGCGCTATATCCGAGTAGCTGCACCCAGGAAGACCTGATGATGGCCGGGAGTAACGCCATCGACGTCGCCCACTTCTGGGCATACAGAATC
Organism: Glossosoma conforme; assembly: GCA_022606575.1. NCBI lineage: Eukaryota > Metazoa > Arthropoda > Insecta > Trichoptera > Glossosomatidae > Glossosoma > Glossosoma conforme. Next base: position 633,091 of record JAGTXR010000080.1, on the reverse strand, counting down.
TGACCCTGTTGCTTCCGACACGATTATATATACTATCGAAATGGTAGATATTTGAAAATTAAATTACTTTTCGAACAACTTTAAAACATACTTTGTAGATGTTGTGACATAACACATTTAAGGAAATCGGGTGATGAATAGAACGGCCGCTTATTATTCAAGCAACCAGCTATACCTGATCAAAGGTATGCACATCAACCAAGTGTTCACCTATCAAATCCACCTCACGATGCTTTTTAATTATCTTTTTATAAGGGGGTCTTGCTTTAAATTGCAGGTGAGGAAACAGCATCACGCTCGCATGCTCATAATCCAGTTCGGATTCCAGGTAATTTGCGTTGAGAAGTGACACAAGTCGTGACTTGATACAAGTGATATTCGATTTCAACTCTAACATGTGACCGGTAAGGTTATAAAATGAATTTATGTTTTTTTCATTATATTTGAACACATAGAGAAGAATGGTGGTAAAGAGATTTTATTTGCAGATGCTATGATGTTTGCCATTTTTGTTATGATTAAGCACTGCATGCAGATTGTAAATCTGCAAGATTTTAGACTACAGCACTTGCGCATGTTTGTACGTTCATTACTCATGCTTCCAAGCCACTTTCAAGTGTAACTTTTCAAAAATGCTTTTTACTCGTATTTACTCTAATACAAAACCTCTTTTATTTATAACATTTAAACAATGGAATTATACCTAGAATTTTCAATCGTAAAAAATGTATTTTTATACGATTATTTCATTGATACTGGTCTTCAACATCTTGTGTCATCGTACATGATGATCCAACCAAAAGCTAACCGGAAGCACTACTGACTCTTAGTTGTCGACAAGATAACTGTGTTTCCCTGTGGCGCCGTTGACGAAAGAATTGCGTTTTCCGGTAACCCCTTTCCACGTGGCCTGGGCAGTTTTACGCCTACCGCGCTTGACGGCTGGCCGAGGTTTGAGTCGGTCCTGCTTTAGGACAGCTCCTCCGAACTGTGGCTCAGTCTCATCGCAGTCAGTCATCGAATTAACGCATGCCATAGTTTTAAATTAAGGAGTTTCAAATTCTTGTTTTATTTTATATAAATAAGAGTAAACAAGTCGAAGCATTAGTCAATTTACCCCTTGGTGTCAATATACTCTAAGTTAATTCGGCGAACAGTCGTCACAGCGTAATCGCAAAATGTGTGAGTGTGAACGAGAGACCTTGTTCTAGGCTGTAACGTATGTACGCGACTCCGAAGTATTCATTATTTTTTTTCTATGTGCGTGTAATTAGTACGTCATATAAAACGGACAAAATTAATTTAAGGGTTAAATTGTTAGCAGCTAGATTTGTTGCTAAACTATATTTGACGTGCGACAGAGGTCTTTTACAATAAATTATAATACTTATAAGTTCCATATCAGGAGCCTTTATGATATAATAAAATTTACAAAAACCGTGATGCTCCGCCGGGGATCGAACCAGAAAATTACATGTTGCACAGCCGAGCGCTTCATAGTACCCGGCAATACCTTTCAGCAAATGATATTGCGTAAAAGTTGCTTACTGATTTCAATTTAATATTTATTAATGTCCGCTTATAAGGAGGCACTTGTCAATTTAAAACGTCATATCGACCAGACTGCATCGCACGATCCGCTGCAAATATGGAGAAGGGCATTTGACAGGTGAGCGGGGCTTAGAGGTAAATCATCTGCTTCCAAAACAAGACTCCTGGGTTCAAGTATTATGTAAGTTATTTCGTAAGTCGCTAACAACCCTTATGTTGGTAAGAGACTGAATTCTCCGATAGCTAAAAGTTATATTATACACATGTTACTCTGTAGAAGCTACTAATATCAAAATAATAAACCACAAGTTCTTACATGATCACTGAGGCTATGTAATATTGAACGTAGATCTTTATTGGATTGGCGACCGCCTGGTAACAAGACGTGGCGTTGGTAGGGTTAAGCTTCTCAGGATGAAACTGTTCAGGCTGCATTGTCTCAAGCCTTTGAAGATCTTTCTGGTGACCTCCTGGCAATAAGCATCAATTCACACATGACTAGGGATAATGCAAGGATAATTGCAGCTGACAGAACTGTGCAGCGGACATTTGTGGCTATCATATGCTCCAGTGAAGTAGTTGCCGTGCGAAAGCATATTTTGTTTTTACTTCAAGACACTCTAAATCTACTTATTCTCTATGATATGCAGACTTAATGGTTTTATTCGATAAAACTGAGACCTAATGCTCGATAGTATTTTGTAAATGTTGGTTGAAGTCTCACAACATGGATATTTTAACAGACATAGTTTTTTTAAGTTTTTTATCAATTTTTTTTCACTTAAAAAAATGTAGAAAAATATATAAAGTTGCGTATTGTACTCTGCAAGTTACACACAAGGTTAGAATATACGTCTGAGAAACGGTTGAAGAACGTAGGAGCCTATTCCATGTCAGTCTCGTTAACCGCTCTTGTAGCCCCGAGGATTTTGCTGATGAAGTTTAACAGCAAGGGACCGTCAGAACCATGCACCAATTCAGGTAAATCCTTCCAAGAAATGATAGAGACTCCCAGATGACAACACAGAATGCGTCTCCTGTTCTAATGGATGATGCACTCAACGAGAGAGTGTCTCAAAGTCTGTTGCATGCCTGGATCACATGGACATGTGTCGCAAGAAGAGAGGCCAAATCTTATAAGGAATTATCTGAAAATTCGGTAACGGAGTTCTTCTTTTTCCACGTCAGTAAGTGTTTGATGGGTGGAATGAAAGACTTGGTTATTCCTCCCGAGGTTGATTCTTAATATGCTGTTTTCCAGGCAGACATAGTCAAGTACATATTCTTTACACAGTTTCCTCAGCTTATTTACAATATGCTAGATGCAACAAGGATAAACTGGCGGTGGCGACTCCCAATGTGATATGCTACAATGTGTATGATATGCAATATCAAGATCATATATATTTCATGATTAATACAATGGTATGTGATAATCTCTATCTTATAAAAAAATGATGCAAGCGACTGAAAATAATATTTTGTATGTAAAAGACTGAAAAATATGTTTTCAATCGTCTACATAAATATATATAAAAATACATTGCGATTAAGTCTGCACGCTTCAATTAGACCAGATCAGTGCACAATAGTTTCTAATAGCTTTGCCTATCGGAAGGAGCATTTAGTCCACGGAACAAACGTAAGCTCTTCGTTCCACAGGCGGTCTTTCATCACGCCACATCGCCTGACTCGCAGGCATTAGTCCTAAACGTTGTGTATGGCTGAGCGACTCATAATTCCTGTGTTCTTCCGCACTTAAGACATCATTTGTCAGACCCGATGGCTTAACATACGGTGAGCAGTTTATATTAAACTCATAGACGGACGAATTAGAACGTTATCATTGTAATTAGTTTTAATGCATTTTATCCAAATTGCAATATTATTAGTTGAATATACTATCATTGTTTGTAAAATAAATCATTATATACACAAACTAGATTCTTGTATACACACGACTAATTGTTATAAACAATGAAATAATTGTATTGAGTCCTTCTATGATAAATATACTCGGAGTTCATATATTAGATTGTTCGGAAAGTAATTGTGTTTTAATTTTATTTTTTTACATTCTATTTCACATTTAAGCTGTATAATCATTTTATATTTTGAAAGCTAATATAGCAAGGCTTTCTTGCAAAAAATAGTACTGATTACACGCATAAAGTTGAGCCGCCCCTTAGGACAAAACAATCCAGGCTTCGGGAACGTCGGGATAATCAACCGATTTCCTTAAAAAAAAACGATTATCTAATTTATTAAAAATATGACTCGGATACTACAGATACCCTTTTTTAAAGTACCCGGACTTATGGTCTGGTTTTTGGAAGCCATGTATGTTCCAAAGTGGACGTTTAGGTACATACATGTCCTAAAACAAGAAATAGACAGTGGCAGTTGACAGAACGAAGTGGCAGCAGTTTGTGGTGACCATATGTTCCATACATGGAACGGATATGGTCAGAAGAAGATTATAAGCACTTGGTTTTTAATTGGTAAGCTTTTAAATATGTAATATGAAAAGCAGCATTTTCGGCATATTTTAACATTTTTACTATCAAAAAATCAAAAAAAAGGCGGCTTAAGTAAGAAAAAAAAACCAATGTGGATTTTTAAAAATATTTTCTTCATATACTAAAGCTTATAGACGTCACACATTGCCGCTGTACAGTTTTTTCATTTATCCACTTCATGCCAATCTGCGATAGGTGGTCACCATCCAAGTTCATTTCACGTGCAACGTTGTTTAACTTCTATAATCGAATAAGAACTGGTGTACGACAAATTTGCGATAAATTATTGTGATTAAAGGTTCCAGGAAAGTCATTGAACTTGGTGGACTTCCATACAAGGTTAATATGTATGTCGACCAAATACTGTCAGTATCCAAAATTCCATCAGTAAGATCTGGATATTTTTAGTATGTGTATCCTCTTATATAAAATTTGGATCTCTCTCTCGAAAAATAGATAGAGTGCAATTTCCAAATCCGCACACAAATACACATGCATGCAGCATCCAGCCGTCTTGGCTGCATATTTCGAGATGCTACCACAAACTCGGAAGAATCCAACAAAACTTCTAGTCTCTCATTTGAAAATATGCGGATGTCGAATATCTCGGAAATAAATATATTATCAAAAGAAAATGATTAAGGCATGAATTGAATAAAAATATTAGAAAGAACTGTTGATAGTAACATCTCTGATAAAGATGAATTTGGATCTATAGACCAATTACAAGCCCATAATTTATATAAAGCTAGTCTTGACCGTTTGTGCTCTGCTGCATGTAATTTCTTAAAAAACAGTAAATATGTAATTTATAAATGTGGCATTGGGTCAACAGATAACAAATGACCTTATTAGTTAATAAATTATTTAAGTGGTAATGACGCTGACCTGCCAAGGACAATGCTTCTTGGGAGAGTGATGGGTCTGGCCAATTTAATTGCTAACGATAGGTTATTTTTTGCGAGCGTGACCGATCCGACGTGTTTTCCTCTCCACTTGATGTTGAATCAATACGCAAAGAGTCCATTGAGAGCCGCCGCAGTGATGTCATCATCGGTGTCATCACAAGTTGCATGGGAACCATGGACAGCGGTCGACATAAGTGTAAGACTACTAAGCAGAGAATACTTACTGATAATAATGGAAATATCTCATCTGCGAATTCTAATGTGTTAGCCGTTTTAAACGAGGTTAAGCGCTGTTTCCTGAAATAATTACACATATTCGGTATGGGCAGCATTTGAAAAGTTTAAGTACTCGTACATTTTTAAAGCGCAAATTCCGCTACGTTTAAAAACCATCATTTGCCACAACCAATGCATTCTTCTAGAATAAGCTTCCTACAGTCAACAACGGAACTGGTGATATCTCAGACCATCCTGCGGCTGAGCATGTGAAGAAGTGCAACTGAGGGGAATGCTTGGATTGACCCGAAAGAGGACCTAGCCTCTGGACACAACCAGGGGTGGAATATATGGAGGTCCCTTAACAGACTTGAGGACACAATTGAAAGCCTGCCAGTTTTACAGCGGACCGACTGAATGTGACTGTGGCGTGGAGCAGCCCTGTCACACCTTCTGGAGAGTGCGCTGTGTCCGAATAGCTGCACCCACTTCTGGGCAGACAGGATCTAACCCTGTTTGTTTCCGACACGATTTTATATATTCTTCTAGTATTAACTTCTAGTAACGCAGATATGTAGAATCTTATAAAAAGTCTTACACATTAAATAAATGTTACTCAACGTGCCATAGAGAGATTCGTGCTCGGAGTGACTATAAAATACGTATACACGAACGCATACTCAAGTAATATTTATAAGGCCATATCTGTAAAAAAGACGACGGTCGATGACGAAGAAAAGTGAAAAGAGTGTCGCCTAAGAACTGGCAAACAGTATTAGCCAACCCCCTGCATGATGGACTGACGACATCAGAATAATAACGAGGAAAAGCTAAATGAGCAAGGCAGGGATCGTGTGAGATGGAGGCCTATGTTTAATAGTGTATGGATACAGGCAATGTTGAAGCGTTGTGAAGTGGTGATCCGCCATAATTTTCAGTTTTACTAGATTTCGGCATTTGAAGTTGGTTCATACAACTACTTTATCATCACTGTATGACAGTATTCTCGTGTATCTTATAACATAATTAAATATGATGCATAAGCTTCAATGACTGGTGCATTTCAAACTGTCTACACCTTAACATTGATAAATGTAAAATTATTTCTTTCACCAGAATTAAGAATCCTCTTAAGTTTAATTATAACATCTACAGTGTTGCCCTTTCTCATGTTCCTACTATAAAGGACCTTGGCGTCACCCTAAATAGTAAATTATCTTACCACGACCATATTGATAGTATTGTGAACAAGTCCCTTAAACTTCTAGGTTTTATCAATAGAATCACTAAGGATTTTAAAAACCTGAGCTCCATCAAGGTCCTTTACTGTTCTCTGATTCGTCCGCGGCTAGAATATGCTAGCGTTATATGGTCTCCCTACTATCGAGCTCATATCGACCGGATTGAATCAGTCCAAAATCGCTTCTTGTCAAGAGTTGCACGACTGATCGGCCTTGAGAGAGGTAGCTACTCCTATGAAGATATTGAGAGGCGACTTAATGTATCTACATTGGAGAGACGTAGAACAGTGACTGACTTGCTGTTTATTTTTAAAATTATGAACTCCATAATCGACGACTCGACATTATTGCAGGAAATTACGTTCAATGTTCCCTCCCGGTTCACTAGAGGCAGTGACCTGCTACATGTAAGGACATCCAAAACCAACTACGGATTCTATTCTCCTATGTTAAGAATATGTAGACTGGTTAACTCCTCTAGTGACTTGGACTTTTTCGCGGTGGACCTTCCAGCATTTCGCAGATCCCTCTACTAATGTACTCGATCTGTTTTTTTTTTTACTCATGTTCATGTTTTGTCTAAATGTATTGTCTTAGCTATTATATTGTTCTGTTTTACCATTTCATTTATTGTATTTTCTATTTTTAAACCGTATGTATTGGCCTAGGCCCTAGGCCGTTAATAAAATAAAATAAAATAAAAAAAAAAAATGATCTTAAAGGTAAATTATTTAATGTCTAACAAATTATAAATATAATCTAATACAGGTATTTAAATATTTCTTCCACATTGCTTGGTAGTCTACCTCACCTGTTGAGCATTGATTCCGCCAGGTCGTGTGCTACAGGCCGCCTCTTTGATGTTTTGGCACGTCAAGTTAACAGAGTCGCGATGTTTCTGCCGCCTGCCAGAGTGACCTGGGCTCCGTACATTGTCTGCGCCACTTGGGGCAGTCTGCTTATGAAGACATAACCTCTATACATTCGCCTTATTGATTATTCATAATTAATGTCACACCTCTACAGCCGGCTAAATAGTACCGCCAGCATTCTAATTTAACAAGGTGATTCTAATATTCACACAATTCCGAACTTTAGAAACGTAATTATTTCATTGATTTATTACATCATATAATATTAATTTGAAAAGATTAGCTTCTCTTAAATTTTTTCAATGTAAAATGTGAGACTATCGGGAAACATATATATTTTCAGGACTTTCAGGTACAGGATGTCTCGGTATAAGTCATAGGCAAAAGCGCTTGGTTGTCACTAGATTGAAAAAAAATACTGCAAAAATACATTTCAGAATGCACCACATGAATGTTCTTTTCATGCTTCTCAAGTTAGCAAAGAGAAGACAAAAGTTGAAAGAATGTGTGACAGCCTGCACCGATCTGGAGAGACAGGCAGAGTCACTGCTGCGCGATTTTTAACGAGTTTCTGTCGGAAAATTCTGCGGTTGATTTTGGACCCTATTAGTCAGTCCTGGAGGACTCTGCGAAATACCTTAAGGTCACAGGTTCGATGAAAGGAAAATCCTGATCTATCTCCTTCTCGTGGTGGGGGGGGTGAGCGACATCAGTCGGCCAATATAGACAGGGACCGAATGTTGGCCGGAATAAGCTAACACCCAGCTAACCTCATCAGGTCAAGCTGGTTAGGGGACTCTATTGTGCTGGAGGTAGTAAATGCTCTCCTAAGGCGGATGAACCTTTATGGTCAACGGCATTTGGATGGGGAAATAAAGGGAAAAATACCACATTAAAGGTCTTAAAGACATCCCATGTATCAGCAAAAAAAAAATGATTGCATCTCAAGTAAAATTTCGAGGAATGGAGATCGAGATGCAAGATTCTGTTGCTGCAAACCAATCCACCGGATTGATACTAAGAAGAAGAAGTCATTCCTAACAAGTAAATTGCCATTATGTAACTATATTTCACTTGAAAACTTGTGAAGCGATAAACAAACCATGAAACTGATTGATAAAGCAATTAAAAAAAGCTTATCGTTGTCATAAAGTAACTTTCTTGTATATACACAAGCTCTTAAATGTCGTTATATGTAGATAGACGTCAACTCTAGCAGTAAGCTACGTGATGACGTAGAAATCATTAAACAGACTGAGTATAGTAGACGAGTACTGCAATTGCTACTAAGAGAAAACGATAGAAAGATGACGATCGCGGGTATAATCATCTGGAACACGTAAAGCATGCAAAAATCCTAAGAATGTGTCTTCGTGCAATGATCATTTTTCACCATATTGAAAAATGTTTACACAAACGGTGAGAAATTATATTTCTTAGCACTTTAAATATTGATTTGACTTAGTCATATTGCGGCTTATTTTAAATAATACGTTTTCATCAGCCGGATCTAAAATAAAACAAATATTTTTTAATTTGTAATACAGAGATTATTCCTGGAAATATCACGGATGATTTCATATTAGATCATTCGGGTTTTTTTACAAGAAATTTGGTTTTAAAATTTAACGTGAGTAAATGTTTCAGCCGTTATTATAGATTAATGTAATTAACAATTTATTAGTCATATGAATCAACCTCCGCAGTGAATGAGCAGGCTAATTAATGATAAAGGATATTTTTAAATAGCTTATGTTTTTTAGTTTTTTTTTACAAAGTTATTCAGCGGATTTTGAAAATTCACTAAGATTCAGCCTAGATCGCTTAGTCCTACAGACGACTCTAACTTACCTGCAACACGAGGTTATTAACAAACGGTGATCCATCCAAAGTATGTTCCATGGCCAATGTTGCTTAACTTCGGTGATTTAACAAGACCCGCAGTAATGATGTACTATTGTCGCTAGACAAAAAAAGTATAATACAGAACCTAAATTTTTAGTAATACGAGTATCAATCAAATGCATATGTTGGTATTTTTGGGTTATTTTATATATAAACAAACATCGTAAAAAAACAACATGTGACCACACAGAACGAAGTAAAAAAGTAAATGAAAATAACGCGTAATAAAAATTAGGTTTTATTGTCAAATTAAACTTTTTTTTTGGTTACGAATACCTCGGGTCCTGTTCACACAGACCGTATTAAATAAATCAATCTTGCCGGTTAATTTACGAGTCACCGGTTGGGCATCACTGCTCGGTTGCGATAAAGACAGAGCTTACACCTCTGTACGTAGATTTATTCAATTTTGATCCGCATACAGATTAGTACCGAACAACGACTGGCGATACTGTAACACAGTGATAACAAACATTTTATTTATATCGGTTTTTTTTTTAATTTATTAATACGTATTTTTATGCTCTGTTTTATTTTGAATAATCTGAATCTCAAATAACTTCTTAGGTTTTCACGGCCAGATTTGATATTGCGGCTATTGGGTTTAGCCGTGTGTGGCGAATTTCTTCTTACCATTATTTCGACCGCTATTGCAGGGGTCTTTTTCAGGATTGATGGCTAATCTAGCTCTTGACAACAACTCACAACTAAGTCATCAATCCTGAAGAAGACACCTGCAATGGCGGTCGAAATAATGGTAAGAAGAAATTCGTTACACACGGCTAGACCCAAATATCAAAAAAAAAAGCTAAAGCCACAATATCAAATCTGAATCTCTTTAATAAAAACATCAATGCACACTTGCAATCTGCCCGACCCAATATTTTTTTATACACCATTCTATATATCTGTTCTAGTTAAACAAAAAAGAGGCAAATATCGTTTCTATATTCGTTTCATATATGGAACATATGGTCGCCACAAATTGTCGCTACTAAGTTCTGTCAGATGACTTGTCCCAAGACATCTGCACCTGAAAGTTTACCTGGGAACACATTCAATGAGTGTGAGTTCATATAGTTTTATTTTGGTCATATGTTTCTCAATAATTATTTATTTTTATACAAGCCCTTGTAACAATACCTTCTTATGTTTAATTGCAATAAGTGAAAGTAATAATATTTTTATTTTTATAATTATTACTACAAAACAAAAATAAATTAATAAAGATACTTATATAATTATGCATTCATATACAGTTTATAAAGGGGTCCATATTATTTTTTATTTGCATATGTTTTGTAATTTTACCTCTACTTGAATTTTTGGTTCTGTCAATAAATAATTGTGTCCTGACGACTCACAAGACAGGACTTGAAGAGACGGCAGCTGTAGTGTCCGAGAATTTTTTCATGATTTTTTAAATCAGTATTTTCATCATGATTAGGCTGACGCTCATCATGCAGTGCTTAAATATCCTTAAATGGTAAGCATAATTTTACTCCCAGGAAATACCATCAGACAAAATGCTTATGGAAGAAAATGAATATAATTACTTTTATACAAAGAGTTGGATGGACATTGTATGTGGAAAAGTGTGTTATTAATGAAAAGAATATGACAATTAGTGTTTATTAATTTATTAGTCTTGTTAAATGATCAGATTATCTGAAAGCGGAAGCAAGATATTAGAAATAGTTAAAAAAACTTCAAGGTGGTGTTTTTGGTATTAAATTTTTGTGGAATTTGGTTCGGGGCACATTAGTTGAGCTTCCCGTCCTTAATGCGGCGCCTAAATCGTAAAATTGTAAAGACAGTCCGTTAAAACGATTGGTTTTTTCTCCAATAAATAATTATTTTCTTTTTTTGGGTCCCACTACGAGGAAGTACGTGCCTCTGTCGCGTCCCACAGTTTTTTTTATTAACGTGGAATACGTTTTATTGCAGGCTAATAGGAGGAACAAGGATGACAATGGCACATGGTTTTCCATCCATCACGAAAGTTAAGCAACCTTGCTCATTGAACAAAACTTAAATAAGACATTAATTGCCTTATATCGTACAGCTAATTATACGACCTCTTTAAAAATACTTATCAATAAATACCCAAACGTGCATTTCATACTACACTTTTCAAGTGACGAGCTCCCACCATGGTGGCCGTCGGGAATCATATATATTCCCAGATTTACCTTACGGAGCAAATATATCTAAGATAATGTCTATACATTTGTGTAATTTGTGATGACCACGTGTTCCAGATTGATAATGAAAAAATGTTACGAAAATACGTCACATTTCTGGAGTAATTTGAGTTGGTGTGATGCTTCTATGTCACATTTGCTAAAGATACATAAGGCTAATAAAAGATAAGCCGATCCCCCTAGCTGTCATTGTAAGATGCTTGGTTCATATTATAGTCTTCCGTAGTGACGATAGACTAAGACTGAAAAAAAAATGTAAGCCTAGCTTATTATAATAATTTAGGTACGAGTACAGGTTGATAAATATGCTTAAAAAAATCACCGAAATTAGAATTAGGTTGGTAGCTCTGTAACTCTTAGCGATAGTGTCGCTTACCTTTTTTTCTTATACTCGTATATACAGTCGAATCAAAATAAATGGCTGCTGCATTAACCATTAACCAGCAACCAGCCTTCTGATAAATCCTTTGGTGTGAAAATACTTTTAATAATATTTTATGGATGCTATGTTGTCCGTTATGGATTTAAGGGTGATGTATAAGGAAGGTAGTTTCGTCTCACGGCGGCATACCACGAGATATTCATTAAAAAGCTCTCGGCAGGCGATAAAAATATGTTAGAATCACGATTCGAGAATTCCAGTGATCGTGAAATTACTGCACCGCGCAGGCTTGTGCGCATATCTGTAATGGTTGCCTAGGTACGACATAAGTCAATGTGTATGCGTCTTGTCTGTTAATACAGTCAATCTCATTTATTGTCGAGAGAGATGAGAGAAAAATTCGCTTTATAAAGTCTTTCCTGGATATCCGTTCCATTTCTAAATTATTTTATCACCTAAAAGTCACTCAATTTTATCAGTTTCATGATTTGTTAGAGGAGATGTCTGGGCAGAAAGTCTACCCAAGAATATATATGGTTCTTAGAAAACACTTAAAAAGGTAGCAGTAATAGTACGAGTATCTGAGACAAATTTTGCTTGATTTTTATAAAATTGGTTGTTAGCACGACACATTCGAGGTCTGGACTATTTGACCCTAAGAAATGTCTTATCCTAACCAACAATATGCGTTTAGCAAAATTCTTTTCAAGGTTTTGGTCCACATTAAATTTAGCCCTATTTCGGTGATCTTAAGAGGACGCACACACGAGTGCAATGTGCAATTGAATTTTTAAATGAATCATATTTAACTGTAACTAAATACAGTGGTACATTGACATACGAGTGCCCCAACATACAAGTTTTTTGAGATACAAGCCATCGAGCGAGAGATTTCTTGCTTTGAAATACGAGAAAAAATTGAGATACGATTAATCGGCTTAGCGGGTCAGCCGGTTGCACACGAACCGAGCGTCACGCTTTCACGCGTAAAACCCCCGACCACAGTCAGAGAATCAGCTATCAGTGTGCTCTCGCTGTCAAAGCATCTTTGATTAGTTGAGCTCGCGTTTTTGTAACCTTTGTAAATTTTCTTTGAGATACGACTAATTTGAAATGCGAGCAAGATTGCAGAACGAATTAAACTCGTTTGTCGAAGTACCACTGTATTTTTAATATTTTCAGTTTTGTATAAGAGTAATCTCTCACCTGAAAAAAACTTTTCATGAAACGATTATATTAATCAATGTAAGTGAAAAGTGTTTTTTTGTTGTTGTGAAAAACATAATATAAATACGCCTGTCAGGTTGTAGTTCAACGAAAGATCAAAACTATAGTTATTTCCTCGTTAACTCGTTTTTATTAATGATATTATTGTCACCTTCTAAAGGTATCTTGTATCTGTTAGCATAAAAAGGGTGAGAGTCATAATGTGATATCATGTCAACAAGATTAGATGCTTTCAATGTATGGGCTGAAAATAATATAATTATATGGCGATGGTCGATTTTGCATAGTCAAGTGACAAGTTTCGTATAAAATGTACGGAAAAGTGTAATCAATAAGTACTTTATGTATTTTAGATGTTTAATATAAGCAATGCCTTCTTCTTATCACGGGTATGCCATCTTCGGTGATGATTACTAGGAAGATGTATAATGTGGTGGAATCCCGTTGCCTCAAACAACTTGGTCCCACAGTCATAACATTGTAGTGTATCGGCTTTTAAAGATTTTACATTGACATTGAAAATGTCAATCATATTTTGCAAAGATAGTGCATTAAAATTAATATATCGAAGTAAGGTAATATCTACTAAGACACTAGAGAAAAGTTTAAAATATGGTTAATTTTCAATTTCAGAAAGTTAACATTAAAGCTAACTTTCAAACATACATTGCTTAATATTTATTTAATTTTGCATTGTTTTTCAGTTCATACTAGACGGTGATATAATACTCGTACTTGTGGATTTTAATATTTTGTAGTATGTTAACTATTTTAAGGCTGACTAAGCGTTGCATGTGAAGACTTAAAACAACATTGTTAGGCTTTAATTAGACTGTTCAGGCTTTTATCGGTTGTTTTCAGTTTTTATTCGTCCAAAAGATATTATATAAACATAAATGTTCAAAAGTTACCAACAATATTCTTACGTGTAGCGGCAGTGAAAATTGTAAAAAAAACAAAGACTCATGATTCACGGGATTATGGTGATAAGTAGGTTGTCTTTTTTTATGTAAACACAAACTGAATAATACTGCCGTGATCGTGATAGATGACTCACTGCAAATGAAAGGTGTTGTTGAGATTCTTAGGGTTCTGTTCTTTCCATATCTGGAACATATCTGGAACATATCTGGAACATATGGTTAGCGCATATTTCCGCCACTCGTCCTTGTAAGTCCATGATATGTCTTCATCCGGAGGTCCACCTGAGAACATATATATTTCCCGACGGCTTCCAAGGAATGTCAGGGGTTCCAACAGCAATTGTAGAATCCAAGCTATATCTTGGGTTATTCCTTAATCTGATTTTTAACGTAAAACAGATAATCATCCCGATGCTTCTTATTATATACTGAATGAAAGTATTTTTTGTTTTTTTTAGTATCGAAAGGAAAAGAACTCTGAAAACTGCTCGCATGACTGTCGTGCGCCTTACCTCTTGGCAATACTTTTCTGCTTAAGTCTGTCGAGATGTCTGTGAAGCTGTGCGTGTGTGTTTAAAGTTACCTGGTGTGACAGTGTGAGTGTCCAGGTGCACAGTGATTTATACGAAGCTGCAACAGGTAGATGAAGGCGTATTGGTGTACTGTATACGTTACGCTACATTTGTAAAATTTCTTATTACGTACATTTGGCAAAAAAACGTTAAAAATTATATTGTATGATAAATGTATCAAAAATTGTACTTTATTAATTTAATGTAAGCAAAATCAATCTAACCCAACCCTAACAATATTTTTGATTACTTAAAACACTCAAAACATATCTAATTCAATGTCAAACACAAATTTCTGTCACAAAGGCAAGCATGACGTGATCCTCACCTTATCTCATGTCCGCTCTGCCTCGTCTTGCCATCTTATTAAGAGCTAATGCAGCAGTATAATGGGTTTCGGGAGCAGATACCTACGTAGAATACTGGGAGTTCACAAGTTTGACTTTGAGAAGGACGATGGTGTGAGAGAGCGGACAAAGCAGCTTTCCGTAATACAGTCAATCAAGAGTGGCATGTATTAAGGATGCCGCAGGAGAGCATAAACTACAGCTGCGTTTCTTTTAGGCCGTCAGAAACTAAAAATTAATTGTACTCGGCGAAGCTGCGGAAAGCAGAGCTGACATGGAATGAGGCGAAAAATATGGCTGCTGACAGGGCATTGTGTAGTCTGTGAATGCCATATGCTCCAGTTAGAGTAGATGACATAGTTTTGATGATATGAATGATATGATCATAGGAATGGAGATCGAGACGCAAGATTCTGTTGCTGCAAACCAATCCACCGGATTGATACTACGTAGAAGAAGACCCTCCTATAGCATCGAGATACTCGGATATAAAAATATGCCATTGAAAATTATGCACTTATACAAAATAAGTTTTTATGTTTAATTAGTGTCATTTGTGATCATGTATACTGGTATATTATATTTCATAATTATTTGTATTTCTTAAATAAATAAATAAATATTTGCAGTCTAGCCTTACGTTCTTATGTATGTGTGACTAAGAGGTATGAGTGTTTATTAGTGTGTGTGTTAGTGTTCTGTCCAATGATGGGTAAAGCTGTATTGGAGTGTACTTACGTAGACCTTTGCATGTGTTGGTCCATGAGAACCTGCGACGTGATGGCCCATCGGACCGCCGGGAGCGCACGGCTATAAAATAAATGAGACAATTTTATTTCGCGGACGTTTATTTATTAGCCGCGCCGGTGACTTGTATAATTTTAATGTATGCAGAATATATATAATTGTATATGGTAATGATTAAAAGAGATTTTGTATGTAAAGGCATGCAGGAGAGCACAAAAGTAGGTCGTAGTTCTCAAATGAACTGATGCTTAACAAGCACAGTGTAAGATCTATTTTAATTTTTTATTTTATCTAAAATAACAAAAATAAAATCTTTCATTGTACTTTTGTATAATACTGTAGTTTTAAATCTAATCATATTGGGTTCCAAAATGGAGCGTAATACGAACTCATAATATATTTTCCTTCTTTCATGGATAATGTTCTACCGAATACATTGTGTCTTCCTGCATATCCGCTCGATAGCTAGAACATATGATAAATTTCTGTCAGTTGCCATGATCCTTTCAATGACATCTCTACACCTGCAGGTTTCCTAAGTACATTTTATGTATTGTTTCGGAATATTTTCCAGAATTCAAAGAAAAGGTAGCTGAAGTATCCAATACGTTTTTAGGCGATATTTAATAAATAATGGCTCACTTACTTCGAATCTCCAATTAACGAAACACAGACATAAAATTGGTTCACTAAGTTTTTTTTAAACTTAATACAATAACTGCTACTCATCTAAACTCTTAATTGATCCCTCCTTCCTACATTTACTGAACACGAAGAATTCGCAGTTTCCAAAAATATTTCCTAAATGCCAACACTATTTTTTTCCAGTATCCTTATTTTCCAAGATATATGAATCTAACAACTATCTTAAGAGTAACGTTATATAGATTAACAGAATAACGTAACTTAAAAAAAATATTTCTCTCATCTTCCATCTTTACTCTCAATTTGACGCTCAAGTACATCTCGTGCCAGCACAAGGGACCTTTACCACCTGCCAAATCAGCTGATACGATTTGTAAACGTAAGTCTCTTAATCTTTATAATTTATTATAATATGGTTACCATAAGTTTGTTAATAACGCTTCCAGGCACAGTAATTTAATTATTTATTGATGACTTATTAATTAGCTTTGGGCGTAAACTTGAAAAGATTATCAGGCATTGTTTTCGTAATATTTCATTAGATGCGTAAAGTGTTGCGTTAATCTCGCCTTGAGGCGATTAACTCAAGTTATTAACGCCCAATGACAGGTGACGGGTTTGTACAGAAAAATGCGTAAACAGATTAGAAAAACAATTAATTATACAATTCGTAAAATCACTTTATTATTGCGTTGCTAATGATACAATTACTACTCGATAATGTTACGTTCAAGGTTGCCGAGTATTTTGGATCAAATGTTTTTAAACTTTTAGACGACGAAAATACAAACGAGAATGGCCATTGTTTTCATGCTCAAAGCTAAAAATTGAGGCACAAATCATGTCATATGAATTTAAAAGTGTCCTATTCTTTATTGATGCCCTCTGAGTCCTCCAAGAAGATGAGGAATCAGAGATCAATAACGTCTGGAACATACGCTTCTTTGTTATAGTATTTACTAACCAATGTGATTTAGAAAAGAAAGCACAATAAAGTTCGAGTTTACAGCCTTTACATCACCATTGCATATTTTCCATATTTGTGCAGTATATTGTCGTCAGAAACTGCCGATATAAAGCTATGTCAGCCGCCACTGTTCTTACTCCATCACATATAAATAATGATATAGACAATTAAAATAAACTTTTTCTTCGTAGTATCAATCCGGTGGAAAATAAACAATCTAAAATAAATAAATAAACTTAATTTAATTATATACCAATGTAAAATAAATTAAAGTATTTAAAATTTTATACCCAAGTAATTTAAATTAAAGTAAATTAAATATATACGAACTCCCCCACTACATGTAAAATCTATACAGTTTGAGTAATTTGGGTTTAAAATATAAAACAAAAAATATATTTAAAAAAATATATATTTTAAATAAAGAAAAAAAAATCAGCTATGCTCCCTTACGTTTAGTATATAGTTACGGATAACCTTTCAAGGACGGCGAGTTCTGGGGCCTAAAAAAAAAAAAGCACCTTCAGTACTATCTCAGCAATATATACCTTCTTCTATTGTCCGAATAAAAGATAAAATATTGCCATGTACGGTCCCACATATCGTCATTCCACACAAAATCAATCCATTGTATCCCCCTACGAAAGACAACCATTACTTCAGTTGCTAAGATCTTCACCATGTTTCAAATCTTGCACCCAGGTTGACTATAGTCCAGAGGCTTAAATAATATGAAGTCTATATTTATGCACTTCAGCAGCATACGAAAACATGTTTAAGCAAATGTTTTAGATACATTGTACGATTGAGTAATTAGAGGATTACATATTTGTTATTATACAAAAATATACAATAATTTTTGTAGTAAAACCAGATCTAATTAAGTTATCTAAATTTTAAATAAAATCAAATTAATAGAAGCCGGGGGGATTATTCAAATATTTCTTATTACACGATGTAGACTTTTAAATACTTAGCGACAGCCAGTAATTAGTGTAATCATAGTGGAAAATCACAAATTAGCAATGGAATATATGATACAGAGTTCATTAGACTGGGAGGCGGTAAGAAAATTGCCCGGCACTGTATAAACTAAAAAAAGACGATTTATACTCGTATGGACGATTTTTAATAATAACCTAACCTAGCTCTTTTATTTTTAAAGAGCTGACTTATTTTTTTGGGGAAGAAGAGGCGTTAAGTAATCGTAAAACTCAGCGTCGGTCTAATACTCACTTATATAATATGTGGATAGTCGAAATTATAAAATAGTGTGAAAGCTTTATGCTGATAGCGGAGAAAAAAATGTACTGAAAATCTTACAGGAAACTAATGGTAAGTACAGTGGCCTAAGTAAGATATTTCCCGCTAGGGGGCTATCAGTCACACAAAAAATCCCACCTTACCACAACATTTTCACAGGCCTTCTATGCTTAAATGTCATTTCCAGAGCTCGAAAACTATAATCCACTCGGTTAATTAAATGTATTCAAAATTATATATAAAATAAACGAAATGCCACCTCTACGAGCTTTTGACTACTAAGTAGGTTAGTAAAGTTAGGCCTTCCTAGTTGCACGACTTGTTCAGCAGAAAACAATACAGACATGCAGTCATCAGATCTATTGTTAAATTGCCAAATTTATATCATCCAGGATGCTTAAATATTTTTATTATATTTTATCTTAAACACCAAATAAATGACAACAATTCCATTGCTGTATTCTTTCAACAAAATATATGCGACTCAAATGTAATTGACCAGATTTTGGATTAACGTTTTTTGTTCAAGGTCACTACTTCAATATATTTTTCTTGCTTAAATCTCTTCAAGATCGAACCACACATCGTCCATTTTTGGGTAGATCCGACAGGACTAATGGTCCTAGCATCGGGAGTTTACGATCTGATTTTATATATATATTTTAATATTTCAAGAATTATGTGTATTCTCATACAACCAAAATATTACTTTAATCAAAAGTAAAGATAAAAAAGAAATATATGCAAGTACACGACCTGTTTGTCAAAGATTATTATAAAAAATCTTATAATATAACAATCACTTACAAGAATTCTGTAGTGGAAAAATACTCATTATTAAAACTGTATTAATGAAAAAAAATGTTAATTTGTATATATTGTATCCTTCTTCTTCTACAACTTTTTCTTCATCTACTTATACTACTTTATCTAGGATTGTTGGTATTACTTGGAGCTTGTTCCTGCGACATAGATGTCAAATATCAATAAAATATAGTTTGAATAAGTATACTTTAACATGTATATATTATTCAATGTTTGTCTTTGTTATATTATCTATTTAGTTTCTACAACTTTTGAGTTTTAACGCTTGTCTATATTAAATAATAGTATATTGATTTTTATAACTTTATAACTTAGTGTAACCTTACACGTTAATGTAAACATGTTTCCGTAAATAAATAAATAATCATTTTTTTCAGTGCTAACATAAACATATCACCCTTATTTGAAATGAATTTCTAATATATAATGAAATACTATTAAATAGCGTTTTATTATATGAACAAATTATAATACATTTTATTTTAACTACAACGTGAAGTGTAATTGAATTATAGGACAGCGAGCACCACTCTCATCACCACTCTCGCAGACACGCAGTTGACAACTTAATAAACGACCATTAAACATAATCGCACCACGCACAGCATCTGTAACATCCTCGTGATGCGATGCAGCTAATTATTTGCACACAACATCGGTACCTGTTTCAAGATTACAGTATTGTTATTATCCAACTGGAAAACGGTTGCCAATCAACATCATTCAATATACGAGCATGCACTCCAACAAAAGCATCATCATCATCATCATCAGCCTGTGTCCGTCCACTGTTGAACGTAGGCCTCCCGCATGAGTCTCCATCCTCTTCGATCCTCCGCCTTCCGCATCCAGGTCACTCCCGCTATTCTTCTTATATCGTCAGTCCATCTTGTAGGGGGTCGGCCAATGCTTCGCTTGCCAGTTCCTGGGCGCCATTCCAATACTTTTTTCTTCCCCATCGACCGTCGTCTCTTCGACAGATATGTCCTGCCCATTGCCACTTGAGTGTGCCTATTCGTTGGGTAGCATCCACTACTTGAGTTCTTCTGCGTATTTCCTCGTTTCGGATTCTATCTTGTAGCGACACTCCGAGCATGGATCTGTCCATAGAACGCTGGGTGACCTTTATTTTATGGGTAAGACTTGCTGTCAAATTCCACGTCTCTGCGCCATAAGTTAATACAGGGAGGATGCATTGGTTAAACGCCTTACTTTTAAAACAATACGGAAGTTTCGCTTTAAAAATGTACTTTAGTTTTCCAAATGCTGCCCATCCCAGTTGTATGCGCCTGTCGATTTTTTTTAAGAAGTTACTTCATCCTAGTTGTATTACTTGTCCCAGATAGGTATAGTCGTTTACAACCTCTATTTTGTGTTCCTCCAATGGAAATAAGGTCAAAGGTCTGAACAAAAGCATGTAATCGTCATAAACTGCTACCAGAAAGCTTAGTTAGCCGCCATGGTCCTCAACTCATCCTCAACTTTGCCTGTCGTGAGTAATACGTATAATTTTATGCATTATTTCCGACGACTTTTCATGACTGTGAGAGCAAGTTCTTTAAAAAATGTAGCTGCACTTTATTCTGTGTTTCTCAAAAGCTAAACAACTTCATTGTTTTAAATTAGATGGCAACGTTCATTCCTTTAATATAAATAACATATCTGTGAACTTCAATGTTTGTCTTTGTGAGTTTTACAGACTGTTGATATATTAAAAACAAGGGAAGCTCACCTCGGATAAGCATCTCCTATTGATCACACCAATTTAACATAAAGGACGAAGCGAGCTCAAATTTGTTTACGTTTGCTTTATTATCGTTTTGTTTGAAGCGAGGGTCTGGCTTCGATAGGAAAATATTTCAATTAATAACCAAACGAGGATCGACAATTACAAAAGCTCTGAAGCTCGATGCCCAGCTGGGAATCCGTTTCACGGTACTGCGATGCAAGCCCGGGGGGATCAAGACACAAATCTTTAAAAATATGTATTTATAAACTATTTTGATATGAATTTTGTCTCCAACTATAGCACTTTCTTGCACTATGAACAGGTATTTTATGCTTTTTGGTTTTAGATGATCATATACCTAAACTAGGTTGGCGTAACAAAACTCTACATATTCTGCTTTTTAAGTCTTTATAAATTTATTATAATGATATGGTTCTACGAACTTTTTCATTCACTTTAAAATGATTTAAGATATTGTTTTCTTGATTTTTGACAGGCTGAAGAAATTACCTGAAAGCTAAATAGCGGGTGTACAAGATACCTGTAAATTAAACATTATCGTAATTTCATGATAATGGACAACATTAGATTATACTCAACAATTTAAGCGAGACTTACGGATGCTGAGCTGAATTTGGATGAACAAAGGAACTTAGCATCTAACATGGCTTCAGCTCGCAGTGAACTATATTAACATAAATACAAGTATGTTTCAGGGTGCATTAAAATCAAGGAAACTGAACTTGTGTACAAGCAAGTATCTTCATTTTTTGTAAAAGATTTCGTTTTAAATCATCCAACCAGCGATGCTTACATTTTTATCATCAATGTGAAAAGATACAAATTCTAGAAAAAATCCAATCAAAACATGAAAGAGTAACGTTAGAGATACGTATTTGCTGAATTACACAAATAAAATTGAAAGAGTATAGAAATACTTGTTTGTTCTAAATGTAGCCTTAGACAAAAGTGATTAATTGCTCTTCGCAATTTAAATTGAATATCTAAGAGTGTTTGGAGTTTTAAATATTTAGAAGCTTTAAACAAAGTTTTTAGGATTTGGTGGCATTTCCTGGCTCAAATGTATATTTTTCTTCTTCTTTTATTTATTGAATCACTTTTTGATCCTTGTGGTACTGTTGTTCCTCACTTGTTGTATGACCCGCCCTTGTTCTCGTCCCGCCTACCGCCTCTATAAATCCCTCGCCCGTCCGACGTGAAAAAGTATCAAAGCAACTCTGAAATTAACTTGACCTAAGCGACCTGCGCCGCCCGCCGCGGTTATCAAAAATTGTTTAGCTTCTACAGGGCAGGCAAAGTCAAACAACTGCCTGAAACAAACTGAAGAGAGACACTTCTTAATTCTATTTCATTATACATCAGCTTTCACGGAAAATCTATGTCTCTGCTGTTGTTCATCGTGATGAAAGAGAAGATTCTTTATCATTATTTCACCTTCACGTCTTATCTAAAATCCATGTAACACAGACGTTATTTATTTTTATCGCTACTATCATAGAGATTTTGTTTCTTATGAACATTTATTGAAACACTGTTTCCAGGTCATTTCATTCTCGTTATTTGAGTGTAATGTTAGCATGGGTGTAAAAAAGCATAGACGTTATTATTTGTATTATTTATCATGGATACTACTCCTCCGAAGATACTCCATTGATTCCCTTCTGCATTTATTCATCGATGACATACTTGTTTAAAATTTTCAGCGAATCTTTCAGCTGTATGAGCTATGTCTACTGAAAACAGGTTCAACAACTTATTCATATTTACTCTCAGATCCATTTCAATATTAAATAGATAAGTATTTTTTCCTTGTTTTAACATATATCACTGAGCACTGTTTTACATGCTGAAAAACTACAATTTTGCGATCTATTAAGGCTTAATCAGCTCCAACGTGAATTAGCTTATTACGAGTACGTTTCTAAAGTACAGTTTTAACGTGTACAACGAGTACGTTTGTAGAAGCTTAAACAGATCGCAGTCTTCCAACTAGAGAAACAGTACTCAGTATGATCCATGTTAAAATAAGGTATGAAATACTAATCTATATAAGATTTTACAACTCCCTTTCCTCAACGCCATAGGCAGGAATTGGAATCAAATAAATCTGAAATAATAAGGTTTTGGTGCGACAAAGATGTCATGGGATGGGGAAGACCAAATAGGCGATACTGAAGATATCACGTGGGATTAATGTTATTTTGAAAGAATAGCGAGCATAGCTGAGGAGATACCACAAATATCACATAAAAGATATCGCAACTGCTGTTATTTGTGTTGCAGGCACATGATCTCATTGCAGGACTCAGAAGTGCAGAAAGCAGAAGATGAATATGTATGAATTAATGTCACGCATAATATGTGCGACTTGCAGTTGAACTTAACCCTTTCATTACGGCTCGGTGGAATACAAATTATACTGTCAATACGGCGTGAATTTTTCAAGCTATTTTTTTTGCTTAAAACTAGTATTTTAAGCATAAATGTACTTATCTGACCTATTTTAATATGTCACATAGGTTCTTCTATCCTTTAGCTATCAGATGATGCATAAAAAACCATTAACGTTTATTATGTAACTCGATACATGTGGTGGCATTGACACATGTGGTTTACAGAAAAATTGCTCCTGTGACGAAACCTTACGATATTTATTTATATGCCTTATAGATTTCTGTAAAGAATACATGTAGGTTGATAAAGGGAACGACCGCACTTTCAATTTCCTACCGTATGTGTCACAATGAGTACTGAAAGTAGCAAAACAATATATCATGTCTACCGATGTCAACGGTCAAGGAATCTTTGACGGCATGTGCCGACAACCGATGCGAAAGGGTTAAATTAAACAAAACAATAAATGAGATTTGGGTTTCTTATCGTTATAATGTATTTAAAGTATGTATTTAAAACGAAAAGTATGTTTTTACTGTTTTTTTTTTATTATTTGTATTTGAAGGATGTCGCAAGTAGCGAAAGCCGTCCCTGAAATGACGCCCCCTGCTGCCGTAATTAGGGAGGAGAGCTTGATAGCTCATTATTTATTCAAAGCTTGGACATTGATGTATGGTTATATAACGATTCCTTCGGTGATGAGCGACTGCCAGGTAGAAGAAGAAGAACACTGTATACCGCGGTATTCCACGCATCAAACACAGAGCGCTTGGGGTTAGTAAATCTAAACGAACAATCAATATGAAAGTTCTATAGATTTTTGGAAAACTGTTTTTATGGCATTTCTTCATCAATTGATTGGAGAAAAATATACGTTCGATTTGAAGCTCATACTCGTACGTTACTACAATTTCTCCTAACACATTTCGCTGGTTTGTGTATGTGTAATAAATTAATAAAATATATGAAATATATTCCCACTAAAAAATATCAACAATAAATTCCAATTTACTTCATTCGAAGCAGGTTGTTAAAAACTCTATTAATTACAATATTGAAATAATGTATTTTAGATGATGAAAAATCGCATTAAATTAAAACAATATGACATCCCACGTCTTTAAAAAGAACGAAAAGTCGCGCGTTCGTCACGTGGCCGCGCGGAGGAAGGATGCAGGAGCAGATTAACAACACAAAGAACTTGTTTTCGAAGCACAATTCGCATTTACTATTATTAAAGATTTTATTTTCGTCCGACCGGTATGGCGTTCGCCGGCCGGACGAAAAGTTAACTGACAACTGCGGAACACTGTGACATCCAGCGCCGCCAAGACGATCACGGCAAAAAAGCAAATTAAGGATGACATTTGCGCCAACATGAAATGGAGCAACTGTCATAACAAATACAATGGCGTATGCAAGCGCCGTGTATATAATAAAACTAACATTATTGATGTGCATGTCAGGCGAAGCGAATAAAAATAAGAGACCAAATATCGTTTTTCGAGGCTTTACGCCATCAGCCTAAAAAAGCTATGTCAAGGTGATATCAGCTTACATTTTCTTTTGTTAGATATTATTTATAGGATTTGTAAGTAACAATAATTAAATTAAATAAATTGTTGTAGCATAAATTTCTTTGCGATATTTTCAACAAATTATCACTCTGTGATAAGCAAATAAAGTACTGAAAATAATTTTTAATATTTATTTAACTAAAATCATTAAAATTTTGAAATTCAATGATGAATTACCAATCGATAAAGTTAAGAAATATTAAATTATCAGCTTTCGATACAAAATGTACCATCTCGTTTAGAAGACTTTGTGTATTTTAAATGTACGGTTCTTGAATTGCAAGAGGTGCATTCGTACTCGCTAGTGATTGATCTAACACTTCAAAATAAAAAGTATATATTTATATATATTAGTTGTGTAAACACTGGCGTGGGAGTGATGGCCCCGCCTATAAAAACAGTCAACATTCCATTTTTATATGCATAAGATAATAATGCTCATCTACAGGCTGATTGCTCTCTCTTTCCTTTTAAATGCCATATCCGCTATTGGACCGCGGTATATTAATTTATGGTTTACAATTTAATGTTTTTTCTTCTCATATATGAAGCATATGGACACAAAAAAATATTACTGCCATACAAACCTACCTGTTCTCACTTCAATACTTACCTGTTAGCTGCATCGTCCATTCCTTGTCCCAAGACATCTCTGCACCCTTTGTTAAAGTAAGCAAACGGTTTAAGATTTACCGCTTAAAAAATGATCCTAAGAGAAGAGGCTGCTCAAACCAAACTATAACACGCGTCGATCACCCATCCACTATATTCCACGTTCAAAACTCTATGAAGACAACATGTTATGGATCATCGTCAACTAAGCATTACTTTAATATAATAATTGTTTGCAAATGACTCATAAATACCAGTCCCCTGTATAGGCACATGTATTATCTTCTTTCTCTTATGGCCTGCTTTGAGGCACTCGTTGGGAATCGTTTCAGTCATCTGTCGCATTTAATCATAGAAAGGATAAAATAAAGTAGGTTTCACACCCACGCCGCTATAAATCAAGCTTTACATATTAAATACTGACAATCTGCTATATTGCAAAGCATATAATTTATATTATATTAAATTGCTTTAGAATACTCTGAAGAACATAATACAAAATATTGTATTAGGTTGTACGGAAAGAAACTTGATTTTTTCAAAACAGAAGACTGAATTGTATTTTTTTACAGCTAACTTAACACATAAGCCGATTAATAATTTCATATTTTTATAGCTGATATAGCAAGGTGAATATATATTGACAGAAATTCAGAACCAAAATTGCGAATAGGATATTTTGATGTTGGATGGTTTACGTTCTGGAAAGCCAGTTGATGATGATGAAGATATGATAAAGACACTTATTGATATGACTGAAAGCCGGCGAATAACAACTCGCAAGATCGCTCTAGATTAAATTGATCGAAATCTCCGTTTATGATAATTTGATAAACTCCGGGTGTATAAAGGACTAAAGACGAGGTAAGCATAATAGTAGCTCATTTGGTGAAAACCCTCCCTGTTTTGGAGACCCAGATGGGGACCCGTTACTAGTCGCACGCAAAAAACTACTTGTTAAAGAGTGGTTAAAAGACTTCCAGTAATTCTAGGTGCATCAGTTAAGCGAGTCTCGAATTGCCTTCTTTGGTTACATGTTGCTAACGATGAAATACGTGGGAATGGATGAAGAAATGGTAGGACTTGGATTCTGCAGAATGGCAGTACTGACATGACTGTATGAACTGTGTATGACACAAACTCGTGGCTACCGTATGTTTCAGCTATATAATGTAATCTATAACATATAAAAACAGTCGTACGCTTATTATTATTATATTGGTCATGCATTTCAGCAAATGTGTCAGGTTAAAGATGCTATGCACTTGAGCGTTTACCGTTTTCCTGTGTGCACCAGCTCATCTTCATGAGTTTAGTCTTATTGGCTCCAAAAGACGTTTGCTGCATGCAAATATCCTCAACTTAGTCAGCAGCCTGGGAAATTGCCCGGGAAGGCTGCGAATCTGAACCAGCCACTTGCGTCATCAACACAAATGACCACTTGTTCAGTGATTCATGAATATGTGTACCATATCCGATTTCAATATATACCATCGCTCCTCCCACTTACGAGAATCGTTTTATTTAATGTTGAAGATGATAACTGTCAATAATGCGGGAGCTTTGTAGACGACATCCCTTCACCTGCAACTCTTATAACAATAATACTTCAGATATTGTAGACCAATTGTTCTCTTAATAAAATCTCGTAAAATTTACACCAGTTTGCCACACAATAACAACAAATATGAGCATAATATGTAATATATATTTATAATGTTAGGTTTGCTATGTTAAGCGTTACTAATTAGTATTTTGTATGGAGAATGAATGGCCAATGCTTTTATACGCTACAGTATCGCGGGATCCACCATAACAGCGCTTTTCAGGACTGTAGCGCCATGGGAACCTTATTTTACGTATAACCATCGTCCTTCAGAACGGTCTGCACTCAACGTCCACATATGACAGCAAAGTGTTCTTTAAGTTTTTAAAAGACAAGTGAGGTTAATTTTCACATAAATCTACGAGATTTGAAGATATTTCGTATATTCATTTTAAAATCTTATCATCATCATTAGCTTGTATCCATCCACTTTTGAATATAAGCCTCCCGCATGAGTCTCCATCCTCTTCGATCCTCCGCCTTCCGCATCCAGGTCACTCCCGCTATCCTTCTTATTTACGAGGAAATACGCAGAAGAACTCAAGTAATGGATGCTACCCAACAAATAGGCACACTCAAGTGGCAATGGGCAGGATATATCTGTCGAAGAGACGATGGTCGATGGGGAAGAAAAGTATTGGAATGGCGCCCAACAACTAGCAAACGAAGCATTGGCTGACCCCCTGCAAAATGGACTCATGACATAAAATCTTATAATACATCAAAATAATACAATATGTTTGAACTCGCATCACAGTTGTCCGCCTCACGGTTTCTTTATATCACAGCGATTCTCAACCTTTTTGGAGTAACGGAGCACCTTTAGTTAATGAAATCAAGACATGGAGCGCAAAATTATCATATATCTCATTTAGTTTTGGAAAAAGAGAAATAATATGTCACAGACAGCGAAAATTTGAGTATTTCCATGCTTCGAGGAACACCCGAAATATCCTCGCGTAGCATCATTTAAAATTACACAGTTCTATCATGTCATCATTCCATTGGCGATTTCTTGCCGAAGATATGGTCGTTACACACAGCCCCAAGAAAGTGTTGTCAGCTGACATGATTCTCGAATATATCAGCAATGACTTCCGGAGCTACATTAGGTACATTATAAGCATAGTTTCTGAATACTATCCAGGATGGTAAAAGCTCACGGACCTGAAAAAAGTCTGCTGTATCATATACGACCATTACAAAATATTATTAATAAGTCCATTACAAGAGTTTGTTGCCATAAAAAAGCCAGTTTTGATTTATGTTCTCGATTTAATCCTTTCGCATCGGATGTCAGCATATGCCGTCATAAGATTCCCCGACCGTTGACATCGTTTGACGTGATATCTCGTTTTGCTACTTTCTTAGAATAGTTTTTTATGCATCATCTGATGGCTAAAGGATACAGGAACCAATGTGATATATGAAAATAGACCAGATAAGTACATTTATGCTTCAAATTCTAGTTTTGTAATTGACAGTATAATTTGTATTCAAACCGAGCCGTAATGAAAGGGTCAATGAAACCATTACAAGAGTCATTTTTCAAGATTTAAGCAAAATATACCAGAAGTTGCTGTGGTGCAACAAAATTGTTGCTTTTTAATGTGCCCAGTTGATTAAACATGTGTCGATACCCCTCGGCGAAATTCCGAATCAATCAATATGTTATTACCGTGCATAATAAGAGGTAATAATTGCGATTGCCAATTTGCAATATTCGCATCCCAGTTAGTTTATTGTAATGGCCAGTAAGTACGCGCAATCTAATAGCGGACGAGCTTATTGCTGCAGTCGATATTTACAGACTTAGTGAGCAATCTCCAAGTTATGCTGTACTTGCTGTAGAGTTCAAGAACGAAAATAATTCAAGTGGAATCGTGAACTATGTGTTAATTTGAAATCGAGGCACCAGAGCTTACCAACTAAAAATATTTATGTTAAATCTCTGTCATCATCATAATTATTCCATCCACTGTTAAACATAAGTCCCCAGCACGAGTCTGCATTCTTCTCGATTTTCTGCCCTCCACATGCAGAATACTTCCGCTATTCTTTCTGATGTCGTCAGTGCATCTTGCAGGAGGTCAACCAACGCTCCGTTTGACAATTCTTGTACGACACTCCAACCCTTTTTTTTCCTTATAGACCGTCGTGTCTTCGACATATATGTCTTGCTCATTACCACTTGAGTGTGCTTATTCGTTGGGTAGCTTCCATTACTTGTGTTCTTCTTCGGATATCAAAAACACTCCGAACATGGATCTCTTTATGACACGATAGGTAACCTTTGTTTTATTTAAGATAGGTAAGACCTGCTGTTAGATCCAACATGTCATCGTCATAAGTTATACTGGAAGTATCAACTTATGACGCAAGCTCTTCTTCGGTGGACCGTCGGATTAATCAGACATCTTTGCTGTAGAGCCGTATAATCATATATATTTTGACAGTTGATATAGCGGTTTGTTTAAGAAAATCAGTTTATTACACGTAGAAGTTTTTGATTGGTACCCTTTCAAATATGTAAAACTAAAAGCAGCATTATCAGCATATATAACTTTGTTACTGTCAAAACGAACAAAAAAAAGAATAGCTGCACCCAGGAAGACCTGATGATGGCTAGAAGTAACGCCATCGACGTCGCCCACTTCTGGGCAGACAGGATCTGACCCTGTTGTTTCCGACACGATTATATAAATACTGTCAAAACGGTTATTTTTCCTATATTTATGGAAAACATGTATTTACATAACGCCAGTGCAAAAACTGATTTGCAAAATTTCGATGCTTCAATTTTAATGTTCAAGATGCACCACGTACTAGATGGCCAATTGATGCTGAATAATACACAATAAACGCATTAATTGGTCCAATCCAGCGAATAACAAACAACTCGTGAGATCGTTGAATGATTGAGTTTTTCAAATTCGACCGTTCAAAACCATTTTAAATAATTTTTTTAAATTGTTATAAATGACATAACATTCACATTCACAACAACCATCTCAGAGAGGCGAGCCCGATGGATTGGTCACATCATGCGCCACGATGGTCTTCTTCACGATATTGTGGAGGGGATGGTTGAGGGTAGAAACTGTAGAGGGTGCCCTAGACGGGAGTATTTGCAGCAAGTATTCGAGGACATGAATTGTAGTGCTTATGCTGAGCTAAAAAGGGTTGCGGAGGACCGAGAGGAATGGAGATCGAGACGCAAGATTCTGTTGCTGCAAACCAATCCACCGGATTGATACTACGAAGAAGAACATTCACAAAAACTTAATGAATACTCATTTCCATTAAAATAAGAACAATATGATGTAAAGAAACGAATTTAAACAATTACTTTTTAATCTTTAAAAACAATTATTTATACGTGATCTACTGCGAAGCGTTTTATTATGGGTAGACGAAAGGTATGAGAATAGTGTAAAAAAACGTATCTTTCCGAAATGAAGATTCGTGACCCTCGGTGTAGGGGTCATCGCTGCCGTCTATGGGAGTTTGGGTTCTCGGGTTCGTGAACAGTCGGTGCCCTCCTTAATAGCTAATAATAACAAATAATGGCCATAAAAACAATAAGTTAAAATTATAGGTCCTGGTTATCTATTCTAACTACCTAACCAGACCCCCAATAACCGATGTCTAGGAATAGATGTGCGCCAGTGGCGTCACATGATTATATTATTTTTATTTTTTACGTTTACCCTTTGTGATAATAATCGTCAATAACACAGAGAAGAAAACAGACAGAAGATTTATTATATAATGCTAATTTTTTTGGAGTGCTGATCCGCCAACGTCATTAGACTACATACCTGTGTTCGCGCAACGTTTATTTTTACGGGGTTTCAATAAATTATAAATGCTTAATTATTTTCATATATTGTTGTTATAAAAATTGTCTATAAAAAAATCATAATTATTTCAATCCTTTTTTTTTCTTTGAAATATCTTGTTTCCTTACGATACATTTTGGGTTAACTAAATTAATATACTTTTAATGATAATTAACTGATGATTTATTTCACCACATTTATTTAATGGTCGGACGCTTTTTACTTTAATACAAGCATTGTGAGAGAACAGTCATTATCACCCTGTGTCAGTCCACTGTTGGACGTAGGCCTCCTGCATGAGTCTCCATCCTCTTCGATCTACCGTCCTCCGTATCCAATCTACTCCCACTATTTTACTGATGTCTAGTCTATCGTAAGAGAAGAAGTATATCTCGGCTTGAGCCGCCCCTTAGGATAAGACCTCGAGAAAGTCGGACTCTTCTTCGTAGTATCAATCCGGTGGATTGGTTTGTAGCAACAGAATCTTGCATCTCGATATCCTCGGTCCTCCGCAACCCTCTTCAGCTCAGCATAAGAGCTACAACTCATATTCTCGAACACATGCTGCAAAAACTCCCGTCTAGGGCGCCCTCTACAGTTTCTACCTTCAACCATCCCTCACACAATGTCGTGAGGAAGACCATCATGATGTGACCGATCCAACGGGCTCTTAGATGATTCTCACTAGATGCTTATCTTCCTTGATTATGCTGAGAACCTCATTGTTCGTGACGTAGTCTCTCCAGGAAATTCCACTACTACGTCGACTACTCTCCAAGCATTTGTATTTCTGCTAGGGAGACTATCGGGAATCATGTATGTTACCAAGTTGATCTTCAGTCGGAGATATATCCTAGAACGAAGAATGGATAAGCAGCTGACAGATCAAATTTACAGCAATTTGCGGTGATCATATGTTTCAGATATGGAACGGATATGGCAAAGGATATAAGGAAGAAACATATATATATATATATATATATAATACTGCTTCGCCACAGATTATCACACAAGTATTTAAAATTATGTTGATATATATTTAATTTATTATTAAAAAAAACAAGTTATATATTTACGTGCCGCCTTTGGGTTCATCTCGGAACAGACTCACAGCATCTCTCAGTGTATATAGGCGGATAAAAATAATTATAGGTATCTGTTTAATTCTATCAATTGGCCAGTGGCGTGGCGCGGGGTGCGGCGTGCGGGGCAGGTGCCGCTTCTTACCGGGAACCCTCGACAATAGTGTCGGGAAAGGGTACCACTGATGAATTCTTCCGTACCTGCAGGCAGTTTACAACTTCTTTTGGACTATATACTTGCCAGAGGATACAGTTAGGAAAAGCAAGGCCACTTCTGAAAAGCTTCATCTGCGTGAAGACGCATGCAGAAGCCTCAGTATCCTTTATTCTATATATTTTTCATATTTGGAGCATATGGTCACCGCAAATTACAATTTAGTAGTCATTATAAGGCATCTACTGATGTACGAAGACTTCTTAACCCTTTCGCATCGGTTGTCGGCATATGCCGTCAATGATTCCCCGGCCGTTGACATCGGTTGACGTGATATATCGTTTTGCTACTTTTAGTACTCATTGTGACTTCTACGGTAGTAAATTGGAAGTGCAGTCATTCTCTTTATCAACCTACATTAAATCTTTACAGGAATCTGTAAAGCACGTAAATAAATATCGTTAGGTTTCGTCACAGGAGCGATTTTTCTGTAAGCCACATGTGTCAATGCCACCACATGTATGGTGTTACATAATGAACGTTTGTTAAATATAATAGTTTTTTATGGATCATCAGATAGCTAAAAAATTGAAGAACCAATGTGATATATGAAAATAGGTCAGATAAGTACATTTATGCTTCAAATACTAATTTTAAGTAATTAAATGGTTTGAAAAATTCACACCGTATTGACAGTATAATTTGTATTCCACCAAGCCGTAATGAAAGGGTTACAAAAAAAATGTTTTTTTCTTTTATTATATTACAAGGAACCGGGATCGCGCATTAAATACAGCTGCCCTTTCTTCCAGTTCTCGGGCTCGCGTCTTCGATAACTTTTTATAGAATCTACTCGGCAGAGCTGCGGAAGGCAGAGCTGCTATGGGATGAGACGAAAACCAAGGCAGCTGACAGCTTTGTGGCTCATGATGTCTATATACTCTAGTTAAGGGACCGGACACGGAAATGATGATGATGTTGAGGGGATCGCGTCGTCCTGGAAGGCCGTCGAGAACTACAAATATAATGTACTCGGAGCAGCTACGGGAGACGAAACTGGCTTTGCAGCACCAGAGCACTTGATAGAGCTTTATAGCGGTAGTTTGTGACGACCATGTGGTCCATTTTAGTTTTTTGGATAAGCAACACCCGAGTATGGTTTCCACGCCTCGAGTGCTGACATATAATGAAGCAATGACCAAAGAAACCATAGAACTTTAGTTTGTGACTAACATATGCTCCAGATAGATAGAAAATGTGACGAATTTGTTGATTGAGAGCTCTTATGATGATGCGGATGTTGCTCCAGTTGGTTGTTGTTATGTTCCCACCACAGCTGCCATGGACAGTTTCAAGGCCGCCGCCTGTGGATCCCTGACTGCGGGTATTTAATTTGGTTTGTGGGCCGGATCGGGATTCGGGGGCCCGCGATCACGCCGGTCGTGATCTTCGTGAAGAGAGCGTGAGAGGATCGAAGGAACAGGGCCGGATGAACTACTTATTGAAAAATATTCATTAAATTAAAAATACTGGCTTTGTATCTTTTTACAGACTCTTACAACAATATTAAACAATAAAAATAGATCATTTTAAGCGTGATTGTCTTTCAATAACCAAAGTTAAGTAACTTATAATGGATACCACATCTTATAATTTGGATATGGCCTCTTGTTTACTTTGTGTCATAAGGTTGGTTTAGCAAATTTTTAGGAAAAATTTACAGGTCTCGGGTGCGTTGAACTAATCATGCTGATTCATAAGCACTCTGATGCCTTGGATACTACGGTTTCTGTCTAGTCAAGTACCTTGGAGAACATTTGGAGCACTTCGGAAACCATAGTGGACTTCCGGGTTATTGATGTCTTGAGAAAGTAAATAAAAAATAGCACTTAACAGAAAAAAAAATTGGCAATTTGTGGTGACAATTTACATAAAATATTAAATGGATCTGGGACGAAGAAAGTAATAACTACTGGGATGGGTCAGCGTTTGGTAATACAAGTATGTGGAAGCAGGTTCACCTGGTATGGTAGATAAAAAAAGGAATCGACAGTCGCATATTCATCAACCAATGTTTTAATTTGTATTTGATGACATTTAATGCCCTTCATATACTGAGTTGAAGAGGGCTATAGAAGATAGAATTAAGTAGAAAATGAGGTGCATAATTTCA
The DNA here is from genome assembly GCA_022606575.1 of Glossosoma conforme. NCBI lineage: Eukaryota > Metazoa > Arthropoda > Insecta > Trichoptera > Glossosomatidae > Glossosoma > Glossosoma conforme. The sequence continues at coordinate 598,587 of JAGTXR010000080.1, read as the reverse complement.
TTGCAGTAAACCAAAACTCATGATTAATACTGCAAAGATAAGTACTAACACCCTCCTTTCTTTAAAAAGGTTGTTATTCAGTCGCGTGGTGGCAGGATAAGGATCAGATTAATAACACACATACGCCAGTGACGAACTAGTCCAAAATACCAATATGGTGGACACATTCATATACGACAAGCGAATATAAATAAGAGACGAAAGATTGTATACAGAGGTTTTCGGTACCAGTCAGCAAGTGCTTTATCATTCTGATGTCAGTACATAATCTTAGACTAGTTCAAAACCCAATTGGTTTGTGTATAAATGGAATTCCGGTTGGTTTCAGAGGTAGTAGAGTAGAAAATGAAATTCCATTATTTTTAAATCTTCGTTCGGTCCTGAACCCGGGGCCGACATTACCGAAAGCAGTGGCATCAACATGCAGAGCTTTGCCTGCAACGGTGGCTTAGCGGGTAGCGCCTACCTGTGCCCGACAAGATCGCTGGTTCTAGACCCATCCGCGTGGGAAATTCGTAATTAAAGGTGTAAATTATTAATATCCCGTAATTACCAGTTGTGATTTAATAATACATACGTTAATGAGATCGATGATTTTAATTTAAAAATAATTTTATTTATAGTTTGTTAAGTGTACTAATTTTTCAGTGTCGTGATGAGCCAATTCCTGCTGAAAAATTTTTTTATTGATCGACGAAGAAAATTTTTAACAGAATCAACTATGGAGTAAGGAGAACGACACAACCTGACTATTAAAAAAGTTCATCATCATCATCAGCCTGTGTCCGTCCACTGTTGAACGTAGGCCTCCCGCATGAGTCTCCATCCTCTTCGATACTCCGCCTTCCGCATCCAGGTCACTCCCGCTATTCTTCTTATATCGTCGGTCCATCTTGTAGGGGGTCGGCCAATGCTTCGTTTGCCAGTTCTTGGGCGCCATTCCAATACTTTTCTTCCCCATCGACCGTCGTCTCTTCGACAGATATGTCCTGCCCATTGCCACTTGAGTGTGCCTGTGTTGGGTAGCAAAAAAGTGACAGGATGGAAATAGTCATTGATGTGTTACTACGGAGACTATTAAACTGCATCACATAATTGTTTCTGTTCCTGCGTATTTCTGCACAAAAGAGTGCCGAGATCTTGATGATGACAATTCAGTCAGATTTGTCTTTAACAAATGAGCTGACGGTCTAACATTTTTTTAAGCATTTAATTATTTGTGCATCAGCATCACGTTGTCGTCTAATTTAATGGTAATATTATTTCTATGTATAAATAAACACAAGACGCAAGTATAAAGATTTGGTCCTCTACGGACTCTATGACACTCAACCAAGTCGGCTGAACGCTTAACCAGATTGAGATGATGAGAAGTGTCTGTTAATCTGGTTCAACAACCATACTCAGAGATTCAGATTGTGGGAGATAACAAATATAATAAGCATTCAAAAGCCTGACTGTATAGTGTTAAAAAAGGATTTAAAGATCGCTTTCGCGATGCCGTCTTTCAGTATGTGAAACAGTTCTCAGTGTGATCCATGTTTAAACAAGGTATGTAATACAAGGTATAAAATAAGCCGTTCGACAGATATAAACTGATTATCGGAAAGTGTTCTACAAGTTTTTCGTTTAGTGATAAAATGCATAAATGATCAATCGCGAGTGTTCAAAAGAGAGTACACGATAAAAAAAAAAATAGATATGACTGAACGTCTATGTCACAAAGTTTATGTTTGAAAGGCTAAGCAATACAAAATTAAAAGAGGATATTTCAGGAATCAAAAGACATCCCATCAACATCAACAGGGATGACGGCTTGATTCTCAAAAGAGCATGGCTTCCACCTCTAGCACGTACTCTAAAACCTGTACAGACTAGCATGAATGACCACAGTCTGACATGACGTTCGTGGAGACACAATTCTTAGAACATACCTACCGTATTCTTAGAACATACCTACCGTAGTCTTAGAATATACCCACGATTCTCTGGAATGAAACTTGAGTATGTAGTTGCCATGGAGACATAGATCAATAACGCTCGCATAAAAAAGATAATCTGAATAAACAAACTCAAAACTAAATAAATCATCAATCCTGAAGAAGACCCCTGCATTGGCGGTCGAAATATTGGTTGAAGGAAATTCGCCACACACGGCTAAACCCAAAAGCCACAATATCAGGATATTTGAGCTTAACGATCTTGCACATTTAAATTATTCATAGTTTGGAAAGTAGTTCGCCGATGCAGTTCTTGCTTGAAAGTGCAGTGGATTAGAGACCCCGGGTCGTGCCTGGCTGCAGTGACCCTGTTCTGGGTCTAATGGCACTGGCATAAGATGTGCGACCCTCGTGACCTACGGGACTCATCCACAACTTTCTTCGCACTCCTAGACGCCTGGAGCCGGACGCGCACTGCCTCTAAAGACATCTTTTAAGTTTCCACATCATCATCTTATGTACTTTCTCAACCAAGAAGACTGATATGGATTCTGTATCTTTCAACGGTTGTTCTCTTCCAAAAGCAAGCTCCATCAACATGCTTGGATTATCAATCTCGAATAATGTCAAATATTACGAGTCAATTAAGTATAAAGCCGGTCTCGCTAAAAAACTAGGTGTATTATATAGATCACGTCGGTATTTCAACGATAAACAACTTCTTCGTCTATATAAAGGACAAATCTGACCTATCCTTGAATACGGCAGTCACCTTTGGATTGGAGCCCCAAAATACCTTCTAAACTTAATTGACTCAGTTCAAAGAAGAGCAATTCGTTTAATAAACAATGACAATCTTACGTCTAACCTACAATCAATGGAAGACAGACGTAATATTGGTTCTTTTAGTCTTTTCTACCGTTATTACCACGGTCGTTGTTCTTCGGAACTTAAAGAACTAATTCCTCCTGCACCCACCCACAACCGACTAACTCGTCTTACACTTGCCGAACATCCATACACGGTTAATATATGTCGACCAAGAACTGGCAGTTTCCAAAGTTCCTTCCTTAATGCCACCGGTAAGCTATGGAATGCTCTTCCAGCGTCTGTGTTTCCTCCTTCCTACAATGTGGATCTCTTCAAGAAACAGATAAATATACACTTGCAATCTGCCCAACCGCCACACAAACACGAACACAACACACGTTTCCCGCATGCAGCGTCCAGCCTCCCTGGCTGAGCGTCATAGAGTGCACTGGTCTTGACCAGCTGTGCTCTCATGCACGCAATTAAATAAATAAAAAATAAAAAATCTTGTTCATCATCTGAGAATAAGGCGGCACAGATTGTTCGCTCTCCCAAATAATAACACTAACCTGCCATAAACTATGCCTCTTGGGAGAGGGATCAGACTGTTTAACCAAATTGCCTCGGATATTGATGTATTTCACGTAAGGGAGGCCCAATTCAGACATGAACTCCACGAGTTTCTTTGGAGGAATAAATTGTTGGCGTCTTCTGTTTGATGAGCATTGGGACCTTCTGGTGCTGGTATTTATTTCTTCGTTCTTAGTACTTAATCATAATTACCTATATTTGTATTTTATATATATATTTATTAGGATTAATTCTTATTGTACTTCAGAAATAAATTGAGTTCTTAAAATATGTTATGTTTCTGTAAAGGGAAAAAATAATAATAAGAACCTTGAGCATGTGCCCATCCACGACTCTGGACTAGACTTTCCCCATCAATCTTTATTTCATGTCCAGGTATCTTTTTCTTCCTCAATTATCTAAATCTCGTCAATAAACATATTGTATAAATGTACACTTGCAATCTACAGAACACAACAATTTTCATCCGTAACATGATACTAGACTATTTAACTAATTCAATTATACTACTAGATTCCGGTGTTATAATATAAAAGTTAGTAACTATTAGTAATTTGGGACAAACATTTATACAAATTAATCAACTCTTTAAATACATAAGATTCAAGCTATATTTTTTTAATTTAGTTGAATAAGAAAGAGACAAATATTTGGTGAAAACCCAAAAGAAAAAAAACATTTCTCTCAAAATTTTGTCGTTTATAATATATGCTTATATTTCAACTGCAACAGTTTGTTTCCTCTGATTTCAAAATGTAAGCCACATTACGCTGTTTTCTAAAAATGCAAGTACAATAATTATTAAATAATTATAAATTGAACTATACACGACATTAAAATGTGAATAAAAGGCCCGAAAAGGTCAGCTTACGATCGGGTGAAGAAGTCATGTAAATTTAAAAGACCCTCAGAAATTCTGTCAAAACAACAATTAAATCAATAAATTTAAAGTGAAAACTGTTTTCATCTTTGATGGAGTCAATTAACACAAGGCTTCTTGCTCGTCAGTATATAGAAAAACTCAATGCTGAAACTATGAAAATAGTAATGTGATTGATTTGACAAAAACTAAGAAGCTAGATAACTCTACGTTCTAAGAGAACCTGCAGAATAATTGACGGAAGAATGATGCTGTAACTTCACTGTTAAGAATTCTTCCCAGTGTGAGACTGGCCTAACCGTCTCGCTGCTACTCTGAATGTGGGTTACGGTTGAATTTGATCGCCTTGCATTTCTAACTGGTCGTGTTGTCTGGGCTGTGAATGCGCGATGAGACTTATCGCATAAATAATGCCCTGACAAATAGTCGGCCTCCGGGCCATTCGTCATTAAACTTACATTTGATTTACATACAACATCGCATCGATGCGACCACAATGAAATCCTATGCGACAACTTGTTGCACGTCATAATAGTTACATTTATTACTTACAAAACTGCTGAGTACGTGTCAGAAATATCATATGGTATCCTCACAGAAATGGGCCACGTAATTTTGAATTTATCTTTATTATTTATATATATATATTTATGTAAGCACATACAGGAGAATACCGACAGATGGTGATAGTAATTCTGAAGTCTCATCTATGGAATTCTATGATACTTACCATGCTGTATATGTCTAAGCGCCGCATGTGGAGTACTGATCCGCCAACGTCATTTTAATTAATAGGCTATGACTGGCTTACGCGTGAGAGATGTTCCCAGGTGGACCTTCTAATAGAGATATGTTTTGGGTAAATTATGAACAGTGGCAAGTGACAGAACCGATTTGGTGTAAATTGTTAGGAAACTGGAACGGATATGGGAATTATATAAATAATACTATTTTCGACAGTAAGTAATTATTGTTTAAGAAACTATTAAAGTATTATTAAAAATCATTATTTATATAAAAAATCTTCTTGCACACCTTTTGCCTTGTACACCATTTGCAGCTTCAATTTATTGGGAAGATCTTCTCTTAACTGCTGCTTAATTATGAAGGTACCTTACTTTTTTTTTTTTTTTTTTTTTTCACTTAAAAAAAAGTAGAAAAAACTATGTAGTTGCGTTTTGTACCCTGCAGGTTACACACATGGTTAGAATATATGTCTGAGAAATAGTTGATAAACGTAGGAGCCTATTCCATGTCAGCCTCGTTAACCGCTCTTGTAGCCCCGATGATTTCCCTGATGAAGTTTAACAGCAAGGGACCGTCAGAACTAAGCGGCAATTCAGAAAAATCTTCCCAAGACATAGTAAAGACTCCCATGCGACAACACAGAATGTGTCTCCTGTTCTCATGCATGATGCACTGAACGAGAGAATTTCTCACCGTCTGTTGCATGCCTGGATCACATGGACATGCGTCGCAAGAAGAGAGGCCAAATCTTTTTAGGAATTCTCTGAAAATTCTGTGTCCGAAGGTACCTTAATGCTGAACTACATTGAGGATACCATCAAGATAACGCGTACAGTAGACGAGTCAAAAATGCATTGAACTTTTAAATATTTCTTGTATCCTGCGTATAGTCTGACCTTGTGTATAATTTGCAAGGTACCCCACTCAAGATTTTTTTCTACTAATCATAAAAAAAACCGTTTAAAGATACGAGTATCTCACCGGTTTTTAGATTATACTGATTAGAGCTTTGAAACATTGGCGACTTCTTTTAATCGCTCCGCCTTCTCGCCAAAGATGAACAGACCAACCGCTGGTGAATGGGCAAATTAACACAGAAGACCATTCCGTGTATAATTCCATCAGGCAGCCAGATAAAATTATAATGCAATTAAACTGTTGTGAAATCACGAAGAATTCCTCACCGGAGCGTGCATTTCTACCGTTTTGGTTGTGCGGTGGGCGTTTTCTTTAAAATACTATTAAAATTATCAACGGGTTACTTCATAAAGCGGTGGAGATTTAATAATAATCGATGAGATATGCGTCGACTTGTCTGTGCTGGCCGACTTAATGCCCGGATGATTACAACCTGATCATTATGATATTAAATAATTTAAAAAAAATGCTCAATACGTTCAATATACCTACACCACATAGTCAATTGACGACTACCGCGTTATACTCACTAAGCCTTCTTGATCTCTTGTAATACTCCTGATCTCCGAATTGCATTGCATTAACTTTGCTTTAACCAAAGTGATATTTCTACATAAAATCACAAAGCTTACTGAATTGAAAACTGTCAGAGTCCTTAATTGCTTATTTGGTTTTTCCAGATATTATACAGATATGGGAAGAATTACTTTGAGATCCATTTTAAATATGAAATAAATACTTATTTTGATTATTTTCATGTACAAACTGAAAAAGCTCTTACTGAAAGCGAAACCGCGGACTTCAAGTATATAAAACATCAAGATAATCAAGGAAGATAGGCACCTAATAAGAACCATCTCAGAGAGGCGAGCCCGATGGATCGTTCACATCATGCGCCACGATGGTCTTCTTCACGACATTGTGGAGGGGATGGTTGAGGGTATAAACTGTAGAGGGTGCCCTAGACGAGAGTATTTGCAGCAAGTGTTCGAGGACATGAATTGTTGCTCTTATGCTGAGCTGAAGCGGGTTGCGGAGGACCGAGAGGAATGGATATGCAAGAATCTGTTGCTGCAAACCAATCCACCGGATTGATACTACGAAGAAGAAGCAAATAAAATCTTTACTTTACTCTCATCAATATCAAATAAAAAACCGCGGACGCTGGGATTCAAACTCAAACCATTTGCAAACCCAATTTACAGTTTGTAAAACAAGGTTTAAAGTAATAACTGTGTTTAATGAGCCAAGGAATGAGTTGCTCAATGGGTTTAAAAATATATTATTTAATCGTATAAGCACAAGGATAAACTCGTATATCTATCAGCAAAGTTCGAATAACGAAGTCTTACTTTAGTTACTTCGGGTATTGAAGTTCAGAGTTAAAAATTTTTAAAATTATTTTCATAATTGGTAGAGAAAATATTGTTGATCATAGTAGTATTTGTTGAAACCTTAATACTTTTACTTAGAAAGTGAATGATTTGATGGCTAGTATATATTTTCTAATGGCTTTATTCCTTTTTATGTCGCCCCAGCATAATCATTCATCTTCCCTTAATATGTACATAATTGCGATATCTTACAATGAATTTAATACGATGAAATGTAATCATTATTTTCAATTTATTTTTTCACAGAAGTGGTGAGGGTTTGTGGTAATAATAGTCCAGTCTACGTTTTTAATGGCCATAAGATATCTATTAATATATTTTGAAATGATATTTTTCTATTTTTATTTAATTAACTATTGATGAAATATAAAAGTAAGCTTTCAACAAACGCAAACTTTTCTTTTTTGTTGTTGTATTTTTTGTAGATTTTTGTATTGACTATTTGTTGAAATTTTCTTTATTTAAGAAATGAATATGGTACTAGAATTACAAACGAGCATGACCATGCTTCAACTGAAAAAAAAACAGCAATCTATCGCTCAATTTGGTAAAAAGCCTTCATAGATAAGCGCGCGTGGAGAGACACTCAGATCAGCCAGAGAAAAAAGAAGCACCCTGCAGCTGACTGGAGGTAGTCCTAGCACGGTCTTTGGCAATCGTGCTTTCAGCTACGCGGCACCAATGGCCTAGAACTCGATACTGGAAAGCATACGAAAGTTTAAAGCGGAGGCATCCTTCAGAAGCAGACTCGAGACCCACCTTTTTACTCAGAGAGGCAAAAAAGCGCTTTTGGAATAACCATTCGGTCATAAAAAAGCGCTATGCAAATACTAATGTATGAAAAATATGAACAACAATGACTTGTGCATTGCAATGTTAAATTAAGTCTAAATTAGGTCTCGGAACGCATTCAAAAATCTCAAGCAATTTGTTAAAGTGCTGCACAATAGATTGCTCCAGTCCCCAGCTGTCCAAACAAGGCATATCTAGTTATCCGATTGCAGCATCGCTGATTCATTCATGGTGGACCATCGTGACAGAAATGACGTCATCCTGGTAAGCCTAAGAGTATCAGGGCACCACGTCTGGCGAGGAGGTATGCATCTGAGACGTCTTTGTTCTAGAGTTGGTTCACATCGCAGCAGCCGGTTCGGATGGTGACCCTTCGCGCAAGAGTGCTGGTAAGCGAGATTTATGTGTGCATGTATGCGTGTCTGTGTGTGTGTACAGGTGGAGAAGGGAGGGGGAGCTGATCCTTACACCTGTCCTGCAAATGTTGCCAGAAGTGATTAAATCTGAAGTTATTAATTTTGTTGATTGTCAACATTAACTAAGTAAATAAATGTAAGTTCTTACAAAATTTCAGGAAGCAAACCCGGAGAGGTTAAGAGTATGAAAAATGTTATTAAATAATAATAAAATAAAAGTTAAAAATTGATATCTATTAAAAAATGTAGTTCTTCGAAATTGAGTTTGTACTTATATTTTTGATTGATTATAATTTAATGTTGTCATAAAATCTATGTCATTTTTAATGCTGCGGTTTTTCGCCTTCGTGTCAGCGACGTCAAATTATTTTTGCCCAGTATCTGGCAACATCGATAGCTCGTGTGTTGTCCGGCATTAGGTCTTGAGATGCGCAACTTGTTGGGCACATCGAGCAGGATCTTAGGTGTGAGGCGGTCTGCAGGTCTCCACAGTCGCACAACTCTCCGTGCCGAAGCATTCCCCACCGCTCGAGGTTGTCCTTTGTTCTACCAACTCCGCTTCTTAATATGTTCAGGGATTTCCAGGTCCGTGCAAACATGGGGAGCATGAAAAAAACCTCCACATGGTGCACCCTGGAAATGAAATTTCGGACTGCCTCTTCCGGCCAATCTTTTCAACACAGCAACAACAAAACGAATGCTGCGGTTAAAATTTTCTGAGAATCTGAATTATTAATTCAGAGGGTAATATTACAAATTATTTATTTAATTTACCTTCTAATGTTTTCAATGAGTGGTTAAAATTTAAAAACGGTCGATATCAGTATAAAATTGAAAACAATAAAATGCAAAATAGAAAATTATTTTCTTAAGACCACTTTAGGATTATTCCTGTTGTTAATAAAAAATATTTATGCATAGACCGTCACTTATTTTTTAGTAGTTTAAATATCAGGTAAAGCGGTTTGACTATCAATTAACTACATACTATTTGTTATTTCACTTTTTTAGTTATTGATATTCGGCTGAAATTCGGGATGTGTATTTGTAGAGGTGTACGCGTCGTAACGAAAGCCTTGATAGATGATGTCCCTACACTCGAAATCAAAGATGATTACTGACTATTTAACTAAATAAATTAAATTTACTAGAATTCGGGCTTATGTTTAAGTTGAAATACATAAAAATCACTAAAGGAGGTATAAGGTTTTAGTGATTTGTGGCAAACATGTGAAACATAATCAATATACAATATCAACAATACTCAGGGATAATCAAGTTTTTTGAGAATATATAGTGTTATTTCTATGGTTATATCATTCATCTTTGAATTTCTGATCTGTTGAGAGAGAGACTATTACGTTATGTAAGAATGAATCATGGTTAATAAACGTTTATCTCAGTTATCAATAACTGCTTCGGTATGGCAGCATTGACTTAAACTGCTGCTTTGGAATTCGCTGGGAAAGTTTACAGGACGTTAATATAAAGTAGTAATATATGTGCAAAGCTAATATAAAGTAGCAATATGTGTGCAAAGTGCACAGACTATAACATTTTCATGTCATATTATAAAACGCCAATAACATTTTTGTATTAACGAACAAGATTTTTTTCCACTTAGCTCTTTAAGTATCAAAGGATATTTTAGTACATTATTTATATTATCATCACCATCATTATCCTCTCTCTTGCTGGAGCATATTGCTGTCACAAACGCCGTCACACTTTTTTGTCGGACGTCATGGTCACTACTGAAAAATATTACTAGGATGGTCGGGGCCTGAAGAAAAGAATACTATGTTCGCTCTTTCATTTCATAATTTCTCAAAAAATCATACCATCGTACCCCCAGTATTTTTTTTCTTAATCTGTTCAGGAATTTCCAGGTCCGCCGGTCAAGGTTCTTGATGGAGGCCTTCTTTTGGAGTAATAAAATCCTCTGATGTGACTTGTTGCCAGAGCTAGAGTCTCTTATTTTCAGGGCCGGATGTGAGACGCTCTGTGGATCTCAAAAAGCTGCTTTGCGACTTCCGTCTGGGTGTTGAGGGTATCTGATTATACAAGCAGTGGGACGGCCTTACGCATTTCTTCGGCTCATATGACTGCTTCTTCTGTTTGGTGGTGCTATACCAGCCAAGGGGTATAGTTTTGAAATGGATGTTGATAATTAACATGAATTTGTTTACATAATGACCATTGGTAGGTGTGTAAATTGATTTGTAGACATCAAACAATCCTGATTCATATTTTGCAAAACAGTTTCAGTTTAATTCATCATTCTTACGTTATTATATCGAAAATTTGCTCTTCACTTTCCACATTTCACAAGCGAGCCTTGATACGAGTATATCACCTATTCATATACATAATTTAGCGGTTTAAGTGTGACGTTGGCTGTGTAAAACTTCAATTAAATTCTACGTTGGAAAAATCCGACATTACTTTTTCAACGGCTTTATAAGTATATAAATAAGTTATTCTTATAAAAAATAAGACTTGATTTTATTGGACTTGTATCAAGCAAGTCAAAGCTTGCTTCCAAATCATTGCCTGCATGGTGTATACGTCACGCAGTATCATCTATAGAGGCCTTGAGCCGCCTTGAGATGTTTGAAGCCAGATCTTTTTAATCATTATTATTAGTCAATTATAATGATAATAGTCGGTGAGCTCAGGTATGCGAGAGGTCGTTAGTTGCTCGCTCATTCACACTTACGAATCCTGGCCTACAGCGGCGTGGCCAATGAGGCTTCAGTCACATAGATCGCAACGGGCAGCGATAACCATATGATTAACTTTGAAAGATCGCCAATAACAAGTAGGCATAATATCATTAACATCGCCGCAAATAAACCTGACTAGCGTTTCGTTTATAGCCGAATAGCACCTTTATAAAAATTATAAATATTTTCTCTCGTTTAAAGGTTTTGGCAAGACAAATTTGTGTGATCTTTCAAGCGCTTTTTAATGACCGAGTGGTCTTTTTAAAAGCGCTTCTTTGCCTCTCTGAGTAAAAAGATGGGTCTTGAGTTTGCTTATCAAGGATGCCTACACTTTAAGTTCTCTTATGCTTTCCGGCAACGAGTTCCAGGCCATTGGTGCAGATCATGTACTAGTCATGCTCAGTGCCGTCTCTCGGCAGATCGTAGAATGGAAGTTGCTGCATGTTTTGTTACGCCAATGGTGTGGGCTGCATTCTCGCCCGTAAATCAGGTCCCGCTGCGATATTTGTGAGATATTTTAATTGTTTGATATAAATCTCATGGTGATGAGGCAGGCACATTGCGCCGAAACAGAGAGGAACGAAACCAAACGACCGAAAACTGTGGCGGTGACCCTTTACAGACCGAGGACTCAAGCTGGGCATACAAAACAAGGACTTATTATTCGTCGATTTGTGATGCGCAGACACTCTTTTCTTTCCATTTTTATGTAAACACATCATCTCAATCATCAACCTAACACCTCATTTCATGGTTAACGGGAAACTGATTTTGTTTACGCCATCTGCATCTAAAAACATTAAAACATCATCTGGCAACGCTCACGGAACGGGCATAGGTCCACTGTGGTTTCAAGCTCGAGAGATACTGCCGCTAGTAGTGGTAGTTGCCCGAGTGGTCCACACCCACTCTCTTCCTTCTTCCTTCACAGTGAAGTATGAAAGATTGAGATGTGAATATAGTGTCGCGTTTCCCGCACATCGTCGAGACCCAAAGTCGACGCACTCACAGTGCGAATGTGATTCCGATGTTCACAAAATACCTCCGATGTACCCGATAAATTATTTTTTAAATCAATGTGTAAATATATTATGGAGGAATACCTAAGATCTTAACCTTGTATTTATTATATTTATAGAGATATTGACGGTTATTAGTTGCAATGTGTAGAAGATACACATAACAGGAAGGGAAAGGTTAAGCGACGTCGGCGATGAAACCCGTAATCTCTTGCATGACAGCAGAGCGCGTTCATCTCTCGGTCATACACCTCTGTATCTATAATACTTATATTAGCTTTGTTGGTAGTTTACTGCCAGCCCGTGAATGAGCTTTTATATAAACGTGACTGGTACATTTTATACCCAGTAAATTTATTGCTAAATATAAAACAAATTTAATGAACTAACCATGAGGATGTTCAGCAAATAATATCTGTAACATCCGCTTTCAATTGGTGCATACTATTGTAATGTGTGTGATTAAACATAGATAGAATTATAATTTGTAATACTTGGTATCAGTTAACAGTTTTACACAGTCTCATCACATGTAGGTAAAGGTTAACATTTTTGATTCGTTTTGTAATGATTAGCAAGACAAATATGTACATCACTTCTAAATAACTTCTTAGGTTTTCACGGCCAGATTTGATATTGTGGCTTTTGGGTTTAGCCGTGTGTGGTGAACTTCCTTCAACCAATATTACGACCGCCATTGCAGGGGTCTTCTTCAGGAAAATCAATAACGCTAGTAAAAAGATAATCTAAATAAACCAACTCACAACAAATAAATCATCAATCCTGAAGAAGACCCCTACAATGGCGTTCGAAATATTGGTTGAAGGAAGTTCGCCACACACGGCTACACCCAAAAGCCACAGTTATCACTTATGTTTAATTAATTTTATCAAGTATTTTTATATCTGATGACATCCCCTGTCTTTAAAAAGACGACAAATCGCGGGTTCGTCACGTGGAGAAAGGATGCAAGAGCAGATTAACAACACAAAGAACTTTTTTTTGAAGCACAATACGCATTTATTTTTATTAAAGACTTGATTTCTTTGTCCGACCTGTATGGCGTTCGCTTGCCGGACGAAAGTTAACTGACAACTGCCGGAACACTGTGACATCGAGCGCCGCCAAGACAATCACGGCAAAAAAGCAAATTAAAGATGACAGTTGCTTCAACATGAAATGGAAACTGTCATAACAAATAAAATGGCGTAAGAGACGAAAGATTGTTTTTCGAGGCTCTTCGGCATCAGCCTAAAAAGAGCTATATCAAGCTGATATCACTGATTACGAAACCACCTCAAAGTATTTTTTTCTCTCTTTACTAGTTAGTGTCCATCTTTGACGCGCGATCAACAAAATTGAGTTACCCAATCTCGAAATTAATTTAGATTTTTTTTAGTACAAAATCTCATAATTTAATGTAGCTCGGATTTATATAACGCGAGATACAGATAACTAAAGCCATCAATTGGAAGAAGAATGGATTTCTTTCAACTACACCTAATATTTCTTTCTCATTGTTGACTCCTTGACTTTTTTCTTCCGTATACACTACTCAGTTGAGGCATATGGTTGCCACGAATCACTGCAAAGGTCGCCTCGTTTAATTATATTTAATTAATAATTAAGAAAGGGAAAGCCTTTGTGGGGCTTAAAGGAACTGTACTTTATGCTCTCCTGCTCCATTTTATTCATAATTTATTTGAATTATTGTTTAATTTTTCTCAGATTCAATAAAATATGAAATGTATAATCTCGTACATACTTACATTAGATTATATCAATGTTAATTGAACATTAACTTTCATCATCAACCTGTATCCGTCCACTGTTGAACGTAAGCCTGCCCCATGAGTCTCCATCCTCTCCGATCCTCCACCTTCCGCATCCAGGTCACTCACGCTATTCTTCTTATGGCGTCAGTCCATTTTGCAGGGGGTCGGCCAATGCTTCGTTCCAGTTCTTGGGCGCCAAATCAATACTTTTCTTCCCCATCGACCGTCGTCTCTTCGACAGATATTTCCTGCCAATTGCCACTTGAGTGTGCCTATTCGTTGGGTAGCATCCACTACTTGAGTTCTTCTGCGTATTTACTCGTTTCGGATCTTTTGGTGATACTCTGAGCAAGGATCTCTCCATAGCACGTAGGGTGACCTATATTTTATGGGTTAGACTTGCTGTTAGATTCCACGTCTCTGCGCCGTAAGTATAATTTATTGTAACATATTTTGGTGTGTAATATATTTTATTATAGTTGTTTTGTCTATTTTGTTTTCTGTATATAATGTATACCTTCGAAGGTTCATTTTAAACTGAAATTATTTCAACAATGGTGTATGATATTTGGGATGAGGAATTGGGGATTTGGTATTTTTGGTCAATAAAATATGTTAAATTTAATAAACAATGTTTTTTATTAACATTTTTGTATGTATATCGCACAGTTCAAATTTATATGTAGTCACATTCCGAACAACGAAAAATCACATCAATTCTCATCGGGAAGGGGAACAAGATTAGGGGGACAAAAGCTCCCCTTTCCGGCCCCCCTACACGACCCACCCCCGCCAAAATTAAGCAACCATCCAAAAGGGCCCAAAACAGAACCCTGAAGACACACAGTTCACAGAAAGAAAAGTTTACGTAAATAGAAATATACGCGGAAATTATTATAAATTGTACAAATTTAAAGTCAAAAAAAGTCATTAGTAGAGATCTGTCAATTTCAGTATATTTTTGAAAATAAAGTCAAATTTTGATTGATTATTGAAAATAAATAATTTACTAGAAAATAAATTTGTTTTCAAGTCCAGGTGTATCTTATATAAATAAAATCTACAAAGAATAATTAATGTATAATACTTGTTTATGTAAATAATGTAGTTTCGGTGTAAAATAATTTGAATCTGTTAGATCTCTGGTCACTAATAATTTCAGTCAAGATTGTAATTCAGCACAAGTCAAAAACGAATTATTATCAAACATAATAATTTTTACATTTTTTTATATTCAAGTACACAGATTATCAAAAACATTGGCTGCTTTAAATTTTGGCCTCGGAGGCTTTCTTCAGCCAGTACCGACTTTAGACCCTGCGGGCGCCCTGGGGAATTTATTTTTTTGGCGCCCCATGTTGCAAGATTAGTTGCCCTCAGCGCCCCTAGCTAATTTGACGACCTGGGGCACCGACCCACTTCGCCACCCCCTAAAACCGGCACTGTCTTCAGCAACATTTAGGAATGCAGCTCTCATTCGGAACATTAGGAATCGAGAACATTCTACACGTGAACAAAGTACAACTGCATGATAACAGGATGATGACGATTATCAATATAATTATATTTCTTTTATTACAAATACTATAGCTACACAACCCGACGGCGAACGTGTCGGGCTTTCATATATTTACATGATTTAATACAATATTACATTTCTGGCCATCGTTTTTCTATACAAGTACAACATTTCAAGAATATTTTATACACAGAACTAGCGATAGGGAGAATAGGTCGGCTCTATGCGAAAGACAAATCAAAAAATGTGTTTTACCAACAAAAAAACAATTTGTATTTATTTCAGAAGTATTATCAAATTATATGCTTTAAATGTTTCAAGTAAGTTGCTTTGGTTTTTTTTTTAAATCTGATAATAAAATTTGGCTCGTCTTTCGTAGAGACAACTCTAACCTGACAGTTTTTCCCTCCAGTCGCCTTTTAAGTCTTTTCTTTCATGAATAATTTATTAGGTATTCTATAATATATATCATTACATAAAGTATGGAATTCACAATCAGTTTGTTCTACATTATCATCATAATATTCATAATTTTTTCGTGGTCAAAATTATAACACATAAACGGGTATTTTCCAATGGACCATCATACAATTTAAGTACAAAAAAAATTACAATCCGAATCATAATAATTCTCTTCGTTATTTTCAAAAGTTCAAGCGATCGCTGAGCTTTCCCAGACGTGGCGAATTTTCAAATCAGGTAAATTAATTTGTTCGAACACGACTTGGGAATGTTCCGGAAGCGATCGCGTGGACTTTTATTTTATACACCATTTCAGATACATATATCTTGATATAATGACTTAGTTTTCATTAACTTAACTAATCGTATTAAGTTACTTAACATTTATTTAACAGGAACTTGGTATCGCAACATCAACCTCCAATCTCGGCCGAAATTCAATGACGTCAAAAGAAAAAAAAATACATGCATATTATGTAAATGCACGCCGTAAAAATGGCCCAGTATTGAAAAAAAGCGCGTTCAGCACAAAAACATGCGTTATGAGTAAGTAAGTAGTGTATGTAAAGATGCATCGTGTCTAATTGCATACGCAAAAAATTCTAGTGTCTCTTTCAACCATGAACGCGCCAGCTTTCGTCAATTGGCCTATACTTGAATAAACTTACATACGCAGCGATACATTCGTACAAAAAGAAAAACTAAAAACGACAATAATTTAGAAACGTGTAAAAATCTTTGAAAAAATATTTTTTTTTATAATAAACATTATAAAAAGATTACAATCAGTCAAAAAGTGTGTCCACTAAGAAATAGTCGAGACGCAAAAATATACGTCTCCGTGAATTGACTTAGCAAAAAAAATTGTAAAATTAAATAAGTATAAAATTTTAATCTTAAGAGAATTGATCACATTTTCTTTTTAATTTAACTCTTCTGTCATTTGGTCAGGGCTTGCGAGGAGGAGTACCTCAAGGGACCGTTCTAGGACCGCGAACCGTCCGAGATCACAGCGTCGTGGGTTTACTTCACTTTATTATTTACTGCTGTTTGATTACATGCAATTATCATTCTATATGTTACAACATATCAGTTTATCATCACGCATTTATTAAAAAATATATTATGTAAAGATAAAAAAATATGTAAAACCCATATGTGCAATAATGCTACAAATATATATGGGATTATTTATTACGTAAAATGAATTGTAAAATATTGTATTGAACCGAAACATGTATATTATTATATAAAAACTATAATATTAGCATAATCTATATATGTATATAACAGTAAACTTAATACTGACGATTAAAAAACATGTTTTTAATGAATGATAACTGATGGGTTGTAAAGCAATTCAAAATATAAGGAAAAAAAATGTATATACTCGTATGTAAAATGAATTTGAAATTATTTGAGACAATTAAAATTGATAAAAATTGACTTAAATAGTGATAAATTCCATAAAAAAATAAGGCTACATAATACTTATGTAAAATAAATATAAAACGGTTTAGCAGTAAGTAAAAAGATGAAGCTTTGGTCCCGATTAAAGACACTAACTTTGGTTACCCCGTATTAGCTGAACTTCAAACAATTGATTTCAGCTACGAAAAACGCTCAATTAACCAACTGAAATATTCTAAGCTAAATATATTAATTGTTGTTCAATTAACTGTCAAAAGTGGATTCAAGCGAGTTCAGCTGAATTAAGCTATCACATTCAGATATGTTAGTTGAGCTAACTCAATTGTATTCAACTTCTACAGCTTAAATAATATTGTTTTTGTTTCAGTTGGTCAATGGCTCGTTTAAACTGAATCAATCGTTTTTGCTCAGAGCTCTTTACTGGCTAGTATACTCGCCTCGCCCGCCCCGGTCACAGTCCGCTTCAGTCCATCGCGATATATACGCTCGAGAGACACCTTCTGGCAACACAGCCTCATAATTTACATCTATACAAGGTCAACCTCACCGCGATCCGCATCAATGTCGCGAAAAACTCAACCAAAACGGAGAAAAGACTACCACCCCGACTAAACCACACACTAATCCTTCAAAAGACTGATGAATTATTGCATAACTTACAACAGTACAATATTTTAAAGAAGTTAGAATTCGATCACGATTCTTACGTTTATGGATGAGTTTTTTGCGAATACTATGCGTAGCACAGTTGTTACATTTAGGCATTACCATCGTGAAAAATCTAGACCTAAAGACATGCATAATAAATTAGTTTTACTCTAGGAATCTGTACATTGTTTTGAAGAGCTTAGAAGCTCTTCACACTCGCAACAACGTCCATTCTTCACCGTCAGTGTCTTTGATTATTTTTTTGATTATTTTTTCAATTTTCATTTTTCTCGCCTCTCCATCACATTATATTTATATATACTATATTTACACAGTATGCGTCACACCTCGGACGGACACGTCTTTGTCATCTTCATTTTTGTCACGTTTTTTTTTATTTTTTTAATTTTATCAATATTTATTATTTTTAAGCGTCTACTATTCACAGATCAGGAATATTACATTTTTTATATTATTATTTTATATTGGCGAATTTGTTTAATAGTCTTTTGTTGCACACGCGCACGGGGAGGCTTCGCTAGACTTGCGTCGCGAAGGTTCCGGGATCCGGCCTGAGGTAGTGATCCTCTATGACGTAGACGGAACTGGGTGATTTGTCTGACCCGCACGGCCGCTTTACTAAGGAAGCATCACTGAAACAAAACGAAAGAAAGAACGTTAGAAATGCAGTAATAATGATCAAATTGACTTTTGACAAAGGTGGCTAATGATGCGGAATAGATGTACAGATAAATGATCAAAGTAGAGTGTTTTAAATATAGTAAGTAATAGGTGATCTTAATTGTGTTGATAGTTACCTTGCTGTGCAGAGTGAGTCCGCAGAGAGGAGGCTGAGCCTGGCGGAGAGCAGCCTGGCCGCGCTCTCCGTGTTCAGCTGCTTATGGCTGCGCGCGCGCGCCAACCCGCCCTTTCCCGAGCACTCCGACTCCGCCACACTAGCGTTGTGCGCGTTCTGGCACTCGCTCAGCTCCGACACGTGGCTGTTACTAGCCGTCACGTTGTTCGCGCACTTGCCCCACGTGTTCTTGATCACGTGCGGGTCCCGCTTGGACGCATGGGCATTCCTCTCATTCTGAAGCCTCGCCTCTCTGTCCGCGGCGGCTCGTCTGCGCTTTCTTCTCCTCTGTAAACAAGCGGCTGCCCCCGCGGCGATCAGTAATAACGCCGGCAACCCTCCCGCCAGCGCCGCTATCGCCGCCACGTGCTGGGCGGACAGCGCTCCATCGGCCGCCACTCTTCTCGACAAACTCCCGGCGTCCGACGCACTATCGTCTAATGTCTCTTCGCAGCGACGTCCGCTGCGACCACTACTGCAAGTGCACGTAAAGTTATTCACTCTGTTCGTGCACGTTCCCCCGTGCAGACAAGGCGACGACCTGCATTCGTCTATCACTACGCTACACCCTTTACCAGTAAAACCCGGCATGCACGTGCAGCGATAATCATTGTCCAGATCGGTGCACTCGCCGCCGTTCGCGCACGGCCGCGTGGAGCACAGATTCACTTTGGTCCTGCACAGTTGGTCGATGTATCCGGGCACGCACTGGCACCTGTAGCTTCCGACGAGATCGATGCAGGTGCCTCCGTTGAGGCACGGGTTCCCTCTGCAGTCGTCTTCGTCCGTCTCGCACTGGTCTCCGATGTAGCCGGTCGGACAAGAGCAGGTGTGGCCTCCTCCGGAGGTCTTGGTGCAGACTCCCCCGTGGAGGCAGGGAGCTGAAGCGCAGTCGTCGACGTCGCGCTCGCAGTCGGTTCCGGTATGTCCGGGAGGACAAGCGCAGGTGTAGCCGTCAGGACGCTCGCGGCAAGTTCCTCCGTGTCTGCAGGGGCTGTCGGCGCAGGTCCTGACCGCCGTCTCACAGTGCGCTCCGAGCCATCCTTCTGCGCACTGGCACTTGTATTGCGAAGCTCCTTCGGTGCAAGTGCCTCCATTGAGACACGTCGTATTGGAGCAGCCGTCCACTTTATGTTCACACTCTGTTCCCTGAAATCCTGCGAGGCACGAGCACGTGTAGGAGCCTTGACCGGTATTGAAGCAGGTGCCGTTGTTCTGGCAGGGCCGGTGGTTGGTGCAGTAGTTGAGGTCCTGGTTGCAGAAGAGTCCGCCCCAGCCCTCGTCGCAGAGGCACTCCCATGACTTCTGGCACGTGCCGTGCATGCAGCCGGGGTAACGCTCGCACTCGCCGCACAGACGACCCACCCAACCTGACTTGCATCTGTGAACAATAGAGAAACATAATCAGTACAAGATCGAAATTGCATTTTGTGTCGGCGTCCTTTTGGATGAGGTTCTTTTATACTCATCGAAGGAGATGGAGAAGGGAGGTAGATTTTTTCGCCGATCGGTTGCAGCGCTAATTGTCGCTGCGGATCCGCGGATCGGTGATCGATGGGCGGCGGGGCGGTCTGCCTTGACCCCTCCGTTCGTGGGAACGGCAGAGGTCGCGCCGCTCGCACTTTGGCGCGCGGGCCGAGCGGGTTAGAGGGAGACGTCGAAGGAATGCGCAGAATTATTGCCGAGCATCCCGAGATGCGCACGGACTCGGTTATTTATAGGTCATCGTTTTTTTCTGCCTGCGCGGAATGCCTCACGATTTTGCCTGGACTTTGCGGCTAGGAGATGAAAATGCAATCAAATTGATTCGGTCTTTCCCCTTGTGGGGCCGCGGAGCATCCAAACATTGCAACGAGAAATGTAACAATCAAAGTAAACCTCAACATAAGAAAAGCTTCCTGAATTTCGAGTTGGAAACATTGTTTGTTTAGATACGAGACTTAATTATAAGTATTAGGAGCGGTGATGCGGCGAGGCGGTCAGGTTCACAGGCGCCCGGCTCACTTGAGTCGCTTCCGCGGCAGACCACTTCACTCTCCAGACGTCTCCCGGCCACTCTCGACCTCCTGGGCCATTATGTGCTCCGGATAACACTTCTCTCCGCAATTGAGATGCTTAAAAGTAGTCATTGTCTCTCTACATACCTAAAACACCTAAAACGGTCGACAGCTGTGACATTTTACGTACTATCTAATAACCGCCATTAAGCAATGTAGATCTAACCAAAGCAATGTTAATTAATACCCTTCACGGTGACTTCATAAGAATGGATATTCAAGAATAGATAGCGTAAATTTATGCTTTTATACAGTAAGATGTTATTATTGCAGATTTAATTTTATAATAGTAAAAAAATGTATGGGTGGATTACCAGGAGCGCATACGGCAGAGGAGGTATATGTATAATACGCATTGTATCAGAGACCACCCCGGTTTGATATCATTCAGGGACCGGTTAACTAGATCCCTGGATGAGTCGATTCCACCGCGGCCGGAAATCGTATTCAGTGGAGCAAGTCCGAGACAATGACTGGCCGCCGGGGAGCTAGCCGGTATCGAGTACTTAGTACGTGACATCGCACACTTGGACAAGTACCCGAGACGGACATTTGCGTATAAGTCTGAGGATAATTAACCAATTTAGAGACAAAAATTGTATCACATTGTAACGAAACGTTGAATTAAAGATTAATTGAAAATAAAAAAGTGTATAATTGCTTTTTAAACGGTCGTAATAATATGACTTCCATTCGTAAGAATAGCTGAGGAAAGAAGTGAATATGGAAAATACATAATAATTGTTATCGTGAAGTATAATCATGAGCTGCTCAACTGCGGAGAAGAAGAATAATATGGTTTGAAGAGTTTTAAACGAACTTGTTGGTAGTTTTCTTGAGTGCATAACATGAAGTTTTATGGCATTTATTATATGGTGTGCTTGCATTTTCCTTTATACTTGTCACCGTTCGCAATGGCTTGAATTAAGTCCTTGTGCGATCGTCCAGTGGTGAATGAAACGCGTCTTTTTTTACCTTCGGGTATTAAGTGTACGGAGAGTCGCATCAATGAAACAGAAATCCAGAGGGGTAGAAAAAGTGAGTGACGGAACCGGTCGGGGCCGCTTGTCTCTGGACGGCGGGTAGGCAAGATGGCGGACGGAGTCATAGGTAAAAAAATGGGCGCCAACCGAGATGCAGTTTGCGCACTCGTAATGCATTAATACGCATTGCAGCCGCATCAGTAATGGCGGATAAATATTGAACGAAATCGCGAGCAGGAACCTGCGCGCGCGCATCGGCGCCGCAGGATATTTTTCCGCAGGACAAATGAGTGCGCCGCAGGATAAATTTCTGGCAACAAAAAGTATAACGATCGAGAAATATTTGCATTAATCTGATAGCGTACAAACGAGGATGCTTTGAATTGAATGGTTTAATTCCCACAGTAATAAGACAAATACGAAAATTCAGAACCACTTGGTTGACTGGTAGTGAGTGGAAGGCTAGATGAAATCCAACCATTTATCTGTCCGATTTCACTCTTGCAGAAACGAAATCCTATATATATTTAAACATTTTCTTAGGATTGTTTATAGATGTGTTTTTTTTTCACAGGTTATACGAGTGCATTATATTTTTTTGAGTGTTTTGTTGTAACGTATGTAATGATATATTGTTCATTTTCTAGTCTCGTTAACGCCAATGACAGGGTGTGTGTGATAGTAATTGCGACACTCGGTCTCAGAGCCGGTATCGCTCGCAAAAAATCATTCGCTAAAGCAATGCAGGACAGCAATCGAAAACATTTTCGAACACTACAAAGACTTCCTGTATCCCAATAATAGAATAAAAGTATTCATATTAATATTCCACGCTATAGATTATAATAAAATACTTTGTTAAAATATGAATCACGTTGAGCATTGTTAATTCAAGTATACTTGAAGATCGCCGTTTCCCTTTCAATGAGAGTTTTTTAGTTGTTCACATGTACATGTATTAAGTGTAAAAGAAATGATTTTAAAATTATTTATGTCGTTTTTATTTAGATTTACTTGGAACTAAAAAACTTAATATTTTCATGGATCAAATATGTTATATTTTACATTTTCTTAACATTAAGATAAAGAAGCAGTGGATCGCTTTAATAAAATATTTTTTTAGTGATGGCAAGTTGTATTTTTAGTTAAATTTTGCTTTGCCACATTTGGCTCTTGCGTCGCTAGCGGAACTGATGCCGGCGTTTGGCAGTGGATGACTTACGCCTTCTGAATCGAAATGAGTTGGTTTTACTTGTTGTATTATTTACTAGCAGAATGGGACGGAATGCGCGCACAGGTGACTTGCAAACTTGTCTCTGGCGCAAGGATACTTGCTGCCGGACTTGCCCAACGAACCTGACTTACGACAAACTAGTGCCTAATAAATGATCTAAACTAGAATTAAAATCCACTACTCGATAGAAAAGCTGCACTAACCAACAAATAACCAAAGCAACATAAACACATTTTTTTTAATGTCAAAAAATAATGTTAAAGTAAACAAGTTTTGTCAACAAAAAATCTAGTCAATCATGTTAATTTAGAAACGTTTTGTTAAGACTGCAACTAGATTAAATTTGATCACGCAATGGGTTTTTTTTCTTCATGAATTACTTTTCATTAGGTATTTAAGAAGCCTTTACATTTTCTTTCAACAAACGAATCTATTTTTTAACGGACTTTCAGTTTTATAAAGTTGTTTGTATAATGCAAACAATCTAGGAGTATGTATTAAATTCTTTCGACAGAAATAAACACGTATTATCTATCATTAACACAACACCTTCATTAACGTTTTAACGCCATTATTTCATTCATGGATCATATATCATCATATATCTTAGTTATTTATGTTTCATCATTTAAATTGATTATTTTAAGTAAAGAGATATATTATTTGTATTGATTGTATGGCTATCATGTTAAATGACATCTAACATGACATGCAAAATCAATTAATACAAATTATAATTGATAATTGTATATTTTGTACTTACATGCATTCATCGGGCTTGGTGCAATGTCCGTGTTCCGAATCGCATCCAGGCAGGCAGCGGGCTGTGAACAAAAAGATACGAAAATGTTAGCAACAGACTAAAAAATAGAGCACATCTCTTCGAAAAAAGAAGGATCCACGCAGCACGTGTGAGGCAAGATTCGCTAAAAATATTATGCATTTTATGCAAGAGATGCATACTGACATATGAGAGACGGCGGCCGGGCAACGAAAAAGAGGAAAAAATCATTTTTGAGCATTGGAAATTAGAGTTCTGCGAGATATATTTAGCAAAATCATACATCAACATTTAGTAAATATAAAAGTTTCAATTTTTATTTAATCATTTTATACCAAGCAAATTTGAGTGTAGAACGTGAGGATATCATTTTGAATGACGAATCTTAACGAATTAAAAGATTAACGTGTCATTAAGTGATTCATTGGATCAATTATTTGTTAAATGTTAAGATCAAAATAACTGTTGCAATTTAGTTACAAGTGGTTTTCTGATGATGCATCATAATCAATTGAAACATCAGCTTTGCATCTGCCACATTGACTCATAATTTATGACGATTTGAACTGGAAAGTTAACTCTTACATATAAAACTTAAGATTATTACTTTACGTTTGTTATTCCAGTCTTCAGCAAGTATGTCTGTTGGAAAGAGTTCGAGTAACGCACTTCTGGAGACTGTTTAGCATCAGGCGATGTTCCTAGGTCAAAATTCCTCGAAGTGATACAGGCTCGTGGCGCACAGTTTACATTACCGTTTAGATACACCGTGTTTGTTTAGATTGAAGACTTGAGTAATGTCGGTGAGAGTCTTCCAGTTTTTTTTCTTTCATCTGGTAGCTCGAGAATTTTGCTTCCATCACACGAAAGCGCGCAGGAGAACATAGTCGAGAAAGAGATGTAAGCTTGATTCATGTGGACGATCGTTGATGTAACTTTTTGAAGAGCGAGTTTGGTTTTGGAATTAGTGTTTGGGTTGAAGCAGTTTGTTCAAGCCCGTGCCGGTTGTTTGTAAATGATTTTGACACGTGGATATTATGACATAAAGCTATGCAGAACTACAAAAATAATATTTTTTAATCAAATTAAATATAGTTTTATTGTGTGCCTCGTATTGTGAATATGTGTGAATAAAAATGTCATTGTGTGTGGAGTTTAGGTAAATAGAGTGTATTGATAAAAAGTATCAGGAGTTCATAATATCATAACGGTCGTGATAACACGAAAAAACCGTTACGCAAATCGCTCGAGCGTTGGTCTCCCCCAGCGCAGCACATTATAGGGGACACACTGGGGTTATTGTGTCAACGGCATCGGCGAGTAACCGACTTCACTAGGAACAAGTCCTATGGCCAGCCAATAAATGAAACGAGAAAGTACGCCAATACAATAATGTACTGTAGTACAATTTAATTTGATAATTTTAAGTATTTTTTTATTGAAATTATATCTACATATTCATAATCTTACAGATGAAGGCTTTTAATTGTTTGTTTATAAAATATATTATACAAAGCGTTATATGTTTTTAAAGCACCTTTATAAGACACTTCTGAATCATTATATGAATAATTGGCAGTTTACACAGTTCGATGCTCTACTGCGGCTTATTTAATACGATAATAAGATATAAAACACATCATAAAATGGATCAAGATATCGTTATTGTGATATATTGTGTATTTAACGTATCTCGTATTTGTAGTACTAAAGTGAATCGCTTCGTATAAAAATATTCGGAGACAATAAAGTTTTTTTTCTTGGTTTATGCGCCTAAAAAAGTGTTTGGATCACGGGAGGTCGATGGGCACATCTGTTTGGGACCTACTCCGTGGGTCCTTTGGGAGGAATAGTGACACATGTATACAGCCTGGTCGGGCAGAGAGAGACAGGATTAAGGACTCGGTAGGGTCCGTATTATAACATTATAAAGTTCGATGAATAACAAGGCGAGGAGCTTTCAGACCTGATGTGACAGGACAGAAAAGGACCCACTGGGATGTTGAAACAAGTGTTAAAAGTTTATCTTTTTACTTGCAGGAATCCAACTTTTTTGTCGAATGTATTGTATGATAAAGTTTAAAGAGTTATGTTTAAAATTTAGAAGTGATGAAAAGTTGCTCATTAATTGTCGGTTTGATAGTTTGATTAATAAAAGTTTAATGAGGTCAACTGGTACAGAATTCTGAAGCATTTCTCATAAGGGTGAAGTAATAAAGCAATGAGAAACTATAAAGGAGGTAATTTATCTCCGGCCCATAAATTTAATGCGTTCTGGTCTATAAATATCATTGAGTAAGTAGTCGTAAAATCCGATCCCGATAGTTTTCAATGTTAGCGCAATTAAAACGTTGCCATGAAATGCATAAGATTTATCGATTGATTAGCTATGCGAAAAGCGATCATACATTGTCTGCAGGTGAAATAAATTACAGCCGAGATGAAATACTCATATAAAAGAGTCAATAATAATCATCAAGTAAACTTGTAACTGATTGAGAGTTGTATATAAAAGTTAATGATCGAAATTCGATAATTTTAGCGTTTTTAAGATTGTCGAGTTAAACGGGATCTCGAGTCGGATAAATCTGGTTTGGAACTCGTGCAATAAAGCAGGTATCGTTGATGATATCGTCAGAGCGAGCCGGTTAATTAAGCCAGACAAATCGAGAGGAGGACCAGGGCAGCATGTTGATCGAGGAGATGGGAGACCGCCTCGATGCGATACGTGGCTTCCTGGTGAGAAAAAAAAATATGCAGATACCTTTCTCGAACCGAGAGATAATCAATCAGACCGGCGAAAAAGATGCGATCGCGTTTGACGAATTTTACTTTATCTCGGCGGTGCTTTAATTTTCGAATTCGTTTGTGTCTTGAAGTAATTAAGGTATCAGGAGAGCAGATGCGAAGGGGCGAACGGAGGGGACGGTGGTGGCGTTCTAAAATTAACCGCGTCTTAAAAACGAGACGGGCAATCAGAGCCGAAACACTTTGGTGGAGGGATCCGGAGCGCAACAGGTACTAAGGAGTGTATAAACTCTTAACCACCGGATGGAGGTTTGGATGCTTCCTTTTAATGCGTTTTTTGAACTCGCTGCGGTCGAAGAAAGCTTGCAATGCTTCGGTGCATTATGGACGATATTACGACAATAAACAATTATTTTTATAACACGTCAATGACGAAAGCGATTCCAATGACTTTGTACTTAAAATTGATTGTGTAAAACGAGTAATTGACAGTTTAAAGACATAAATATCAAGTTGTAAACAAAAACAATGTGAAACGCTTCTGAATAATTGATCAGGGCGGCTGAAGACGTCAGGAGATAGATGGTGAATAACTTAACGATATAATTGACAGCTCGGGCATAAACGATCGGAAACTCTCTCATTTTGACGTTCCCGAGATGAGGTGGTGTTTTTTTTACAGTATCCGGAGCGCAGCAGGTAGCGAGGGTGTTTGTAGGCCGACCTTCCCACGCTGCAGCCGCGGGCTGGCTGGCTACCCAGCTTTTGTTGGCAGACACACCCGGCCGGTGCATATGTTCGCCTGGTACCTCCGATCTTTGTCCATACCATTTTTTGTACCCGCATCTTCTCTGTTTACGTATGGCCGACCTCCTGCCGGATGGTGTGTTTTCATTATTTACTTCCTAGGAGTCGTTTCCGATGCAGATAGGTGATTTTTTTACAACGCAAACACATGCAGGAGAACGCTGTGGGAGCAAACCTTCAAACCATATCACATCCACATGTTGCCAATGATCCCACACATGAATTTGCATTAATGTCATCAAAAATACAGAACCATTATAGATTTTGTGATAACGTTTTTAAGCGATTTAAACTACGCCAAAAATAAGTTTAATATTATACATATTTTTTATTAAAAAGAATATCGCAGATTAGATGCGTGGCTGATTGGGACTAAAATTCGGATGCGAGATCGTTTTATATGTGAGAAAATGATTGCAGTTTATGTGTGGCGAGAAGAGATCGTCGGGAAGCTGAAGGTCCATTACTGGCATGCAAAGCTTGGATTTCTTCGCACGAACTCAAAACAAACAGGCAATATTATTAATACCCACTGAGGAAAAAGTTAAACGCAAGACCATCACGCCAAGCAGAACCGAACAAGGGCAACTTGACCAAAACGAGATCAAATCCTAACTAATATTATAACGTATGATACTATAAAAAGCATTGTTATGAAGAAGCTTTCTAAAAGGATGAATATAAACATTCATAAGTGATGATGAAATTTAATATATTTTGTTTTATCAGAAATAATCTGCCTCTATGTTATGTTGACGATCCATAAATTTGTTTGACGTGTTTGGGTGGTCTACCCTTGTCTCTGTGTAATGAAATTGATACAAGATTCAAGTATTACGTAGATATAAGTTGTTTTGATATTTACAAATGTTTGATGCTAATCATTTAAAGTGTTTTTACATATATTTTGTGTTAATGGAATTGTGTTCTTATTAGAGTCTGATTGGGGTGTATGTTGAGTGGATTCGTTGTATGATCTGGATTATGCCCGGCTCTGGACCGGAGGTAACAAAGCATCGCGTTTCGGGGAGGAGGAAGGTCTTCAAAAATGGCTTTTAATAACAGGAGCGCATGGCTGTTGCGGCGGTCTGCGAGCGGTTAATGGTCGGGTAATGGGAGGCCGGTGTGGGAACCTCTTCCGATCTCCTCCAGAGGGCTGGGAAGCCGGAGAAACTACCAGCTCGGCGGTCTGCGCTCCTGATTATATAATATGATTCGGAAAAAAGGTAATTGCAAAGGTAGAGTGGAAGGCAAAGCTGCGCGGCGTGAAATATGGACTGCATTGTTTCGAAGGATATCGCGCAATAAAATAAGAATTATACGCCTTAAATCTTAAAAAGCTACTTAAAATGGACGCTGACTTCCCTTTCTAAATACGTGTATTGCCTGAAAGTGTTAAGCAGCATGATTTGGGACGAGCCTACTGCTGAAACAACTTGTTGGCGAAAATGTATTGGAGGAATTACAATTGTAGATGTATTTAATGTGCGATGTGAAACTGATGCGGAACAGTAGTTGAAAGAAGTCATTGAAATACATTTGTGTTGGGTGTACATTATGAAAGAAAATAATGTTCAAAAGAATTCGAATTTCTCATATCTGCCAGCTATATCATCAAAAAGCAGGTGATTCTTTTGTACTGAATATCTCCGTGCGAATTCTGCTCACCTGGTGCACAGATTTCAAGCTTTCTAGGCTATTGTGACGAGCGCCGCGAACTCTTCACTTTTTTGTCACTCCGCGACTCCACCTAAGTGTTGTGTGTATTATTTCTGTTTAATGTTCCTTTGTGCATGTTGTGTTGCGGTTATCCGTGAGTCTGGTGATCCAGACGAATAAGCGACACTCTGACAGAGAGGATTAGCGGTTAAGTGTCACGGTTGTATTAATCATCCGAAGCGGTTTAATGAGGAAGAGAAATTAAAAATGTTCACACGATAGCTTCAATTTGCGGCCGGAATTCATTAGCCGAACTCGAATGCAGGCCCCGGTGCTCCAATTCGTCGGGCACGACTCTTTGTGCACAGCAATTTTGGACCACGATCGAACCCTGAACCCAACAGTTGCAACATAATATATACGAATATAAGAGTACATATACTGGCAAAAACTGTTTGAATGTTCGACATGAGTAAAGTCAGACAACGAATTGAAAATTTCATTGAAATTATTCCCAGTTTAATGGTATAAAATAGTCAAATTAAAGAAAGGTGCATGTATCGTAGAAGGCAGATGATCTGGAAGGCTATTGGTGTTCATTATTAAGAAGATCGAATGCTTTGTACATTGCTCCCAAAGTTCCTTATGATACTAGTGTGGTTATAGGCAATGCTATAATATATCCTAAGGGTCTGGTCAGTCGCATTGTGTCGTTGTAAACGGTTAATCAAATTTACCATACAGGCCGAGGACTTTTCCGGCGGTCATAGCTCAATGGTCAAAGCGTTTGCTTTGCAAGCCAAAGGTCGTGGGTTCGATCTCCGACAGAGATTAAAAAAAAAAATTGAAAAAGTGTGAATTTGATCCATCACCCGTAAAATGTCAGTCATAGCCTATCAATTAAAATTGGTTGAAGACAAAAGTCGTCCCGTGAAGAACCCAACAAGAAAGGATGATGCGTGAATCTCGGGCTGTAGTCTATGGCGTTGGCGGATTAACACTTCACATGCAGCGTTTAACCATATACACCATGATAAGCGTCATAGAATTCCACAGATGAGACTTCAGAATTACTATCACCATCTGTCGGTATTCTCCTGTATGTGTTTACATAAAAAAAAATTGACTTACGATTGGAGCAGTAGTCTCCTTGCCAGCCAGACAGACAGATCTTGTCGCCGGACTCGGAGCACGTGTAGTGGCCGAAGCTGTCGTCGCGAGGTCTGCAGACATTCGCGCAGCCCTCGCCGTAGTAGTTGGCGTCGCAAGTGACGCGGAACTCGTACGAAAGGGCGCGGCGCGTGTCTGCAGACAAGTGCTCTTCGGCTTGCCACTTCTCCGACACGGTCAAGAACGACTGCTTGCTCATGCGGGTGATGAGAGTGCCGCTCGTGCTTCCTGAAACAGACAAAAAAACATACCCATTAAAAAAATGCTTTTTGGGCAAATCGCAATCGGCAAGTACTGAGATACCAGGACTTCGTTGCTAACAAACGAAATTACGCTGCTTTTGAGCGCTTCTGCGCGTCCGTCTGCAAGAGTGCAGACGCGAGTAATGATTCCTAACTGATGTCTGCTTTTTGTAGAATCCATTTCCGAACCTTACCATTTCCTTATTCATTCCCACGTATTTCTTGGTTAGCAACGTGTTACCAAAGAAGGCAATTTGAGACTCACTGTAGTATACTAACTTCGCAGCCTTAGACTGAGGTCTATTTGACATCTAACTGATGCACCTAGAATCACGGGAAGGCATTCAGCCGCTCTCTAAAAAGTAGCTTTTTGCGTGCGTCCAGTAACGGGTCCCTATCTGGGTCTCCAAAAACAGGACGGGACAGGGAGGGTTTTCACCAAGTACTGCAACAAAATTTAGGACAAAAACTGACGTATAGACACATCAAACAAAGTATAAAACTTGTCAAAAAAAGATGTATGAAGAAGCCTTGATATTTTATCATAGTTTACAACGTAATTCATAGTAAAATATAAAATATTTATGTGGAGGGATTCCGAAGCCATATATATGATAATCGGCTATACAATTGCGAAAAAATTATAATTCCATCGATTTGATGCGATTAAGAGTGCATCATAAGAAGCCTATCTATTCCCTTGCAGTAACATGTGTCCGCATTGATGATGCAGGATGGCTGACCACGCCTATGCGAGTGGATCTAGTAGCGGACCAGTTCTGGTCTTGAGTATTCCCACGGTGGCAACAGCAACGAGGTTTCCTGTGCAAGGAAACGGTGGACAGCAAAAACAGGCCGAGGATCACATCACGACCTCAGAGACTGATTGACGACGCTGCCAGTAGTGATAGTGATGATGGAATATGGGTTAGAAGGAACTTTGAACTTAGAACGTTTCATTCAAAAAAGTGCATTTAAACAATGGTTGAGATAATCAATTGGATAGAAATAACAATAAAAATTCACGAATGTAGGTTAAAATTGAAATTAATGTTAAAAAGACTATTGATGTATGTTGTTAAGCGATTCTTGAATCTCTAGTGAAATAATTGGTAGCGTTCCAGCATCTGCTGTATGTTAATACCGCTGTCCTGGGGATTGATGGTCTCTAAAGCCGACAGACTCCGCTTTGCTGATCTCGATGTGGAGGAAGCCGAAGTAGAAGCCGATTGAGATGCGAGCAGAGCCAATGACAAAGTAGTATAGGCAGTAAAGATTTATTGGAATCTCGGAGCGGACGCTGCGCATCGGATGTGAACGTCGGATGGCTATCAGATTCAGCTACGATCTGGGAATTTACTTCGCAGATGACGAGATCACGGTTGATTGCTATTGAGGTTTTCCACTATAATTGAGGATGGATAATGCGAACTCATTAAATGGTCAGGTACGTGATCAGCGCGTTGAGAGACTGCTTTGATAAAGATTGGTTTCGATAAGGTTAATGAAGATATTATATAACGTAATGAACATGTTTATATATTAAAACATGCTGTGCAAAATAATAACGGTATTTTAAATTTCCATGTGTTCAATTAAAAGTGAGTACAATTCATTAAACGTTTTCATTACTTAACATCTTCAAAGTTGCCATTTGTGTTATTGAAGAAACACTTTGTATTTTTACAATTAGAGAAAATCAAAATTGAATGGGCTTGTTCAGCGTTTGGTTTGAGATGAGCTTTCGATTAAGGCGAATGCGAGCTTTTTGAGTTATTGAAATACGACTTGCCGCAAAGCTCGGCGAGCTTTTCGTGTTTTAATTCGCTCTCAGGAGGCGGCTCGTTGCCTTGTAAAAGCTCATAAACATAAACCTCCGCAGAGGCAATTCTGCGGTCTGACTTGGAGCTCAAGAGCAGCCGTGAGCTTTCAAGACAAAGAAGCCTTAATTCCTGAGAATCAACATGTCCTTTGCTACTATTGACCTCTGCCATAACTCACTGAAAACTCGTACGTAGACCAACATCATTAAGATATATATGTTTTGCATGAAAATATATACTATTTTAACTTTGTTTTGAGTAAGCAATTTATTGAACAATGCTAGTTTGAATAATACATACTGTTTACAAAACTACATGATCAATTGATGAACGCAGATGCTGCAAAAAGTAAATCGCTATAATTAAAAGCAAGTAGCCAATATGTATGATAGCTATAATTATACTGTAGTTTTTCGCAGGAAAACAACATTGTTTCATTAGTAGATATGATGATGAAGCATCGCTTTTGGGTGCGATTTATCGTTTCCTCCGTCGGGGGTGGTTGAGTTACGCCCCTGAAGCGAGCTGCGTGTATAGGTGGTGTGTATGTGGAGCGCAACTGTGGGATAATACGTAATTATGAGCCAAGATGAGATCGGGCGGTACGAAAATAAGATGAAAATAAATAAACAGAAGTTTCGAGGGGCAAGAAGAGGTGTGGCCGAGTGTCCGAGAGATCCGAGGCGGGACCCCTTCGGGACGATATGGACCTTCGAAAATACACACACAAAAAACGGTCAAGCGTTTATAGGGTAGCTTCACGAGAACTCCAACATTACAATCAGAAAAACTAAGAAACATTCGTTGAGTTTGAAGTAATACAATTTCGAATGTTTCAATGTACAACACTTGACTTGTCGCTGAAGAGATTGCAATCATCTGCTAGCAAGGGTTAGCAATCTATAACAAAAATATTGTTAAATTGTATTGAGCATACTTAATGCTTTTGTGTTATTTATTAACATTTTAAATAAACTTAAAGTGATGGATGATGTCGTTGCAACAAATCAAATGAGTAATCATCGACGCGATGTTTGCGGCCATCATTTTGCATGTTGTTTTAATAGCTTATTCATGACTCAAGAAGTTGACTGTTATTTTCGAACACGGCGTTATTGGATTGGTTCATCACACGGAGGAGCGTGTGCGATTTTAATAAATATTTGAAGTAAAAAAATGCAAATCGTTTGGTATCTCTCTCTCGGCCACAGTCGAGATGCTCTCATAGAGATTAATAAACGAGTTTTCCGTTTTTGCCATACGATATTTATAACGCTGTCGACCATTTTTTTTTCTTCATCTGCCTTTGCAGTTTGTATTTGCCGATCTGCAATAACTCTCCGGGAGGACCGAGAGGCGAGGCGGTGAGGTCATTACGTGAACCTCAAATGAATGCTGGAAATTAAATGATTTTGTATTTTACGACATTGCTCTAACATCCTAGACGTGTCTGCCCATTGAAAAAAAAAACATATATATTTTAAGCATCTTTGTTTTAATGCCAAAAACACATTTATTATATCTAGAAGTCTTTTATATATAAAACAATATATTATGAAGACAAAGAATTTTGATCGACTTTTCATTTGTGTATAAACAAAAAGCATATATAAATATACAATAAAGTAAATACACACGTTATCCGCATGCAGATTCATTAGAATAATACAATCTTCTTTGAAGGTTAATGATTATAGATTTGCGTGGTTCTTGATCTTATGCGTGCGCATAAAAACGCGATCTTAGACAATGATTATCCAGTTTTTTTTTGTGTACGAAAAGCCGCACTAGCGGATGCGATTACTATTATAATGCCTTCGAGAGCTGCTCCACGCGATCAAATTTGAATAATTCTATCGTCGGAAGCAGAAGTCCACTCCAACACATTACACACGTTCAGATTTCGGCTTGTTTTGGACTTAAAGCCCCGGGGCAAGAAGTTTCTGCTACCGTAGCTCTCTAACGATATCGAGAAGCAGCCTGGGGCAGGGTCCGGGCAGTCCACACCACACGCAACGGTATGGTTTGTGTTGGTCTTCTTCCACCGTGCTTCAGACCATTACCTCACTCAGCCCGAGGCGTCGGAGTGCTTTTTACGAACCTTATTTTGTCCATTCATGCGTGCATTATCGGAAGGAAAACGAAAGCATCGGAAGAAAACGCTAGAGGCCTGCTCCTTCATGGGCGATGCCCTCGAGCTAGGTTTTTAGTTCAGTAACCGACACGATTTCAAAGGTTTTCTGAAGGAGTTAGTATGGCACGAGATCGCTTCGAATAATATTATTCAAATCAATTTTTAAATGAATATTTTGATGAGCGTGCTTTGCTATGGGGATTATTTAATAAAATATTTACTGCAAAATAATTGTTCCCAATTTATTGCTAAAAAAATAATCAGATGTGAAGGGCAAAAATATTAAATTATTGATAGGGCTTTGCCGTATGCATACTTTGGTTGTATAATTATGTTTTGTTACAATAAAAAAAACAGGCATTATTTGTTATAACGAGTATTGCATTAGAGGATGTGGCTTCTTCTCATTCATTCCTAAACGGGGCAAAAAAATCTTCGCCATCGTTGCATTGTGAAGATAATGAGACGAATTACGTTTTTTGTTCGGTGATCGTTTTGTTAGAAGAACGCCTCAGCAATTTACAAATCAATAATAAAACAGCCGTGGCATTGTTATCTGGGCACTCTGCATCACAAAGAGCCTGAAGCCATAGGATCCGAAGAAGTCGACGTCGAGATGTAGCGAGTATTCTCGTCTGAAGAAGCAGAAACACTTGCGGTTGTTGTATCCGCCCGGGTTAATGATGCAGTGATTGACCGTCCAAATTGATGACTCTATAACGCTTTCTATTCTCGGAAGCGCCATTGTTAATTGTCCGTAATTATTTTACAATAGTAATGTGCATTGGACGGATATAATGCCAGAGATTACTTAATGAGAGTGCTGACAAATTCGACACTTAACAGAAGCCAACTTTCATATTTATAATTTGAAGTGTAGAAAGAATGCGTTTGAATTTAACAAGTAATCTAATAATATACATTTATTTGGGCAAGGTCACCTTTGAAATGTTATAAGAAATTATGCGTTATTACTGAACATTATATTTGAATCACAAAAATGGTATTACGTATACAGTATTTTTTTGTACAACTCATAAAAATGTTTAAAAATTGGCGATTAAAAATAATTTTGGAATGCGAAAAACATGAGATTTAAAGATGCATTTTCTCATTTAGATCGCTAAGATATTTGCCGTGTATTAATTTAGTTTTTGGAGCGATCACTGGGAGCTTTGTGTCGGTCGGTCAGATCGGGGGTGGATCCGTCTAGTGATATATGCCCAAATGATTATGGGTTGTCCGGCTCACGACGCCGATTCATTATTCCTAAAAACCAATTATACGAGAATCGGATTCCGTGGCTGAAGAGGACGAGCGCCATTAGAGGAAGCCAGGGATAGTAATCGTCGGCCGGGGTCGAGGGGCGGTCGGTGGGCGTCTCAAAGCTGATACTCCCCGGCGGGGAGCAAGGTCTCAAGAGCTTCCTCATGAGTTATGACTACACCACAACAACCTTCCCTGACATACCCACACATCCATCTATCTATCTAATCATATAGCAAGTTTTACATTAAAAAAATACTATTTAATTAGAACCTGTATGATACGATAAAGATTCTGATTTAAAAATTATGTCATTTTTTGATCTGTGTTAACGTTTTGCTCCATTTTGGAAGCCGATTTTATAAAGCGTGATGTATTATATTAAGAAATGTATTTTGTTAAAACATCAAGCATAAAAAACATCGCTAAAACATTACTTACATAACACACTTAAGTATGTGAATATTTTTTGTGATGCGCCGATTACATAAAGTGATTGCAGTGCAAACTTTTTTTAACGTGTACGAAATTATGATAATCAAGATTTAATAAAATTGCAATACATCATCCGTAAATATAAATAATAGTATTTATAGATGTGCAGGAGAAATGTTTGGAATTACGTAAAGCGCTCCGTTAAATGGGCGACCGTTATTCGCGAGTTGGATTCTGTTTTTCACCATTTTATTGCATGCGGTTTCACGGAACAATGGACAGAAAGAGTAACTAATGAAGAGATCTTTTTTAACGGCAAAATTTTGGTAATATTTTATTTAGTATGATTTTTTAAAGTAATATGTTTCTTTTTTAAGTGGAACGATAAGAAAACATTAAGGTTGGTACCTACCAAGAGAGCTACCTAGCTTTGAGTTTTAAGGGTAGGATATGAGTGAAGATAAGCTTTTATGACGATGGAACAGCTGTTGTTGACGCCCGAGAACACGTATCGCAGGCTTTCAAAGGCAGAAAGGTTCTTGGGCGCCCCTTCGGAGATGGATTTCGATTTCGCCAAAGAACAACAGTACACGCGCGAACAATTGCGAAAGAAAACGTTATCGGCACAATGGAGGATCCACAATTATTGTTGCAATGGCAAAAGTCTATCGCAGGAATTCTTTTGTTGTGCAGACCGACTTGCGCAAGGAGCTTGGTATGTTGCTGCACCTGGACGCTGTTCGCTAAGCGAGATGGATCTTTAAGATGCTGAGCAGAGAGACGACATTTGCTTGGAAGCGATCTTTGGACAAATAGTTTTAAGGCATTGCGAAGATCAGAGCCGTCTCGGAATAAACAGTATAAAAACAAAGCATTTAAACATCTATTAAAGCTTCAATAATTACGAGTACATAGATTTAACAAACGATAAATATATAAAATACATTGGATTGTGTTTAAGCGCAGTTAAGAATGACGTGGATTTTTTTGGTTTTCCATGGAATGTACGATTCTAGGCTTTGTGCTTGTTTTATTCTGTATTTTTTATGTATAAACACACAGGAAAGTACTGGCAGAGAACCTTGACTTCTATGTGTGGAAATAATGTGTAGTTCAAGCATGTAGAATGTAGAAGAGCAAGAAGCTGTATGTAAGGTCGACTTTAAATGAATAGCAGGAGGTAGCTGAAAACGGAAGTCAGAGGATTAAAAATAAGAGGTGTATAATATCTAGCTTCGGATAGACATATGCTAATGATAACGATGGTATATCTAAATGAAATAAACACAAGTTTAACAGTCCGTTATTAGACCATCTTTAATGGTATTTCTTAGTGTGGTCGTCTCTCGAATGTTGCATAATCTGGGCGCTCCATCCGGCTCTGTGGAGGCTCGTGGACCGAGCATGAGGTCCTCGGGATGTTTGTCCAAGTTGTTTGTTGTGTAGTCGCCGAGTTAACCGGCAGATGCGTGAAGCGAGATCTTTTCTAACATATCGACAGGCATTCATATTATTCTGTTATTTCTGTACGGGCACGGCGATAAATCAAACGATCTTTCGAGAGGCCTGAAATGCAAGAAAACGTCCCATTTTTGCCTCAAAACATATACAAAGAACCAACAGTTTCAATCAAGAAAAAATATTTTTTATTATTTAAAAAAGGCATTTTTACACATGTATCAATATAAAGTTACTTTATAGGTATTCGTCTTCTTCTATATAAGCAATTGGTTTCCAAAATAAGGCTTCTAATACAGAATATACTCGTACTACGTTCTAATGTAATGAATCTAAGAGACGCTACAATTATTCATAAATAAAAATCAAGTAATTATAACAGCAGCAGCAAAAAATAAAGAGAGGTTAGGGCACAGTTGATGACATAATAAAAACCGACCGAAAGTGTTTTAAGTCTCTTATTAGTTATTACGGGGATATCATTTTTTATTGTGTTATTGCAGAGCACGTGTTTGTGGCGCTCTGCAATGAGAGGAAACCATCGTCATCTCCCCTTCCTGGTGGTAATTAATAACTGGATAGACCGGGACGCAGGAGGTTAAACATGTGCTACGATGATGTAAGGTCGAGTGTTTATAATATGGGAAGTGAATGTTGCGGAGGAGCACGGGGAAGGAAGTGTGGGGCAGGAAGAAATGGTGACAGATGCCCGGCATATGCTCTTCCTCATCTCGAAGGTGCCTGCTGCCACGGCTCTTTGGCTTCATCATCACGGGCGTATCGCGAACAACCAAAACAATGTATCAAATTGAAAAAAAAACAGTTCGGAATACTTTTAACAAAACGATTATTCTTAGATCCTACAAGTACATTTCTGTGAATTAGCTGAACGATTACCATCATCGATTTGATTTGTTTAAATATTAAATATTATCTTAATTATTTGCATATAAATATAATTACAGCATGTAATGCCACAAACTGTAGAGGGCGCCCTAGACGGGAAGAAGAATGCCACCATTAGACAATTTCTCTATAATATAATTTAAAATAATTCACAAGTACATAAGGAGTAGTGTTGCACAGTACAAATTTAACTATAATTGTCGCAGTTTGTACTTCTACCGTTACGCCTTTCTTCGCGTAAATCGTCTCACAAGTGTGACGTCATATAGGTGTAAACACGGCTTACACGAGTACTTTTTTTTTGTATTAATAAACTGTTCGATTACGATATTTTCGTCTCGTTTATAAGCGGAGCGGGCGCCTAAAAGCTCACTCGAGATATAATTAATATTTACGGGAGGTTTTCGGGCGGATTCACAGCGCCATCAACAAGGCGTTAACCGCAACTTTCGATACACAGTACGACGGTGAAATTTCAGCTGAAACATAGCTTGATATACTTGATATAATATGCTGAAAGAACGCTTTTCATGCATGGATGTTGAGTCACACAGAAAAGCTTTAAATTATAACGTGTGGCCGTATCAGGACATTATCGTTATCTAATACGTATAACTTGAGGCATTTAGCGTCAATCTTAGATGCAATTAGAACGGCGCATTTAGAATTACGCTAGTTATTTTTTAACATTTACAGACACAATCTTTAGAATTGGACAGGATTAAAGATCAGGAGTGAATAATATGAATGCTTGGAGGAATAAGATTGAGAAACATGTTTGAGGAATAGGAGAAAAATGTATTCACAATCTTATAATGCCAAGCTATCAGGCTAACGATGATGATAGATACTGTAATAGATATTTTTGTCTAAACAAAGAATGAATGATTGTTTACATTTTATAATAATAATATCATTATCCCGTAGCGTACTGTTGTAATAGATATATAAAAAATTATGTTTTTAAAGATTTTGCATGTTTTGATGTGTTTTTTGTGCATCAAAGTGGCGGTCTCCGGAACGGGAGATTCGCGACAAAAAAAAACCTGTGTTTTGCAAATTGGAAACAAAACGATCAGTTGATATGGTTTCGGAGAGTGGTGTGGTCGTGGATTCTATGCCGAGTGCGTGATCCGGCGGCTGCTGTGTGCGTCCGAGTTCCTGTAAGGAGGTCAATACCACCGGAGCGCAGTGCGGTAGACGTGTAATAACGGAAATCAAAAACTAGGCAAAAAAATCGACCGACCGGACGAAAAAAGCGATCTCAAACCGCAACGAGATATCTCCGGACGGGAAGGTGGGAAGACGATCCACCAGTGGCGTCACTCGTACCCCAATATCAAGAGAAATTTCACATTAAAAATATGTTTCTAGAGTCATCTTAGCTCGAGCAATTATGATGCTAAATTATCTCTTAATCACATATCAATTTGAGTAATTATCGATAATGATATAACAATAGAACAACGACTCTATTCTTGACCCTAATAAACAAGCAAGTTCAACTTTGTATACAATAACGAATATTTATATTTTGAAGAATTTTTTTTTAAAGAAAATCTACTAAAGCGAACAATTTACAATGATTTCAGATCCGCGTACTTAATTTTAGCCTCTTTGTTAATTAATAATGACGACCTCGCGTTCAGAAGGTGGCAAACGCCGAGATTCCTACCAGGTGAAACACGCCGATGGCGCACGGCTCCGTAGAGGCCCAGTCGCCATGCACCGGTGGGTCGACTAACGACCCTCTGGACGAAGAGAGTTCACCGCAAGCAAGACTCGGGTCCATTGATCAGATAAACATTTTCCCACCGAAACTACTCGGCTATATAATAATAAATGTATATATATATTTATATATAAATTCAGTACACGCTTTCTGCCTGCGAATTTTGGCCATAAAACATGGCCAGGGATTACAAAAGTGAAAGATCTCTCAAAGAACAAGCGACCCACAGTTATTTTTTACATAAACACATACGGAAGAATACAGCAAGCCGGCGATGATGAAATTTCATTCGTTCATTATATGAGACTTACGATTTATGTTCATATCAAAGGATTTAATAAAAAGAAAGGCGACTTTGATGTATCAGCCCCATTATTCGTTATAATTGTCTCAAGTACGATGTTAGTACAAGTGAAGGTGTACAACAAGTGTTGCTTAATGTCCATAACTGAAAAGCGCTTCAGAGTAAGTAGTAGAAAACGAATTACTAAGATTTTCTTATAAAATTTTGATTGGTGATACTGCAAAAAAGGAACATTTTAAAAGTGGCTAAATCTACTAACGTAATTAAACATCGGCACGGCATTTAAGCATCGTTCACTTTTAAGGTGAATTTACTACAAGCATATTGCAGGTGAGAGATCGAACCTTCTACATCTCGAAAGAAAGTCAAATGGTTAAGTCTTGACAACACCGCAGCTAAAGATTCGATGTTTTTGCGAGCTCATGCGATGTTAAAGGTTATAAAATGTTCCACCTCTCACTTAAAACTCGTTTTATATTCTTCTGCACGTGATGAACATTGATATAATAAATTACTGAACGTTTAGTGTTTCCATTACTAAATTATGACCGAGTTATTTACGATACTTATTTAATGCTACTAATAAAAGAAGTCCGTTGTGTGTGTGCATAATTGTGCCTTAGAATTGAATCAGACATGTAGATAGTGATAAGTAAAGTACTTTATTAAGGAACAGGTACATTTGTCATCCGTCGCATGCTTTCAGTCGCCGGTACGTTCCACCAGGTGCACAAGGAACGAGTTTCGAGAGACTGTTGCAAGTGTCTCTGTATATACATAAGGCCGAAGTAATATAAACATGAACGACAGAGTTTACCAGCAGACTTGGTGTCTTGTAAGTTTGTGAATGCTCGCGTGAAGTGCGACAACTGCTCTGCACGCAGACAAACCCCACGTGCAACGATTGCACGTAGAAGTAATTAAAACATTAGATAATTCCAAACAACAACAAAAAATGAAGCTACTATAGACCAAAATTTACTTCTAGACTTGAATATATAAAATATTTTAGAATAGTTTACAAAATACAAGTTAAAGTATTATAACCAAAGAATTATATAAACTGGAACAGCTGTTAGTCGGTATTATCGAAGAAATAAAGAGATCAAAAAGAATTTATATGTGATGGAAAGAGTTTGTCACAAATTCCACAGTTTGCTGTTGTAGTAGAGATAGTGAAGACTAAAATTTCATTTTTTTCCGTGGTGTAGAAACATAAATTGTTTGATACAAGATATCTGTTAAAAAATTATACATTCAAGGTGGTAAATAATTGTTTCGGCGACGATGTGTTTACATTAAAGATTATCATTTAATTCGCGCGTGTACCTGTTCAAGGTATGAGCATATAAACGCGCGTATGATAAAAGGGGACTCTGCAATACACAAGATATTAATCATCCGACGATTCGAGAGAGGACCGCAGATATGTTTATATGGAAATAAATCGGCGAACGCAAAGAAGCTGGTTTACGAGACGGGATAAGATTTACGGCTTTAGTGCAGGGTTTACATTCGGTCGCGAGGAAATTCTTCGCGAAGTTTCACGTTGAGACTGCGACACAGCGAGAGATACCAAACGTGAACCTTTCTCGTATCAAATACTTGTGTCATAATAAACATAACATTAGTTAAGATAAATGACGATTTTGATCTCTTAAGCATACGTTCTTGACAATCAATAAGAGCAAGGAGATTTTTTTGCAAAAACTGTTTATAGGAGCAATGTTACAAAACAATAATATTCATTATTGGCTTGATAGTATTTAGTGGATAGTGATCAATCTCAAATAATCACGCTAATGATGATTTTCTCGTTCTCTCACGTGAAGTTGTGATTTGTTTATATACGTCACTGCTCTGATTTAAAATACCATGTTTCTAATATGGTAATCATAGTGAAGAGGCTTTGCTAATCACCGCAGTTCATCTCAGATCGATTAAAGCAGTGGTTTATACTCCATTGCAACAACAGGATACGGTATCTCTGATCTGTACCGTCCGGCTGCTACTCGATCCATCCATTTTAATCAGACGACAAAACAAATAATTTACAGGTAGCGTCCACGGTTGGACTAATGATGGATTCATGCTAATGAACCTGGATTACCGTTCAGCCAAGAGTGGATGACTATCTGCGAGATCCAGGTGATATAAGACTGTATAAGACTATAAGAGCATCGGTGGATGATTATTGATTGGAATGAGTTACAATTGCATGGTTCTGTCCCTTTCCTTCAACGGTAGAAGAACAAGACAGGAGAATTCGTTTGAATTCGTTTGAGACACACTTTATATGCACGCTGTCCAGAAGCGAACTGTGAAAATTGACAAAAAGAAAAAAAACCTGTTCCTCAATACGTCCAACAAAAAACTTAACAATATAGAAAGAGATGACAATACGTTAGTTGAAATGATTGTTACTTTTAAGCCTGATTCATCTGTTTAAAAATATTTATATTAACTGCTGTTATACAAGTTATATACTCGTACAGTCGCACTTTGTGACGACTATATGCTTAATCACGGTACGTATATAAAAGAAAAAGAACAAAATTATTTTTTTTCTTAATTATTGTAATGTACTTAACTTGTTATTTAATGTATAGACTTTGTTCAAAGG
Source organism: Glossosoma conforme (assembly GCA_022606575.1). Lineage (NCBI taxonomy): Eukaryota > Metazoa > Arthropoda > Insecta > Trichoptera > Glossosomatidae > Glossosoma > Glossosoma conforme. Next base: position 555,301 of record JAGTXR010000080.1, on the reverse strand, counting down.
TTTGAATGCATGCAATGGATAGAAGTTTCTTATGCAGCTGATGAAGTGTGTTGATTTTAATGGTAATAGTAAAAGTGATATAGAAGAATAGTAATGTGGATGTTTTCGAGTGCGTCCCTTGGAAGTGGTTGCGTACGCGTTGGGACGGTATCTGAATACGCAATGTCAGTTAGAGTCCTACCGTGCGACTCTCGTGAACGGGTCATACATAAGACTCGAGGAGCGGACGACGCCTCGAAATGCCGAAACGTTTGCCTCTTGCCCATTCAACATGCGAGGAAGTAAGCGATAGTATGTGAAGCCATTGAGAGAATCTATCGCTGGTGTTCCGACCGGTCACTACTAACCAAGTGGCCAGGCAGACGGATGCGGCGCAGGCCAAGCGGATATGCTAATATCCACTATCGACCACTCACAACGTGTTTGATGTTTTAAAAATAGGCTTGTCGTTGATGAATGAAGTGACAAATGCGTTACGTATTATGTACGCGGCTCCCTTATCCTTAATTCACTTCCTGAAAACATGCGACAGCAAATTCCAAACCTCCAAAACCAACAGAACAAACATATATTAAAAGCAATTTTCATCTTATATTGAATACATTGTTGCTTTATACAAACACTTATGAAGTGTTTTGTGAGATTCAAACATGAAAATTATACTATTTTTTTTATTCATTAAATTAACTAGTTTTGAATGCATGATAACCCTTTCATTACGGCTCGGTTTGAATACAAAATTATACTGTCAATTCTAAAACTAGTATTTGAAGCATAAATGTACTTATCAGGTCTATTTTCATATATCACATTGGTTCTTGTATCATTTAGCTATTAGATGATGCATAAAAAACTATTCTAAGAAAGTAGCAAAATGATATATCACGTCAACCGATGTCAACGGTCAGGGAATCTTATAACGGCATATGTCGACAACCTATGCGAAAGTGTTAAAGTGCATATCTAAAACGCATTTTTTTCATCAATCTCAAACAAATCAGCTTTCTTAATACAACATAAAACTACATTCTCTTTTACTTAATATTTCATGCTTTTCGCTTGTACAATATATATTTTGGTAATAATAATTAGAATCGTTTGTAATGCATTATATTAGATGTACAGCACTTTAAGTGCACCAGTCAAAACCTGACGTGCACAGTGATGCTTTCGAAAATTAAAAATATTTTTTTGCGAGAGATAGGTTTTAAATTCGCCATTGGGGAATGCGATCTCGAGTCGTGCATCTCGCGGATTAGCATAAAATTGCGGAGAAAATCCAACACCGGATCAAAAGAACTACGTGCATGTTACTCTCTTGTGGTGTTTGAGCGTTTTTTGCGGCATCCCCGGCCAGAGAGTGATTCGTCCTTAATGATATTACGCTGCGAGATCAGAAGGATACGATACGACCGAACAAGGCAACGCCGAACGAATCTTGTGGGAAGCTTTAGTGAAAATATTCACCGAACGACAGAGACTGAAAAACATTATTCAGGAATGCTGAATAATGCAGTAAAATAACCTAATATAATGTCATCATTTTGTGTAAAAACTATTTCAAAGTCTGAGAAGAATGTTTTAAATGTAGTGTTTTCAATTAGAGAATTGACAACTGATTGTTTTTTAAGTATGTAAGCGAAAAGCTAGTTTGTGTAGTATATTAGTTAATTACTTGCACATTGACTAATGAGTTTGTTAGAAAAACGGTCGTTATAATAAATTATAACACAATTAGTCTCCGATAAGCAATCGGGTGATTTATTTTAATTGGGGGCGTCTGGGGAGATGGTGGACTCGATCGGCGAATGTTTCAGGTTCGCAAGGAAAAAAAGTCCAGTAAATACTTAACCTCAAATGTAACGAGAATAAAAAGACTAGGGACTTACCACCGGATCGTGAGGTCTCATTGGAGTCGTGCCAGGCTTCTACGATGAGAGTAAATGTGCCCTGGAACGAGAGAGAAAAATGATTAGTTAGCGAGTGCGAGGAAGCGGTGCGGCGTCAGTTAATGGCAGGGGTATACAAATGGCAGACATAAGGATACTTCTACAGTTAGTGAAATGAATACAATAAGATCATAATACACACACGACAAAAATAACAACATTTTATTTTATAACTGTTCTATACTTATGTAAGATCAGTGCCGTTTTAAGGGGTGGCGAAGTGGGTCGGTGCCCCAGGGCGTCGAATAAGCTAGGGGCGCTGAGAACAACCAATCTTTCTTAGATTTTTTAAAAATAAAAACAATATGGGGCGCTTAAAAAAAATCCCCAGGGCGCCGCAGGGTCTAAAACCGGTACTTTGTAAGATATTCAACTTTTCTGGCTGAACAGATTTTGGTGTCCCTATAAATATTTTAGATTCACAATTGATCTTGCAAAAAAAACAATACTTTTGCAAGATATTTATAAATGAGATTATTTGTCTTTGTGCTGAATATGCACAGGTTGTTGAATTTCGCTACAGTCTTACAAATAATCCTGATGGGTTTCATGTCATGAAGAAAGCTTATCTGATGTCATCGGTCAACTTTCTTCTTTGCCTCGGTTTCTAGAGTTTCAATACTGGCGTTGAATATTGAGTTTGTTTTCTAGTATGAACAATTGTGATTTGCAACGCGTGTGAACCGTCAAATAGACACTATTATAGCAACCTAGCAACAACAATAGTGATCAGCATCAAGAACAGAAGCAGCTTGTCAGATATATTAGATATATAGGTTATGATGATGTTTGCTAATAGTTGTCTCTTTTAAGAGTCTTGTGTGACCTTCTGCAAGGTGTGTTTGCTCGGTTGGTATTCATGCTTTTGCGCAACTGAATTGGGAGCCACTGCTTGTAGGTCACTGGGGTTAGATGGTGCGACTCGAGATGGCTGGTAAGGCTGCAGTAGAGTCTCTCCCTCTCTGGTGAATATCTTCGCGATGATCGATCGCCAGGTCGGCCGGAAAACTGGTTTGAGCAGAACCGAGGACCGAGAGGAACGCGAGCCTGAAGATGAGTCTGCAGACTACTTGCCCTCAAAACTTACATGCTGAGGATTGGTCTCCCACGCCGACAGGATATCAAACAACTTCAACAAGACACTACAAAAGTTAAATGTTATCACTATTCGTTTTTATGATATTAACACGAAGACGATTAAACGTCTAATAAACGTTAATAATAATACATTACTTATTCAAGGTATTTTTATAGATAACTCAAACTACAGTGTTTTTAATTAATATTACAAAAAAGTATGATGAGAATTTTTTGACATGTTTATGAATTATTGCACGAAATTCAGCAATGAAAAAAATACTGGCGAAAACTTGCCAGATTTAATCTTTAGTTTAACCACTACTGCGGTTACGCAGTATGTACAGAATGGAGGCGACTTTAAAAATAACATAAACAAGTCATGTGAATCAAAATTCACAATAGAAAAGCTTCCTTAAAATTAACGATCTTAATGCTAAGTACCTATTGTGAACGCGATAATTATTAAGCCAGACGCTTTGCGGCATTAAACAATAAGTGATTAATTTAAAAATATGCAGCTTATATTTTTAATTTTCATGGTGGATAGACATGGAACGCCGGGATTGTGACATATCCTTTAAAAACGTTTTTTCGACAACAAGCTATGACAAGGTTGCATCTGTTAGAAATATGATATACATATTATATAAAGCTGATTATATAATACAATAAACTTTAGGTGTAAGATGAGGCCATATACTAAACAGCATTATACACTAAACATTGTCACATTTTATCAGTACCGGCTTTATACCCTGCGGCGCCCTTAGGCAATTTATTGTCTATCGTCCCATATTGTTTATATTTTTTACGATCTAAGCATGATTTGTTGCCCTCGTCGCCCCTTGCTTATTCAACGCCCTGAGGCACTGACCCACTTCGCCACCCCATAAAACCGGCACTGAATTTTACCATTAATTGGTGGAGTTTTTGATAACTTAGGTTTAGGCAAAGCATGTGACGGGTTTGTAGGTTTTATATTAATGTTAAGAGAATTACGACAGCATTGAAGTCACTGAAGACTCTCTGGTAAGGGCAATCTCTGCATTCTGAAAGACTCCGCCAGTAGAAATCACTGCTTGGATTCCGCCAGCAAATACCGGGCGCTTGGTCGGCCAAACGCTGGATACCGACGGGGTCGCCGACAAATTATTATGAAACAGCATTCCAAGGAAGGAACGTCGCTGAATATCTTCTGGCGAATAAATCGGCTGACGCTCTACGAACGATCGATCGCCGTGATAGATCGACTTAATTCGATTTTTGATCGCACACAGGCGTAGGACATAAGTAAAACCAATCAAGTTAATTAATTAATAAATGACTCTTCGATGAAATAATTCGTAGCTTAAAAAAAGATCGTACTTCATCGATATCTGAAATTCATAGTTTTTCATCCAGCATGCGTTGCAATGCATTCGCAAGTGCTTTCTTCTTCGTAGTATCAATCCAGTGGATTGGTTTGCAGCAACAGAATCTTGCATCTCGATCTCCATTCCTCCGGTCCTCCGCAACCCTCTTCAGCTCAGCATAAAAGCTACAATTCATGTCCTCGAACACTTGCTGCAAATACTCCCGTCTAGGGCGCCCTCTACAGTTTCTACCCTCAACCATCCCCTCCACAATATCGTGAAGAAGACCATCGTGGCGCATGATGTGACCGATCCAGCGGGCTCGCCTCTCTGAGATGGTTCTTATTAGGTGCCTATCTTCCTTGATTATCCTGAGAACCTCATTGTTCGTGACGAAGTCTGTCCAGGAAATTCCGAGAATTCTTCTGTATGACCACATCTCAAAGGCCTCTAGTCTGCCTCAAGTGCTTTAAAGAAACATAATATAACTAATGTAAGTTTTATCGCAATCGGTTACGGGATAGAAACGCATACGTGATAGACATATTACACAATAAAAGATTTTTAATTTATAGCTTAATAGTTATCAACTCTCCATGCAACGAAATGCTTCACACAATGATTTAATGAATGCATAGATTTTCGATGACAGAATTTTTTTATGCGATGAAATATGGTGTCATTACCAGGGTGTGAGACATAGCAAAAAAATAAAATGACGTCCTCGTTGGTAAAGCGGTGCGATCACGTCAAAAGAAAACAATGAAGCGAGAATTGTCAATAAAAAAACTGTTAAACAAACGCTGCATTGCCGAGCGAACTTAAACCAAACTTATCCAAGCGAACGCTTCCAAGAACGCTGGTCGAAACGAGCGCTTGATGGACCTTTCTTCGCGCCGATGATGAGGTGGAAACAGACGATGGGAGTCTAAAGACTCAACCCTCATCCTGCATGCAGCCATCGTCCAGAGAACACAGCTGATTCGACGTAAGACAAACGATTCTTACAACTAAAAATTATAAATGATTGATTGTCCAAAGAATTCCTTCTCCTTCGCGGTGCAATTCAAAACCCTGGGATTCTTGAATGTTTTAACTTCTATGTTCCAGATAAGTACATCCGTGCTCGTAGCCATCTATTGTTTTTGATCCCAGTTGATACTTGTGGAGCATCGAGCACTCAATTTAGTACATTGAAATTGAAAAATTGAAAAAAAATACAACGGCAATGGCGCTCCTAAATGGCCTACCAGCACACCTCGATCCTTTTATTACATCCTTTTCCTCTTTTGTTGATGGTATTGTTCTCTTAGCTCTATGTGATCTTTGACACGTGTCATCTTCTTCTTTTATGTTATTTAAAAATATATATATCTTTTGTATGTATTGTATATTTATGTATACTCTGTTTCTTATTATTTTGTACCTCGGAACTTAGGTTCTGTGAAATAAATAAATACATTCAACAAAACATTAGACATGCTGAGGATAGCTCTTCCCTGAAATGTCATATGCTCTCCTAATAAAACCTTTTGCTAAATTGCACACGAAAAATTAAATTACATATTTAAACAAAAAAGTAACGTATTAGTGAAATCATTTGTATACTTATTGAAAAGTAATTGTCTGAGAATATTAGACCAAATAATTGTGTTTAAATTGTGATGATGAATTTTTGTTATTCAAATAAAGCAGTATTTTGTTATAATTTAAAGGTAAGATGCAAAAAATGCTTATTAATTTTAAATTTATGAATTCGAATGTACCTGTGTTACGGGACGAACGAGTGTGTTGTGTACAAACAGTTTTGAAGAAAAAAACCTCTAGCAAGAGGCCCTCGAGTTATATCCAATATTGACACTCTCATTTGTTAGAGAGTTCCATACAAGTTTGGGGCCGCATTACAAGATGACTTAATGTGTTTCCAGAGTCAAGTATTTCGTTTGCTTTTAATAATTTGTTTGCGCATACTCTCGGACGGCGCGCTACAACCAGATGTTTGATATTTTAAATGCGATGCGCGTGCAGGAGAGAGTCAAAGAGTGGATTCTATGACGCTCAAACTCAAAAAAGATGTGCGCCATTTACGACGAAATGAGAGATTTAATAGAAACAAGCCAAAGATCTTGAGATTCCAGGTGAAAAATTGATACAAGTAGACAGTAGACATTATTGATAAAGCGTAAGAATAATCATAAAATAACTGCGCTTCATGTGTTCAATTGAAGAGGATAGATGGCAAAGAAAAACGATACATTTATAGATATTTTTGCTAAACTATCTCTATCCAAATCCAAATAAAACCGGTTAACCTTAGAAAAGTAGTTAAATTAGTGTTTAAAAAAGCATGGAACTGTAAGAAAATAGTGTTTTTGGTATAATTCATTGCTTCAATGTTCTTGAACCCAAAACATGAATAGTTTTTTTTGTATGGTTTCACACAATGCACCTTGAACTGCACGAATATCATCAATACATGGTGTGTGACAAATAAGACGCTTTATTTATTACGCCTGTGTTTTTTAACGCTTACGTTGTTATGCCCACACCAACCTCAGTTTAACGTGCGGATGATACGTGACGCATACAAAAAATTATCTTAATCCCCTCCGTTCATGTAATGCCTTCTTACATAATAACAAAAACTGACAAATGAAGTGGCTTAAGTACTTCGGAAACCACACCAAATTTGTGACCAAGAAAACATCAAATATAAACGTAAAATGTGTGTCGTTCTGAAGATCCACACAGTATAGAACTTTGGATTGCAGAGCAGAATTGAAAGATGTGGAAAAAACTGGCTCATGGTTGTGCTTTCGTGGTAGCTATATGCCCCAATTTGATGGACAGTTTACAACAACACAAAGTGGTGCGTCGCGTTTCCAGTGGTTCTCAACGTTTGTCCGTTGCGAAATGTAAATTATCGAAATGTTTCACACGACGCTTTCCATTTTAATTTTGAATAATAAGGCTGCGGCGGCGCGCCTTGCATGCCAAGTGGGGGCCGCGTTCCGCGAATCGGCCCATCGTCGTTTATCAGTCCAATTCACACAGGAGGGAACAATGGTCCCCCGTGGGACCCGCGCCCCGCCTTGAGAGCCGCTGCCGAGCTGCTGACAGCTCAACTACAAGATTCATAACTTAACCCTGTTTAAAAAACACTAAAAGCAAGGAAAATCTTAAGATTTTTATACGTATGAAAACATGTATGCAAAAAATACTATTTTGAAGTATTATGCTTAAATCAGAACTTGTATGAATATCTTCACACTGCATTGGATTTTCAAAATCGCCGTAATGACGTTCGTCATATCATTCCAAGAAATTAGTTTTATTCAAATATGAATTTAAAATTGGCACTTGTTTTATGAATGAGCAAATGTAGAAATTAACTCATCGATGTCCAAAATATTAAGAAATATATTTTTAATCCAAAAAGACTTCTCAGTTCAAGACTAAGTTACCAAAAAAGTAATCGATGAGTTAAGCTTTGATCGTAATGTACTGAACTATTTGTAGGTATTTTCTATATAAATTGTAACTTTAATGTGACATGATTGATACGTGATTGAGTCATGTGTTTCTGCTCATGATGACGATGATGACGAGCAGGGCGTTGGCAGGTTAGGCTGCTAAGTATTCAAATGTGGTGCTCGCGCGCACGCGAGCTGAATGCACGTGCGCGTTCCCACGGCGCGCGCGCCCAATTTTGAGCACGGACGAATATCAATGGAAGGGACGCGACCGCGATGGACACTACACATTCCTTCCCACGAGATCCAGGAAATCCCGCACTGAGATACTCCAGGACTTCTGCGCTGACTCACATTGCCAAATATGATGAACTGAAGCAGACATCCTGGAAGATATGCATCCAATGAGAGACATCAGAGGAAGATTAAGTGAAGTTGAACCATTTGAACAAGAAGGTGCCAATTTATTGAGAAACACTACAGTACAATACAGGAGAGAAATGATTTGGAATAAATTTACGATAGATGACATCAAGCAAAGTATTACGCCAGTTTGTGATCATAAAAATACGCTTAGATTATGTCACGGTACATGTAGCAGCACACTGAATGGCCTTCGTGAAGAGTTGGCTATAAAAAAGGCTAAACGATGCATGCGGATATTGGATTGCTTGCAATGTAAAACATTTCTACAATATCTTACACTATACCTGTATGTAAGTGTGAAAATAATGTTTTACGTAGAATTTATACTTCTGTAACTAAGTTTGTTGATCTATGAAAGATGTAATGATCTATTTGCGCATGTTGAATAATATTCTTCGCATTAATTTTGGGTTCAATTATTTGTGTGTTCTTGAGCGCTTATTCTATTGGTTCTGCCTGCCGATGGATCGCTCCATCAGTCCGAGAGTCCATTAGTTCGAAATGAAAGGGACTTTGGTAATACCGTTCAACCGTGTGAACCGATCTGTGATGAATGGAAACCTCAGCCACAATCGGATTCATTTTAGGAGCAACAATTATTATTTCGTTCGTGAATGCACCGGCGCGGCATGAGAGCGCATCTGATCGAGACGCCATCGGCCCGTGGTAATGCAATTTGCATACTACAATGCAACAAAAGTGCATTGTGCGGCCCTCGCGGTGTGTCTCTCGTTGGGCAATAATGACTTGTTTAAACAATATTATGATTCGGGGCTTTGAAACGATTGCACTTTTTTTGCACACCAAAAAGCAACTCGTTATTTCGTCACTGTGCGAATTAAACAGGTCAGTTTTAATAAGTGGTAAAGGGTGGGACACATTGATGAAGATACGATTATTGAAGGAGAATGAAGGTGTTGAAGCGCCGCCAAAGAACGACTAAACTAGATTAGATGAATTACATCAAAAGAATAAGAGGAGGATACAATTTTAAATAAAAACATTGAAGTTAGAATTTAGCCTTTAGTTTAAGCATTGAGGCATTCAATAGGACGATTATATTGATTTATTGTTAGATGTGTAATCTTTAAAACACAGTATTATTACAGTTGAAGCAATGTTTGAAAAATGCTCGCCATTCATTTAGATGTCGTTGAAATAAATTAAGGTAGCTTTATTGTGCGTATAGGTATACAACAGAGATTGTTCTGTTCTATTCACAGGCCATCAGATCCAAAAGAACATAATTTATACCACGACAAAAAACAAAAGGGTAAACGATGACCGTCCACAAACAAATGACAGCCGGTAGGCATCGAAAATTAAATCTCCCCGGTCCCTCCAATGAGATAAATACCGTGCGACAGAGAAGGCTTTCAAAAGGCTTAGAATGATTCGAGAGAGAAAGAGTCTCGAGTCAGAATGGTATAAATAAAAGGTAGAATTCCGAGAGCGTGGAAATAAAAGTATGCATTCGGATCGTATCGCGGCGAAGCATCTCTTGTGGAGAAGGGATGCGTCCTGCGACAGGTGGAACACTCAGGAGTTGCTCTCAGCATCAGGCTCGAAGAAACCTGTCTCGGTTGGTATCTGCGAGCGCAGGAATACCAGCTCGTTGGTCGGTGGTAACTGGTAACTTGTAACCTACCGGGCAACGTACCACCGGCTGGAGACGCCCGAGGCTTGCAGGCTGCGAGGACGATGGAGGTGTGTTATGCAAATAGTCATTACGCAGTTAAATGGAGCGGTTTTTGTCCCATATTTGCGCAATAATTGATGCAACACGCGCGGGCGTTTTAACAGGTTATAAACATATTTACCCGACGATTAGCCCATATTGAAAACGTGTTGTAACAGTAATGTTTAAAAAACAAACATTCCATTGAAAACAATTGAAAGATAAACGTTTAACGGATAAGCGAAGCTGTGAAGAGCTATTCCAAGAAGTAGAAACAAACAGAGTTATCATTTAAAATTGCATTCCTGTATCTTGCCAAAATGTTTTGTGTTCTCACTTTATGTAGAAATGCATGCGTTCCTTCTTTCCATTTCTGTTCCATATTTGAACTAAATGAACACTTAAATTTGCTACCAAACAATCTGTAAGTCTATTACTAATACCTGCACACAGTGGTCCTGGAACATATATGGTTCTAAAGTTGCAGTATTCGAGGCATTTTTAGTTGTTTTGTCAATATTTTTTAAGGATATTTGATTATTTGCTTGTCGCATTTGAAGCGTGGATTATTAGTGTTGTGGGAAAATCCGCATTGGTGAAAAAAATCGTCCGAAGCTCCCACAGTCTCGATGATAAATATCGGTCTGATGTTTCATTTCGAGTCAGCTAGATGAGTCAGTTGTGTGATACATGAAGCTTGTTATGTGGCGAGCGCATTCCCGGCAAGGCCGTCCGATTGTCCCACGGGAACTGGGGAGTCAATTTACGCGACCGGATTATTTATTTGTTTATTTACTTGAAAGCTTCGCGAAACGTGCAAGTGTCGGTGGCGAACTACTAACAGAGTCTCGCGTTACTGTGACAAGCTGCTTCCGCGGAAGAACCCGTTTGGGAAACACGTGTTTACAACCCCAAAAATCATCCAATGTTTACGTGTCAGTAATTAAACAAAGACTCACTGACAGTACATCATTCATGAAAATAAGAGACCTATTCTGCGTTATCGTATGTGTGTTTACGTCATCTGATAAGACCTTCTTGAACTGTAGCTTAGTACTGACTGTTCCTTGCTGTTGAACCGCATTAAAGACATCTTTATGCGCATAATTGTATATTTTTTAATGTAAAAATAATAAGGCATTCTTTCTTGAGTGGCCAACAATTACATGATAAATTTAATTTTAAATATAAATATTTGTTTGTTCGTGTAGTGATTTGAATGCTGTTGGTGCATGTTTTTTTTTGTTTGGTTGGGATCGTTATATCACCCGTGGACAGGTACGACTCGACGAAATTTAATATGAGCGAGAAGATAAGGAAACCACCTCTGGAAAAAGATCCACCACTTTGACAAATTTAATTAATTTCATTCACAGGTATGTATGGGAAGCAAGGACCAAGAGATGCAGGTAATATGAAACGAGGAAAATAAATTTTAAACGCTGACTGGGCCTTGAAACATGTCCTACAAATTTATGTATTTATGGACTGATTTTATTAAACCATTTTTTTTAATGTTTAAACTATTGTAATAAGTATCATAAATAATGTATACGATAAAAAAAATGTAGTTTAATAGATATATGAATACTATGATAAATGAGTGAATGATAAATGAATATAAAGAGAGTGTTGGTTATTTATTTATAAGTGTTCAAATATCATTCATGTACAACATGTAAATTGCATCATGTATTATATATAATGATGAATTAAGCTGTCTGAAGCGTATCTAACATATCGCTGGATAAAAAACACGGGCCATCATATAACAATATTTACATGTCACTGTGGATATCTGCATGTCAATCAAAAGCGAGACTTATTCAGATATCAAAAGATTTATACGCTTGAAGCTGCCGATGCTATCTTCCGAGTAACGATACGTCAGATCACATCATCTCGGAAACGATGGTCATCATCAGGATGGAGCAGCGCGTGAGATTAGAATTCTTAATGTGTGGAGCCGATCTAAAAAGCTGGCGTTGTACCCGCAGGTGTGTGTCTCCGCAGCTTCTGTTTGGACGCGACCGGCTTTCGGATAGCATCATCAGGACATGCGATGGTGGAGATAAAGACCATAATGCCTCCTTAAAAGGCCCATCATAACACCATATCAAGAGCGTGAAAAAAAGCGTTCGAGACGTGACATTCTTCGCAGCAAATATATATTAAGTATCAAGGAATGACTTATTTTAGCTGCTAAGTGATGTTACCAACACGGTTCTACGAGCTCAAAGCATTTTAACGACCGTGTACTAAAGAATCGTTAGATTTCTTATACAATTCAGATAGATAAATAAAAGTTGTTGTTTATTGTTAATTCGTTCTTTTGATGCACAATGAAGGAATGTGTTGAAAAACAGTCTTATTAGAAGAATAGCAAGAAATAAACTGATGTTGCATATTCATAGATGGATGGCATTGCGGATATTTAATCAACGCATATGTAGACATTTTTAACCAATCAGTAAGCGTCACTAAAGGAAGTCGATTAAAGCAAAATAGGCGTTTCAAGACGTGACAAAATGCGGTTAAAGATGCAGTCAATTGCAGCGACTATAAAAGTGAGAGTTTCGTTAGGTGAAGAGTTTCAGAAGAGACGCCAGGATTTAAGTGGATAATAGACGTGACGGTTGTTCTTTTAGTGGTGCGGTAATGAAATGAAAAAAGAGATAATCTTGTCCAACCGCGGAGACTATCATGGACCACGGCAAGCAACGAGATGCGGTAAACCGCTAAACAAGTAATTATTCACGAATCTATGGGATGACACCATCGGTGTTAATGGGCGACTTAAAACCACAAAAAAGATATTTAAGAATCATACTATGAGATCTGTTTGTTCGTTGCTATCTCGCATTGAAATATAAATAACAGTAGTTTAAATAAAATCAACGAATAATTACATAACGATTGATATTTTCTCAGCTGGTTTGTCTAAAGCAGCTAGTTGACAGAAAGAACGAATGCATACAGAAGAATGGACAATAAAAAAACTGTGTAATCGATTAACACTAAATCGTCATCGAGTCTACTTTTAAAAAGATTCTGTTGTATAATACAACTACTAGGAACTGAATAAGCCCAATAATCCGCGACAAATCAGATATTTAAAGGTAAGAATAGTCAAGACTAAAGGCACACAAAATGCATGGAAATTTTAGCCGTTTGAATGCATGATTTATGAAGCGTTTTATGACTTACTTTTTGGAGTAATGAATAAGTTTACGATATCCAATCACCACTCTATTATTGAGCATTGAAACAAAACTGCTACCGATTCATACGACAAAAGAGATATTTAGAGTTATTTATTATTTTACAAGCGACTACTTTACTCTTCAGACGCTGGAAGTTGGATACATTCGTGAAGGAAAAAACTTGACTGAAGGTCGTAAATTTTGGAGACAGTTCTGGCGAAGAATCGTCCGTCACGCGGGGCAGTGACGTGATCGATGGAATTTCGTGTCTTTTTTGTACAAAACATAAGAGCAAGGGACCTTTCAAAACAAAAAGGACACAATGCAAACAACCTCCCAGGGGTGTCTTCGGTAGCGTGAGGACAACAAAAAATCATGAGCGGCCATTATTTCAAGTATTGTTGGTCATTAACTTTACATGTTACCTTGACAGACTTTTACAGGTTCAAGCCCGCTAAGACATTATTTATAATAATTAATAATTATAAGAAAAATAAATGTTAAATGATACAATGTTTATATAGAGTACAAGATGTAACAGCATCACTTCAATATACTATTATATATCTAGTAGTTTTATTAAGAATATTACAATTACGTATAGCAAATACGCAACACTTTCCATTGCGATTTGTATCGTTGTTTGTTCGTAAACATTAGTGTCACATTGTGTTTACATACATTTTTAATCATAATATTACGTTAAAATTAATGTTTTTTTTTGGTGCATTTATATAAGTTTTTTTTTCAATTGGTGCACGATTACACGGGACATTTCTCGTCGGCGAGATTACATGATTTGAGATGGACATGTGGAGTATAAATCAAATTTGTCGGTCGGGGCTGGTATTTTTTTTTGCTCGGCCACTGCGGTGGTCGATCCGTGTAACTCTTTAGTGCCGCACGTCGAGGACAATGGGTTCGAATCCGTGGACGCCGTCTGAGGAATTCCTACGGATCTTCAGGCGAAAATCGTCCCGTTATAGACTTTTAGAGAGAACGGACCGTGTGAAAGTGTCTTTTTTTTTAATGACAAAAATATTTAGTCGCAAAGTAATAATAAAAAAATGCGAATCTCACATTTCTGTGTGACTAAACAGATATAATACGATTAAATGTATTTTAATTCGATATCGAATTTTTCAATAGCAAATTTCGATATCAAATTAATACGAAACCGTTCAAGTATTTTACTACCTCACATGTTATTTATATATTATGTATTATGAAGTACTGAAATGTTTGAATGATATGAGATAATTTGTCAAATAAGTAAATGTCTGAAAATACTGAAACGTATGAAATTTCGGGGACTGAAAAAAAAGCGGGTCACCTTTGCTCATTTGTGCGTTGGTCAACGGTCAATTGCAATGAAAACGGTCCCACGCATCTTAAGTTACATTTAACATGTGATGATAAAAAAATGCTATTTCAAAGTAGCAATAATGGAAGCATTTTATATTGTTGTTCAAGGATCGGTAACACGAAACGTTGGATAGAAAAAAATGACCATTTCTTAAACTATCCAGAAACGGATATTAGTGCATTTCACATCCGAATATTTTAAGCAAGAAACTGTGCAAAAAAAAGACAATATTTCAAATGCTATTTAAGCCACTTAAATATGCCATTTCAAGACGAATTATCGTGGGATAATTTGAACGATCAAATATATATTTTAAATAAAACTGTTAATATTAGTAACTATTATTCTGTAAAGGAAGTAAATGCAATTAATGAATTAGGTCGATTCATTACATGGTTATCTTGTTGTGTGTAATGTTAATTAAACACGTTTGATATTATAATAGTTAAAAAAATAGAGGCATTTATAAACGTGTAATTATATTTTGTATAACGGATATAGAGTATGAATTATAATTTTCATGAAGCGAGCGAGTAATTAACTATTTTCGTTGAAGGCGGTTTATCGTTATTATTCCTAACTGAAGTGTGTCAAAATTTAACATTAACATGCATATGTATTCAGGTGGGTCGATCACGCTACCTTAAGTCCACTCAACCCTGCAAACCAGGTAGAATAATACAATTATGTTACGTTTCAAAGAAATATTTCTCGTCGCAAGCTCATAAATATAACATATTTTCAAAGCGCACAAGTTTAAAGTTGCAGTTACAATTGTAAAACTGTGTCTTTGTCTAGTTTGCGTGGTGTCATAAAACATGTTATTGTTTACGTTTATTACGTGATAATGCACCCCCTAACGAGCTTTCACCTCGACCGTAAAAGCTCAATAAATCAAAGTGCTCTCCGGCACTTGTACGAGGAAGTTCTAATTCTCACAAATTGCAGCAAAAAAGTGCCGGATTCATTATCTTTCAATTCAAAAGCTGTTTTTTAAAGACAGCTCGTAAAACAGATGTTTACTGACTGGTAGTGTTTTATACGATTTGAACGAATAAAACATCAGAAAGTAGGCGTGTAATCAAGTGTATTTTTCTGTATAATAAGTATACTGCATAAAACCATTTATTGTAATGTTCAAAAGTTAGGTTATGCTAATAAACTTATTTTGTAGTATATAAAATTAGTACAAATTTAAAAAATATAGCATAAAATGATTGTTGAGTATTTACTACTAAGATTGCACTGGTTTATAAAAAAAAGCAAGTGTTTTGGTAATAACTCACATCTAACAACGGAATTACTTTAAATTGAGGCTGGTTATGAGTTCGCTTGTTGAATCAAGAGAAACCGTTAAATCTATATATTTGCCGTGATTTGCTTTGCTTGTGCAGCCCGTCTGGCGTTTGAACTCCTCACCTACAAATCACCAGGTAACAATGCGATACTTTTATCATAATAAGCCGCCGTTTCTACGTGCCCATGAGAGCGCATTACCGAGATGCAAAAAATCGAGCCACTGCATGCACAGTGAAATTCACCACACTCCATAATACCGAGTCATCGATCGACTTTTTCACCTTCTTGTATACAAGAAGCTTGGAACATCTAATCATTAAAGCATGCAAACGAAAAACTTCGATATCGAACAGCATCTGGGATATATAAAAATAATTGACGAAACTTTCTAGTACAACAAACGAAGAAAAGATTTTTAATTAATGCGATATTTTAATGTTTATGTATATATACACTTACGTATTGTTGATTAGGTAGTAATGGCATGACGAATATTTTATATATTTAATATATAAATTAAAAAATATTATTTAAAAAATCAGTGAAATATTCGATTTACGTTATATGGTGTATCGCTAACAATGTGGTATAAATACAATTTAATTTCATACTAATTGCTGCTCAGAATTCACCGATTGTTCGCTTCAAGTTCATCCTACATAACCGTATAAGTCCATTTGTTTCAATGCCACTGCGAACTGAATGAGATTCTACACAAAAGTGTTTCCACGTTTTTATATCAGCCGGCTCGATTTATTACATTCTGTGTGTAATGATAATTACTAAGGCAGCGCGACTACTCTTAAGAAGCAAATTAACTATAAAAGCGGCTCATTTAATTATTTTATCATAATTTACTTAACCGAAAACTAAACAATAATACATTTAAACAGTGCCGATTTTAGGGGGCGGTGAAGTGAGTCAGTGCCCCAGGGCGTCGAATAAGCTAGGGGAGCAACCGATCTTTCTTATATTTTTTTTAAAATATGAACAATATGGGGCGCTAGAAAAAAAATGCCTCGGGGCGCCGCAGGGTTTAAAATCGGTACTGCATTTAAATTACATAAAATTAAAGTCCCAAATTTAATACACAGCGGTGCTTCTCAGGAGGTATTACTTAATTCATATCTATTTTAGATGAAGTTACATTACTTTATTTCCAACATAATAATATATTTTTAACAAAGGTCCAACCTAACGTCTTCTAAGTTAAAAATGTAAAGACACGCTATAGCAGCGCTAAGGAATGCCAATTATGTAATTTCGTGCATTGAAACAATTCAACTGAAAAACCTTAGGAATCTGTTGCGGAATCGCATCGAAAAAGCTGACATTTATCGGATAGGCTTACGATTATCGGTGTTGGGCGATTTAAATTTTCATGGGTGAAGTCTAAAGCATTCTTTGGTGGGAAGAACACAAGTGTATCGGAGAACAATGTGTTTTGGAATACACAATGGATCTGCGCGTTTATTTTGGGAGCTGGGAAATTAATGCACGCTTTTACGACAATTTTGAGACTGATTCCATCACAAAAGTGTTTTGCTACACAATGATTGGACAACTCTTGATTAGAATATGCGTGTAATGTAATGTTGTATTGTCAACTTGTGAAAACAAAGATTTTATTATATTTTGGGTATCGATTAAATCGTTAGATATTTAAAAAAAATTCCTCGGCACAAATACCTGAGATGAAGTACGAAAATATGTTAATTCGACATGCAAAAAACATGTTTTTTAAATTTGAGTTTAAAACGTTTGCAATCATTTGGATCATGTTTTGATTGCATTAAAGGTGTGTGTTTATACATTTAAATTTGAAATTATCTTTGAAATTTTCCTTAAAATCCGATTAGGATAGCATAATCGCGAGGAGATCGTTCTGCGTTACATGCGAGTGGAGCCATAAGGCGGTACAGACAAACAACAGATGCATGCGGATTTATGCCTTATGGCCAAATCAATTTGACAGGTTAATCCTTTTCCTGGCAAGGAGCCCGACGGCGGGCCTTAAGGCTCAGTTCCGCCCGTCAGCTGCCAGGCGCCGCATCAAGACAAAAAAGATGCCCCCTACAATTTGGATAAGTCAGTAATTGCCAATCAAACGAGGATCAACATTAATTTAAACGCTTCGGAATAATCACTTGTGTTAAGCGTATTATTTAATAACAGATCTGAGAAGGCGTAATTAATATCAGAATAGGTGCAAAAAACGATGCGATTTAAAACAATTAATTTTACAGTCAATAATAATTAAAACAGCGTGATGGTAGACTCACAGAACGCAAACTGTCATAGTGTACAATTTTTTTGTTATTGCTAGCGCCTATCGGTAATATTTGCTCGCCGCGAAAAGATCGTATATTTCATTAATTATGCAATGGTTGGAGTGATATTGATAATTTATATTACGTTAGAGGCTACCTATATAAAAAATAACACAAATGTATTAGCACTATCATTGATGTGTTTAGTTTCTACATTAACCGGGTTGGGTTCTTTAAAGATCTGGACGGAAGGACTTACGCTCGAGGAGTTCACTCAAGGAAGCGGGGAACAAGTGGCTGGAATCGTAGTGCTTGACAAAGAGAGGGTGGGTGAGGTGACGAGCACCACCTGTCGTCTCAGACAGGAGAGATGAGGAAAAAAAGCCAAGTCCCGTGAAACCCATCTGTTGTTTTCTGAGCAGAGAGCAACGGTGATTAGCCAGGGAAAGATCCGCTTCCTTTCATCTTTTGCAGGTCGGAAGAACGACAGCGGTGCTACGGTTTCAGGATGTTATTGTTTTTTTTTTCAAAAATACATTTTAATATTATAATTATATTGTGTCAATTATATTGACAAATAGTCGTTTAAAATGATATCTATACGCTTGGCGTATAGCATCTCTAGCTCCTTCTTGAACACCACAGTTAAGCTTTTAATGCTGTTTCTAACATCTATATTTCTTGTACATTTACTGCAAGAGATTAATAAATACTTGCATTCCTACTTGCTCGTGTTAAGCCGCTTTTTAGAACCAAATGCCACAAACCACAGAGGCGTCGTGTTAATCATCAGATTTTCTTAAAAATACATGATAAACAAATCAACCCAAAATATGCCTTTAAAACTAAAGATGTCGTTTCTTGAAGTTCTTTAGCTTTTGCCCTGCAACCATATATATTTTCAGATATACCTTTGGGAGGCAGAGATGTCTTGGAACGAGGCAAGGAGTGGCGATAATAATCATGATTATATTTGATCAGTACTGACTTTAGATCCTGCAGCGCCCTAGGACAATTTTTTTCGGGCGCCCCATATTGTTTATTTTTAAAGACATCTAATCGAAATTAGTTGCCTTTGGCACACCGTAGTTTATTTGACGCCCTGGGGCACCGACCCACTGCGCCACCCCCTAAAACCGGCACTGTATTTGATATTGAACATATGGAAAGAATGCCTGCTGGCATGCATCTACTATACTTGTTGGCGGCTGTAGAGGGTTAAAATGATCTGGTTAAGCTCTTATGTAAGTATTTTATGTAAGAAATGTTCAAAAAGGGTAGTTTTTGTGACTTACCGGCCACGAGAAGTCGAAAGGGAATCGTATCGGGTTGACGAACCCGTCGATGCCCGAGTCGAGCATGTCGACCGAGTTGTCGCCCAGCACCGGCGTCGTGACGTCCCCGAAGGTGCACGGCGAGACGGTGTCTATGTTGACCTGGTAGTGGCGCAGACAGACGCGGAAGCGCGTGCGGCACGGCAGCGCGCAGGGCGCCGGCGCGGGCGCGCGCGCGCCGGGCGGCCCGCGCAGCACGCGCCGCTGTCCGCGCGTCCGAGCGCGTTCGTGAACGACTTGAGGCGCAGCTCAAACAAGCCCGAGCACATCACCTGAAAACGTAAAACAATATTAAATACAAGCCTCACATGTTGAGAGCCCCTTGTTTGAAAAACGACTTTAACCTCAAACAAACAGAGTTTATTTTATTTTTATGTAAACGCATGCAGGAGAGCTCACCCGGTTAAGACCAGTGCACTCTGACGCTCAGCCAGGGAGGCTGGACACTGCATGCGGGAGACGAGTGTTGTGTTCGTGTTTGTGTGTGGGTTGGGGAGATTGCAAGTGTATATTTATCTGTTTCTTGAAGATATCCAGATTGTAGGAAGAAGGAAACACAGACGCTGGTAGAGCATTCCATAGCTTACCGGTGGCATTGAGGAAGGAACTTTGGAATCCAGTTCTTGGTCGACTTGAACCTCAAGCAAACACATGCAGAAAAATTCTGACAGACCGTGACGACGCTAAGCAATCTCATTTGTAGATTTTATGACGCTTGCTATTTTCAGGGGAGCTTGAAATCCAGAAATTTCAAAGAGCAGAAAAAAATGTATTTTATTAATCATCATCGTCGCATTCTAGAATGGATCTTGGCATTCTACTGATTATTCAATCAGGTCAATGTTTATTTCAAATCAATTTAATTGGGATTGCACACTGATTACAACATTTATTTATTAGATTGCTAAAAATAAAAATTTAATGATTAAAAATATAATTTACTTATTTTTTATTTTAATACTAATTATTATAATAATTATTAAATTATTTTTGTAAACTCTTTGTAACAATAATATTTCTTTATAAAATGAACATGACTTTAGTAGCAAGTTGGTAAATGTTAAGGAGTACAAACAATTGCTGATCTCATTGTAATAAACCACTTTTAAAGTATATTTATTTAATAATGGAATTAAATAGTACATATAACAACCTGGTATGCTGCAAATAAGAAAAAATGTTTTAAAGCTTCAGATTTGTAACCAAGAATCTGGTCTAAGCAAACATGAGATCCATTTAGTATTTTACGCGACTGTTAAATATTTAACGCTTCTACAAACATGGTGTTTTATGGGGTTGTGGCCTAGCTGCTACCCCATGCTTCATACCGGTTAGCACAATGCTCGCGGCGGTACTCGAACACACATCCGGTGCAGCATAGGACGCCCCTATGACAGATACCATGGGTTTGTAGCAAACGGTAACTAAACCGTGCACCGCAACCGCGTTGTTACATTTTATGGTTTTACTATAAACAATGCAGTATTAGTCATACAAGTCGCATCTATTGATGGTTTAGACGCGAGTACTAAAATAATAAATTTCACTTAAAGCTTATCTAAATAAATCACAACACAAAGAAATGTTAGCAATGTCATTCACTTTTGGGTGTCAAGTAACCATGGATGATGTCTCACTATTATAAACTGAATAATTAAGTGCGGTTTGACTGCCCCACGCTACGTAATATATTTTGTAAATATAATAATATTTATTGAAGTAGGCTTAACTTTGCCGCTAAAAATGATAGCATAATACAAAGCAGATAGTAAACACTGAAAGAGTGTATTTAATAGTTCTGTGTGTAAATTGGATTAATATTTTAGATTAAGAGGGCGAGAATTGAAGCAGATGCATCTGTTGGGAACTTTGGTCCACCCCCGAAGGTTTAAAGTTGCTCTGGGGAGGTGAGGACCTCTGGGCAATCAGACCGCATTGTTTGTTTAAGGGAGTAGTTTACTGACAGCTGGGAGGGAAGACATGAAAGCTCAAGGGTATTTTGTGTAGTGTTAAAAGATCAAGGGATGAAAAGTTTCAGAAATTTGAATGTACTTGTCGCATTGAAACAAGAATAAACATTGTTTTGAAATGAACCAAAAATAAATCAATTTAAAAAATACTTTATGTAGGTGTGTACTGTGTATTTAATTTTGTTGCGGTATTGAAAGGTTCGATCGATTTAGGTTGAAAGGAAATTTTTGAAATTCTATACCTTTTTTCTCGAATCAAAAGCTTTATTAGGTATGTAGTTGATTCAATACAAAGTAAATGAATGTTGCAAAAAATATTTATAAATATATAATTTATGAATTTGCTAGAAGATTATTTCTTCGTTGAATGTCGTAAATAATGTTTGTATGCATATGGAAGACAATGAACAATTAATACAAGCGTTTAACATATAATCAAGTATGATAATTCAGTAAATATAATTAAATTGATTAGCTTTTTAGATGGCCTATAAACTTAGCATGCTACTGTTCAACAATCCGATCCTTAAACGATTAAAGTTATTCTGGGCGATCTCTTAACAATCGTGTAGAAATCATTCGTGACTATACTTCATGCGATAAATATTCTACGAACGAATAGATTTTGAAAAAAAAAACCAAATGAATAGTGTTCGCGATTATGGTTTCAATGCGCTCATGCATTTTGCTGTCGGTGGGTTTGTTATTTCATTTACAGATGCATAATTCCCGGTAGGGTCATTACGTGCAACTGTCACCTTGGTGCATATAACGGAGTGCATCGGAACAATAACTGCAGTGTAGCGCTCGCATCGCTGATGTAACGAGCCTCACCACACCATTAAAATAATGTCATACCGATTTAATGAGAAACATCGGTGACATAATCCCATACTACTATATACTACCCACTATTTATTTTATCGTACTTGATTATTGCAATATTTAATAGCAATTTCAAACGCGATGTCAATGACAGTAGAATCATAATCTTTTATCTAAATGTATAATTAAGTACCTGTTGTATAAATGCGTTATCACAGGAGGCAAACAAGCATTATATTATAGAACAATACACGTACTTTGTTATTACATTTAAGGTTAACAAAAGTTGTAATAGTCAATTTTAGTTAGATTACAATAATCGTTTACTCGATATAGATAGTAAAACTCAGTGTTTAATACCTTAGCTAAAGTACTAAACTGAAATAAATCCTTTTAACATGCATTGCCAAAGAGGCGTGGGTATCAATTTCAGCTTCGATACTTTACCGCCCATTAGAGGTATCAGAAAGTCGAATATAGTATCATCAGTGCACACTCGAAGCGAAGCCTTAAAATACCTCAAACACTGGATTACCTCACTGGTGTTTAGTACGCCTGCAATCGAAAGCTGACTCATTCGCAGAGTGCAAAAACACTCGTATAATATTGCACATTATGATGAAGAGAGCTTTCAAAAGTGTGCGCTAGCTTATATGGAACTTTGCACAAATCGCCCACACGTTTCGTCGAGAAGCTAATAATATTTTAATGCGCTTGTGAATTATGAAATATATGTGTTTTGCGATGCATCATATGGAAGAAATTTAGAAAGGAACATAACTGAACATCCCACTAAGAATTAAACGTAAAATAACGTATTTATTATGATGACTTATTTTACAATCAACAGTACTTTAGAAAGCCATTATCATGAAAGTTTTCAGCTGTTTGCAGCAAAATTTCGGTATAAGAAAGTGTATTTTTCTAAGTGAAGGACGTGAAAGCTTATCTTTTGTATTGTGTATGTGTAAGCAATGCTTCATTTAAGAACCTGATAAGTTAGTTACATACATTTTTAGTATAATATTGTTATATTTAAAGAGTATGTTATTATTTATAGGTTCGTTGGATTATTCACGTTGTGTAAAGCGCCGGATATTGGCCGCTAATGAAGAGAAGATTAAACCAGTCAATTCACCGTATCCGCTCACAATGACGCTGCAGTCGGAGCAAGTCAGTGGTCTCTCGTGTGGAGGAGAGTCACAATTCCCACGATGAGTGCTTTTGATACGTCTGACTTCCTTCAAAAACCATTAATATGCTATATGCGGCGAGCCTTGAATGATAACCGATACAAAACCGAAGCAGAAATTGTCTCTTCATACAACCGATGTAAAAAGTTATAGTACATACACAATGTATGTACCTTTTTGTATTGTTTATAGTTATATACAACATTAGTGTATTTTAAATACAAGCTACATAAATAGCAATAAATGATTGACATACTTAATTTCACACTCTGCATATCATTGCATATCAAACATAATTGTTTGTAGAAGAAAGACGTCGCAATAACACCACACATTAGACATGAATTTCGCAGATCAAAACTCTAATGAAGCACCACAACAATTTTTTTTTTTGCTATTCTATATCTCTTATGTAATATGTTATTATATATTATACACGTAAAAGCAATATTATATATTAACTAAAATAAGGTGTTATGCATCATATGATTTCGTAATACACAAGCATTAATACGATTTCATTTGAAATGCACTCAGCTTAAAAATAATACACAAGAAAAATCTTGGGCAGTTTTAACGGGGAGAGAGAAGCATTGAAGACGTTACTAAGAAATGGACAATTTTGTTGTGTTCATGTGTCTGTACAAAAATACTGGATTCCTGGATGCAATCTATACTCAGTCAACATCTCCAGGCGTCTCGGGGCCGCCTCCAGGCTCCCGGAGTATTTATATCGAAGCCACTTTTATCCTATAATAAGGTCCACAATTCTGGATACGAGACATCCACTCTATATTTACCCGGGACGCTCAAAATCTCCGCACCAGCC
The DNA here is from genome assembly GCA_022606575.1 of Glossosoma conforme. Classification (NCBI taxonomy): domain Eukaryota; kingdom Metazoa; phylum Arthropoda; class Insecta; order Trichoptera; family Glossosomatidae; genus Glossosoma; species Glossosoma conforme. Next base: position 531,054 of record JAGTXR010000080.1, on the reverse strand, counting down.
ACTTCCGAACTGCTTTTATTTTACAGCATCTCTCTCCGTCTTCTTTGACGCATTCCACGGCACCGAGAGACTTAACTTCATGAAAGAAACGCACATTTAAAACAACGACTATAAAACCATTTTAACCATCACATGTAATTATATTTATTATTCAACCTGGTAGAGAAACCCATCACTGCAAATAATACATTTATGTTTAAACAAATCTGACAAGTAACTCAAGCCGAAACGCATCAATTTGATTAACACTTAGATCATTGAATAGTGAAGCTCATAATACAATAATAAACGACTTCAATGTATCGCTTTTATGCAAGAAACGCATTAAGCAGTTTATTTGTGCCTTTTTAAGTATCTCAATAAGCGAGTCGTGATTTGACAGGTGTCGGCTATCGCTTCGTGTCCCGTCGAGCGTCTATGTTATTCATACTCTATTCTGCAGTTTACCCAATCGACCCAATTATTCATCTGGCACAGATTCGCGAATCGGCAGATATTTAGCGCAGCGGACACGTCACGAAATTATAAAGTTCAAAACTGCCGCAATAAATCGAAAATCAAATTCACAAATCTCACAGAATTGTTCTCGAGAGTGACCTGCACGAGCTAGAATCAACTGGAATATATCAGAGCTTGAAGATAGACTTAACTTACTAAAGCATACTTGTAAATTGAATCAGATTTTAGTAAGTAATACCGAAGCTTTTAAGCGTTTCACCTTGTTAATTAAAGACTACACAGCAATCTTCGAATTCATCAGTATACAAAAAAGAAGATCAAATAGTTTATTAAATGAGTATTTTTTAATATGGATGTTATGCGTTTGTTTTTAGTTGTCAAGCAGGCACCGGAAGCCATGGCAGAGACGACGTAGTTTGCTGTATAAGAGTGTTCTGTCGCGCGATTTCGGCGATTCATTTGTATGGCCAGCGGTATCGCCTTGATTACGTTAAATGCCTGCGTACAATCACACAATGGGAGAGCTCCGACTGAGGTTTCCCACGGACCGATGCTGCCTCATTCGTCGTCAGTCGCCAGCGATCCACTAGCAAACCAGCAAGACTCACAACCCACCTAATTACAGTACCAACATCCAACGAAAAACGCTTATCCACATTTTTACAGTACTTCAAACCGAACCCAAGTTACCATTTACAGCTACACTATTCAAAAACATCTTATTTAATTTAGATACATTTATGCATTTACTTATCTAAGCTCTTAATCTTTAACAACCTCTTAGATACAAATTGTTCAGGCCTCGGGAGTGTCAATAGGTTGATCTTGTTACAATGCTGATTAAGAAAACATTTACTTTAAAACGTTTACATAATGCAACTGCTTCGTACATCACTACAAGTCCTCAAGCTTTTTCTGTCCGCCGTCAGGAACGTGTAATTTCCTAATTGGACTTCCCGGCGCAAAGGTGTCTTGCGATATTTCATCTCTTTTAAATAAACTTTGTTGTTATAATATTTATTCCTCAACTAAATAGTTACTGAATTAGAACTCTTAAATTAAATATGTTGCTAAGCATAAATGCAGTGAATTATTGTTTTAATTCGATTTTTAATTGTTTTATGCGGTATTAACTGTTGAATTAATTAATGGCTTTGGAAACGGTGGTGTAATGATATTACGCTCGTATACGTGACAGTATATCAATACAAAAGTTCATTTTAACGATGCAAGCAAAGACGTAAAGTGCATTTTTAATGTGCCACGATACGCTGCATGCGTAATTAGTAACTGCAGAATATAATTGGATGCATTTACAAGCTTATTGCGTATTTCGGCAGAAACACAACGTTTAGTATGTATATTTTTAATGGCTTTAGTACTTACTATACTGATAAAATACCGTTATTTAAGTAAATTTATGGTTTTACAATAACGTTATGAATTTATAAGAAGCTAAGATGTTATAAAAATAAAATGATTATAAATGTTATGACGTGTAATAAATTAACAATAATTTCATATTTATCGTCGAAAATTATACTCAGATTGTAAATGACGCCAAAACGATTGGCGGTCGTAATCCTCAATGGTGTTAGGTAACTAGAAAATAATTAGTTGGGAACTGCGATTTTAAATTAATTTTAATAGCAAAAGTGGCATGCAATAAATAATTGTATAATATTATGCGCGTTGTAGCAGATGACTTCGATTCTGTATTTATTGGCTCCGAATGGCCGGCGATAGCATCTCGGACACGGATTCAGCTTGAGAGGCTCGAGGTTTACCTGTCGCGTTACGTCTGCTTCTTATTCATTACAAAGCAACACAATATTTACACCTGTGGGAGACTGCTTGGAATTTCAATCGAAATCATAGATGAGCCGTGCGATGCATGGCAAGCTACACACTTGACAAGCGTCAGATCTTTATAAATTTGTTAGTCTTTGAGAAGACATAATCAGACACTGCAAACTTGTAACATTGAACATATTTAACTAACAACAATCATGTCATAAAGAAACTATAAAATAATCTTATTTAAATGTACAAAAAGACAGAACTTATGATTTTAAGCAATAAGTAATACAGCTACAGAATATTTTTATGTTAGAGTTGAAATAATAGTCTTGCATGTGGCTTTATTTGAAGCTTGAAAATGAACTGTGCTTTTCGCTTTGTGCAAGAGTATAACAATTGAACAGCAACAGTTATAGAGCCGAATTCACCGAAGATTTAAATTCATCAGAACGGTTGCTGTTTAAAAGTTAATCAGTCTCCGCTAATGACCGGCGTTCTTAATAAGCAGCGAGCTGATTGCGGAGAAGGTTAATTAAACGGGTCCTCTTTGTGTTTGCGGAGGTCGCGGTGTCCCACAATCTCAGACAATGGGACACGGAGACAGTCGAAGAAGGCAAGAGAAGAACACGAAATCCTGGGCTACGAAAATGCCTGAACGGTGCGGGTGACATTCGAAATGCATTTATACAATTGACTGTATTGAAACGGTTCTTTACGTAACATCCGTGTCTTTCGGCAAAGCTACAGTAAACTCAAATACCATGAATATGGACAATGTACAGTAGAACAAAGTATTCAAGAGCGCAATCTTAACATTTACAATTTAACGTGGACTTCCATTCCTAACTTCAGATGAGAGTTGACCACCGAGACGGCTGCGACAGATTGGTCGTCAGCCCATACGTGGTGACGGACTCGCTCTATTCAATTGGTTTAAAAGCTGTCTAAGCCTCTCTCTGCTTGATTGCGCGCCAAATAAAGCATGTTGAAATCATGTTTCGACTATCAAGATCTTACTGTATATGTATATTTAAAAATGCATACAAAATTCACGATAAGGATGAAAGAGTCGTTTTTTACTTCTTAATAGTGAGAAGTGTTCGATCGTGAGACAATAAGAGCGGATTCAAAGTCTGCGCTTCCCAATTCATTAAGCGACCGATGACACTTGCATCATTCGGGAAAGAAAAATAGCGGACCATTGTTTGCGCTTTTTTGCGGTGGAAGAGTTACTTTCTAAAATTCGCCTGGAAAAATGATCGTTTCGACAGATTTGAATATTGCGAATGACATAATAAAAAATCAAATAAAGCGATCTCTTCGTACCTCTCGTGGAGGCGACTCTGCCGGCTCGGAAGAGTTGAAATACCGCAGGGATACCGAAGCGTAAACTGAGCATAATTCAATTCAACTCGACGGTGAGTCGAGTTTCTGATTAACGCTGGTCTGAGGCATATCTGTCGCGCAAAAAGAACCTCGCTTAGCAAATCGATGCCTCGATGCAGTCAGGTAAATAGAAAAAATATCATAACTCGGTTGCACAATCTGGTAGCCATGTTATGGCGAATTAGAAGACTGTAATTACGGCTAACTCTAACTAAAAGAAGACAAGAGGCATTCATCATTTTAACAAGAATAAATATATTAACGTTCTCGATCGACTACTAAAACAATAATTGACAAGGATCGAAACTTCGATGGTCATTGCCTGTTGCAACTTAACTGTTGTATCATGAGTTGAGACGATTAAGGAAGTAAAAAAAAACATAATTTGGTTGGTTAATTGAAAATGTTTCGGTTTCTGGGGGGGCCTAACGTGTGGTAGATTCGCTCGCGTATCGTTCGGGTTTGAATTATGCCAGGTTCCGAGAAATCCGCGCGGATCTCGGCTCGTCCGTGCGTACGAACAAAACTATCTCGCCCAGCATCTCGGAGGATCGCAGTGGCAAACAAAGATCCCACTTCATTCATAATTTATAAGCAATAAGTACTGGGCGAGATGTGGCGGCGCTCCGGGTAACAGGAGCACGAGGAGGTGGCGCCGAACACGGCGGACCTCGACCGGGGAAGCTAACACTGTGCGACCTGGAACATGCCCCCCGGTAACAGCCTATAAAGATAAACGGGTAATAGGATAGCAGGAGCGGCTTGCTTCTTTGTCTAACATTGTTTCACATGAACACTGAAATTGATTGCAAGCAACTTCAATTAAAGGCAAAGCTCTAATGCGCTGAATCCACTAACTACTTTAATTCGTACATACTCTAATTTTTGAGTTTAATGTAAGCAGTGAATTTTTATCCCAGTGTCGCTCTATGTACCTTGTAAACGCCTTCAGAATGAATTAATTAAAACACAACCATTAACAGTAAATTGATATGCTTGCTCGTGTAAAAAAAATACATCCTAATTGGTTGTATAAAGAACTCATATAAGGTCATTGGATTTATAAGGTAGGTAAACTTCTAAATACATAAATGATGTCTAGTGTCCATTATTAAGTTATTCACGATAAATACTCGTAAATATAATAAAATCAAGTTTAAATAAATATATTGCATAGTTTAAACGGCAAACAAGTCGTGTTTATTTTACAAATGTGTCATTCCGATAGCCGTCAATCGTCGATATTGTGCAACGTCGTCTCGTCACGTCCGATGCAAGTCTTGAATCAAACGTGAATCCGTCCACCTCTATGGGCAACAGAACAATGACTCCGCGGTGGGTGCAAAAAAAATCACAACCGGATCGCGCGTCCAGGAAAACTGGATGAAGGCATCCCGTTCCCGCAAATGCACGCGCGGGTCCTTTGGAGACATACCTCGGGACTTTGTACAGAGTAAACGTGTATCGGGAGCCGTGAATGCGAAAAGGGTGGCTGAGGAGATCGTCCAACAAAAAGTGGTCAGCACTTCCGATGGAGAAAGACGAGGACTTGGAGTATCGAGAAGATGGAAGGGGAGCGGCCGTAATAATGATCGCCAGCTTAATTAGTAGCTTTTTTAGGGCACCGAGGACAACGATCCCAAATGAAGGCTATTTACCAGCGGACCGGACACATTAACGACCACCGTGTATGACATGTCCAGTTCATTCAATCGCTTGCAATGAAAGTAAGAAATTTATGTGATTCAAACGAAATGAACAATTTTTGACATACATTAAATTATACTACCATTTAAAAATGAAATATACAAATTTTATAATTATTTACAGATAAGTAATATAAAATGGACGTTGCGTTTGTTAGTGCCTGCTGTTTTAAAAAGCTATTAAACCTTCAAAGCAATTACATTTAACCGGTTAAACAATTATTATGCATTAACATTTAAAAGCTCGCCCGTCTGTTTAGCGTTATTATTGTATTTAAAAATAAAAACATGTGGTCGAACGTTACAAAGCTGAGGCTTAATAGCCTGTAACTTGGCTCCTTAAACATCCTAATGTCCGGGCGCTCGCCCTGGGCACATGGGTCTAAAGAGGGATTAGCCCCTGCGGTAAGTGGACTAAAGCCTGATCCTTTGCGGTGGTCCACAAGACGAAGGGATTAGTGGAATAAGCCAACGAACCGTTCTAAGTAATTCGTTTGACGACACCGCAACTTTCCGTAAGTCTTTCCAGACTCAAACGGCTAGGAAAACACAACAGAATAAAGGATCGCAATACGGAGACGCCATGAGAACTGTATAAACATTAAGCACACATGTATAGCTGTAATCCGGTTCAATACGCACGAACTCGAGTTATCAGGGAGGCAGAGATCGATGCCGGTATGTAATGTTTTATACTCAGATAGTTTACGTAATAAAAAGGCATAATCTTAACGTCTGAGGCCCGCGGCTGGCTGTGGACCTACTTTGGCAGAGAACAGAGATGTGCGAATGGCGGGTAATCTTTATCTCCACAGTAATGGCTGCTGCATGAGAGACAGGGCATCAAGAAGACGCGGTGAAAAAATGGATGAATTATTGTTTAGAGACTTACATTGGATGCTGACCAAAAACGAGTTTGCGGTTCAATCTGGACGTATTAATTTGCTATGTGATTGAATCTCTTGCGAAACTAATATTTCTCTTTTGATTTTTAGAGTGAATGAGATTTGAGGTTAGCTCGTTGCAAAATGTAAGCGGTTATATAAAATTAAAGCTTCAATGATATCACACTCATGATGTGTCACTATCATGATTATTTCAAATGGAAAGACAACAATCACGATGTCAATCAAATCAATATAAATAACGAATGAATGCCACGATAATTATGTGAGAAATAAAATAGATACGGCATCGGTTGCACTGAAAGGACACCGGCATTCTTGTGCATCTATTGCTAAATGCTGTGGGAAATCTTAATTGTCGAGTATTTATCGGCCATGTCAAATATGCCATCGGCACGAGGAAGAGGAGACGAAGGTCACGGCTCCAAATGGACCCAACGCCGTAGACCTCGCTATGGGAAGATGCCGGCACCAGGCGCCGAGGTCAGCAGAGGAGGTGGATCGTTCACCGCAAGAATTACACCTCGCATGTTCAAAGACGCGCCTCATTAAAGTGTTTGGAGTGAAGCAGGGTGCATGCGGTGCATCTGCACAGGCACGTACATACCGGATGGTGAAATTGCACATGCAATTTCGAGAGAATACATACTCCTGCATAGCGACAGACCACGCATACAAAAGCTTTTTGGAGATGATTAAAAAGTTAACTTAGTGATTGCAACATTGAAAAAATCTTAAAATTGCACAATCCACGACAGCTTAATATATTAAGAGATTGTTGATTTGGATTATGTTGATCAATATATGTCAATTAAGCTTTATATTTACGTGTGTGTGTAAAATTAATACCGCTTAGAGGTAATCAACTTCTTTGGCAGTCAACGTTGAAACGTTCATAATTTCTTGTTAGAAACTAGAGTTAAGACATTCAAGTTAATTGAATATCCCTGAAGGCTTCACGACGCTGTGGAAAAGGGGAATTCACAGAACAAATAATTGAAATTTTAAAACGACTAAGATGACGTTCTAATATCACTAATGAACATGACGTTTGTTTTCCGTGGCCGTGCGAACGCTCGCTCGGTACATTAAACATTAGAAATTTGCTCCGCGACTACAAATATGTGCTCTGCCAGATCTCGAACACGGTCATCTGTTTGCTTTAGACCGAGAGCCTCTCGATCGATTCACATGTTCTCGTAGATTTATTTAAGTCATTGACAGCGATGTACGAACTCTTGTTTTTGTGAGCTCTCCACTAAAAGCGGTCTAAAAGACGACTAACAACATATGCAAACAACTTGAATCGATTATAAATGATGCCGTAAGCATATCAAAGTCACCTGTGCAATACGTTTCACACACAGCATTGTTTTAATATAAAAGCGTTTTTTTAATCAATTCACACATTACTTGACCGTGGAATCAATTAATAAATACTCACACTGTAAGCTTTAATCAAATTTGATTTAATTATTTTAACACTTCAGATAGTTTTAAAAGAATAAAAATATCATATTCTTTATTTAAATTATTTAATGAGAGAATAACAAATTAGGTTTTTCTTTGAACTTCTGAGCAGTTAAAATCGGCCATGTTTTTGATGTGGCAGTTCTTAAAAAAGGGTCTCTCCAGCGGAGCAGCTGTTAGATGTAATACGAGGATGTTGTGAGGACTCAAAGTCTTGAACAGACAAAAACCTGAGTCGTCATTTTTTAAGATGTTTGGGAAACAAACACTGGGAAAAAAATCAGAAAAACGCCTCGTCATCATAACTATTGGATCGGAATTTAGATGTATGAATGGAAATAATCGCTAATCGTAAGTATAAGTTAAGATTTATCAAATTAAATTGTTTTTTTTTTTTAATAAATCGTGATAGCAAGTTGGAGATGTATATGTGTGATGAGAATGTGAGCTTCCACCTGTGTATGCTTCATTGTTTTACTTCATCTATATCCATCACGTTGTTCACACGCCGGAGCCGTCAATAGGACAGAACTGCTAATGAACAAATTGAATCTCAGAAGACGATGATTTATCTACGGCGAGCGAAAATAGCAGAATGAAGAGACTCAAGACAAAGAGGACGAGGTACAGCATACACCATGGCGTGAGCTCGGTCCGGAACTCTCAAAGGCCGATGTATACCAAATGTATGTAAACGGCAAGTCCTTCGCGAAATGAGACCCAAACACGGTTAGCCGGAGCCTCGAGACGACACAACAAGACTATACCCATTTCTTTTCTTCAGCATCCGAAGCTTTAAAGCCAGCAAGAGACGAAGATACCTGAAGCTAAACGCTACACAGGTAAATATGCATGAACCGGTCTCGAACGGACGTAACGCGAGCTGAATACGCTTTAAAGATGACGCCGAGAAATTTGTAGGAGTCTCTTTCTCGTTTTATGCAGTCGCTCTGCAACGAAGCGGGATGGATTGAGGATCGTAGGTGGATGGATGCGGTCTGTATGAATGGATTGGACGGGCGGCTCCGAGCGTGGGAAAGTGATGATCGTGTAGGTACCGCCGCACCAACACAGATGCAGCGAGCACACCTTGCCAGGTGCATACACTCACAGGTAGCTGCATACACACGCGGACCCTGGCAGCACACAGGTAGAGGATAAAATGGAAGTCGATTATAAATCTCGGCGCTCGGCCGACAGAACGCGGCATTTAATGCACTGTAATTATTATTTTGATTAAATAAAGCTATTAATTGAATCTATATTAGACATGCAGAATCAATTCAGCTAGAAGTCAACGATTAGTCGCAAGCCATTGACACTTTTTAGGATAATTGTATTACACTCTTTTATTAGAGCACCGATAAAAATGATAAAATAATTTATAGTTGCCACGATGCTCAGGCAAGAACTACACGACAATATCGTGAGTCTTTACTTCAAAATGCAACAGAAAATATCATTGTAATAACTACCGTAATTTGTCACCGAGATATATTTCACATTAATATTCAAATGAGATGGAATCTAATATTTAAAATCACATTTACCTAATGATCACTAATGTAGAGCAAAATTGCTCTAGATTTCCGCCATTAAAACAAACAAAAATAAATTCATTTACAATTACGCTATTAGTCACTTGTCGTTATTTTCTAACTTTGCACTGCAAAACAATGTACACACACATCGATATCCATAAAAATGTATTAATCTATATTAAGGTGTTTGACGAGAAGGGCTATGAGGGAAGGTAGCTGCGCTAGTCGGGCGGTGGTCTTTATTTTTTAATATGTTTTTATACTGTTTGGTCCCAGAGAAGTTACCCTTCATACCTCACTCCTTCAGAAGTCTTCAGCAATAACAGTTGTAAGGATGTTGAAAAATTACAAATTGATCGACTTTTTGTGCCGCATAATTGGATATATAGGATAACATTACCCAACTTAAAAATAAAATTATATAAGCTGTTTTATCGTACATCCTCTCATTCATATGTCAAACAACAGTATTTCACAAAAATATAACAAAATAAATATCACATAATTATAGATTAAGCAATATGAAAACTAATAAGAATCAAAGAGATTCAAAAAAACATGTCACCAAAACGTTGATTTAAAAAATATATAATATTACACATTTGTATAATATACAATGGAAGATTGTGTATATATATATATATATATAGTGGTATGTAAAATATTTATTCAATATTTTTTTTCTTCAAAAACACTTTTTTCTAATTTTAAAAAAGTAAATTAAAATTGAAGCAGTTAGTAGTGCACTGTTATTAAATAACATTACATACTATACTTAGGATTGTCTGACTTTTGGTATTAAGGTAAACAATATACTGTTGATGCTCGAGATTAGGTGGTGAGAGTTAATGGTCTAACTAAATAAGGAAAATCAATTACGAAAAGCATTACACTAATTACAATTACTCCATAAGGCACAAGATACATAGATATACATTGCAGTTAGTTAGATGTAATCATATGACTCATACACCACATTGTAACTAGTAAAACAACATGTAATAATATCACGATTGTATTATAAGATACATAATCTAACATTCAATTTCATGCACTTTGTGAATATAAAATATGTATAATAAAATATTGGCCATTGTCGAGTAAATCAATTAATGTCTATATATCTTTAAAGTAAATAAATACAGGTATTAATGCATATGATTAGCGCTTCTTTAATCCATTTAAAAAGCAGATTTTACAAGTAATTTGTCAATATTTATTTTAAAATAACACATATTTTACGTCCTTTCCGCATTAATTGCTAACGGATTCAAATTAAATAATTGTTAAATAATCACTACGGCGAGAAGTCATTTTCATGTGTGAATGACAAGTAAAAATGTATAAACAAACATTTTATATTTTAGAAAACTATTCTTACAAACTGTGTAATAAACTCGTAATTGGACTACAGAAGATTATAATATATTAATTGTTTTTGGTAAGTTAGGACTGAGACCTAAAAGTGATTTAATATAATCATACTATAGGGGAAAAAGTACGTAAAAAATATTTTCACGAAAGTATATTTTTAAGCACACCTAGTAATTTTTACATAAATATTATAGATAACGCACCTTTTTATTATAGCACGTATTACATTTTGAGGTAGTCAGCCATAATGAAAGTTGGGCTTGCTATAATATTAAATAGCCATTAAAACCGAATCCTAATAATATGTGGCGTGGTAGTCTCTGAAGTAGGTGGTACGGTGTTTGTGGATATGAAATTAATTGACTTGTGATCGAATGGTATGATTGTATCGGCCGGGCCGAGACGGGTCATTACCGGCGAGGGTACCCTATAATAATAACATGGCTGAAGACTTTGAATTTTGGAACAAAAAACCATAATGCACACCCGGGAATCTATCACAACACTCAACAGCCATATTATTATAATGTTGTTTATTAAAAACTAGGTATACTATTTACAATAAAATCTGCAGTGTTTTTGGCAGATACCGAAGTGTAATTTAAAAAATATTTATAAATATAAAGACTTAGTTAGCATTAAGTAATTTGATATTATCATATATAATTATTATAGGAGGCCGAAACATGTAATCACTTAAAATAGATTGTGAATCAAAACTAAATATTTTGAATTTATTATTTTTTTAATTAAAATTAATAACAAAATTATAATTTGATATTATGAATAAATAAATGTGACGTTATGATACACAATTAATAGTCAAGTTAAGATGTGTGCAATATTTGCTTATTTTTAAGTATTTCCAATTGGAAAAATATATTTGAATTCGCTAACAAGAGAAACGCCTATATTTATGAAGTATTATTTCTGTGTGAGGATTAAGCCAATAAAGAGACGACTAAATATTTGCAGAATTAACGACCAATTCACACCGTATTAAACGTCAGATAATCTTCTGTTATTTTATGTTTATGCATCAATGTTTCTGGACAGTCGAGTTAATCACATCACTTTTATAAAATATGTCAAATATAGACGTTTTGTCCCCACCAAAACATCCTGTGACACCGTGATAGATGAGCTACAAAATCAGTATTATTTTAATGTTATTATGCGCATACGTACCTAGCGAACGATTGACAAGTCATATACTAAATTCAACCGTTTAATTTTTGAGGATCAATTCACACAATGTAAAAGGTGTAACTTATATTTTGTAAATATTATAGTTGGTATTTGTTCTAAATCGGAAACAGAAATGGTTTTGTAAAATATACGATGTACGGCCGTCTTTACTAAATAGTATCATTTATTAAAACTCGCAAATACGTCCAAAGAGGAAAAAAGTATCGAAAAAGTGTCAAAATAAATCTCCCACGGGGTTATTGACTAAATTCACTCGAATAAAAAGTGTCCAATCACACTGGGAGTGCAAAAAAACTGTCAACAAAACACATTAATTGATAGTTTGGCACAAAAACGCCGCGGCTTTTTTCGGTGTCTGGAAGCCGCGTGGTTTTGTTAAGTTTGTATCACTGACTGTTGTATACAAGCGGAATTAGGTTATGTGGGAACGGCCAAATATAATGAATAGAAATATCATTCTAAATTATTTAAAAACGCCTCGTAAAACATGCGTAACTATGCCAAAAATGTTGGCACTTTATTCGGTATACATTTCACATTGATTCCGACGCTTGTCCATTCACAATACATGAAACAATGTTCGTTTTAAAATATGTTCAAAATTGTCACATTTACGCTGTAAATATTAACATTATGCAATGCGCTGCTATAATGATTATTAGTTTAATTGATTTTCGTGTCTTCGATTAAATTATGTTACCGGATTATTACACTTTTTAAGTCAAGTTCTTCAAGTTGATATGAATGCAAATAACTTCTACGGTGAAGTTTGTTAGCCGTTTTTTGGGAGTCACAGTGGGTCGATTTCGTTCGCGTTATTTTCGGTTTATCGCTAACAAGTTGGTGTATCAAATTTGCATGCGTTGTACCTCAAGAACGCAGCATCCGATGAGCGCCAGACGAATTAGCCAGCAAGCCATTATCGCGCTGTTACCTCTTCCGATTCAGAGCCATGCGAGAACCAAAAGACCGGCCGCGGAACAAGCGGCCCGACGAAAACACTGAACCAACAAAAATCACACTCAAAAAAAACAACAATATGTCACACAAGCTCTAAAGAGAGCCTCACGTTATTTTAAAAATAATATTTTTTGCAAAAAAAAAATTCATTTATTCAATGCAACACAGAGTTAATATTTTGAATCACTTGTAAAAAATCACTGTCAAACTTTTTTTTTTAATAATAATATTCACGTAAATAAACACATGTTTTTTTTATTATTGATAAATGAATTCGCATGCGTTTTCGTATGCACTGTTTTTTTTTAACTTGTATACTTCTTAGTTAATGAAATAGTATAATCTTAAACAAAAATGATCGCGAAACAGTCGTCTCTCACAGTGTATTCGTGGGAACGGGCGTGCGCTCCGCTCGATCTCTGGCGACAGACTGACGCGCCAGCCCCGCGGCCGAGCGCGCGCGCCCGCGCCCCAGCGGCCAACTCTAGAAGCTTTCTAACTAGCGACGAGGGCCCAAAGATAGCGCTCCGTAAAATTATACAATAAATTCATTATTATTAGTGAGCATTCGGTGTTTGCCAAGTTAAGCCTGATTCCGACGCGAACTCTAAAATACACAGTAAAATTGACAGGACAATGTTGAAAAAAAGAGTTATCTTTCAACAAACATTTGTAGTATTTAAACTATGGATTTTATAGTCCACATCTGAATTTACGTTTAGGGGAAGAAAAGGAAAAGGTATTAATTTTGTATGCGGATTAACTCGTTTATGATGACATTTCTTAATGTCAACAATTATTAAAATAATACAACTCTTTTCAAAATTGTACAAAAAAATGATTCGTGTGAAACGTATATTGTTATTGAGCATATTGGGCTAAAAATAATAACAATTAACTGCTTTATTATCAATGTATGTTTTATCATTGACATTTGAATGAACTTTTTGTTCCATTTTTAAATCGATAATTCTTGGTGGAATTCCATAATAAATTGACAATATGTTTTGACTTCGTCAAGAACACTCTTACATCTAACCTGCAATCAATGGAACACGGGCGTAAGATTGGTTCACTTAGTCTTTTCTACCGTTATTACCACGGTCGCTGCTCTTCGGCACTTAATGAACTAATTCCTCCTGCACCACCCACAACCGACAAACTCGTCTTACACTTGCTGAACATCCATACACGGTTAATATGTGTCGACCAAGAACTGGCATTTTCCAAAGTTCCTTCCTTAATGCCACCGGTAAGCTATGGAATGCTCTTCCAGCGTCTATGTTTCCTCCTTCCTACAATCTGGATCTCTTCAAGAAACAAATAAATATACACTTGCGATCTCCCAAACCCACACACAAACACACACAAACACGAACACAACACACATTTCCCATGCATGCAGCGTCCAGCCTCCCTGGTTGAGCGTCATAGAGTGCACTAGTCTTGACCGTGTGTGCTCTCCTGCATACGATTACATAAAAAAAGACTTTTCGATCCTCCGATGTGATTTAGTGAGTTCAATCTAGTCCTGTCGGGATAACGGCAATCTAACGAAGAGCTGAAATCCTCTGTTTCTATTCTCATGCATAAAAGAAATGCCTTCTTGTTAATTAATCACTTCTACTGGCTTGTTTACCGGTGAAATTGCCCTTTATAAAGTTGATCTTGCTATTAATGGCTGCTATTTCTATTGTCGGGGTGATGGGCGCACGCCGACCGTCGTCTCGTTAGGTTTTTGCATAACTATCGTGATAATTATTGCGCATGCGGTGATTGCGTGCAATCACGCGCCACAAGTAGACAAGAAGAGGTTTAGCATACATTAAATATTATAATAATTCATTTTCATGCATGTACAGGTATAATACACATATATTAGTGTAGACAGGTTGCGTACTGACCACAATAGAAAGGAGTGAGAGTACGGAAAACGTATACTTCAAGTAGTTATGTGACTTGGATGTTCCTTCCTTAAGAATCATCAATTAATTTAATTAATTAGTGGATGCTCCCCAACGAATAACCACACTCAAGTGGCAACAGATAAACATATCTGTCGAAGACGACGGTCGATACAGGAAGAAAACATTGGAATGGCGCCGTCAAGAACCTGGCAAACGTGAAGCATTGGTCTTGACCGGTTGTGCTCCCTGCATGCACATAAAAAAAAAAAAATTATAATATAAGTACTGACCGCAATAGAAAGGAGTGAGAGTACGGAAAACATATGCTTCAAGTAGTTAATGTGACTTGGATGTTACGAAATTAAGAATTATCAATTAATTTAATTAAGTAGTGGATGCTACCCAACGAATAGCTCAAAGTGGCAATGGGCAGGACATATCTGTCAAGAGACGACGGTGGACGGAATGGCACAGGCTACGATGATGAATTAATTTATTTTTTAGAACACAGGCTGAGAATCACTTTATTTTTTAGAAATTAGAAATACAATTCAAGCAGTGTTGACAGAGAAATCCGGCAGGTATAGCTCAATGGTTAAAACATTTGCTTTGCAAGCCAAACCAAAGGTCGTGGATTCAATCCCCGATTGAGATCTAAAAAATGGTGTGATTTTGATCCCTCACCCGTAAAATGTCAGTCATAGCCTAATAATCAAAATTGATGGTAGACGAAAGTCGTCCCGTGAAGACCACCCGTTTATACTAAATTCCTGTAATAATAAGGATGATGCGTGAATTTTGGACTGTAGTCTATGACGTCGGCGAATCAACACTCTACATGCAGCGCTTATCCATATGTAGAATGATAAGCGTCATAGAATCCGCAGATAAAACTTCAGAATCACTATCATCGTCTGTCAATATTCTTATATATGCGTTTACATAAAAAGGGGTATTTTGGTTAACTGTCCTGTTAAAAAAATAATATTATACTGGAAAAATTACCTGTATTTTTTCTTGCAGGCACCCATATTAGATTTTTATTTTGTACGCACAAATTTAGACGTTGTTAGTTTATTAACATATTTTCATCACAATCTTTATTTCATTTCCCCTACCCTAACTAGTGTATTTGTTCTCACAAACTGCCCCAAAAAACTCTGTCAGTAGCTATGATCCTTTGTTCATGACATGTAGACTATGCGTCCCGAAGTTCCAACGAATACTTAATATATATATAGTTCCTAGACAGTGACAAAAAGCCGCTATGGTTTATGCTCTCCTTCGATATCCAAAGTAAACTTCCCATCCATTAACCCTTTCATTACGTCTCGGTGGAATACAAATTATACCGTCAATTATAAAACTAATATTTGAAGCATAAATGTACTTATTTATTTTCATATATCACATTGGTTCTTGTATCCTTTAACTATCAGATGATGCATAAAAAACTATTCTAAGATAGTAGAAAAACGATATATCACCGCTAACAATGTCAACGGTAGGGGAATCTTACACGGCATATATCGGGTACCGCACACATAATCACCACCATAAAGCAAACCGGGTTGCCATAACCACCTTTTGCCTTGTGTGATTGTTTATAAAAAACTTATGTTTACATTGTTTTTTTTTTGTTTTTAAGTAAAATACTAACTTCAATTAAGCACAACAAAAATGTTCAAAGGCATTATGCGTTATATAAATAATTATGAATTATGTAACATTTTTTAAAACAATCTTTATGTGTTCGTAGGTAAAACGTTCAGTTTTAAGCTTTTTCAGTAAACACCAGGTGATTTGTGGTTTTCTTTGATGTTTATCTTGAACACCAATGCAATTTATTAAGAATAAGAAAAAATACATTTTTTAAATACATTTTTTAATGCGTGTATTACTTCTGTGGTCGCACTCTTAGATTTAAATCGCACTACCGAATATTAGTGCGACCATAAATTCAGATGACAATAATATCAAGAAAAACAAAAAAAAAAGTTTTTTTATGGGTTATTTTAAATTATCATCATATTTCTAATACATATTTATAATGGTGTCGAAACAACAGGGTCAGATCCTGTCTGCCCAGAAGTGGGCGACGTCAATGGCGTTACTCCCGGCCATCATCAGGTCTTCCTGGGTGCAGCTATTCGTCCACAGCGCACACTCCAGAAGGTGTGACAGGATCCACGCCGCAGTCACATTCAGAAACGCAGTCACTACGGAAACAACAACAACCCTATTTCTAATAATTGACCGAATCATTTATTTTTATTCAAATATAAGACAAAATATACCTCATGTTTTTCATTTAAAAACAACAATTTTTGTTAATAAAATACAAATAAAATAACGATCATCAAGTGCATTAGTAACTATTTTTGTAAATGTAATAAATAACTGCGTAAATTTTTATTTGTAACATTAGACATAACGTCATTTTAATTAAGCATTTATGTATGAGTTAGAATCAAGGCTTTCTTAATAAATTATATCTAAAAAGTGTATTACTCGATATATTAAAAAAAATAAACCTTCACATATTTCCAACGGTCCAGGCCTAGGATGCGTCAGGCTAATCATCTTAAAAAATCCGATAACAAATCACCCAAAAAAATCCTCGTAACTACTACGATGCCGTCTCTTCAAGTCCTCAGATCTTTGCCATTGGCAATAGAGACTAACAGAACTGAGTGGCGCAAATTTGTGGCGACCATATCTTCCAAATAGGGAACTTGTATAGAAAGAAAAGATAAAGGGTCCGCCAAATTTTTTTTTTTTTTTAAAACAGGGCGCAAAATATCGAGTGCAGCTTCGGCTGTTGAACCAAATGTTGCCAATATCCTCCTCTTCAATTTTTGTGAACAAAAATTCGTTCAACATGGCCGCGCCGCATGGAAGCGCCATTGATTTTTTTTTTTTTTTAAATGCCAGTTTCAGGGCGCAAGATAACGAACATACGGAGCTTTGATTTCTTCCAAAATCCGTACCGCAAATGTTGCCAATATCCTCCTCTTCTTTATATATATAATATTTCCCAGCGTTGTTCAAGCATATAACCAACCATATTCGTTTAGCGGAAGGATAAAACTAATTATCTGTCAAATCAGACATGAGCTAAGTGTTACCATTCACGAAATAAGCACTAGTTAAAAAAAAACGTCAGATGGCGGACCCTATATAACTTTATTTTAAATTAAGAATTTTTATGATTTGCGTAACAAATATAATTAAAAAATAAAAATCGCACATTTAAGAAGTATAAGTTAACACTTCAATGGCTTCATGGTGGAGACAAAATAGTACAAGCTATGCCTCTTAGCTTACAAGGCACTGAACGGCACTGCACCGGGTTATTTGACAGAACTGATCAAGCCTTCGTAGATAAGCGCGCGTGGAGAGACACTCAGATCAGCCAGAGCAAATAGAAGCACGCTGCAGCTGACGGGAGGTAGTCCTAGCACGGTCTTTGGCAATCGTGCTTTCAGCTACGCGGCACCAATGGCCTGGAACTCGCTGCCGGAAAGCATAAGAGAACTTAAAGCGGAGGCATTCTTCAGAAGCAGACTCAAGGCCCATATTTTTACTCAGAGAGGCAAAGAAGCGCTTTTGGAATGACTATTCTGGTCATAAAAAAGCGCTATACAAATACTTATAAAATAATAATATTTAAAATGTTAAAAATTGTATTTTGAAGTTGGTCACAGTAGCGAAATGTGCATATGCTGAAACGAGAAGAAGAAGTGCACAATGCACCAACAATGCGCTGACAATAGTCCAAAATGCAAGACGCTCATCTTTTGTCTGGAAAGATCAGAAAAAAGATGCCCTGGGCAGAACCACGCGCGGCTGCGGCAGATGTGAGACGTTAGAGAAGTGGAGGAAAAAACATGGACCAAGTGGAAGACCAGCCAACTAATGATGTGGAAGCACGCGTGATGCTGATGGACTGCTGTGCAAGAGAAGTCCAACGATTGGCGAACTGACACCAGTTAGTTTTTTTTTAATGTAAATTCTCTTGTAATCTATATCCACACTCTACATCCATAAATAATAAATCACTATTTTTGTGGATGTGGAGTATTAGTCGGTCAATATTGATTACGTGTCGATTACGATTTTTAAAGTGTTTCAATGATCGGTATTTACGTGATGACTTAAGAGTATGTCTACCACCTCGTCTGGTTTTAAACTATGATTGCCATTATTTATGAAGGATAGATTTTGTATATAAAAATGAAATAATTTAATTATTATATTCGTTGTTGGCCGTCTTTTTTGTTTCAAATTTAACATAAGTTATAAATTCGTTGGGTCAAGCTGTCTTTAAGGACCAAATGGTCCAAACTATATGTAAGTAACTGCCTATTATTCAAGCTCTAGGCTCTAGTCTAGGTGTAAAGCCGTCATTGAAACTAAGAATTTGGAACCAAGTGAAGATTACGTAACATTATGGCAGCTATTTGTGACGACTACCTGTTCCAACTAAAAACCGGATGTAAAGGAATAAAAATTAAAATACAAAAAAATAATATTTTTGGCATGTATGATTTTTCAAAACATTTAACATTTAGTACTAATTTCGTTAATTTATGTAGCTCACTTTTAAACTAGTCAATTGGATTATTAATATATAAAACAATAATTGTATAAAATAATTATTATATGTATTTTGAAAAAAGTAAATGATAGTATAATTTTTTTTCTTTACTCAGTGTTAATTTAATTTTTTTTTTTATTAATTTAATTAAGTAATTATTTTATTGTCAAAATAAATATTTCTATAACACTTACAATTTTCGTGTAAACGCAGCTGCATAATTCAATATGTCTTGAAGAAAAAACATCTAAGAAAGGGTTACATTATTTGTATTGTAAAAGTTAGCACGTGCCGTTTTGAATGTTTGGCTTGGTAGAGGACTTGTTGATGACTGCAAACATCTTGGGTTCAATCCCAAGCAGATGGTATTTTTTTTTCAAATTTTTTCAAAGTAATTTAAAACATAATTAGTTATCAGTATTATGTACATATATTCTATGAAAAGTAATGAGGAAAAATAATCTCTTTTCTAAGAATTTATTTGATTCCTAAAATATATGAGCTCGGTTTTACTCTACAATTGAATTGTATATTTCATTATTAAACGCATTCTTGCAATTTCAATAAAATAAATAATCATTTGATTCAATGTACAATACAAAATTTACACAAAACACATATTGTTTCATAAAAACATAAAAAAAAAATCTAGGCTGCATCGCTTACGAAGAATGATAAATTACAAATTATATGTGTTTTATTCAAATCTTCCTTTTCAGTGGCAAATGGTCAGCATATTGCAATTATACTTTTTCAGATCCTTTACCTAATTTCAACCTATTACATTATGTGTATTGCCAAGAACTAGAGAGCTAAAATAAGCAATAATCAAAATATGAAAAAAAAAACACAAATATAAGAATATATTGTATTAAAAATGATATGTGTTAAGGTATATTGTTTTTTTGTATCGTAAATTTTATGAATTTTTTTATAAGTGAATTATTAAAAAATATAATTCCTTTGAAATACTGAAACATCTCTTTTGTTAAATTTATGAAATTATCTTATTATTAATTTCTATGGGACACTATTTTTTGATGTAGCATCTTGAAGATGTTCATTTGAAATAACAATATTCCTGCAACAAAAGAATACTGTGAAAAAAATAATCTTAATATTTTTTTGTCGTAACTATTTTTTTTTCTAGCCAGCAACAGGCTGTCCCCAGGCATAATGGCGCGCCGAGGAATATCAAGAAGCATGCGGCAACACCTGCCCCAGATAAGAAACGAGGATCTTCGATGGCATAAGGCACGCGTCGAGACAGCTGCTAGAAGAGACGTAAAGACCTACCAAGCAAGGTTAAGTTGCAGTGCATGCTTCCATGATACTCTTCACCTTTAAGATGCTCCATGTTTTGTTGACCATGTTACCTCAGTAGTAATTTAGAGAGCGAATATGTTTTTTAAATGATTCGAATTGCTGATATTCCAATTTACACGTACATATGTGAAAAATTTCGGGAACAAAGTAGGTGAGATGTCACTGAAACTGGTAGACGAAGAAATAATTAAAACTCAATGGTTTTACATAATTTTTTAAAAGTTTATTTCATTCTTTAAATATGACACAAAATGACTGCTTGCTACTAATATGTAAACTATTTTTTTTTGTACTATTTTACAAGAATGTAAGTTTAAGATGAGTACACTAAATTCACATTATCTCAAAACGATTCGGTTATGAGTAGGATAATTGATAAATTATAGCTTAATCTTTAAGACAGTTCACAATTTTCTCCCAACTTGGTAATAACTTTTAGTAATATTATCATTATCTCAAGATACATACAAGACAACTCGCTTCTAAACATCTTGTTATATAGTTTAAAATGTCACATAAAACCAATAATCACGTACCACAGCAAATATTGTCACAAATGTACATAAATTGTTCAAATTAACAAATATAAAATTATGCAGGTAAACGTTCGTCGAAGGTCACTTAATAGGGTGTGTAGAGACAATTGTTTTGAACCTAAGAAAATATATAATTGTGTTGTAATTAGTATCAGTCATACTAAATATTAGGAGACATTATTTTTTAGATATCAGATTTAGTGAAAACTAAGCAATTAAAATGTCAATGTTGTCATTATTTAATTACGGAATAATAAAGGCACATATTTGGTTAACCTGTTCGCATCGGCACGCGATATATGCCGTGTAAGATTCCCCTACTGTTGACATCGGTAGCCGTGATATATCGTTTTGCTACTTTCTTAGAATAGTCTTTTATGCATCATTTGATAGCTAACGGATACAAGAACCAATGTGATATATGAAAATAGACCAGATAAGTACATTTATGCTTCAAATACTAGTTTTATAATTGACAGTATAATTTGTATTCCACCGAGCCGTAATGAAAGGTTTAACCCATTTTTGAGAATCTACGATTTTAAAAATTATTTTTGTGTATTACCTGTACTTGCAACATTTGCTTGTTTAATAAATGCACATGTACACGTGACTTTTAATTAGTCGATTTCACAAAGCATTGACACTTTGCATAGATGCACACGTGATCTTTAAGAAGCACCTCATCATGCAGGAGGCTGTAAAGGCATTTGTTCCATCTGCAGCAGTGACGGCCCACCTTGCCCACCACCAGCTTGAAGGCACGAAGGCAGAACCTTTGCCAAAAAGGACAGGTGGTCCGCGCCTGCGCCAACGCGAAGATTTTTTTGGCAAATATCACTGCTCCCCCCTCGCCGCACCCAAGCACCCTGTTCAGCTATCTTTTCCACGTGTCGCTAGCAATTTTTTCACCTGCGCAAAATCTGCATCTGTTCCTGGCTGCTTGATACGAGTACAACAGGGCCGCCAACAGTTTATATTTTTAAATAATTTATTTGGATTTTCAATCATTCAGATTGAACAACATAAAGCTAGTCAATAAGTCTTTGGCAGTATAATATTTAGATTACACGTCCAAGCTCAGCAAGCTTTGCTTCGTTAGTAGTCAAGACTGCCAGTAATTTATTTATGCAGGACGCTGAACACGTTCTGTGGCATTGCCCAATATTAGATTTAAATAGGCAAAGGCTCTTTGGCGTAATCCAACAGAAGCCTGGATCGGTTGGATATGTCGACCTCATATCTACGGAGTCCAACTACCATGCATTTTCTGTATACGTGGCGACCTTCGGCGAAGAAGTCAAAAAGTCCAAATTTTAACGTCTGAACTACTAATTTTTACACCCACGTTTGGTATTGCTGACCAAAGCCCGATACCTGTATAAAGAGAAAGTAGTCTGAAAACAACGCCTTTAGTCCAGACTGCGCATGTGGTAGCCCATTGCAGGACGCTGAACACGTTCTGCGTTATGTGGCATTACCTAATATTAGATTCAAGTAGAGAAAGGCTCTTCGGTGTAATCCAACGGAGGCCTGGACTGGTTGGATACGTCGACCTCATCGCTACGGAGGCTAACTACCATTTTTTTATTTATACGCACCGAAGTTTGGCGATGAAGTAAAAAAGTCTAAATTTAACGCCTAAAACTATTACTTTTACACTCATGTATGGTGTTGCTCACCAAAGTGCGTTGCTTATATGTATAACTAGAAAGTGTTCTGAAAACAATGCCTTGATAAGAGCTCCTAATGAAAACAGGTACAAGGCGGCCATCCCAAAATATTTAAACGAAGATTTTGATCTAATTGTAATGCTTTTACGAATGCGTTTACATTAAAAAAAACGCGAAATCTCATCTTTATGTAAATATAAATCGGCTCGTTTTACGTTTGAGATTCGCTATTTACGATAGTATTCGCGGCTTTTGGGTTGAGCCGTTCACTTTTATTTGACGGGTATCTTCTAAAAAATATTTCTATTTGAATAACGTGTTGTAAAATACGTAATTTTTACAAAACAACATACATCGCATACATAGGAAATTTCTCTTGAAGGCTACAAGTTTTCACCCAGAGGGAAAGTATATACGCAGTTTGTAGTCAGTGGAACTTTTGGTGCAGATACGATTTGATACAAAGAAAACATCTTGATTTTAGACAGGTGAATAATTTGGCTGCAATTTGATAAGTCATATGTTCTAGCTAGTGATTGGATATGAAAGAATAAGAATTTTCATTGCTAAAAAAAATATTGTTAAGTAATAAAACACACATTATGCTACGGCCTTATATAAATAGTATATACGAGTTTAACTTAAAGTATACGATCTGAATATTAAATAAAAATCATGGCAATATAAATCAATTAATTAAATAATAATAAAATTGTGTATTTATTACAGTACAACATTCTGAAAGACGTATTCAACTGCATGAACACGACTTCAAAAATTGAATGATTAAAATCAACAAGGTGCAATAATTCTAATAATTAGACATAACATGCGGCCCATAATAAGTGCAGCCTTTTTAAAACAGCATTTTTTGTACAGAAATCATTGTATGGAGGCTTCTTTAATCACAGTGCCTAAAGCCTCGATATCTGGTGTAGGGATGCTCCAAACATGTGCCTCGTTCTGAAGAGGAGCAGACATGCTCAACCAATGGTATATTTTTAAAAAAAGTTTATAAAAAAACGTTTTTACTATGTAGAAACACCAACTCTTGTCTAATCACTGAAATTAAGCAACATTCTGCACGAATCGTACTTATACACCTGTAGGTGACAATCTAATAACATCGCGTGTGTATTTAGTTGCTCTTTGGTCCATGTTTCGAAGACATCGGGATAATCATTAGATGTCACAATAAAAACGCTTATAAAGAAACACTACAATATTGTTTATTTATATTTTTGGTATTCATTTTGATATCTATTTCAAATATTAAAGAGATTAATATTTTTTACCTTGTTTGAATCATTGGATCACGTTGAACATTGTATATTGACGTACTGGAATACTGAGGCATCGCTTTCAACGATAGCTTCGTCCACATACACATAACTATGAAGCGAAAGCGCGAAAAATAAATGAATCTCATAAAAAACGAAACAACAGTCTTCCACTGTGTGTAGGATAAACACAAGGTAAATAATATTTGATATGGTAAAAGATTTCTCTAATACACCTACAACCCGTTCTTCACTGTAAATATAGTCTATTATAATACACAAAAACAACGAAAATAGTACTGAAAAAAACAATTGCGACATACAAGTCTCTAATAAATTGCATCTGCAGTCCAACTCACAGATTTGATGGTTTCGATAAATCTATTAATCTAAGTGGAAATGGTTCATTTCCTTATATATATTAACCTATTTGTGAGACGCATGGCTTTAATATTGAATAGTTCTCTGGTGTCAGTGCCAGTTTTAGGGGGTGGTGAAGTGGGTCTGTGCCCCAGGACGTCGAATTAGCTAGGGGCACCGAGGGCAACCAGTCTTTATTGTATAGTTTTAAATATAAACAATATGGGGCGCTAGAAATAAATGCCCTAGGGTACCTCAGGGTCACTAGTACTGTCTGTATGTTGGAAAAGGTAGAAATTTAAATAATGTATATTTTTCCGAGCTTGTAGTGATTACGAGGAAGAAAGAAGAGTTTAAGGCATACCAATATATCATGGTTGCTGATTCAGAAGTGTCCTATGAAAAAATGTTGAGTGCTGCTGTGTTGTAAGTTGTAGGGACACCAGCCGGCTGCCGTAGGATTTGAACAGAGAACCTCAGAGGAGCAGTTGTGGTTTCAGGCTGTGGCAGATGCTACCGAGTAAAAAACAATCACAACAGATCTTCCAAAGTAATGAGCCAAGAGGACAGTCGTATAGCATTGACGCATGCAATCTGGTCAGTCCTTACCTGTATTGCGAATTGCAAAGTAAGCGTTCCATTGTAGTAAATTATCGCATCTAGGAAGCTGATCCTGTCATTGTATCTGACTATTCAAGGGAATTACAGAGTATCGGAAATGTTCGAGTATGATCAGTGACAGAATTTACATACTATCGGAAAAAAAAAATTAATACTTGCAGTAGTATATTAACAAGTAATACGTTTTTTTTTAATGAATATCTATTTCATCAAATTTTATATCAATAAATATATTTATTTGGGTTTATTTATAATATAATCAATAATTTTATTAAGTTAGTTTTCGTTCATCTCTTCTTGCTGTTAGAATACCATTAAAATGCGGCAATATAATGATATGTCGATGAAACGTGATTGAGCATATTATGTACGACTGTGAAATAATCTAAAATGACTTAAGAAATTGAATTATTTATATTTAATAAAATAGATTTATGGTGTATATATATTGAACAAAAATTGCTTATTATGAACCATATTTGTATTAAAAACAGTAGCTTTTCGTGTTATATGCAGATATGCTAATCGCCAAATAAAAATAATGTATAAGAATCTCGAATAAAAGTTACCTGGATGATGCCGAAAAAAAATAAGATGCACAACAATATCTTAACACTTAATCAATCTATATTCTAAAACGCCATCTGCAGCAGAAGAAAATAAGCAGTAAGCGTGCACCTTTCTTCTCATTGTCCCGCTAAACAGTTTGCCATAGTCATCTGTTGTGCCGGGCGTCCATTCTCCCTCCTACAGTTATGACAATGTCGTCTCCGTGCTCTCATTCTTCAATACCTGACGCCTTCCTTTGATGCCTCCAACACCTTCTGTTCACATTGTCTTAGAATGTTTGTCATACCAAACGGTGTTCCCGTTTCTCAAAGGGTTTTCAAAGGCTATTGTTGCAAGATCTACTTCCGAATGCTGATGCGCTCTCTATGATATTTGTGTTTATTGTACACACAAGGTGTATATATGAAAGACCATCCTTTCATCTGCATCTTACAGTTAGATGAAACATTATTTGTTGATAACTG
This sequence comes from Glossosoma conforme, assembly GCA_022606575.1. Classification (NCBI taxonomy): domain Eukaryota; kingdom Metazoa; phylum Arthropoda; class Insecta; order Trichoptera; family Glossosomatidae; genus Glossosoma; species Glossosoma conforme. The sequence continues at coordinate 504,907 of JAGTXR010000080.1, read as the reverse complement.
TACATCTAAAGGTGCAATCTGCATTGAATACTTATATCAACCATATCAATCATATCAAGGTGTTATAAATAATGAGTAACGTTGTATCAGAAGTGATTAATTACCTTAAAAAAGAAATTTACACGTGATGCTGTTTTTTTCATCATAACCGTTGTTTTTTCACTTAATACTGATTATCGTGGCTGAATCCGACGTGGAGCATAGAATAAACACAGGATGGCTGAAATGGAGGTCTCTCTCTGGGGTTATGTGTGACAGCAAGATTCCAGTTACGACCAAAGGTAAAATCTACAAAACTGCTGTAACTCCAGCTATGCTCTACGGATCGGAGTGTTGGACCCCGCTGAAACGTGACTTGTATAGGATTCATGTGGCAGAGATGAAGATGCTGAGGTGGGCGGGTGGTGTGACTAGAGTGGACAGAGTTCGGAATGAGCATATTTGGGTGGCCCCCATACCTGAAAAGATAAGGTATAACCGCTTAAGATGGTATGGGCATGTGATACGGAGAGATGAGGACCACATGGTGAAGAGAGCCTTCAACATACCCACTCTGAGAAGAAGACCTGGAAGACCACAGGCAACTTGGACTGCAACTGTACACAAGGATCTGAAAACTCTAGGTTTGACCGAGAATGCAACGCAGGATAGACAGACATGGCGAATGTGCACAAGGAGAGCTGACCCCAGATTATGGGAAATGGCGAGGCTAAAGAAGACGAGACTGATTATCGTGGCACCAAAGCTCTCCTACAAGTGTGCACTTCCACTCTTCATTGATGAATTATAAAAAGTAGAATATGTTTATTTATTCCTTTACAGCGCAGTCAAACCTTTGGCCTATGTTTTTATATAAACATATTTTAAGTATACGTGCAGGATAATTTTCAAGGGATAGAAATAATATGAAAATATTTCTGTTGGTTAAAATTATGGTGATAGTAACTGCCGACCGAACGAGCTACTAGACTACTGCGGTATGGAAGGAAAGCATCAATGTAACCTTCCTGGAGAGCTAACTAAGCATTGAGAAGAAGAATTAAAGCAATGGAGAAGAATGATGTGATGCTAACAATGATGGTCTCCAAAACACGACGATAAATGATTGAAATATGAAAATATGGTCTACTTAATGAAGAAGTTTCCTGATCATCATCAACCTGTATGCTTTACTGTAACAGTAATACATACTCTAGGTCTAGGTTCAACAGTGATACTGTTGTACCTAGGCCTCTCGCATTAGTCTCATGGTCTGTGAATACGTGATGCACACCTACTGACTGCTATTCAAACTGCAGTATTTAGTCTCTCACTTCTAACTCCATTCCTGCTTGTACGTTGTGAGTCCTACATAGTTACGTTACATTGATATTGCCGTAATTAATCCATTTAATGGCGTAACGTGATGAACCGACAGGAAAAAGGTTGAGAAAGTAGCTAAGACAGTTCCTTCAGTTTCAACAAATGAATGTACAAATATGTCATCTTCTTCTTCGTGGCAGAGACGTCAAATTATTTCTGCCCAATATCTGGCGCAACATCGTTATCCCGTGTATTGCCCAGCATTAAGGTCTTGCGATGTGCAGATTGTTAGGCACATCTTAAGTGTGAGGCGGTATGCAGGTTTCTACAGTCGCACAACAGTGACTCTCCCTTCTGAAACCTTCCACACCGCTCGAGGTTTTGTCCTTTGCAAAAAGTAAAATCTGTCACAAGCAATCGGCATGCGAGGCATATCTATTCTAATTAAAATTAATATCATGGTGATTATGTAAATCATTGTTTTGTAATGGATATCAAAGTAAAGGCGTTTATAAAATATAATACCCCACTATAGAACATTTTCTGCCGGCGGGTATAGCTTAATGGTCAAATCGTTTGCTTAAGACCCCAAACACCCTAGGAGATTAAAAAAGATTCTGGTGGCATTTTTTTTCTGGTGCTCCATATTATATACATTAAAAAAAATCTAAGCAAGATTGGTTGCACTTGGCGCCCCTAGCTTATTCAACGCCCTGGGGCACCGACCCACTTCGCCACCCCCTAAAATCGGCACTGCATTTCAGACAGTTTATTGAAGTCATTGGAATGATTATCAACAAGTCTCACACAAGTCCATCGCAACGCTCAATTGAGGAGATCACTAAAACTGAATGGGTGACATCAAAAGGCTAGCCAATTGACACATCAGATGCGTACAAACTCTCTACAACCGGCTAATTACAACAGGATGAATGAATTAGTGAGCGCGCACCACAACAAGAGGCAATTGCCCAAGACGTCGTCCGCAGCTAATGAGGGAGGAAATTGGTAATTAATGGTCCGATCCTTAGGAGCAGCCTCACCAGCACCGTGACCCTCATCTGGCCTCGAGCGACCGCATCGCATCACATAATCAAGAATACCATAACATGGTAATCTCATCTCTAAGATGGCTAGATTCCCAGACCTTTCCATTACATGTATTACTACCCCTGAATGTGGAGTATATTCATCAACGAATGTCGTTACTACTAACATCCTCTCTCTCAAGAAGGTGTTACTCAGTCGCGTGATGCCAGGATTAGAAGCAGATTAATAACACATAGACTTTTTCAGAAGCATTTACGATAAACGTTACAACCTTGTGGCCCGACTTAGTCACAGAATTCAGCCGAGCCATAATACAATATGCTATCGCCGAAGGGCGGGACACGACTAATTTATTTAACAATTAAATTATATTTACTTAAATCCAGGCTTATTACAAACACTGAATGTTGGTTTAAGCTATTAGTTATTTGGGACCAAAATATGAAACTGAAACAATCTAATAAACATCAATTACTTCAGGAATCATGCTGTATTTTCTTGAGTACATCAAGTTCTTGTTGAGATGATTTATTTTCCGTTTCCACCTCTTAACTGGAGCATATTGTCGTCATGAACTGCCGCCATAAAGGTTTCCATCAAGGTCTTTGCGTCATCACATACCAGCTCTGCCTCTCGAGGCTCTACTGGATACATTCTACATATAGAACCGACGGTTTTTCGGGCTTGAAAAGATTGGTGCAGCTTATACTCTCTTGCTTAGCTTTCACGATCTTTCATCCTTAAGTTTCAATGAACCCAGGAATACTCGCATGACAGCCGAGTGCTTTAACCATTAGCAACACTCCTCGATAAGCAGCTGCCAGCAATTAGGATGAGGAGGTTCTGAGATGGACGCCCACGCGCTCTGATACTCCAGATTGTTACAGCTGGTGGAATCGTCAAAGGTTAAAATGTTATGTCAAGCAAGAGGTCCCGGGTACTATTCCCAGCGAATCTCAAAGAAAAAATATATATTTTTAAACTAAACATCTCACTTATATCTCCAAATAAATAAAATCCACTATTTTGTCTAATATTGCTCTCTCAACCTTATTTATTGTCATGTATTTTTATACAAAACCACCCATTTTTAGTCTATTGATGAATAATTGACGTCGATTAAAACGTTTATAAGTTAATAGAAGTTAGTTGATGCGGTAGGGTGTATTTATTATACTAATTCAAAATGAATTGCTTATGCTTACTAAAGACAGATTAAATTTGAACTGCATACTGATACATACAATTAGGAAATATTGCTATCTTATAATATACATCGACACATTTAATAACATATATTTTAACAAATCCGAAATAAATTGCTTAGTTTGGTTTTGGTTAAGTAAAATTAACCAGTATAAACAATTAATATATATTTAAATAATACAAATTGCTCTGCCAAAATACCTTAAAACATTAAATAAGCATATGTGTTGGCATGTTTTACCTAACCTGAAATGAAATTAATTGATTGGGTTGGGTTAGTTTACTTTATTTTTTAAATCTGCAGTAAAATTACCTTTTCAAATCACCTCAATAAAAAATCTAAATTTACTAACATACCCTTAAAACTGTTGCAAAAAAAAGGCACAGATTTTATGTTCGATAAAGCACATTGTATGGGAATAAACTTTCGCGATCTCAGTTTTGGACCGGAACTGACGATTTTTTATCCGGTCGCACGGGCAACAAATGCCACAGGAAATTGATGGTCTGAATGGAAATTTTTCATATTCTCACATTTTTTCTTATAAATATATTGTATCAGTTGGATAATGCAGAGAGACTAGGATTTTAGCAGCGTGCGCATTTCAGTGTATTTTAATGAAAGTAATAGAGATCTGTATGAAATTCAATGGAATAATGAAGTTGTCATATTTGTCATAAGTCATATTTCACAGACCTTTGATCCTATTTCTATTGGAGGAACAGAAATAGAGGTTGTAAACGACTATACCTATCTGGGACAAGTAATACAACTAGGGCGAAATAACTTCTCAAAAGAAATCGACAGGCGCATACAACTGGGATGGGCATTTGGAAAACTTTTTTTAAAGTACAGCAGATGACCCATTATGGAGATCTATGTCGCTAAAAGATAGAATCCGAAACGAGGAAATACGCAGAAGAACTCAGTGGATGCTACCCAACGAATAGGCACACTCAAGTGGCAATATATCTGTCGAAGAGACGACGGTCGATGGGGAAGAAAAGTATTGGAATGGCGCCCAAGAACTGGCAAACGAAGCATTGGCCGACCCCTACAAGATGGACTGACGATATAAGAAGAATAGCGGAGTGACCTGGATCGAAGAGGATGGAGACTCATGCGGGAGGCCTAAGTTCAACAGTGGACGGACACAGGCTGATGATGATGATGATGATGATGAATGAAGTTGTAGTGTAACCTCGAGTTGTATTTAGAAAAATGGTAGGAATATATACTGCGTGTGAATATTTTGATATCTTTGAAGTTTTATCTTTTCTACACAGATGACAATTATAATGAGAAGAAATCTGAAATATTTACCTCATTATTTTGACAAAATAGATGTTATTTTGCATTCAGTAAAAGCTATTTTTCACACATATAAAAAATATGATTGGGCTTAAATAATAAAATTTATAAATAGTATTTGGTAAAAACATTTTATTTTTATTTTCTTCTATTAGAAATATTAATGCACTTCTTTTTCATTAACTAGGGTAAGGAGTGAATGAACCACCAGACTATGATTGAGTGATCTAATCTATGGAATATATAGTCATTAAAACATTGTCTAAAGTATGCCATTTGAATTAAACTGAAGCTTGGAATTCACACGTAATCCACAAATGATATCGAAAAGTTCTTCAACCCTTTCATTACGGCTCGTTTTGAATACAAATTATACTGTCAATTATAAAACTAGTATTTGAAGCATAAATGTACTTATCTGGTCTATTTTCATGTATCACATTTGTTCTTGTATCCTTTAGCTATCAGATGATGCATAAAAAACTATTCTAAGAAAGTAGTAACACGATATATCACGTCAACCGATGTCAATGGTCGGGGAATCTTACGACGGCATATGCCGACAACCAATGCAAAAGTGTTAAAAGATTCGCTGAAAATTAATGGTGTTCATAAGACGACTTTTGCCTTTTTATTTTTATTTTTTTGAAGCACGTATACGAGTATACGCAGTTAAATTTTTCAGCCGCACACTTAAGTCACGTAATAAAAAATACTCTCCCTACCCTTTAGGGACATTATCAGGTGGATATAACTAAAATAAAAGTTAAAAAATAACATTTTAAATTTGAATTTAAATTAACATTATAACTATCCGGTTTCACCAAACATTGTTTATATTTTAAGTGTAGAATATATTTAGTGATTACTGTCAATATTCTAGTAAAAATGATATTTTTTGAGTGAAATTCTGTTACCTCAAAGGTGTTGGCAAGCATTTTACATACTAAATTGGGATCTTGTATATAATAATTAAATATGCTCTATAGTAAGGGAACGAGGATAAAGTTTGAAATGAAGTACGAACCGCAAAATTTCTTATTGGGATAATGATATTATAGAAGTAAAATTATTATAATATTGGCAAAAAGGTGAACTACATACATAAAAAGTGCATCGTCCACAAATTGCTCTGGGCCAAGTTTCGGCAAAACTCCCAGCTGGCGATGGAAACTGGCTACTATTAAATACATCTTTAGCTTCAGGGATCTTCAAATATGTTTTCATACAATTGATGCGATTATTATTGATATGAAGTCTTTGGAGATGTTATGCAAATTGCTATATAGATTGCATCTTGGTGGCAATATTACATTTATATATGACATCAGTACATGAGGATGGAGTGGAAGATGTGAAAGTGACCATTTTTGTATTTCTTATTGATACGACCACAAATAATTCATTTCTTTCGTCTCTTTTTACTGCAAGAGACATTGCACATAAAAGTTTCATGTGTGATGTGTGATTGACAAACACGAAAATAATGCGACAGAGATGACGATGGCAAAGAGATGCACTTATTCAACCTTTCGGTGATGAATAGATGGTGATGAATAAGGGAATGTATATTTTTTGTACATTCTACCATAACTTGATATATACAGATAGTGAACAGATCTTCTTCTTCTTCTTCTTCGTGTCAGCGATGTCAAATTATTTTTGCCCAGTGTCTGGCAACATCGATAGCCCGTGTGTTGTTTTTTTTTATTTTTTCAAACATTTAAAATCAACGTTAAAATACTACCGTTTTTTGAAATTCAACTTTTCTGCGTAATTTGAAATGTTTTACTTATCACTGTATTTCCTGCGTAGAGTATTATGCTTCACCATGTAGTACAATAATATTTTACGAATTTGTTGTACTATATTTGACTATAGAATGTACAATTTTTTTTAAGCATCATTGGACGTGGAATGTTCTTGGATGGTGACCACTTAAAGAACACAGCGTTTTCTTAATTTGATTGAGACGCTCATATAAAACGGCAATGGCGCTCCTAAATGGCCAACCAGCACACTTCTATCCTTTTCTTACATCCTTTTCCTTTTTTTTCGATGGAATTGTTCTCCTAGATCTCTGTGATCTTTGACACGTGTCATCTTTTTCTTCTTTTATCTTTTTTTTGTATGTATTATACCTGTATGCACCTTGGAACTGCCGAACTGCGGTTCTGTTAAATAAATAAATAAAACTTTACTGTCCAGACTAATGTAGAGTTGACCTTAACATACTATATTATTAAAAAAAAAATAACACACATCAAAATGAGTTTCAAATATATACTATAGCTTCAGTGTCATCTAAGTTCCATTTCTCTCACTCGAGGGGCCGTTGAAAACCTTATATGTCCTCAAGTGGAACTTCACGTGCAAGGAAGACTTGGTGGGACATTGACAACTGCAGCTATATATATAATCGTGTCGGAAACAACAGGGTCAGATCCTATCTGTCCAGAAGTGGGCGACGTCCATGGCGTTACTTCTGGCCATCATCAGGTCTTCCTGGGTGCAGCTATTCGGACACAGCGCACGCTCCAGAATGTGTGACAGGGTCTGCTCCACACGCCGCAGTCACATTCACTCGGTCCGCTGTAAAACTGCTAGGCTTTCATTTGTATCCTCGTCTTGCGTACTCCAGTCCGAAGTCTGTTAAGGGACCTCCATATATTCCACCCCTGGTCGTGTCGAGGGGCTAGGTCTTCTTTCGGGGCAATCAAAAACTGCAGCTGACAGAACTATACAGCGAATATAATAAATTTACGTTTTTTTTTTTTACATTTTTAAATTAATTATTTTGCACATTATTAACCTCTGTAACGTTGTATCAGGTAGAGCGCTCGTAAAGGATCAGACCGAAATTCGCCCACTTCCAAAACGCGCCTGAAGCCTTCCGTTCTCCGCCGACTTGGGACCTTTATTCCTCGAGTTCCAAAAACTTTCTCAGGCCTCCGATCCACATCTGCCCTTAGAAACGCCGCGGCTATTATCTCCTACTTCGGAGATCTTCGTTAATCTTCGGGATCACTCGGGAATGTTCGGTTATCTCCGGGTGTTTCCGGACGCGTGGCCGAAGCACCTCGGGCAATCGAGGAATAATAATTGTTGCATATAAACAGGGCCATTGATTTTTTTATATTTGTATATGTATAACCTTTCTTTATATTATTTAAATTTGTTTGAGTTCATACACACTCACATTACTTTTACTTTATATTATATAATAGCTCAATATTTTATATAATTTTTAAGATTGAATTTCTGGAGCAGAGATAGATATCTTTGGACTAAGCACATACAATAGAAAATGACGGAACTGAGTGACAGCATTTTGAGGCTAAAATAAGTCTTCTTCTTCGTGTCAGCGACGTCAAATTATTTTATTAGGTCCTGAGATGTGCAGCTTGTTGGGCACATGGAGAAGAATCTTAGGTGTGAGGCGGTCTGCAGGTATCCACAGTCGCACAATAGTGACTCTTCCTGCCGAAGCATTCCCCACCGCTCGAGGTTGTTTTTGTTCTACCAACTCCGGTTCTTAATCTGTCAAAATAAGTTCCAACATAAGATATGAAAAAAAACATATAGTTAAAAAATTGAACATTGGCGTAAAAATAAAAATTCATTCTCAAGTACCATTTGTCAATCCGCTGGGAATGTTGAGTTGAGCCACGCATTAGGACTTAATGAGCGCCTAAAATGCCAATAAAGCTAATAAAATAATAATAAAAAAAACGATTTCTGAGCTCTAAAATACCCTCGGTTGGTGTGAATTTGACCCCTCACCCGTAAAATGGCAGTCATAGCCTATTAATTAAAATTGGTGGTAGACAAAAGTCGTCCCGTGAAGACCACCCATTCATAGTAAACTCCTGTAATAATAAGAATGATGCATGAATCTCGGGGTCTAGTGACGTTGGCGGATCAATACTCCACATGCAGCCCTTAGTCATATTCACCATGGTATGCGTCATAGAATTCCACAGATGAGACATCAAAATTACTATTACCATCTCTCGTTATTCTAATGTATGTGCTTTACATAAAAAAAAGATAAATACTTCTTACATTGTTTTAATCGTTTGTACGTTTGTGCATGAGAAGATGTGACGAAATTCTCATTGAAATAGAAACCGCGGTCTTCCAGTATGAATAAACAGTGCTCAACATAATCCACATTAAAAAATCATATTTATAATTTATTTTATATATAAATATAATATGTACTTCGTTTAATAAATACTAAGCAGAGTTTCAGGTGAGGATATGATTCATTACGAATAAAGGTTGTAGTAATGCTGTCAGGAAAGTGCTATTCAAAAGCACACTGTATGGCACTGTATACCTCAGAACTCTGGTCTAACTATCCTAAACGAGAGTGGGAGAAGCTCAAAGTTGCGTATAATAACTCATACCGCCAACTTATGCAACTCCCTAGATTTTGTAGCGCATCTGACATGTTTGTGGAGGGCGGAGTCCATTCATTTCTAGCATTATTGCGACACCGTGTTGCCGGCTTCTGGAGCAGGATAAGGAGGTCCAACAACATCATCATCCTGGCTGCTTCTGAATGGCTCAACTCCTCTCTGAGCCATCGATGGATGGAGATGGTGCACCAACCACCATGAAATACTATTTTATTTTATTTTAATTTTTATTTTACCTTCACTTAATTAAAACTTTGTTCAATGCTATGTATTTAAAAATATGGCAGATTGGGTATTGCACAACCCACCCAATCCTGCTGGAATAAAAACTTTATTATTATTAAAAGATTATGGCAGATGATAGAACTGAAGTAGCGACAAATTGTCGCCCATATGCTTCAGCTAGTAAGCAGTTACAGAGAAATAACATATTCCATTAAAAAATACCAGCCCTGGAAGTGTTTGGCTCTCGCCACAAGTTATGATTACATGCAGCCCCACAATTAGATAGCATTGTCTCATTACGTGGCCCGTGTGTTGTGTGAAGAGCATCCGATTCGAGATGTGATATTGTGGTAATGAATTGCTCGCGCGATGTTTTGCTGTATTGTTTGTTCTTGTACCGGTAGCCCGAGGGAATTAAATTGTAGGTATTAATAACTGTAAATTGTTTACGCAATTAATAAACGCTGAAGATTGTAAATCATCTCGTAACCAGCAATAATAAAACACGTACACCGGTGTACTTATTCTAAGGTAAATTTTCTTTTCACACATAAATGGCAGAATGGCTTGATTTTGTGAGGAACCACGACATTAGTTATTGAACCAAGCAACACTCAATCATACTGAAGGTCAATATATAATGTTGGACAGTTTTATGGGTGCTGAAGAAGAGTACAAAGTACGGTTGCATTTCTTTTTCAAGACTCTTGCCTATCATCGTTGGTAAATTTAAAAGAATATACTCCCAAGAACTTCCGATAGATTTGGATATAAATAAAAACAATTTATTGATATATTTTGGTGGAATTTTGCATTTATGCTACTGCTAGGGAGAGGATATTGATATCCATGAGATAAAGAATGCAACTAAAACTAGATTGAAACTGCATATTTCTAGATATATTTGCATAATTAACATTTATATTTATTTAACTGTTGAGTTTGTCTTGCGGTTTAAATTGATGCCTGAATTGAGCCATCCCTTAGGATAAATAATAATAATAATAAAATATTTTATTCCACCATATTTTTACTTACATCTATATTTATACACTACATACAAAATAATAATTATGTATAAACATAATAATTCATAGTGGTCGCTGCATCATCTCCATTCAGCGATGGCTCAGGGAGAAGTTGAGTCATTTAAAAGCAGCCAGGATGATGGTGTTGTTGGACTTCCTTATCCTGCTCCAGAAGCCGGCAACAAGGTGGCGCAATAATGCTGGGAATAAATGGACTCTGCCCTCCGCAAACATGTCAGATGCGCTACAAAATCTTGGGAGTTGCATAAGTTGACGATATGAATTATTATGCGCAACTTTGAGCTTCTCCCACTCTCGTTTAGGATAGCTAGACCAGAGTTCTGAGCCTTATAATGCCATTCAGTGCGCTTTGAATAGCACTTTCTTTGACTGCATTACTACAATGGTAAAACTTCCAAGAAAGTATACCGCTCCGAATGCTTATAGCTCTTCTTTGCCGCTCTATGTTTTTAATATCACGTAGGTAAGCTGTGAGGATGTGGCCCAAGTATTTTATTGAAGACACTGTCGATAGATCCCTGCCCTCAAGACTCACTGTGGGAATGATCAGTGGTTCATTATTATGTTTGAGCTAAAATTATCCCAGAGCGTTGGTCAAATCATCTGATTTTATTAATATTTTGCTTCTTGCAATATGTCTTTAATACTACAGCTGCTGCTCTAGAGGTCGTCTGAAACTACATATATTACTACATATAATAACACGTGGATATCTTTTGACAATGCATAGATAATGGATACGGAAAGTACTGAGCGGTGATTATTCGTAGTTATCATATGCTTTGATCATATGGAATGAATACGAGAAATAAAAACAAAACTGATAGAACGACCGTAGATTCTTAGAACGGCTTCAGTAAGTGATAGAGACCTCCCCCCTTTTCTTTCTCGCTATGAATATAATTGTACAGTATGTTACGAAATTCGAGAACCTTCTTTATGTTAAGAGAGTCTGGTTGGGTATTGAGAGAGGTGTTGTGTAGTCTTGCAGTGGTCGGCGAAGCGTGGATGGTCACGCTGGATGGACAGGAGCCACACGCGACACGTGGCCATCATAGAAGAACCCCTTTAAATTAAAAAAGGATAATGCTTGTACTTGGAGTTGTGCATTAATGAAATAATTCAATATACATTTATCAAAAGAAAAGAGTATACGCTATGCTATAAATTTGTAATAAAACGATTTAGGAGTATATCATCTGGTAGCGAATACTTGATTCCGTAGAAGAGTGGTAATTGATATTAAGGAATACAAACGCCCTAGTCCTCTGTGGATTTATTATAGACACATCACGTTTCTAATTCTGGACTAATTATATAAGTACTTGCATTTATTATAAAAAATCAGTAGAATACCAAAAATTATGATCATGCTTTCAGCCATCTTCGTTGTTTACAAACCAAAGCAAATAATTATGATTTTTTTAAGTCACATGTAATGCATGTTTCTCTTCCAGTCTTGGCTACTTTTAAATTGTCTCAAGTGTACCAGATAATATTTACATCTATCATTAAACATTTATTCACTTAGCTTAGTTCTACAGGACTTTACATGTGAGTATTTGTTGCTAACAAGTTTAAATAGACCCAACAAACTTGTTGCTCGTCTATGCTGAGTTGTGCTCGTACATATATTTCAGAACCAATAATTTATTATCCATTTACTCTTGTAATTAATGTGATGCTCTTCCAGTTTGAAGCCCATTTTGGGATGGTAAGAGAAGAACGCCTTTTAAGGTTCTCAACATCAAATCTCAGATCGTATGCATGTCCACCTATGATCCAACATCTTATGAAAAACAACAAACCATTTATCATCTACTGTCACAAATACGATTGTCTTTCTGTAAAGTTAAACAGGAGAAGCATAAAATATTAAACCATTTATTGTACAACTTTGGAAAAGTCCTCTGTCTACCTAAACTGTTACACTTTTCTACGATTTTTCTTGCTTCCAGGTTTTTATATCGTGTATTTTATAGTCAGAGTCTGTATCTTTTCCTCCAGATAGAAGCCCATTTTGAATGGCCCTCTTTCTCTCCGTCCAGAAAGACTATACTCGGTAGTCTCTTGGTTGCTCGCACGTTCAGGCAGTCCCCAGGCTTGCTCCTCAAGTCCTCCACAGTCTGAACCGCGTGTGCCTTGACCAGCCGCCGTGACGCCCAACGTTCCGTTGGATGAGCGCACTTGCCGCCAGTGCCCACAATGGAATACATTTACAACTCTTCAACCGTCTTCGTCACACAACCACCTCAATATTTCACTTCATACTTTCTTAAGCTATGAATGCAGAAGGCGGAGGATCGTAGAGGGTGGAGACTCATTTGGGAGGTCTACGTTCAACAGTGGACGGACACAAGCTGATGATGAAATCTATCTAAATAATATTCCTTATTCTTCTTCGTAGTATCAATCTGGTGGATTGGTTCGCAGCAACAAATACTTGCATCTCGATCTCTACTCCTCTCGATCCTCTGCAATCCTCTTCAGCTCAGCATAAGAGCTACAACATGACCTAGAACACCTTCCTAATCATATTTGCTTATAAGAAACATACTGAGAAACGAAACTACAAAGAGCTATTTGACAGCGCTTTGCCATCGGAGATATACTCACATCAGCCAGAACAATTAGAAGTACCCTGAAGCTGACAAGTGGTAGTTCTTGCACGGTCTTTGACAATCGTGTTTTCATTTTTGCAGCACCAACAGTTTAAAACATGTTGTCGGAAAGTATAACAGAACTGATATTGTGGCTTTTAGGTTTAGCCGTGTGTGGCGAACTTCTTCAACCAATATTTCGACCGCCATTACAGGGGTCTTCTTCAGGATTGATGATTCATTTAGTTTTAAGTTGGATAATTCAGATTATCTTTTTTATATGAGCGTTATTGATTTATATCTCCATGGCAACTACATACTCAAGTTTCATTCCAGAGAACGTGGGTATGTTCTAAGACTAAGACATAAGACTTTATTTATTTATAATAGAACTGAAAACGGAGGCATCTTTCAAAGGCAGACTCAAGACTTACTTTTTTTAGCAATACAGGCAAATACGCGTCTTTCCACCTTTTAGTCATAAAAAAGCGCTACGTAAAACCTCTTTAATTTGCACCATTGAAATCATTTATAAAGTATATTTTAATTTATGTGTATTTCTGTTTTTAAATACAAATAATATATTTTTAATTATATTGATAAAAAATAATAAGATAGTGAAAATAGCATGATTTCAGTGATGGAATTATGTTTTCTTGTTGTTTTTCTTGTCCAGTTGAAGCACTGTTCTTGAAGCCGGTAAGTTTCGCGCCGCCGCGGCCGAGAAAGGGTCCCTCGGCGGCAGCCGTCACGCCCCACAGCGGCGAGGAGGCCAACGATCGCCAGCCACCAGCGCTGCACCGCACATGAGCCATCAGCCACACATGCGCCATCAACCACACGCGAGTCATCACCACACATGCGCCAGCAACCACACACGAGAAGACGACACCTCGGGAGCAGCGAAGAGGCCAACAATCGCCAGCCACCAGCGCTGTATCATACATGCGCCATTAACCACCCACGCTTCATCACCACACATGTGCCAGCAACCACACACGAAAAACCGACACCTCGGTAGCAGCGAAGAGGCAAACAATCGCACATGAGCCAACAGCCACACATATGCCGTCAGCTACACGTGTGCCAGCCACCACACAAGAGCCACCAACCACATACGAGCCACCAATCACACAGGAGTATGTACACACATCAGCAGTGGCGAGAAGACTAACGATTACCAGCCACTAGTGCTGCACCATACATGAGCCATTAACCACACATGCTTCATAAAACACACATATTTAAGCAACCGTACACAAGCTATAAAAGCTGCTAGGAGATGTAAGGATGTCAATGAACGCCAGCTACCAGCGCTGTACCAAACATGAGGCATCATCCACACATGGGTCACCAGCCACACTTGTGCAGGCAACCACTCGAACCAATTATTACTACCTAGCACCAAAGAAGAGTCATTATCCTTACATGAGCTGCCTACAACACATGAGTCATTAACCATACATGCGTCGTAAAACACGCATATTCTAGAAACTACACACGAGAAGCTGCCACCCATTGGTAAACGTAACAAGGCTAAAAAATGACAGCCACCATCGCTGCACCACATATGACACATCAACCATGTATGTGCCAGCCACAAGAAGAACATATGACAATTATCTCAAATATAGATATCCTTAACCAGGTAAGTACTATTAAATAAATACTCCGAGTACGTCCAAGGTAGGATTTGCGTCTAGCTAACTGAACATTGTCTTCTACACTCGTAGTCGCAGTCTAAATCTCGGATAAGACAGTCATCTTTGGATAATAGCTCCAAATTTTATGCTGGGTTTGAACGATTTCATTCCAAGAAGTCCATTTCATTGTCCATGTAACTCTCCACTGATGTCTAGTCAGTTTACTAATTATTTTATATTACAAGAACCATCTCAGAAAGGCGAGCCCGATGGATCAGTCACATCATGCGCCACGATGGTCTTCTTCACGACATTGTGGAAGGGATTGTTGAGGGTAGAAACTGCAGAGTTAAATACTGCAGCAAGTGTTCACCCTATACGGGCTGAAGAGGATTGCAGCAAGTGTTCGAGACATGAGTTGTTGCTGCTCTTATGCTGGGCTGAAGAGGATTGCAGATTTGATCGACAAGAATGATCATTCGAAATGCAAGATTTGAGTCTGCTTCTGAAGGATGCAAACCACCGGCTTTCTGGTATAGTTCCAGGCCTAAGATATATTATATAATTATGTATAATTGTGTTTATTATGTTTGTTATGTTGTATATATTCGTTATTAATATTACATTAAACGAATAATATAATATTCAGACGTCAGACCAGTAGAACCTTTTCTGAGCATCCATACAAGGTTGACATACGCTTACTCGATTTTTGTCAACAAGCTCCATGTTCAACACGTACAAAGTACATTATAGGTATAGTTTTTTTTTATTATAATGTATAAAAATTTGAAATCTGGACTTTTTATTACTTTTATTGTTACAATATGTGTTATTCATAATTATCTTATTAATATATTTAAATAGTCTGTTGCTACTATAAATGCAAACTAACTAATCTTTAAGAATTGAATACGGCACAAAAACTAATTCAATTCTTTCAATGGCCCGGGGCACACAGATTCGCATTTTAAAAATCACGATCGTAAGAAAATTACAATAAAATACATTGCAAGCTGAATAATAAAGGATGGGGATAATACGTTTTGAATGAGACTGCATTAATTTTATTCCATCAGTCTCGCACGCAATACCCTTTGCTTCTGATTTGCATTAATCCTCTGAACGAGTATAATTACATAATATTACCTGCATTTTATTTGCCATGTGTTGTATGCCAACCGTCTTTTGCATAAGAAAAAGATTTTTAAATTGTTTATAAGATTGAATGTTTCTGAATTGATCATTTTTTATATATATTACAATTACACAATACGGGTTATTCACCAGAGACTTTTGAAATGATTGAGAGTTTATAATATCTTGGCGAACGTTTCACTGTTTTTTTTTACTTTATGGTGAATGACGAGTGTGAAGATGGTCAAGACAATATTCCAAACTGTAGTCGGTAAAGAGATGAATGTGGAACCAGATGCCAAATGTACATTAAGATGCCCTAGGAAAGGATAAGCTACAGGTTATTGCCTTTTCTTCAGACCACCAGGATCTTTCTGCTCTGGAAGGCTCCGAGAGATACAGCTGATATATGATGAGGCGAAGAATGTGACGGACTCTGTGGGGGTACTTTGTGACGACAACATGCTTCATTTATAAGAGCAGATATGGAATAATGTCATTTTATTGAGAGCGGTGGCATGTAGAGAAAGCTTACTTTCGAGCCTTTTAATTATTTTGCGCATTATCTATCAACTATATTTTAACAAAATTAAGTGCCACGTATATTACGCCAACATGAATTCAAGAATCTTAAAATGGATAGATTATAATGTTTTTTTTAAGTATTAGTATAAGATAAAACGACGTTGTAGGCCTGCTTCTCATTAGATTATCGAAGTTAAGAAACATTGGACGCAGGTCATATCTTGGATTGGTTACCGTCTGTTGAATTGAATATAATGGCCTTGGAAGCGTTGAGAAAATTATTTGATTTCCTTAAAAGGTCTCATTAACAAATCATATAAAAAACGCATACTCGAGGTTGTTGGTAACCATTTATATTCACAGGTGAACCTTTAGGTGCTTTAGTGTCTTGGGTTAAGGTATGTATAGTACAGCAACTGACATAACTGGGTGGTAGTTTATAGTGTTAATATATTCCTCATTTACATTGGATATAGGAAGAGTATTAGTCCGAAATTACTAATATGTCTACCACGTATTTGAATTTTTATATCATTTTTTTGCATACATTTGTGTTCCACTCTGAATCGTCAAAATACTTTTTTTCTGACGTTATTTCGATACATTCAAAACACATTATAAAAATTGGCACACTTTAAAATCGTTAGTATAAAATATTTCCTAATATTCAACAATTATCTTCTGTATTATAAAAAGAAACACCACTTTCTCTTCGTGATTTGAATAAAATTGATTTCATACGTCCACACGCTACTGTTGCGAGGAAATCGTTCTAGTTCCTGTGAAGCCTTAAACCTGGCCGATACCTGAGCACGCTTAGATCATTTCCATTCAGTTCTACACACGATCTCCCGGAGGCTTTGAAGCTGACGACATGCGAAGAGCAAAACGGTTGCAATCCAAATCATTAGCCCATTAAAAATATTTAAAAATAACATTATAAACTATTACTTTAAGAAAAAAGGGAAATAAGTAAAATGTGGCTTTAGTCAGTAGTAGGATTATTTCATCTATATATATATAATCGTGTCGCAAACAACTGGCTCAGATCCTGTCTAACCAAAAGTTGGCGACGTCGATGGCGTTACTCCCGGCCATCATCAGGTCTACTTGGGTGCAGCTACTCGGACACAACGCACTCTCCAGAAGGTGTGACAGGGTCTGCTTCCACGCCGCAGTCACATTCAGTCGGTCTGCTTTACAGCAGGCCAGCAACTGCCAGGCTTTCATTTGTGTCGTCTTGCATACTCCGGTGCAATGTCTGTACAATGACCTCCATATATTCCACCCCTGGTCGTGTCCCGGGGCTAGGTCCTCTTTCGGGGTAATTCCCCTCAGTTGCACTTCTCCACATGTTCAGCCGCAGGGTGGCCTCAGGTATCACTTGTTCTGTTGTCGACTGTAGGAAACATCTCTTATTGATTTGAGCCGTGTGGTTATCTTTTGATACCCAAACATAGGGTGGAGTGTGTCGTGGGTTGCTTTGGAGAGCTCCTTCTTGGTGGTGGCTTCTCGCCGTATGTTTAGTGGAGCGATGCCCGAGAGTCTATATAGCTTTAATATTGGGGTAGATTTTTATGTAAACGGGGCACAATGATATGGTAAACATAGGAAAACCAGTATGTTACTAAGAAATGAGAGTATCATTTAAGAAATTCGAAGGTATTATTCTTCCAATATCTCTTTTATATTTGAAACATTTTCGATAAAAAATTTTATCGATCAGTTCTGACATTTGTCATGCCCATGCCTTATCTCAAGATATCTGTTAACCCAAATATCAACCTGGATACATTTATGGCTTCCGATAACCTCCAGAACAGGAGCATATTTTATTTGGTGATTTATATTTCCAAATTTTTAAGGACAGCAGATTTTCAGATCAACGTCCTCGAGAGATATTTACAATTAGTTTATCTTTCAATTAATTCCTACTAAAATACCATTCATTAGATGTTTAGAAGTACTTAGGTAAGTAATTATTTAAGAAATCCCTTTAATTTTGTATGCTATATTCTTAAGCAAGGCTTTTGTTTTAAAAACCTTGATAGTTATTTTTTAACTAAGCCAATAATCTAACTTATTTGGTAATAAGTAGAGACCCATATTTTGAGCGTCTATTTTTTCATTTTTAGCGATTTGGAGCATTTAAGGATGATTTAGCATCTATTTAATATCTTTTTAGCATATATTTTTATAAGATGCAAATAATTAATAATTAAATTACATTATTTTTTTATTTATTTATTCATAATACTTACAAATATACATACTTAACATATTAAACAAAATAATTTAAAAAGGGCATTTATATAAAAATAAAAATAAAAATATTCAGGAATCGTCTAGGTTCATTTACAGAAAAATTGAGGAAAAACCTACCCAGCGATAATCGAGTTCAATAAAGATGACTGATTATTAATAATAATCAGTAAAAATAGTTAACTCTAGTGAAAAATTATTTTAAGAAGAAACAATTTCGCAAATAACTATGATTTTAGCATGTATTTGATTTTTTTTTAATTCACGTTTATTAGCATCTATTCCAACATCAAGATTGAAGTCGCGAAGCAGCTTTCTAAAATCCACACAACCTCTCACATCCGGCCCTGAAAATGAGAGACTCCAGCTCTGGCAACAAATCGCACCAGACGATTTCATTACTCCAAAGGAAGGCCTCCCAACTGGCAAGAATCTTGACTGGCGGACCTGGAAATCACTGAACAGATTAAGAACCGGAGTTGGTAGAACAAAGGACAACCTCGAGCGGTAGGGAATGCTTCGGCAGGGAGAGACACTATTGTGCGATTGTGGAGACCTGCAGACCGCCTCACACCTAAGATGCTGCTCCATGTGCCCAACAAGCTGCACATCTCAGGACCTAATGCTGGGCAACACACGAGCTGTCGATGTTGCCAGATACTGGGAAAAATAATTTGACGTCACTGACACGAAGAAGAAGAAGAAGCATCTATTCCGAATTTTAGCATCTATTTCGTATCTATGGCAAAATTCTAAAAATACGGGTCTCTAGTAATATTTTTTAAGTATTTTTTTCAATACACTAATTATATTGAAAAATGAATGCATTAATACCATTCATAATACGAATATTATTGTATAATACTCTGTCACACCTTCTGGAGTGTGCGCTGTGCCCGAATAGCTGCACCCAGGAAGACCTGATGATGGCCAGAAGTAACGCCATCGAAGTCGCCCACTTCTGGGCAGACAGGATCTGACCCTGTTGTTTCCGACACGATTATATATATTGTATAATTTGTGTTTGCAGATTATTAAACGGTTTTTTTTAATTTACGTGTTTCTTAAGATGTCATTAATTTTAGTAAATAAACATTCTAAGGTATTTTTCCTTTGAAAAGCTTTGATACTATTTCCTCGCCGATGCCAAAATTTTCTTGGCCATTTGTCAAAAATTCTACATTATATGAAATCAGTTTGCCATTCAAGATGTAGCATTTCTGACTTAGCACGCTGTCAAAACTCTTTAGAATAAATAAATATTTAAATGTAATTTATAAAAAAAAAAACATTAAATTATTTAATATTATATATTTGTTTTTTTGTGTGCTTGAAAATATATGAAATTTTTCATATATCTTTTTAATTATTGTTATTTTATGTAATTTTTTGATGTGTGATTTATTTTCCACAAGAGATTATAGTTTTATAGTTAAAATACGTTTACTCTTTATTTACACTAATGGCTCATAGCTTTGCACAAGTAATGTTCACTTGTTAGACTGGATCTACAAATCTCCGTCGGTGTCACGACCTATCGTTCACAAACAATTCGTTGAGCGACTAATCAGTAACGACGTTTGGCGCACTGGATGTCTGGTACACGGTACATTAGGCGCACGGGACAACTGGTGCACTATATGTCTTGCTAACTGTACAAAAAATTCACTGACATTTCGTTAACGAGACATATCTCTGGACTCTTCAATCACTCTACAAATCTTTAGGTTAGGTTACGTTATTTTTAAATCAATGTACAGTCCCACGTTGCGAAATGCGGCGCAACCCTCTCCTTCTGGTAATTAAGTCTTGAGCAGTAGATTTTTCCCGATTCTTATGTTCAATATCTAGCAGTTTCTTCCGTAGTCAACTCAGCTCATGCTTGTTGCATGGTGTCAAAACAGCCGTGTGTCAGCTGGTGTTCCATTAAGTGACAGTTTTAGTAACAACGAAAAATCGAGCACAATAAAAAATACAACAACAAAAAAGTACGATTATAATAGCTGATCATTACCAACACCATGATTATTGATCAATAATCATGGTGTTGGTAATAATAAGTTCAACATACCTTTTTTGTATTTATTCAAATAGTATTTTAGTATTCTGTTAAATAATAAATAATAATTTTTAAATGGGTCATATACGATGTTTGGATGTCACTGAAAACAAGTTTTTCATCATTAGATGTTCCAAGAAAGTGATTCAGAAACATTAAGTAAGCCAGCGCCAATATTGTGGGTCAAAAATCTCGCCAAGAGATTACTAATACATTCTTCAGAGAACCAATAATGTCACGAAAAAATTACATATTTTCATGAAAATGTGTTCAAGAATTTATGTCACGGCGTGCATTCCAATGAGATATATCACACCAGTAAGGAGAATCCATTTTTTTCTTCTTATAAATCTTTCATATCGAGAACAAAACCTCAAATTGCAGCCATTCTCTTAGGTCATTTGCCACTGTCTTCTCCCAAGATATCTCAGCACTCAAAGGTTCACCTAGGAACATAGTTTCCCAGCGGCTTCCAGAGCAGGAACTTAAGGACTTACGCTACGGTAAGACGCAAGCTGTAGTATCGCAGGCACATTATGGATCATTTGTTAATTGGTGACCGTAGAGATCTTTATATACGCTAAATTGATCTTCGAGTATAGAAATGTCTTAGATCAAGGCAAAGAGAATAGCAGCACATATAAATATCTCATAGCAATTTGTATTAACAATATGTTTCAGATATGTTGATATTTTTTTATAACCAATGTTTTTGTTTTTTTTTGCCTTTTTTATCTTATCCTCTCCATATTTCAAGCTTATGGAAGCACCAAATTGCCGTTTCACAGTTTTGTAAGCTCAGTTATGTCTTGTCCCATAACACCTGTATACCCGAAGTTCCATATAGACATACGAGTATATGCATACTTGCATAGATTGCGACTGTAGTACTAAAGAAATATTTGAGTGTTCACAAATCAACTTTTTTTAAGGAGATATTGAGCCCGACGCTCTCAATTCCAGGACATTGTTTTGTATAGGTAAGCTTTATTTAATTTTTAAGAAATAAAGCTTGATCTGTTTTGTAATTATACTAGTATATATTTACATGTCTTGTCTTAGTCATGTCTTACTTAGATACATGTCTTGGTTATTACTTCCGTCATATTTATGTTTAAAGCCATGTATCTATTGGGTGCATTTGAGAGGTTAGGACGCTCATTGCTCACGTAAGAATCTGTTCACGAACGGTGAAGACGACATGAGGAAGAAGGGCCTTATGATGATTCACTCGCCACCGAGGAGGACGATCGTGACATGAGTTCTTGCATCAGCGGAGGATAGAGCAGGCCATGGAAGTAACGAACATTCTATAGACAGAGATAAAGATATTTATGAGAACTTATTTAGGCGTTTGTGGCATATGTTATTATCAGTACCGGTTTTAGACAGTGCGGCGCCTTGGGGCAATTTTTTTCTAGCGCCCAATATTTTTTATATTCTAAAACATATAATTAAGATTGCTTGCCCTCGGGCGCCCCTAGCTTATTCGACGCCCTGGGGCACCACCCACACAATAATAGTAAGAACGAAAAGATGAGGTTTCTTATAAAAGATGAGGAAGATGACGCTGATATGAGTACATGTAGTAATGTAAAATGTGGTAGTAATAAGCTAAATACAAAGAAAAATTATAATAAGTGTATTTTTTTATGTATAATAGGTGTACCGGAAAAGAATGTCGTTTTTTTTAGTGGTTTTGAGTGGTCAGTTGTGCTTCGGCAGTCGAACTTTTACAACGTGTTCTGTATTGTTTCTCTGACTACGTATACCTGAAGTGTACAAGGACTTGTAAACAACAAAAAATATAGTCCTATATATAATGGAGAGCTTTGTACCGAAATATTATGTTTTTTTATTTATATTTTTTCTAAGTCTTGCATTTCTTATTACTTTTTCATTTAACTTATTTTTACCTGAATTTTCCAGTTTTTTATTTTTTATTTACATGTTTTGTAAACATTTATTTGTTACCTAAATAAATAAATAATTTGTGACAATGCATTCCGACTCCTGTCTTCCAAAATTTAATATGGTCTAAATTACTGAACGATATATGTACTCGTACATGTAGTTACTCGTATACAAATTACTTTTAATTTATCACGAGTTGTAAATTATCATGTAGAGCGAAAAGGATATGGTTCTATGTTTTGTTACCTTATAAATAATTGTTACTATGGTAATCGAATTCAATAGTTTTTGTTATCGTATCAGAATTACTTTATATATTTTTACTATTGAGAAGCTATCAATTTTTGACGACATTATCGTTTATCATTTTTGAATATGAAAGGATTAGTGAGACAAATCTATTATTTGATTACTTAAATATACATATACCATACATAAAATTCTTTTTTCAACGCGTCAATCCAAGACAAAATAGCGAACCGCGGACCTTGGAAACCAACTATGCCCAGGTATTCATACCGCTCGGCGAATCGCGCCATTGCTATGCCCAGACTGACTTGCGGTGAAAATAGTATTTATATCATTGTTAGCATCGTACGACAGATGTCGCCATAGTATATATTCAAAGTATGTATATTTTTATTATTATTCTATCAGTCTTCCTTTTATTCACAAGCTTAATATTATTACTCTCCGGCAGTCTATTTATTTTAGTAAGTACCACTCGGGTCTCGAACCAAACTATAGACTGAATGGATGTGAAACGACTACTTATAGTTCCGACTCGGACTTTATAACCAATCATTTACCTGTGTTACTGATGGATAATTTTTACCTTCTTGATATTGTCTCAAGGAGACATTATTAATTAATTTTTAAAAATTAATTATTATTTGATATACATCATCATCATCCACATCATGTTCACTATCCTAACTGGAGCATATATATGGTTATCACTGCCGGCACAAAGCTCTGTCAACCGCCATGTCCCTAGCCTTATCCCATGTCAGGTATGCCTCCTTGAGTTTGGAAAGTAATTATTTGATGAGAATGATTTTTCTCTTCGTTCTTCTAAGTGTCAAGACTTTTACGACGTAATTGACTTTTAAAATCAGTTAATGTCACGCCCTTGTACGTAATCCAACATTGTACAATGCAAGTCTGCTAACGTGCATTCCTAACGGTCCACTGCAGTTAATGCTAAATCTTTTTGATAAAGTGCCGTGTTTTGGCATTAAGTACCCGGGGAGACATAACAAGTAGGACCAGAACAGACGATGATTGTCATTACAGGAGATCAAAGATTACCTGTAAACCTAATTCCAAACATAATTTACTCTCGAGGAGTGTGAGATGCTTAGTTTTCCGTTAGCATGTATTAAGTTTTAAAGCGTTATTAAATGGGTCTTGCATGTACGGAAGCTAATTACGATTTACGATACGGTGTTATGGATGGAGTAGATAAATACACATGGCTTATTGCAGACTATACGTGTTTTCTCTTCGAGATGTGCGTCTTATTATATGTAATGATAATATTTTAAAGATAATTAAAATAGTAATTGTTTATACAAAAGAAACTAAGCCTCGTGGTCGTTAAGAATATATCTAATCTTTTTCAGTTTTTACTTTGAATTTCTTCATCCTTCGAATGCTGACCTCTACAAAGACTTCACATTAATAGAGTGACTCAGTCCAATCGGGCATGCAGAATTTGTGGCCACTAAAAATATATTTGCGCCTTTACCAATTTTGCTCGTATTTTCGGTGAGAGAATCTATTTCACATATTCATCGCTTTTTATTCTGTGATTACGATTACAATGTTTTTGAAAATTTCTTTCTCTTAAGCTCTTCTGTACTGGATTAAAAAGTTGCAAACTGATCTTAACCTAAATATTCATCAATATGAACTCATTATCCTTTGATATAATGCTGGTGAAGTATTGTATATATTATTTATGTATAAAGGTCTGTATATAGTAGATTGTTGTTTTAATAACAATTCACTTATTTACATCAGTCTGATAAAAGAGACTGTTGGCTATAGTCGGCCTAATTCGTAAAGAGAGTATTAAATTCAGTCTCCCGCCCGGGACGCAGATAATACTGTGTACTTCACAGCTCCCGGACGGAGACTTACGGCCGGCGGCAGAACTGTCACTGCGCCCCAACTACATAGAAGCCATCTATAGAACTAGCCGTTCCCATATTACAGGTAGCGACTGTCAAAAATGGCTCATGCAAACTTCGCGTCTTACTACTACTTACTAACTACTTAAATGTACAACTTAGACTTATATTTTTATATGTGCGTATCAAACAAGCGAACAAAAATAAGATCGCATATAGAGGCTTTTCGGAACCAGCCTGATAGGGCTATACCGAGTTGGTATCAATATTAATGTGCTCTCTAGATAGGTCGGTGCATTCCTGCACTATTATTCAGTGGTCTTATCGTTCGCGATGCGCTCGATACCGGAACACTCGCCTGTGAGAGCGCTGTCTGCAGCACGACGTTGTCATCTGTGCAGAAGAGCTGTATGCAGCGACAGTACCGGTTTCCTTCTGAATGCATCTTCAGGCCCTCGCATCACGCCTGCCAAAATTAACATATCACGCTCCGGCAGGCCGAAGATTAACGGTACTGCCACTTGTGTGCAGAGAATAAGTAGGGTGCTGGTGGATTCTCTGATTTATATCATTTTGAAGGCTCTGCCCCGTATTTATTAAATTGAATATGTATTTTTTCAACTTCCATTTCCGTTCGATTTCTTCAGCGTACAGCATGATACCTGCATACCGTCTCACACCTAAGATGCCCCATGTTCCCAACTAGCTGCACATCCTAATGCTAAGCACCAAGACCTAACGCTAGGCACCACACGGGCCATCAATATTGCCAGATTGCAGAAAATATTTGACGTCACTGACACGGAAAAGAAGAAGAAGAGTTTACATAACCGTGGTTAACAACCCAAAAGTATCAACTCATCTCCGGTCTTTGGTCTTATCCTCAGTGCCGGATACTTGGTATTCCGGCATCACCATATAAGCTGATGTTGTAATTTCGGGACCGCGACCTCGGATCCAGAAAATTACTTCAAAAGCATTCCTGAGAGATATTTCCGTTTAGGACTTGGAAGGTGCGTTTTAGGCGTGTCAAATAATGTATCTATGCAAGTGTATTGATGCAGGGGGACAGTATTTTGAAAAAATATCAAACACAGTTCAAGTTTATTACGGTTCTGATAAATAATTATATTTTTCATGAAAATTCGAATAGCTTTTGAAATGTAGTTTGTATGATATATATACAATAAATGACGACATACTGTGCTGTCAACTGTTATTGTCTATGGCTTGTCCCAAGAAATATCTGCATCATAAAGTCCATCTAGAAACATATATGATTTCCGTTCGTATCTAGAAGCTTTAGTATTCAAGGGAAATATGTGTGTTTATTTTGATTAATCAATATCAATTGATAAACCTGACGCTACTGAATCTTGAATGTTTTGGTTCTAAGGTTCGAAATGTTTGGATTGACACAATACATCTATGCATATACAGCTGATATCAGCTTGATTTAGCTCTTTTAGGCTGATGCCGTAAAGCCTCGAAAAACAATATTTTGTCTCTTATTTTTGTTCGCTCGCCTGACATGTACATCTAATCATGTTAGTTTTAATTTTATAAAATTACACGGCATTCGCATTCGCCATTTTATTTGTTATGACTGTTGCTCCATTTCATGTTGGTGCAACTGTCATTTTTAATTTGCTTTTTTGCCGCGATTGTCTTGGCGGCGCTCTGTATGACAGTATTCCGGCAGTTGACAGTTATCTCTCGTCTGGCCGGCGAATGCCATACCGGTCAGACGAGCAAATCAAGTCTTAATTAAAAATAAATGCGAATTGTGCTTCAAAAACAAGTTCTTGGTGTTGTCAATCTGCTCGTGCATCCTTCCTCCACGCGGCCACTTGACGAACCCGCGACTTGTCGTTCTTTTTAAAGACGTACCATGTAAAAATATATGTAGTTGAAATATATGATAATGTAATATTTCACATGATTTTTACCGTCAAATAAATTAACAAATATTTTCTCATAAATAATAAAGCTGCCTACATATGTAGAAAATCAGTTTAAAAAGGGGCTTATCACTCATCTATTCAGTGCCGTGTAATGTTTAAATACTTTTTTTACATGCGAAAGTACAATAACTCCGGTGAAATGTCCGTTTGTTTGATCTAATTTCCGGATCACGGCTGAAATATGACAGGGGTGGATAGGCGAAATCTTCATATTTTAAATAATTACATAAAAAACTAAAATAATATGAAAAAAATATATATCTTTTTTTGTATGTATGTCGCTAGATTTTATAAGAAACGTTTAATTCTGGATTCTAATTCGTAGTGTTGTGTTATTGAAAATCTCCTACTTGTATTTTTTTCAGCATTATTATTTTTTTCAGCATTATTACACTGAGAATCAGTTTGGTAGATTTGATTAAATTTTACTTTACAAAAATGTATCGCTCACATTAAAGGTGATAAAATAATGTGTTTTGATAACTAACCTACTGACATCAGCATGATATAGCCCTTGCTGACTGATACCGAAAACCTCGATATGCAATCTTTCGTTTCTTATTTCTGTTTGCTTGTCGTATATGTATGTGTAGCCATATTAGCCGTATAGCCGCACGGCGGTGAGTGTGTGCCGACGGCCGAGAAGGTCGCTTTATGGCCGGCCCGGCATGTTATTCCACCTGGGCCAGAAGTTTGTAAAGCTTATCGTGAATATATATGTGCTTCTGAAAATGTCTGTGGGTTATTAATCTGCTCCTCATCCTACCACCACGCGACTGAATAACTGCCTTTTAAAGAGAGGAGGATGTTACTACATTTGCTTGACACAATATTTTAGTTGACATAAAAAATAATAGTAATCAGAAAATATTTTTTTAAATGATATCTCTTTATAAGGATGGGTGATCAACGCATTAATTTTCTAGTAAGGTAGCTCTTGACTGAACGTCACGGCACCTATGATCTATTCTTCTTCGTAGTATCAATCCGGCGAATTGGTTTGCAGCAACAAAATCTTGCATCTCGATCTTCACTCTTCTCAATCCTTTGTAATTCTCCTTAGCTCAGTATAAGAGCTACAACTCATGTTCTCGAACACTTGCTGCAAATACTCCCATCTAGGGCACCCTCTGAAGTTTCTATCCTCAACCATCCATTCCGCAATGTCGTGAAGAAGATTATCGTGAAGCATGATGTGACCGATCGTCTCTCTGAGATGGTTCTTACTAGGTGCCTATCTTCCTTGATTATGCTGAGAACCTCATTGTTCGTGACGTGGTCTCTCCAGAAATTTCCGATAATTCTTCTGTATGACCATATCTCAAAGGCCTCTAATCTTTTAAGAGTGTTTTAATTTTTGACTAAAGAACAAGATAACTCGTTCTCATTTTTTTCAGGCTTTTTTTATCATTACAAAATTTAAGTTGCTGTCACTAGATCAAAATCTTCTCCAAAACAACATTTCAAATATTTTTTAATTTATAGTTCGTGACTGATTCATGTAACTGAACAACTGAACGTTGCCTTTCTCTTAAGGCTATATATTTTCAGATAATGGCTGAAAATCCATCTGTAAAATTAATTCCGTATTGCCGTGTGCTTGTTGAAGCCTCATAGAGCGTGCCTAGAAGCCTTATCGGGCTCAAAATCGTACATAATATGTTGATTGTATAGGGTAAACACGACAGGTATAGGTAACGAAATTGTGTATATCGTTTTTGATACGCTGACAACAAGAACTGGTGAAGAGTTTAATTAAATTTTATTTAATGATATGTAGATTATTAATTTATCTACGATCTATAATTATTTAAATAATTTTATTTTAAGCATTAATGATTGTATGAAATCAAAGTAAATAAAATTAATATTAACATTTTTTCCTAAGAAGACAGAAAAGAAATGTTTGCTCTAAAAAAAGGATAATTGTATATATTAATTTAATGATTAGTGTTGACATCAGCATGTTATAGCCTTTGCTGACTGGTACCGAAAACCTCGATATACAATATTTCGTCTCTTATATCTGTTCACTTGTTGACATGCATGTGTCGCCATATTGGCATTTTGAGGGCTAGTTACGTAGATCGACACTTGGGGCGTAGTGCGACTGCCCATCACGAGCGCGCGGCAGTCGTGTGCCGCCAGTCTGCGACAGCATATTGTATTGTGGCTTGGCCTGAATTCTGTGACTAGGTCGAGCCATAAGTTTGTAAAGTTTATCATAAATATATGTCAATTTGCTTCTGAAAAAGTCTGTGTATTATTAATCTGCTCCGAATTATGCCCTCACGCGACTGAATAACAACCTTTGAAAGAGAGGAGGATGTTAGTATGTTTTATAACATTTATATGGTATTGCATTTTAATATTATTATAAATTTCATTCATTTATTGGTGCAGAATAACTAAATAGAATATAATCGTTAAAATTACGTTTATACATGTAGGTTTGATCATATGTGAATTGATTTTAAAATTATTTTTTAAACATATAATTTTATTTTATTTGTTGATCGTATCTTCTGCCATATTTTTCATGTATTTTTGACATTTATATTATGTAAGACAAAAATTGTCGCCATAATCTTTGTTCTTTTAATATAGATACTTTTTTCATTGATCGTCATTAGAGAAACATTCTTAAATTATATTTGTTTCATGTTTTTTCTCTGTTTTGTGATTTCATTTAATTTTTAAAAATCGCTATAATATTCGCTTGATTAAATAATGAATTAAATTGAACATTTGATTAGGTTTCTTTACTAATCGTTGCCATGACGCTCCATTAAAAAATTAATGAAAAAGCTACAATTCATTTGACTATAGGAAGATTAAGGTTGTTCTTATAGTCTACAAGCGATCCTATCAGTAATTTGTGGGGTCTATATTATTCTTAAGTATATGACAAATAAGACGATGAAGTGTTCATTGACTTGCTTGGGTTACCCTACTGTAGAATTTCTTCATGATGGTGGAGAAAATAAAACCATCAAATGATCTGTGACTTCGGCGGTTTCATAGCGTGAAAAAGACTTACAACAGATTGCTATAATAATAATAATATATACTCTAATAAGTTAATGGCTGGGAAAGCAGTTAATTATTTTTCTGTTATCGGAGATTAATATTTGTAACACGTTTTAAATAATGTTGCTGGTATCAATTTATAATATTGTAATATCAAGTATATATTATACGAGTAG
This sequence comes from Glossosoma conforme, assembly GCA_022606575.1. Lineage (NCBI taxonomy): Eukaryota > Metazoa > Arthropoda > Insecta > Trichoptera > Glossosomatidae > Glossosoma > Glossosoma conforme. The sequence continues at coordinate 474,894 of JAGTXR010000080.1, read as the reverse complement.
CAATATAAATTGCTGATCTGAAAGTGATAAGAAAAGGCCTTTGAGATGTGGTCTTACAGGAGAGTTCTCGGAATTTTCTGGAGAGACCACGACACGAAGAATGAGGTTCTCAGGATAATCTAGGAAGATAGGCACCTACTAAGAACCATCTCAGAGAGGTGAGCCTGATGCATCGGTCACATCATGCGCCACGATGGTCTTCTTCGCGATATTCTGGAAAAGATGGTTGTAAGGAGTATTTGGAGCAAGTGTTCGAGGACATCAGTTGCAGCTCTTATGCTGAGTTAAAGATGGTTGCAGAAGATCGAGAAGAGTGGAGATCGAGATGCAAGATTATGTTGCAGCAATCCAATCCAACGGATTGATACTCGCAAAGAAGAAGCAATTTTCATCATATTTTATAAGTAAATACTTGTATAGTGTGTCTTACATAAACAGTGACATTTTGTAAGGTTATCATCATAATCATTGTGTCCACTCCTCTAACCGGAGCATATGATTGTCACTAACCGTCGTCACATAAATTCAAGAACACTTGTTAATCATCATCGTATATCGTTAAATAGAAAGTAGATTAATCGCATGGGTTTCTATTTTTCCATTTTTCCTTGTACATCCCATTCACCTTCTACCATTCTTCTGATGGCGTCAGTTTATCAATCAATTATCACAAACTCATATCTTGATAAGCGACAGAATAATTTATTACGTTTATAATAAATTTTATTATAATAAGAGGTCTGTTGTGTAATTTTCGCAATTTCATTTTTAATGTCGCAATTAAGACGCACCTTTTCTAATAAAAAAATACGACACCAGGAAATGTTTAACAGTTCTTTTAAATGCCGTTCGTTTCTGTAGCGGATGCAATATCGTACGTTCACTTTATAAAAATGCATGTGAAATCACCGAGAAGGGGAGTGGTGCACTGACATCGCACTGCACCTACTGGGAGTGCATCGGGGAGATTGGAGGTGAGATTCAGGTGATATCAAATGGTCCTGCATTGTGTTTTATCTGTAACGAGAGATTACAAACGAACAGTGGCCCCAGTGTTCCTGGCGATGAACTCCATAGACGTATACAATGTTTTTTTTTATGTGCAACGTAAATTTCAGATAATTTATTACGATCAAATTTCATATTAATTATTATAATTTTAATTACGTCATGAATTTCAGTTGGAAGTCATATTGATGGTGAATGAATGCTGATACGACATTTGTAGATTAAATAACAGGCTGCCATTAAAGGCAAAGAATATCGGTATCAACATTCATTCTGTAAGAGATCTGTTTCAGGATATCTCCGTGCGTAAAATATAATTTTCTTCAACTTAATTCCTGTTGTGTTTGTAGTATTAAAGATATTTGTATAATTATTTTGTATTTTGTGTTGAATTTTACAAAATATCATATTTAGAACAACGTCTTATTGTTTGTTTATTGATATCAAAAATACACTAAATAAACCCTTTATCCAATTTACTCAATTCCTTTATCAAAAATTGTCCTGCAATAAATTACAAATTGTAACAGTTCTAAGTATGCTTGTAATATTTCCCCATATTGAAAGTGTTACGGATTTATTTTCAGCTCATGAATGAGCCACCAAAATGTTGCATTTTCTCCCGTACTTCTATGTTCAAATCCCGTACTCCTGTGTTATTTATGAACCGTTGACTGTCGGATATATAAGGCAATATTTAAGGTTCTCGAGTAGACTCAAAGCACGATGAAAACGATTCTATGGTCCTTTATAAATATATGTTCCAAAATAAGATGTAAATATTTTAAATAAAATTTATTTTAAAAACATTAAAATCCTTTAAGCCTTAAGGGATTAAATAATTTTAATGCATAGCTGCGCTAATGTTTCACTTTGCTCTGAGATTCCAACTCTGGTCGGAAACACTCTGTTTGTTCGAGTCCTGTGAGAAACGGAAGTGGAACAGAAGTTGGAACATACGACCACCTCGCGTTACTTTATTGTTGTGAGAGAGGTATTGCGTTGAGCTTTTTTGTGGAAAACTGAACTTTTGGGTTCGAATGCACCACCAGTTTGCATCGGGTTTTGTTTGAATTGGAGGCAATGCAACGCTAGGTGAAGTAAATAAAATGCAGGTGAGAGGAAACAAGGTATATCTTGGTTTCCGGACATTAACGATTTTAACAGGTAAATAAACTATCTCTCAGTGCCATATCCGCTCCCAATTCGAGAAATATAGTATAACAAAAACTATATTACTTTATGCAAGTACATACGAGATTACCCGATGGTTATATCAATTAAATTCCGAAGGAAATGCTGAATACTAAATATCAAAATGATGTATCATTACAGTGATTATTAATGTATATCAGTACCGACTTTAGACCACGCGGCGCCCTAGGGCATTTTCCTTCTAGAGCCCTAAATTGATTTTGTTTAAAAATATAAAGAAAGATTAGTTACCTTTGGCGCCCCTAGCTTATTCGACGCCATGGGGTACTAACCCACTTCACCACCCCCTAAAACTGGCACTGAGGTATATACAAGAGTAGATTTGGAATATTCACAATCATTTGGGCTATCTTCATTGTATTACTCTTATACCCCTAGAATTTATTTAAAAAAATCACATATGACACCTATACTCCTCTCAATCCTCACAACCACTACACATATATTTCACACGCGATGAATACTCGACCAGTTTAAATGGCATAAGGTCTACTGATGGGTCTCTCGATTGATACTCCTTGGCATCTTCTCATTGAAAAAGAAAATAAAAATAGTATTTTCACAAACTAATTAGAATTGTATTTTTTAAGCAAGCTTATACAGGCGAGCACCGCCATAAATTTTTCCCCTAAAGATAATTTTTTGAACTGCTTGAGCTGAACTATGTTGATTGATCACTTCGTGTAGAAAGGATGTAAAACAGCCGTGCTCGTAAAGATTTAGGATAATTCATGTGAATAATACACACAGCGAGAGCATTCTTAACCCTCGCCTTACTATGTTAAAAACTTCCGCGCGTTCCGATGGTGTGTACTCGTTACACATTCTGATTTAAAGTGAATAAAATGAGTAGAAATTCGAAAAAAATGAAAATATTCAAAGATATCGCTTAATTTTATAATAGTTGATGTCAATAAGCAGTAATAATTGACATTTAATAGCTAAAAACATGAAAAACATCAGACGAAGACCTCAAACGGCCAGACGCACCTTGGCGCGTGAACTTCCGAGAGCTACTAACACTACTTAGCCTGTCGACATATGGATGAGCCGACGCGCATCGATATCATTTCGAACTAGCCGACCAACTGAGGTTTCCCGTCTCGCTCACTCATATTAGTACGTCAGCGAGAGTGAGGAGTATAGATGCCGACGCATCTGGGTATTTTTTAATTTTATTTTTGCACACGCTTCCGACAGGTCGAATGAATACATGACAGTTGACGCGTCTTGATTGTAGTGGTGAATTTATTCCGGATTTTAGAAAAATATTTCCTGCTCCCGATGAGTGCCTATTATTATAAATATTTTTATTTTTTCAATACGTAAATGTATTAAGGAGGAATACCTAAAATCTGAACCCTGTGTGTATTATATTTACAGAGATATTTAAGTTATTACAAGCAATGTGTAGTCGATAGACATCACCGGGGAGGAGAGGTTAAGTAAAAAGTAAACAAAGATATTGGATTATCTTTATAAATAACGCAACATTAGATAAATTTAAGATGAAATGTGAGCTATGTCAATTATGGATCATAAGTACATCGGTACTAAAAGAGGCATTTTTAGTACGAATGTTTCGTATAATAGTGAATTAAATAATCTTACACATAAATTAATCAATCGCAAAGACGTCAATAATCAGCATTATGGTAATATTACGATATAATTAAAGCTGAAATTTAAAAATTTTTTTTTATTAATTATTCTAATAATGTGCTTCGGGAATGAAAACTATTCTCTATGTAAAAAAGGGTCTTTAAAACCCCGTTAGGAAGAAGCCTTTCTTAGTAACAGTTGTTATACATGACAGATGCATCTCTTTCACGTAGATAGATATTAAAGTACCTTTATGTAGAATTATTCCTATCATTTGAAAATCATCTTACGATAGTTAAATAAAATCTTTTAATTATTTGATATTCATATATTTAATCAATCTGTCCATTTAGTGATGGTAATGACAAATGAATTGTATTTCGCGTCTGAAAATGCAGTTTTGTTGTACACTTAATATATATCATTATTTTACAATATAAAATAAGAGCGAAGATATTACACCATATCATAGCTAAAAATTAAGAAATAATATAAAATAAAAAATTACCAATAAGAAGTGTCGGTTCATTTTTAGCTATTGCGTATCTTCTTTAAGTATCAATCCGGTGGATTGGTTTGCGCATTCGATTACCAAGCAATCATTTTTGCTGATGCATGGAATGTCTTTTAGACCTTTAATGTGGTATTTTCCCACTTTAATCCTAATGCCGTTGACCATAAGGTTCATCCGCCTTTAAGAGAGCATTTTTACGTGACCTCAGGACAATAGAGTGCCCTAACCAGGACCTGATGAGGTTAGCTGGGTGTTAGCTTATTCCGGCCAACATTCGGTCCCTGTCTATATTGGCCAACTGATGTCGCTCACCCCCCACCACGAGAAGGAGATAGATCAGGATTTTCTTTTCATCGAACCTGTGACCTTAAGACATCTCGCAGAGTCCTCCAGTACTTTTAGGGGTATATATCAAGTTTAAATTATAAAATTATCACTTTAGTAATAGTTATAGTTATTACTAGCTCTTGAACATAATACGAATGTAAAATAGAAGCTTTAAATACAAGACTATTCAGCATTACCTGAAGCTACGTTCACCACCTGTGAATCATCTGAAGAAATCAAGGATGTACAGAATTAGGGGCCGAAAAAAATGTTTGAAATTACTGAAAATTTAAGCATGAAAAAAAATTCGCACATATTCTTACATACAGTTAGTTATTCATCAAATTCACTCGTGTCACTCATTATTAAGAATTGTATCACAAATGTACTTGTGTTCTCGTCACTGGCGTTTTTAGTAAAAGCGAATATTTTCGAATTTAAGTTTATATTTTTTACGTGACTGCAAAAAGTGCTCATCGCATGTCAACAAACGTTTTCATATAATATACTAAAACGTCATTTTTACGTTGTGATATATGACTGACATTCATTGAAATACGTAATCGTAAAAATTACCTTATCAATCATTTTTATACCGTAAGAGCAACGAAACTACAACAATTTCACAAATTTAAATTATTTAGTTGAAAATTGTTTTCAAATAACTAATAATGACGCCTCATAATTAAATATTTCATAATTACATTTTATAATTGTCGTATGAAAACATATTTTATCAACTACAGATTTCTTACTGTCATTATTCTAAACAATGTTAACATTTATAACAAGCAATATTATATTGGAACTTATAAAATGACGATTTTCAAAAAATAAATATATGAGTCTTTAAATAAAAATATATTGGAAAAATATATTTTTGTAAATTTTCATGAGATTCCACCCCTAAACCGGAGCTTTCAGAACAAAACTCAGGGAACAATGTGAAGAAGATTCATGAAGATGCAGATGTAGGAGGCGCAGAAGTTCCCCACCCAAAAAAGCTCGTCTCTCCCGGTGCTAGGCGATATGGCAGTATGGAGGTTGTATGGCGCTAGTGCCTGCCGTATGGCCCGGTGTCCAAGCAGCTGCCCCAGAACCAGGTAGCAGTCGACTCCCCCGTGAGCTTTAAGGTTCACTTGCACGAGAAGAGAGCTTTTTGTAAAGTTGGAGATGCTCATCAATACATATTGGTTTTTCTAATATGTCTTATATCATTTTATCTTATCAAAAAGATACTCTGTACAGTTTAATTGAGAGGAAAATATAGTCCTAAGTTTTGAATAAATAAATTTAAAAAATGATGAGCTCTCATTGAATTTCGACCTTTAGTTGACTGTTCAGATTTTAATCTAATGTTAATTAATTTAATGATAAACGTTTTTTTGTATATCCTCATAGATTTTGACATGAGACGAAATATTGTTTATCGACGTTTTCGGCACCATATCATACTGCTGATGTCACAGTGTTTAAATAAATAATACATAAATAACATGAAAAATTAAGTGGCGAATACGATAATGGTCATTTAATTAAATATTTTCAAAAGCTGAAGTTTAGATAACAATTAAAACTTCTAAAAAAGCCTGCCAAAAAAAACTACTGAGCATGTAAGCTCACCTTAAACTAAACCCTGGCGCAATGTGTCTTGAAGCTTTTTAAAAAATTATCTTTGAGTTTTTGAGACCTCTTGGGTGTATTGGTGGGAGCGTTTTGGTTTTTACGCGATTCTTTTACGATATTTTTTTGTGCGTGATTTTTTTTTGAAAAGCAGATGTCGATTTGTTTTCAGTATTCTCATTAGGAATAATATATAATACATAGAGGTATTGCTGAATCGCATATGGACTTAAATCGCGTAATTAAAAAGGTCCATCTTACAAATAACAAACATTCGTAAAATGCGTAAATGATCTTGACATCCGACTTTATCACGAGGAAGGGCATAATATTTATAGGGCAATTTAAGAAAATAATTTAGATTTATGATTTACTTTGATTGATGATCAACGAATGTGGATCCTAATATTGACCTTTCAAGTATTTTATTTCTCAAATCATCTTTTTCCACCTTTTCAGATATTAATTAAGCCTTCTTTGTGGGATATGCACGAAACTAAAAAAATTTAAATTCTAAGTAAGGTACAAAAAATTCATAGAGATTTTCAGTACATGTTCATTCCTGATTTGTCATTTAAGTCATGATTTTATTTTAATGGTGTTACCAATTATATTTTGTAAGCATCTACAAATGTACAAAAATCTAAGTGCAAAAAAATTATCAGTTTTGTCCATTAATTTTTTACAAATATTTAATATAAAATATATATTTTTGTCACCTTGTTTTCTGATGGATTACCTTGAGTAACTGTTATTTACAGTAATGATACCGTGGTTTTGTACGTTCTTTACATTTTATCATTCAAGCTTCTGGACACAATTATTAGTAAAAAATATTGTACTTGAATATTAAACACTGAAAAAGTTTAAATAAGTATTTAATAATATAATTTATCAAATAAAATTTTGGTTTCTGTACAAAGATAACGAATTAAATGAACGTATTTAATAGCTTAATTAATTAGGCATCAATGTAAAGGGTACTTTTTTAATTTATTGATTAAATATTGTTGATTACAAACATTGTTTATTTTTCACTACACAATCGATTCAATATTTGTGTATCAAAAGCTCTATACAATCTGAAACAAACTGCTACATCTACAAAAAAGACAAAGGGTTACGTTTTGAGTTGGTGGGCAGATGGTCAAAGGTCATGTAGCGGATGGACCATGTGGCCTGCAAGGCTTTTTCAGGCTCTGAAGAACCTTTGAAAAAAAACGTTACTAAAAAATATACTTTTATTCAGGAATAAGTATTGTGCCGAGTCACTTCCATGAAACAATCTGCCAGGTATGGCTCGTACACACCAAACCAGTTTTATTAAAACTAAAAAATCTAAAAAATATTTTTATATATTTATGGTTTGTTATTATGTTTTTACCACAAGAACTACGAATATTTACAGATAAACAATCACGATGACATATTTGAACATGTTATTTTGACTACAATAAGGTCAGCTGTGTATAAAATATGTAATACATAACATTTAATAATTATTAAGAATAAAAAGAAATGATGCTTACACTTTATATATAAGCCATTCCAAATAAACTATGGCCCTCCTATCAATTTCAAATGCAAGAAATACGACAGTTACGCCAATCAACTAATTATTATTATTTGAACTTATTTTTTTTATTTTTTATTTATTTACTTTGTAGTTAACGAGTTTAACTTCATGGTTATTTGTAAGAATGTTTAGTTATCCCCCTAATTTTGTCCCAGATAAACTTATATTTACTTACTATAGATTTACTTATACTAGTAAACCTTTTAATTGACTATTGCTTTGTTCAGAACGGATATGTAATCTTTGGGCCTCAGATTTTTAGCGGTGTCAATATTTACAAAATGCTTTGATTTAGAAATAATCAAAGTATATGTAACAAAGTCGTGATTAATTCAATCTGTACATCGTAACACGTATGAAGGTGTTTGACAAGTCCCCATACACCGGCCGGTGAGGTTTGGTTTGGTTTTGGTCTTGCTTGATGAGTAACAGGGGAGGGGTTTATGTATGGTTACTACCATCCCACCCGGCCCGGAAGTGCTCGGCGGGCGGCTTGGTTTTCGAAGTATTCAAATCTCGATATTTTCGGCAAAACCGGATATGGCAAGTGGAGAGTGGATAAAGCAAAGGCAAGGTTACTTAAAGGGGATGTTTTATTACGCTATTTAAAATACATTGAGTACTTTAATATAATATTATTGACTTATAGTAAAAATCATAATATCAAACAACTATTTTATTCCCTTCCATAATTTAAATTGGAATGAATATTACATGCAAATAGTTAAGGTTTTGTTGTTTCGGTTTAATCATCCTGTCTTTCTTATGATTTTTATTAAAAAACACTAAAACATGCTTTTATACTACAGTACCATATCATTAATTCAAGTTCCCTTATTTTAACCCTTTCATTACGGCTCGGTTTGAATATAAATTATACTATCAATTATAAAACTAGTATTTGAACCATAAATCTACTTATCAGGTCTCTTTTCATATATCACATTGGTTCTTGTATCCTTTAGCTATCATATGATGCATAAAAAACTATTCTAAGAAAGTAGCAAAACGATATATCGCGGCTACTGATGTCAATGGTAGGGGAATCTTACATGGCATATGTCGACAACCGATGCGAAAGGGTTAGCCTTGAAGGCCGTCGTCGAATATCATTTACGAGTATATTCCAAAGTATACTTTACAGTACAGTTACAACTTGAGATAAGTAATGGTCTTTGATAAATAAAAGAACAGTCTGCTGTCAATTTTGTTGTGATCATATACTCCATGGAAGTCACTTAATCTAATGGCTTATAATTCCATTTGGTATTGCATCGCCATTATATATTTTATGTTTATAAGAAACTTTATAGCTAATATGTTGTTTATTTTCAAACCACATAATAAACCTACTTAATGGTACTTAATTACAAAGTTCTTGTCAATTCATCTGTTCTATGAAACGTCTGATGCCAACGAGCAGCTGACTGATTTTTTTACATCGAGTACCTCAATATGCCTATGAAGGGTTAGAGTTTTTTTCGCCTTCGTCCCACCTTATGTTCAATCCTTTATGTCCTTATTGCCTTCCTTATGTTCCCTGATACTCGGTTAATTTACAATTGCCGATTAAATCTTCGCCCATTAATCTTGGGGAGGTGCAACCCTTCTGCTTTGAACAAACAAATCTTATTTAGATACTTATCAGAAGGCTGTATCGATCAATTTGATTATTAAATTTAATGAGAATTAAAGGCAGAAGCTAAAGTGAGGTGCATTTGCAAAATATAAGTCTTCATAAATAAATTAAATAAGTCATACGTAAAAAGGTAGTATAAGCTGCGTTTTTCCAATATTCAGGTCTCTTCTTCCTATAGTATTGTATTTACATATAATATATTCGGAATAATTGTATACGTAGTTGTATTATCTCGTATTTAAGAAAATTAATTGTCAATCTATATTCTTAGTGTACTCGTATTTTTGATTTGGACAATTATTTATTTATTTCCTTCAATAACATAACAAAATATTTTCACATCTTAATTCATTATTGAAGTATTTACATAAAAGTGTGGCCCTGTAAATTTATTGACACATTTAGTGTCAATGACCTCACACCCAGAACAAGCGTTAGGAGACTCAATGCAAATAGTTGACTTGTAACAACAAAAACCCTGTTATAAGTAAATCATGGATGACCCACAAATAACATGGCATTATTGTATATGCACAATCATATATCTATATACTCTTATGATATTGACATGGTAGAGAGATATATTATTACTCGTTATGTATATGTTAGACCGTTACATGGTTGATTAATATATAATGACATCAGCATGATGTAGCCCTTGCTGAGTGGTACTGAAAACCTCGATATACAATCTTTCGTCTCTTTTCAGCCGAGAAGGTCGTATTACGGCTGGCAGCATGTCATTTCGCCTGGCCGGAAGTTTGTAAAGTTTTAATGTAAATATATGTCAATGTACTTCTGAAAAATTCTTTGTTTTGCTGACCTGATGTTAATAAATACTCGTAATTAATAGATGCTCACATTTAACACCCTATTATCATACGGTACTTAATGTTCCAATCAAATGCATTAATTTATGCATTTATTAGTATATGGAACATGCTATTGCAAATAATACTAGCGCATAATTGTTCATATTTTAATTTTTAACCGCCATTTTATTTTAAATTAATAATTATGGATAATTAACAAAGTTTCATATCATGATTTTATTAACAACATTCTCTATCTAAATAGATAATTAGTCCACGACGAAATTACCCTTTACATAGTTTTTTAATGGAGCAACGAAAAAACGATAATTATAAATCTGGATTCGAAATCCTATGAAATTACGTGTACTGATTCTGCTCCAGCTCTGTACCAAGATTTATAGTGTGTCTGAAGAAAGTACAAAAATACTACAATAATATATCAAATAATATTAGATTTTTCAGGTACATATCAGGAGAGCATCCAAAGGACGTAGATGGGATAGCTCTGCCTGCGGACCTTCCTTAAGACTGTTTAGGGACGCCAGCTGCTTCGGGCATATGGGCTGTATGCCCGGGGTTTTTTCCTTACGATTACCGATAAAAAATCTTATACCTCCTATTCACTCCTGCAACCCCGATACTATCCTGATACAAACATCTGCATACTATTTGATTTATTTCATAATAATTGATTCACTTTGGAGCATGTATCACAAATTATTTTTGACATCTGCGTATATTTAAAAAGCCTCGTTTGTTTTATTAAAACACATTCCCATTTTTAAGAAGGGCTAAGCGCTCCATGTAGTGTTGATCTGCCAAAGTCATAGACTACAGTCCAGCTCACACATTCACGTCTCATCAATTTCACGTGAAATTAAAGTGTAGTGTTTACGGGACGAGTTATTTAAATTAACAGACCATAGCTAATATTTTACGTGTGAGTATCAAATGCAAAACAACTGGAGACATTTATAAAGCTAAATTAAAATGATTTTTAATTTAATCTTCACCGGAGATCGAACCCACGACTTTTGGAATGGTAACCAAACCTATAAGCCGTTTCCCAAGGGCTTCTACAGTTACAATAATTTAATCCAAATAATGGCATTCATATTTTAATAATTGTTATCTTTTCATTATACATAAGAGTATACTTTCCGATAAACATATAATTTATTCTTGTGATGCGATGACATTTTGTGCATTTTTGATGTACATTTTTTTATGGAAACGTGATGAAAATATTACATAAAATTATGCGAAGCGTCGATTCGCAAATAAATTATATCTTTTCATCAAGTTTGACGGCTGTCAGTTCTGATAAAGGAACCTACCTGAACAACGAAATAGCAACGACAACCAACTGAATTTTTCAATTAAATTTGCTATATAATCGAATGCACGATAAACACTTCCAGCACGTATATATTTGCATCTATACGTTTTCATGAATAAATGAAATAAATTGTCAATGGAATTTAAAAAAAAACTATCTATGTTCAAATAAGTTTAAGATACTATAGCTGATTTTATAGCATCTTAATGTACAGCTGTGAGACATGGTGCTTATCTGAAAGTGATAAAAAAGACTCTTCTTCTTCTTCTTCGTGTCAGCAACGTCTAATTATTTTTTCCCAGTATCTGGCAACATCGATAGCTCGTGTGTTGCCCAGCATTAGGTCCTGAGATGTGCAGCTTGTTGAGCACATGGAGCAGCATCTTAGGTGTGAGGCGGTCTGCAGGTCTCCACAGTCGCACAATAGTGTCTCTCCCTGCCGAAGCATTCCCCCCCGCTCGAGGTTGTCCTTTGTTCTACCAACTCCGGTTCTTAATCTGTTCAGGGATTTCCAGGTCCGCCAGTCAAGGTTCTTGTCAGTTGGGAGGCCTTCCTTTGGAGTAATGAAATCATCTGGTGCGATTTGTAGCCAGAGCTGGAGTCTCTCATTTTCAAGGCCGGATGTGAGCGGTTGTGTGGATTTCAGAAAGTTGCTTCGCGACTTAAATATTGGTGTTGGGGGTATCTGATTATACAAGCAGTGGGACGGTTGGTTGGTTGCCTTACGCATTTCTTCGGCGCAGATGACTTTGCGTCTTATGTGTGGTGGTGCGATGCCAGCCAAGGGGTATAGCATAGAAATGGGTGTTGGTTTGAGGCAGCCTGTGACGACTCTTATTACAGTGGGCTGATCGACCCCGCACTGGTGCTGCATATTCTCCGGCTGAGAAACAAAGTGCTAGAGCTGAGGTACGAAGAAGGGGTGGTTGGGCTCCTCAGTGAGTGTTGGTCAGTTTGCGGATGAGGTTGTTCCTTGTTGCAACTTTCTGTTTGGTGTTGCTGCAATGACGCCTGAAGGTGAAGGTGCGATCTAGAGTGACTCCGAGGTATTTTGGATGATCGCTATGTTCTTATAGCTTCCCTGTTTCTAAGATGGAAACAGCAGACTTGTGTCTTTGATGGGTTAGGTTTGAGATGGTTGGTCTCTGCCTTAGGATGTCCCAACTTCTTCAAACGTTACTGCTTGCGCTGCCAAACCAAAAAAAGACTAGAGGCCTTTAAGATGTGGTCATACAGAAGAATTCTCGGAATTTCCTGGAGAGACCACGTCACGAACAATGAGGCGCTCAGGATAATCAAGGAAAATAGGCACCTAATAAGAACCATCTCAGAGAGGCGAGTCCGATGGATTGGTCACATCATGCGCCACGATGGTCTTCTTTACGACATTGTGGAGGGATGGTTGAGGGTAGAAACTGTAGAGGGCGCCCTAGACGGGAGTATTTGCAGCAAGTGTTCGAAGACATGAGCTGTAGCTCTTATGCTGAGCTGAAAAGGGTTGCGGAGGACCGAGAGGAATGAAGATCGAGATGTAGGATTCTGTTGCTGCAAACCAATCCACCGGATTGATACTACGAAGAAGAAGCTGATTTTTCTATGGCATCGGTGATGCTCTTAGTACAGAAGATGGCATGTGGTGAGGCAGAGACAACTTTTTGACAATGCTTTTGACTTTATCTAGGTAGCTAATATTATATTAAAATAATATATCTGATCTCAATTTAGAGCATGTACCCGCCACGGTCACAAATATCAACATCTTTCAGTTTCATCAAAAATATCCTAAGACAAAATAATTTTAACAAATTAAAAATAACGACATAACAATATAAAAAATCGTCGACATTATTAAATATTTTATTTTTTCCTTACTGTTATAACTTTTAGGTTTTCACGACATGTTTGTTATTGTGGCTTTTGGAATTGGCCGTGTTTTTTTTAAATATATATTTTTATATTTTTAAACACATACAGGAGAATACCGACATATGGTGATGGTAATTCTGAAGTCTCATCTGTGGAATTCTATGACGCTCACCATGGTGTATATGGCGGGTATAGCTTAGTGGTCAAAGCGTTTGCTTTGCAAGCCAAAGGTAGTGGGTTCGATCCCTGACGGAGATTTAAAAAAAAATATTTTTAATCGATTTCTGCGCTCTAAAATAGGTTGGTCTGAATTTTATCCCTCACCCGTAAAATACCAGTCATAGCATATTAATTATAATTGGTGGAAGATGAAAGTCGTCCCTTAAAAAACACCCATTAATAATAAATTCCTGTAATAATAAGGATGATGCGTGAATCTCGGGCTGTAGTCTATGACATTGGCGGATCAACACTCCACATGCAACGCTTAGCCATATGCACCATGGTTAGCGTTATAGAATTCCACAGGTGAGACTTCAGAATTACTATCACCATCTGTCGGTATTTTCCCGTATGTTTTTTTATAAAAAAAATGTTTTAAAAATACCTTTTTGGATTTGCGTACTGTATATTACAAATATATATAAATGTCTGTTTGATGAGCATTGGGACCTTCTCTTGCATTTCTTTATTGCTTTGTTCTAAGTACTTAATCATAAGTACCTATGTTTGTAGATATTGTATTTTTTATTGTACTTCAGAAACGAATTGAGTTGTTTTGTTGCAATACTTCTGTAAGGGAAAAAAAGTAAATGAATAAATGGAATAATAAGAAAAAAATCTACATCATAGCACGTATTCATTTTATGTATGTTCTGCTCATATAAAAAGTATTACAGTGCTACTTGTTCCTCAAGCACTTAAACACCTTCCTGCAACGTTCTCCTGAAGCTTGTACAAACTCTCATTCAATCAAAAAAGGGAGGTTTTAACAGGTTGTTCGCGACCAATTATCGATTGGTCGCGGTCCGTTTTGTCGCAGGGTTATCGTCCAACTTAGCCGCTGCTCTCCGCCAGGCTGCATCTGCTGGTTGCTTTATTACCTGAATACACCTGTCCGCCGAACACTCTATGGCGAGACTGGTGTTCTACAGAGGTTTACATCACGGCAGCTTTAAATCGAAACACTTTAAACACGCGTATAAAGTAATTACGAAGCTTTTTCTGCGACAAAGCATTAATAAATCTGCGTCTTTTTATAATATTGCATATTCCTAACACATTGTTTGCGGGGCATTTTTTATGCTGATTGCAGCCTGGCGCGGGCGATTTTTGGGTTCGCGCGCAATTTTTATATAATTTTTTATAAGTCTATAAATTTTGAAATATTCGCGATAATTTAGTGAAATTTTAAATATAGTTTAACTTATTGTGCAGCAATGATAAAATGATGGTAAACAAACACAAAAAAACGTCCTAGTTTCACACTTCACATAAACACAAATATTTTGTAGAAAAATGAACAAAACATTTCTACCACTCATCCCTTCGTCAGATAGAAAGAACTCCGATTCTCCGTACAAGTTGAAAACAATTATTGCGCATTGAAGATCAAAAAGATCAAGCCAACGGGATCTGCGTAAAAGTTTCTTCGAGCACACAAAAAACAAAAAATAGTGTATCTTTAGACATTTTTATCATAATTTATTAATAAATTAAAACTAAAGCATAAAAAATAGAAATTTATAAGTGAAATGTATAGTTTTAAGTAAGATATACGATTTAGCAACAAAATACTGATATCCTCCTCTTCCATTTAGCGGACATCGGTTTACTGGATGAAGGATGCTACGATCAGGTTTGACATTATAAACAACTTGTTTCTGTTTGACGACCATGTTTATTGTCACAAACGTCGCCCGCCACAGCGAACTTCAGGATGCGCGCACTGTGCGGGCGCGGGTCAAACTTCAACTAACTACCCGCGCGTTCTCCTGTCAGCCGCGCTCTCACATTCGGCGGTACCACCCGTCAAGAGGACAGTTATACCAACTGTTAAAAATGGACCAACTGTCATAACAATTATTTTGGCGTATGCAAACACCGCTTAACATTCGATGTAGATGTCACGCAAGCGAACCAAAATAATAGACAAAACGGAAATAATTATCGCTTGTTGAGGCTTTACGGCAACGGCCTTTTGTCTATTATTTTTGTCCGCTTGCCTGACATCTACATCGAATGTTTATTTTAATTATATAATTTTGCACGGCGCTTGCATACGCCATCTTGTTTGTTATGACAGTTGGCCTATTGCCGGTTGGTAGGACTGTCATATTGGCAGTTGGTACCGTGGAGATGTGAGATCGCGCCGTGGGCTGGCAGTTGAAGTTTGACTCGCGCCCATCACAGTGCGCGCGTCCTGTGCGTTCGCTGTGGCGGGCGACGTTTGTGACAATAAACAAATAATATGTGAAACAAGTGCTTATAATGTGAACCTGATCCTGCATCCTTCATCCAGTAAACCGATGTCATAAATGGAAGAGGAGGATATCAATCTAAATAAATATAATATAATAAAATATAATAAAAAAATCATAAAAATTAACAGTTTTCTATTTCCTATTTCAATGTACAATTTTTTTTAAAGAAAACGACGTCAGATGATGATGAATATTTTTACACTTCACATTTTAAGAATAACTAAGCGATTAAAATGTGTATTATGTATATATTTTATTATTATGTTATATGCATTTAAATTTATCTAAGAAAATTCACTACATAAAATACTACATCAAATATAATACAGTATGCAAGTAAACAATATGTAGTAATGATTATCGTACAATATCATTCAGTTTTCCAAGATTTAAGCCTGGGAATGCCTTCGTGACAGTTGACTAAATTTTATAGAATTGCCAATTATTGTTAACGTAAGGAAAAAAAATACGCATTACAAGAACACTTACACACAAGTGATGTTAAATTACGTTTCAGACCTCATTTATAGTTGATATGATCTCATTTTCAAACAGCAGGTGATTTTTCACAGTAAATCATTGCTTTTTAAAACACATTTTGCAGATTACGATATTTCGAGATCGGTTTATAGTAAATTAAATACCGGATCAGTTATTAATGAGTCGATTAAGAGGCCAGGTGTGTACAAAATAAAATTAATTGAGTATTTCCGATTTGATTGGCTCCTCGAACTTCTGCCCAATGTTACAGGTACTATTTATATGTAAATTTTTATGGAACGGAAAAAACACTGTTTTTATTTGATTTCGCGTATTTTTAGCGTTCAATTTGAAAAATTGGACATCGACTTAAAAAATGTATTGTAATAGTTTTCTGAATACTTAATATAATACTCGTAATTTACTTTCGAATAAAAAAATAACTTAGCAAGAAATACAACAAAGTAATCAAAAATATTAACTATGTAGTAAAATTATTTATTCTTCTTTTTTTCCTTATCCTTTCCCTAATTGAAGCATTACACCACAAATTGATGGCATATAAATCTGTCAGCTGTAATGATAAGGAATTTTCAGAGAATTCCTTGTCGCATGTCCATGTGATCCACGCATGTAACAGATTGTGAAACACCCTCTCGTGAAGTGCATCATTTCATGAGAACAGGAGACCCATTCTGTGTTGTCACCTGGGAGTCTCTACCATTTCTTGGGAGGATTTTCCTGAATTGCTGCTTAGTTCTGACGGTCCCTTGCTGTTAAAATTTATCAGGGAAATCGTCGGGACTATATCTCAGACGTATATTCTAACCTTGTAACGTGTGTAACTTGCAGGGTACAACACCAGACTAAATATATTTTTTCTACATTTTTTTAAGTGAAAAAATTTAATTAAATAAAAACCGTAATGATACTTGCCTTGTCGGAAGTATTTTTTGATACCTAAGCTTTGCCAAATACTTTCCATGCATGGAAGTATTCAAGATATATTTTGGTGTTTATTAATCAGGTTTGTTTAATGAGATCAAGTAATTAAAGGTAAATTGATTTCCTTAAAAGACAGTTCAATACATTAATGTAAATGATTAAAGTAAATATGTTTATTTTCAATGGTCGCAGGTTATTGTGATACAATAACCTGCGTGTTATATAACACCTTTAATGTTCTACAATGTATTTGACGTCACTGACAAGAACATAAAATGTTATGTTTAGTAAAGGATAGTTTTAGTTAACTAAATATTAAAGAAGCTTAAAATAAGAAGTGAAGAACGAGAAAATCTGCTTACATGAAAAAATCAATAAAATCGTTCTTGGATGATTATAAATAAATAAATAAAATATCTTCGATCTAGTTGACGCAAAAAAAAATCGAGTGAAGAATGTGTCAATTAACAATGGATCAATTCGATCCACCAATGATCTATAAAGACGTATCTACCCGCGGGTTCGCATCGATCTATGATCCATCACTACTAGGAGGGTTACAACACGGGAAGTCATGTCTTTTGTATAGGACTTAATCTTGATGCGTAACCATTGTGATGCGTGTCAGAGGTTAATGTCAAAAAATGATACCCGACTGAATAAGTCATATTGTGGTTTTATAGCATTTTATTTTTTGAATGGTTGAATTGGTTTATTATCAAAATACATGCCCTTATGTGCCACACTGATTTATATAAAAAAAGACCATTTCAAAAGTATAGTTATTAAATAAGGCCCCTATTGTCATTGAAGGTAAGTTTTCCGCATTACTTCCGCATACATTTTCTTCTTGATATCCTTCTGATATAGTCAGTTCATCTTGCCGTTGGTCAACCAATACTTAATTTGCCAGTTCTTAAGCATCACTCTCTAGCTTTTTTCTTATTACCTTCTTTGCATTGGTGATGAATAAAGAAGCACTGAATATAATGGTGTCAGTACTCGTAAGAATATGAGTCAATCTAAACCAATAAGGATTACCAAAATCGGGATAAGAGTTAAATAATAGTAAAAATAAACAAGTACGAAAACCTGGAGACTACATCATATATAAGACCCTCTCAGGCATGTCCGGTAAGCAGCTCCACTTAAGACCTTATTCTGTACAAAACAAATCGTTCTTGAGATGGTGGAGATGGTTCTTATTAGGTGCCTATCTTCATTGATTTTCCTGTGAACGTGACGTGGTCTCTCCAGGAAATTCAAAGAATTCTTCTGTATGAAAACATCTCAAAAGCTTCTAGTCTATTTTTATCACTTTCAGATAAGCACCATGTTTCACAGCAGTACATCAAGATGCTCCAAACAAATGTTTTGGCAAGTTGCTTGCGGAGGAATTAATATTCTTTGACAGTTTTTTCGGTTTCATTAACAGTCAATTATTGATCTCAATTTTGAAGACATGTTTAAAAACAAATGTCATAATCTTATGACTTGAATTAATATTTTATTTTAGTAAATATGATTAATCACCTTCTGATGTTGATAAAAGTATAGACTGGTCTCATTTCATATAAAATATAATCTTTCAGTTCAAAAAAAATTCGTCAAATAAAAAATCCTTGAATGCATTTCAGGGGTTTGCATAAACGTATTGTGAACCAGCTTAATAATTTTTTTCTGTATACATCGTTTGCAAAAAGTTTAAAAAAAAAAAGGCGATTTAAAGCGAAACGGTGGGGTGCATTCGTGTGAATAAAAATTAAAAAATCAATAACAAAAGTAGGGAAAGATAAACCAGCGTGTGTCCTTTGGGCTATTTTCACGCTAAAGTTCTCAATAAATAGCCCAAAGGATTACAATCTCAGCGTAAAAGATTGGATCAAAAAATATCACCCCGGAAAAAACTGCGCCCGAATTGATGAAAAAATATGATTGTGAAGGATATTTTTTAAACTTTATATACGACTTACTTCCGTCTCAAAAGATTATCTCCTTCAGCAGCAGGTAATAATTGTATGAAGGATGCCATTAAAATGTCAACGGAAGAAGCTAATCAATGAGAAAATCGGTTGATAAGACGTGATCCTTGGAGACTTCCTTTTGCGTTATTTTCTTTCAAACACAGCATCCGTAAAAAAATTATAAATATCATGACAAAATAATCTACTTCTTAGTTTTTTAATTTTGGAAATTCATCATCATTATCATACCATGTCCGCTGCTCTTATTAGAGCATTAAGTCGTCACGAACTGCTGCCCTAAAGCATTTGATATTAGGTCATTAGGACGTACAAATTTAAGGTAAATTTATTATTTTATTACTGTACACTTAAATGCATCTTGATAATACATTGATTCACTAATTACACATATATTTTAGACATAGAATATGATATAGATTATTTCAATAATAAGTTACAAACAGTGATTTTATGTCCTCTATATACAATAAAATTTAATCAAATAAATTATAAATGACATTGTAGGTTTTCACAGACAGAATTGGATTTTATTATTTTGGGTTAAGCCGTGAGTGGCGAATTTCATCTCTTTTCAGATAATTAGACTGCTGTTATTCTCTTTCACTATCTTATATTTTTGTGAATAGATCGTGAATACCAAGGTGTTGTCGGATCAACACTCCAATACCAACCTAAAAATTGTATGCGTCGAAAAATCCGATGCCGAGATTATTATCACCGTCTGAAGCTACTCTTCTGTAGGTACTTAAATTAATAAATAAAATGTCCATAAAAATATAAATATTGTTTAATATTTACATATTATCATGACGTTCTGAAATATATTGGTAAAAAAACACGCGAAAAATAGCATTGTTAAGAGTGTCTACTCACCCGAGGATCAAGATTCAAAATTTAAGATTTATCCTACAACAATTGGGTATAGTATTTCTGGGCGGAGTATTGTGAACGGGGGTTCATTGAATAATGACTTTCCCCAGCTGTGTGGATCCTGTGTTAGAGTCCTGCGCCTATCCGAAGCGCATCTTTATTCCTTCAAGTCTCCTTGATGTTATTCTCCTTAAGGGACGCATTTTGTTATGGTATGTGTGTGGACGAATAGTCTAAAAATTGTAAAGAAATCGTACGTCCACGCTACACTGATCAACAAACTGTAGTTTCCATTCGTATATATCATTATATATAATCATATTTGTTTTATGCATCAGAGAACGTCTTTCGTTTTATATAGATATTTAATTGCGCATAATACAGGAAAATACCGACACGCAATGGCGTATAAGTTGCTAAATTAGGACTAAATTTTCTAGGACTTGGGAACGTCTTGGTAATGTCTGATATTCTTAAAAATACTGATTAATGAAAATCCAAATATACCTCTTATTTCAGTTTGTTGATTTTGTCAGCTTGTTGATTTTGTCAGCTTGTTGATTTGTTCCCAGGGAACATACTCGTATCTTGGAATTTTCCTACATGAAATTGTCATTTTTTTAATTCACGTAGAAATAGCTGCCGAATATGCAAATATATAATATATAATGTACATTATTTCAAATTTCTCTATAGCTACTGTTTTATTGAATTCTTTAATGTAACAAAAACCAATTTAATATTGGTCTCTAAGTTTGTTTTTGTTTAAATTTAATAATAATTTTTCATTTTAAGATTCAAGATTTTCAACTGATTGGCATGTTTGGCCAATGGAGTAGGTGTAAAATTATTAAAACTTTGCTCATTTAATATAACTGTGTTTTTGAAGTTAAAAAAAAAATATAATTTTTTATTTTATTTATATATATTTTATCTAAACTGGCTTCTTAATAAAATAGAAACATAAAATTCCAACCGATTATTTTTTAATATTTGAAGATCACTGATCGAGTTATGAAAATAACAAGGATTCAAATGATTAATGTTCACAGGACTTGGGTCAAAGAGGTCATATCTTTGGTTCTCATTTCAAAAGAAAATATTCCTGCATTCTTCCCTTACAAATGAGCGATCTTTTATTAAATATACAAGTAATATTACATAATACCATTACATCAACTCTGTGTTTTTATACTGTGCGCAATTATTTAATTTACGTGAATTTTGCGTGAATTAATCAATGAAAATACTTCTTCTGAGATTCACACTTTTACAATAAGCAAACAAGAAGTTTGAAATCGTTACATGATCAATTTGGGATTTTGGTGAAGAAACGAAATGCTTAGATATGAAGACGTTATGGTTAACAAAATTGAGATTTCCCTATCTTAAAGCTCTAAAATACCGACAATATATGTATTGCCATCAAAATACTGGTGAAAATTAGAGCTAGATTAAATAAATGTTTAAATCAAAAATGCATTTAAACAAGCTAGGGTTGTCCAGTTTTGGTTTGTACTTCATGTTTACAGAAATAGTTCTTGAGTAAACGAGTTTCGTTCTTGAATCTCAACGTTCAAATAGATGAGCCGAACAGAAAGAAAAATACGTTATTTTCTTTTGTGTTCTTCTTCGAGGAAGGGGCGAGGGTTGAAGCCAAATCTGAGGAAGAACTTCCCCCAAGAAAGACCAGAACAAAGGACGTCTCGCATTAAAAGCTGAATCGCGTATGCACCCAGTGTTGCGCTAACCCACCCTGCATTCTGTTTGAATATATAAATCATTGAGCCTTCATAATGCAGTGCAAATAATAGGATAGTGATGATTTCTTGCTATCATTTATCATCTCAGAGCAGTTTTTTAGTGTTATAATACACGTCGGAAGCACAGTTCACGTGCAAATAGTAGACAACATGCGATAAAGATGAGATGTGAATTTTGGCTATTGATTTAGCGAAGGCTTGATTATCCATCCTTTCGATAAAGTTCTTAAAGAAAATCATGCAGGCAATGAACATTTTCTAACCTCATGACTCGCTTTGGTGATTTTGTAGATAGTTCATACTGGTAGAGCAGTGGTTTGTGGTTCTACCCGCGTGCGGAAGGACAATGTGTTGAAGCAACCTGGTTAATTATAAGCACAAAACATCAGTATAGTAGAGCAGATAAGCATCGGTCATATGTGTCGCAAAATAACATAACTTAAAAAAAAATTCGTGATATTATTAGTGCAGGTGACCGGACTATACAATATTATTAATTTTAAAATTACAACATTGATTATGATCCTATAGCCACCGTAGATACCATCGATCTGATCATAATACATTTTGCAGAGAGATGGTCTTATGTTTCAACCAGATATTAGTTTTGGAAGAAAATCATTATTAAAAGCAGTTTTTTTATTATTCAAATCTTCAGATAAATATTCGACAGTCTTGGGTTGCGGAGATGCACTGAGACAGAGAATGTGACAAATGAGATATATTGGTTTTATATATTTTTTAATAGCCATATTAATTGAGAAAAATAAATTTACATTATAAATTTTCTCTATTAATTATTTTAACTAAACATGAATGTTAATTATAATAACTTTGAAATAACAATTTAATTTCATTGAACGTTCCTTTCGCTAAGACAAATCATTCAGAAAACCGAAGAATATAATCAGCCACTCTGCCTCGCCTTTGTAGACTAAAAAATTTGACAACCAAATAAAAAATTGATTCAAAATGTTTGTTAGACTATCGGTATTATCGTCAAAATTTTTTTACAAATCTGCAACAATAGCCCAATAATAGCACTAACAATATTTCTATAAACAAAGGTGTTAGACAAGGAGATGTTATATCTCCGCTTCACAAACGCCCTAGAAGATATTTTTAAACTGAATAAATATTAACGGAGAGTACATTTCACCTCCGATTTGCAGAGATGACATAGTGCTAATAGCCGAATCACCTAACAAGCTCCAAGACATGCTCTACGACCTCAATGAAGCGTCGAACAAAATTGGTCTGAAAATGAACATGGATAAAACAAAAGCCATGATTAATAGTCATATTTCACAGACCTTTGATCCTATTTCCATTGGAGGAACAGAAATAGAGGTTGTAAACGACTATACCTATCTGGGACAAGTAATACAACTAGGGCTTTCTCAAAAGAAATCGACAGGCGCATACAACTGGGATGTGTTTGGAAAACTAAAGGCCATTTTTAAAGCGAAAATCCGTTAAAAGGTGTTTAACCAATGCGTCCTCCCTGTATTAACTTATGGCGCAGAGACGTGGAAGCGACAGCAAGTCTTACCCATAAAATAAAAGTCACCCAGCGTGCTATGGAGAGATCCATGCTCGGAGGCAGAATCCGAAACGAGGAAATACGCAGAAGAACTCAAGTAGTGGATGCTACCCAACGAATAGGCACACTCAAGTGGCAATGGGCAGGTCATATCTGTCGAAGAGACGATGGTCGATGGGGAAGAAAAGTATTGGAATGGCGCCCAAGAACTGGCAAACGAAGCATTGGCCGACCCCCTACAAGATGGACTGACGATATAAGAAGAATAGCGGGAGTGACCTGGATGCGGAAGGCGGAGGATCGAAGAGGATGGAGACTCATGCGGGAGGCCTACGTTCAACAGTGGACGGACACAGGCTGATGATGATGATGATGAACGTTCCTTCGAAATCAAGTTTTGTGAGGTCCTTAGTAAAAAAATACAACCAAATAAAAAATTGTTAAAATGTTTTGTTAATGGTGATTATCGTCAATATTTTCCCACTCCATAAAACCCAATAATAAATAATATTATAATCCTGATTATAACTGCTTTCCAGGTAATTGTTATGGGCGTTAGAGGAGTCACAATATTGTAAAATCCAGGGGTCATCGAATAATATTCCCTGTGACCTTTTATTTAAACCTAATTTTTACTTTTTTGCATATTATGAAAAAAGTAATGTATTATATTGAGTTTCACTTAAAGAAGTGAAGATATTATGTCAATACAGCGCTGGTATTCTCCCCAAATTTTCAGTACGGCTGTGAATTCTGATATCTAACATAAAAATAACAAATCCGTTTAATAGGTTGCGAGAACAAGTACCTGCATAATATATTTAGGGCACGGTGTTTTTACTTTCTTAAATAATGACCACAATATGGAGTAGACCCAGCAATCTTCCATCCTATAATCGATCACGAGATAAAAGTGGATATGTTTCACCTGCATTTTATTCAAGCTCCGAACTCAAGGTATGTTGTATAATATATTAGACGAAACTACAAGATACAGTGCTGACCTGAGACGAAGCAAGGTTCAAAGCCGCCAACAGAAAGTTACAGTGGTTATTCGTAAGAATTGTATAATTTAGTTAGTAATTTTACAAAAAACATTTAATGATGGAAAATTGCTTATCAAACCTAAATTACGAGCAGATCACATAAAGAACAGGCAATTCAGCGTACTTTAAGGCAGACTTGATCAAAAGTTTTTTAGCTTGTAAATTTTTTTGGGGTATCAATTTTGTATACGAGTATCAATGTGTATTTTGAAATATCAATTTACTAGAAACCCAATCATTCTTTATTTTTAATTCAGAGCCCTTCATTTTAAAAGTTTGGCTAAGCCTGCTTAAAGGGACATGTCATGATAATAGTAATAAAGTTTACTGCTGATCACAGATGACGCCAATTGCTTTACAAGTCTCGAAAAAAATCTTTTGTACTTAGACCGCAGTCGGCTGTTTCAGCAGAGATTATGGCATTCCTAGCCTACAACATGTGGTTAACAAATTACCGGTCTTAAACAAGCTGATACCTGGTTGAAAGAGATGGGTCCTGTCCCAAACCTGGAATATCCTTCAGCCATTTTGCACGTGGTCTGTTGATTGACTCTTTCTTGCTTCGTGGATATTCCCAAGCATGTGTTGCACATTTTCTGAAACGAATAATTTATTGCTTGTTAGCTTTTGGTTTATTTTATCTTCTTATCTCATTGTCCACACGTTTACCGGTATATTTTCTTGGTGAGAAACTGCAGCTTTACAATGTGAACATCAGGATGAGACTTGAACAACGGATGTTTCAAAACGGTCAAGATGAATGCAAATTTACTGTACTTGGCTCACGTGTCTCTGTAATATGCCAATTTTAGGAATGTTAGAGGAAAGTCATCAATAAATTCTCAAAGATCAGAATATATTTGAACGTATAGCGAAAATTTTACTCATTTGATAAAATTAATACACCATATTTACATTGACTAAAAAGCCCTTAATTTAATATTAAAGTAACTGTACGTTTTTTTTTACAATAAAAATATGCTATGTATTGTTAGAAAACAAATGACAGTAGTACGTTGCGCTGTTCTCATTAGATTATCGAAGTTAAGGAACATTGTAGTTGCACCAAAAAATGGATTGGATATTCCAGTTGCTTACAGTGGATTACTTTATTAGGTCGAGTAAACGCTTAAAACACAGAACCTAGGTAACGTTGAGCTAATCATCTAATATGTTTTGAAGTTTTAATTTTTATATGGATGAACAGAATACTTAAAATATGCACCGATTACTACATCTTCCATCACATCAGATCCCCTGAATCTATACTGAAGGTCATCGGGAATCATTTATCTTCCTAAGTAGACCTTCAGATGTAGAAATGTCTTGGGAAAAGCCATAAACCAGCCAGTGCCAGTTGACAAAACTGGGTGGCGCCAATTTGTGTACCATATGTATACTGGTATGGAACGTATATAGGAAGAATATCTTACCATAGACTGTTTTTAACCTGTTCGTATCGGTACCCGATATATGCCGTGTAAGATTCCCCTACCACTGACATCCGTAGCCGTGATATATAGTTTTTTAGAATAGTTTTTATGCATCATCTGATAGCTAAAAGATACAAGAACCGATGTTAAATGTGAAACTGGACCAGATAAGTACATAAATGCTTCAAATACTAGTTTTATAATTTAATAATATTTGTATTCCAACGTGCCGTAATGAAAGGGTTAAAACTCATATAAGTCGGTAAGTAGTAATAATAGAATAGATAATATTTACATTGTTTTAAATTATTAGTATTATATTGATTCAATTATAAATTATTATATGGTATTCCCTTTGATATTGTAGTAAACATGATACTTTTCAGTAATTTCTTCAAATTTCCACGATATTCTGGTGATTCCACAGGCGTAATATGTCTCTTGCGAAGGCGAAAAATAACATTATACCTGGATATGATTTACCTTCCCGCGGGCAGGTAAGAGCCTCCATGGCGGGTATCGCATCCAACCCCGCAGTAAGTCGATGTTGACATGAGGTATTAACAGGATTAGTGACGTGCTAATAAATAATCTTTAACGGCTGAATATATTTGCAAGCATTTCGTTAATATCCTCAAGCGAATGAGTTGTTCTACGCGTAAAATATAACCGTTAAACGTGTCAAACATGTCGTCTTTTTCAAAATCAAATTATTTATTTTTTATTCCTCTTTATGCATTATTCTTATAATTTTCATGTCAAAAATTAACAGTTTTTTTTTTGTTTTTGTTTTGATTCACATTTATTTTTAATAATTACATGATTCAGATTCCCTGGAGAGTCTTCAGAGAGTTCGAAAAATGTAATCATTAAAAATAAATGTGAATCAAAACTAAATATTTTAATTTGTTAATTTTTTAAATTAATAATTCTGCATTTTCACCAAGTATTGTCAGTTGATAACCTTAATGGCATTATTCTTAGTTAACGATGAGTGAATTATATATCAATATTAAAATTTATTCAATATATTATGTATAGTATAGTCCAGCTAGGCCCACCTTAACCAGCTTTTATAACTGAATATTTTTAAACGAACTTATATTCAGTATCAAATTGCTGTCTTAAAAAATAATACGTTTCATGTCACCGAACACCTCATATATGTTTAGCTTCACATTACGGGGTTGAATTTTTGAGCACTTTTTAAAATATGTTTTTCGTAATGATGCATTGCCAAGAGTGTGTCACAGGAATCCCGCTGAAATTCCTTACAAATTAGCCATATGCCATGAAAAAAAATACACGTGTGAAAAAAACTTAATAATCACCTAGTAGAAGAAAGACCAAGGATTTTTTGTTTGTACATTATTTAAGATACCGCAGAATAATGATCAGGATAAACCTTAAGTTGGGGATTTCAATTTCAGCTACCGTTATTTTCGTTAGTTCCAATGACACACCTTTTAATGATTATACTTATATATATGAATAGTATAATATTAATATGTTTCATTAAATAAATACAACTGCTGGTAATAAAATTAAAATAAAAGTTTTTTTTGTTTCTTAAATACAAAGATTGATAATGAAAAGTTAAGAAAATAAACAGTACAATTAAGTAAAATAATCACCCATTTTGATTGTAATACATACTAGTAATAATTAGTAATTCTCATTTTGAATGAATCAAATGCTTTTTATTTGTAATGCTAATGTAATTATGTAGGTAGTATATTTAAAATTGAACCTACTTGAATAAATTGTTAAGTTATATACACGCTTCTTACATTGTCTTAATACGTGTTTATGGTTCACTTCTAAAGGGTCCACCAAATAACTTTTTTTTTTTGAAAATGGGGCGCAAAACATCGAGTGTGCTTCGGCTGTGTGGCACGTAGCGCCGTCTTGTTGAAACCAAATGTTGCCAATATCCTCTTCTTCAATTTTTGTGAACAAAAATGGCCCTATAACGATTGCCATTGACTAACGGCCACTCTTTGCTCATTTTTGAAGAAAAATAGCCTGATTTTCAAAGTAAGGTCGCAATATTTTCCAGCGTTGTTCAAGCGTGGACACAACCATATTCTTTTTTCAATGTTTTGAGCATTCACTTTGAGATCCATAATAAATTATAAATATTTATTTATTTATTTACCTTGTTTTCACATGGATCACGTAACAAAAGTTCTCTATTAGGAGACTGCAGTTTCGACTAACTCGTAGTCTTTCTCAATCCTTCTCTAGCGCTAATTAGCGCGAAAAGCACTAATTTTTCTGAATTCGCAAACCACCTTATAGAAAATAATCATTCGTACAACTTAGAAAAAGTATTAAACATATTACATGTAGAAAATAAAACCGTTAAATTAAATAATTTAGAATACTTAGAAATTTATAAAGCCATTAATAAGAAAGAAGATATAATTAATAACCAACTAAATACCTTAATTAATTCACCAATTTTAAAATTGTTTCCGTTAAATAAATAAATAAGTATAAAAATTATATATACGACATATAAGAATAATATTAAAAATAAAAAATAAAAATAAATTTATACCTAAACCACTTTTATGTATTTATCTCTTCCTTCATCCTTGCAACACTACCTATCTCCCTCTCCTGTCCTGATAGACACACCCCACCCCTCCCCTACAAAAAAATGTGTGTTACACCACTTATAAGTACAACGCAGCTCAGTTATCTCTTAACTAGAGAAGGATTGAGAAAGACTACGAGTTAGTCGAAACTGCAGTCTCCTAATAGAGAACTTTTGTTACGTGATCCATGTGAAAACAAGGTAAATAAATAAATAAATATTTATAACAACCATATGCGTTTAGCGGAAGGATAATACTAATTATCTGTCAAATCAGACATGAGCTAAATGTTACCATTCACGAAATAAGCACTAGTTGAAAAAAAAGTTAGATGGCGGACCCTTTATAATAATAAAAAAAAATGTTACATTATTAAACACAAGCAAAACTTACAGAGATTTTTCTGTTTTTTGTCGCAAAATATTGGTTCTCTATATTTCTGTCAGCTTCCATGATATCGGGATCTCTTAAATTTAATGATAACACACGCAAAAAAGTATCTGTTGAAGTCCTCGCTCCCCCACGGTCTCTATGACGCTCAACTTGTCGATTGGTCACTGCATGTAGGAATTATGTGTCGTGGTTTCGTACATGTAAGATATAATGTGATTGCAAGAGTTTATTAATTTTCTTGGAGAGATTCACATTGTATGTGGGAAGAAACAGATGATGATAGAGCATACCAAAGCCAAAAATGTGGAGTTTAGAGAAGGAGATGGAAATACTTTTTGTCCGGAATTGACATATTTCAATGCTCGGAATGGGTCTGTTTTCATTGGATTGGAGATTAAATTTTATGGTATAATTGTGATACCTCTCACATTTACATTACACCTTCAATCGGTTTGTAAGCTAATTGATGAGTTGGTGCATTACGTGGTCAGGCTTTCAAAAATATTCCGGAATCAGCCAGGTGCGACTAGGCGCCTCGCAGACTTACATAACACAGAGTGCTCGTCATTCATTTCACTGATCGGCAATACCTTCCGCGAATGAAACAACCGCATTCTTAATTGTTTTTTATTGTTTTTAATATAAATACGTGAATCATCTGATATCATTATAAATGCTGATAAACAAACTTTCAAATATACCTTAGTTACTTTAGTTGCCTTTTCTTCAAACCTGCTCAGCGGAGCTCCGGGGGACAGATGATCTGGGATGAGACAAAAAGAACGTGACAAATAAAATACCTAAATGATGAAAAAGAGTCACGTACAGAATAATATTGCTTGAATTTCTATCCCGCTGAATCTTACAAATATATTTTATATTTTTTATAAATATTTTTTTTTATCCTGTGTATTTAAAAAATATATAATTTACTATATGAGTTATCGATTTATTTTAAAGATGAGCAACACATACGAGAGAATACAGACAGATGGTGATAGTGATTCTGATGTCTCATCTGTGGAATTCTATGACGCTTACCATGCTGCGTAAAGTCGCTGTATGTGGAGTGTGGATCTGCCAACGTCATAGACTATGACCCGACATTCATGCATCATCCTTATTATTACAGGAATTTACTATGGATGGGTGGGTCTTCTATCAATTCTGATTAATAGGCTATGATTGGCATTTTACGGGTAAGGGATCAAATTCACAAATTTTAGAGCTCAGAAAGCGGCTTGGGTTCTAACCCACGGCCTTCAGCTTGCAAAGCAAAAGCTTTAACCATTCAGCCCGCCGGCAAATATGGTAACTAGCCTGTTAAAATTCAAACATATATATTTAATACACATTAACAATAAGAAGACTGGCTTTTTAAACAAATATATTAAATTACAAGTAAAAAAAACCTCTGCATATCAACAATATTGCATAATAGATCTCTTAATAATGGCTTGGTTTGGCTCAGATTTTCAACGGCAAACAAATCAAATTATTTGTATAGAAACTATTTGACATTTTGCACACAATAAAAACGCAGTCTTTGTCTAAATAGTCTACAAATGGAGATGACTAAAAAATGAATAGAAGCCATGGGTGCTCTTTATTGTAAAATATATTAGTTAAAGGTAAATATGTACTGTAAAAGAGTATTCTTTTACAGTACATATGTCGTATGACAGATGGGATATAATATTAAACATGAACAATTAAAGCCTCCGGGTTTTCCTCGTTTTACTACGTAGAAGACCATTGACAAAGATAAATATAATTTATTCGGTGTGACTTTATGATAATAAGTTGCTCCGATTGCTGTCATACGTTAATTGCTGCAGTTTATAGTACCAATGTATTTTAGTTAAGAAGTCTACATGTGGATATAGAGAATTTAATCGGTGGTTTTTTGATTACTAGCATAATGTTGGAAATCTTTGTTTTTTCACGACAGCTGCTATTCTGAAATGTAATATTTATTCCTCTGTAAATCCACCTACAATTTACTGATTCATAGTACTCCAGTCGAAATGTCTTAATCTGTCGAAAAAACAGAATAATTAATTGTTTACTTTTATGAGTTACTTATAAATTAGATTTGTGCTTGTCGAACGAATTCCACATGTTTTCTATTTACTACCTTTGGTTACAAATATATAAGAGTTTTAAATTTGACCTACATACTTATCATAAAATCAACAGATGAATATATTCCTTATTTTCAAGTAGTTATTCTCTGTATTACAAACTTACATAAAAAACATTGGTGTCACTGTGTTCAGTCATGAGCTACCCGAATAGGAAGCAAGAATTATGATCACATAAATAATTGACAGAGCTGTGTAATGGCTGCATTAAACCAACAGTTATCTTTAATGTTAATGAATTGTACCAGCGGTAAACCAAAAGTTCATCGGTCCAGTTAAAATAAACTTTCTTGTGGTGATAGTTTACACTACGAAGCCGCACTTACACTGGCAGTGTTTTATTATATCTACTTGTTAAATGATATCATGACAATATCGTTATGTTTAGATTGCTGATAGTGATTATTTTCTTGTTTTTTTTCTTTGAGCATTTTTATAGTATATCACCTAATATATGAGCCAGCAGTCACCCAAATTTGAAATAGTTCCACAGGTTATAGAGCACTATGGAGGAAATATAATATTTGTTTCTTAAGGAGGCCATTCAATTGATCAACCGTTTCTACAGCCCCCGATATCACGTCGTATTGGATAACTTTTTACCGCACAACGTTTACTGAAGAGGTTTTGTGTGTGGTGTTGTTTTTGACCAAAAATGTGGATGTACCTAGTTGTGAAGGTGTTACTCATAAACTTCAAATAAATAACTAAATGGCCTGTACTAATATGTATAATATTCAAGTGTAAAATAGGACGAAAAAAGCCTACAAATAAATAATATATATAACCTTTAAAAAAGCTACACACTTACATTTATTTATCTACTTATTTAATTGAAATTGATATAAGTTTTTGTATAAGCTGTTGGAGAGAATCCTTCTCAACCGACTAGCGCCCCTTATAGACCCGCTTCTCATCCCACAACAAGCTGGTTTCCGCCCTGGAAAATCATGCACTGGACAGATTCTGAACCTCACACAACACATCGAATATGGGTTTGAGAAGAGACAAATAACGGGAGCAGCCTTTGTAGACCTAACCGCTGCCTATGACACAGTCCACCACAGAACCCTGCTGCTTAAACTACAGAATATAACCCATGATGCAACTATTACTAATTTAATAGCAACTATGCTACAGAACCGTAGATTTTATGTTGATCATGAAGGTAAGCGTAGCAGATGGCGCACGAACAAAAATGGACTGCCTCAAAGAAGCGTGTTAGCGCCCTTACTCTTCAATGTCTACACAAACGACCAGCCAATACTGAACAATACCAGGTCCTTCATCTACGCAGATGACTTGGCGCTCACAGCACAAGGGGTCTCTTTCGAGGAAGTAGAAACCCAGCTTACTAAAACACTCACCACCCTCTCTTCGAACTACAACCAAAACCGACTACAACCAAACCCAAGCAAGACCCAAGTCTGCGCCTTTCATCTCAATAACAGACTTGCCAAGAGAAAGCTGCACATTACCTGGAACGACTTGGTGTTAGAGCACTGTGACACACCTAAATACCTAGGGTCAAGCTGGATAGGACCCTCACTTATCAGAAACACTGTCAGTCTGTTAAGCAAAAGGTGTCCACCAGAAACAACCTACTCCGAAAAGTGGCAGGTACGAAGTGGGGAGCCCAACCAAACCTGATCCGCACAAGTGCTCTAGCTCTCTGTTTCTCTGCTGGCGAGTATGCTGCGCCAGTATGGGCGAGGTCTGCCCATACCAAGAAAGTGGATATTGCTCTAAATGAAACGTGCCGGGTGGTTACGGGGTGCCTAAAACCTACCCCAATATCAAAGCTATATCAACTCTCGGGCATTGCCCCACCAAACATACGGCGAGAAGTTACTACCAAGAAGGAGCTCACCAAAGCAACCCACGACGCACTCCACCCTATGTTTGGGTACCAAAAGATAACCACACGGCTCAAATCAAGAAGAAGTTTCCTACAGTCGACAACGGAACTGGTGATACCTGAGGCCACCCTGCGGCTGAACATGTGGAGAAGCGCAACTGAGGGGAATACTTGGATTGCCCCGAAAGAGGACCTAGCCCCTGGACATGACCAAGAGTGGAATATATGGAGGTCCCTTAACAGACTTCGGACCGGGGTATGCAAGACAAGGACACAAATGAGGGCCTGGCAATTTTACAGCGGACCGACTGAATGTGACTGCGGCGTGGAGCAGACCCTGTCACACCTTCTGGAGTGTGCGCTCTGCCCGAATAGCTGCACCCAGGAAGACCTGATGATGGCCAGAAGTAACGCCATCGACGTCGCCCACTTCTGGGCAGACAGGATCTGACCCTGTTGTTTCCGACACGATTATATATATATATTGAAATTGATCTGATATTTAAAATTACACATTTTAAATCGACAGACACAGGGAGATTATAATAGCAGAGTTGCTAGCGTGTTTCTATAGAACATTGATTGTATACGCACTGATGTTCGAATCCCACGGCAGCCATTCGTTTATTTTTTCTCTGCTTAATTGTATTGATAAGAAAAATAAGTATCATATATGTTGATTTTTTTATGCATATTGTATGTATAAATCGTCCCATGAGTAGAATTTTTGATCAATAATTGTGTTAAGAATATCGAAAACATCTGACTTGAAAAAATCTATAATTTAAAAGTAATACCCTGTTTTTATTGAATTAAATCACTGACAGTGCGATTGGGTGTTGAATTAACTTAAGCAGTGTTCATCAAAAATGAATCTCTGGACCATAAACGTTCCTCGTATTCCATTCATGAGGTGGGCCAGTGTACCGAAGAAGCGCCCAATATATTATTGCAAACTAAATCTTCAATGTAAGCTAGTTAAGGCAGAGTTACCCAACTGATGGTTTTAGTCATACATAAAGTCTATATATTTTACAGTAAGATGGTTTATTTGGGGGAAGTATTATGAGATAATTTTAATAATAATTGCGTAACGTAATAAAGTACTCTGAAGTAAGAAAAGAATAAGACGAAATCATTTAAATATGTAATTTAAAAAGTAAATGGTTAGCATCCGTAAGTTAGGGCGAAAGCAATATATTGTCATTACAAAGTCTTTGACAGTGGGAGCTCTGACGCTCGAAGAAATATAGTTGTGGGTAATTCATTCCTACGTTAATAAATGATGAAAGAGATAAGAAGGAAAGCTCCAAAATTAATTATTATAAGACTTAAAAAAAGGATTTTTAATCGATTTTTGAGCTCTAAAGTACCCCGGTTGGTGTGAATTTGATCCCTCACCCGTAAAATTTCAGTCATAGCCTATTAATTAAAATTGGTGGTAGACGAAAGTCGTCCCGTAAAGACCACCCGTGAATCTCGGGCTGTAGTCTATGACGTTGGCGGATCAACACTCCACGTGCAGCGCTTAACCGTATGTTAAATGGTAAGCGTCATAGAATCCACAGATGAGACTTCAGCACAACTATCACCATCTGTCGGTTTTCTCCTGTGTGTTTACTTAAAAAATAAAAAATACGAACCTGGAAAGATTTACTAGACAATTGGACGCTTTACCACTGAATTACATTTTATTCATATATCTTCTTGATGACTGTAGCATATATTGTTAATTATGAAAATTTCAGTTAAATAGTTTTGTTAGCTGTCATTATGCAGTTGGCCATATCTCAAGTTATTGCTTCACCTGAAGCTTCACCTAAGACATAAATAAACCATGACT
This sequence comes from Glossosoma conforme, assembly GCA_022606575.1. Taxonomy (NCBI): domain Eukaryota; kingdom Metazoa; phylum Arthropoda; class Insecta; order Trichoptera; family Glossosomatidae; genus Glossosoma; species Glossosoma conforme. Next base: position 439,981 of record JAGTXR010000080.1, on the reverse strand, counting down.
ATATGGTCTCCCTACTATCGAACTCATATCGACCGGATTGAATTAGTCCAACATCGCTTCTTGTCAAGAGTTGCACGACTGATCGGCCTTGAGAGAGGTAGCTACTCCTATGAAGATATAGAGAGACGACTTAATGTATCTAAAATTATGAGATGACTCTAGAACAGTGACTGACTTGCTGTTTATTTTTAAAATTATGAACTCCATAATCGATGAATCGACATTATTTTCGCAGGAAATTTCGTTCAATGTTCCTCTGTTTTTTACTCATGTTCACTAAATGGGCAGTGACCTGCTACATGTAAAGACATCCAAAACCAACTACTTTTGGATTCTATTCTCCTCGAATGTTATACGAAAAATTTGTTGACTGGTTAAGGACTGTCTAGTGACTTGGCCTTTTCGGGCCGTGGACCTTCCCGTCACAGCATTTCCTGTGATCCCTGTACGTTTGTGTCATGTACTAAACAGATCTTGTTTTTTTTTTATCTCATGTTCATCCAGTTTTGTCTAAATGTATTGTCTTAGCTATTATATTGTTCTGTTTCACCATTTCATTTATTGTATTTTCTATTTTAAGCCGTATGTATTGGCCTAGGCCGTTAATAAAATAAAATAAAATGACGGCTACTAGGACGAGAAACCGGGGACTTAAAAAGAAGGCTGAAGGATACTTATATCCGAGGCAATTTTCGGCGCTTGTTAAAGTAAAAATAAACAATATCTAATGATTACATCTTTCCATTTAAATCCTATGAGGCGGCTTAACTCAAATGTACATTACTTCCAAACTGCATATACTCATCGACAATAGTATTTTAAGATAGTAACTGTATCATTCAACTCATAAATTGAAATAAAAAACATATTTTACCGTTTTCAAATTAATAATAATTTAATTAGATTGAAGATTTTATTTCCTGGTTTTCGAGCTCTGTGGCACAGTAGTAAACCAGCGGTCACTGGTAGCGTTGCGGAACTAACGTTTTTCTGGTCTTAATTGCGGGTTCATTACCATACGATCAATAACAAACCCAATATATCAGGTCGTTAGACAACTACCGCTAATTCATATGATTAATAATTTCCTTCCGAAAATATTATCTTACAGATAAGCGATGAGGTTTGTAATACATTCTCGAAGCCGCTCTTTGAATCAATATACCTGTCTGTCTATCAGCTTCCACTTAGCATCAGCTTATAATAAAATAGTAAAATAGTTTTTTTTCAGGCGTTTTTTCTGAAAGCCGTCTGAAACCATGCACCTACATAATTCGGAATCGGCAAAACTCCGTATGCAATGATGACTTGGGACGTTGCAACGATAATTGCAGTAAATTTATGGCAAATTTATGCTCCAGTTAAGAAACGGATCTAGAAGAAGAAGAAGCAGAAGCTTACCCTGATTCCACTGAGAATATTTAATTAATTATAATCATTAATTAGCATGTGACTTACCGCTTGCAACCTCAAAGTAGGAGGGGTCATCCGATATGTAATTTGCTGGTTCTTGAGAGTCACGCCAAAACTTTCCTTTCGTATTTTCAACCTATTTTCTAATATAAAATTAAACATGACATTTCAGCGTTGTGAAGTTTTGATGACTACCTGAAAACGGAACGATTCGAAACGGGACGAATACTATGCGTCGCGCTTATAAAGGGTCCACCAAATAACTTTTTTTTTTAAATGGGGCGCAAAACATCGAGTGTAGCTTAGGCTGTGTGGCACGTAGCGCCGTCCTGTTGAAACGTAATGTTGCCAATATCCTCTTCTTCAATTTTTGTGAACAAAAATGGCCCGATAACGATCGTCATTGACTGTAACGGCCACTCCTTGCTCATTTTCGAAGAAAAATGGCCTGATTTTCAAAGTAATGTCGCAATATTTCCCAGCGTTGTTCAAGAGTATACACAACCATATTCGTTTAGCGGAAGGATAAAACTAATTATCTGTCAAATCAGACATGAGCTAAATGTTACCATTCACGAAATAAGCACTAGTTGATAAAAAAAACGTTAGATGGCGGACCCTTTATATTACAGATATGCCGAAGACTTTCATATATTTATAAACAATGATGATTATTTCTACCCGTGTGATTCCCATTCATATTGATGTCAGGTATATGGGCAATTAGTAGGCGTAAGGGTTTCGCGTCCCAGGCAGAGCAATGCCCCAGGACTAGTTTTTTGTTCCATTCACGTGTTTGATACAATCCCGAACAACAAATTGCTCTCCATAATGAAAAACCTCTCGTATAAAACTCTCATATTTATGTCAATTTTAAGACAATGGGACAGACGTACCTTGTGCGATTTCGTCTAACGTAAAGCACTCAAACTGTACAAATACTACAATAATATATTATATAAAAAGTACGAGCAAGTTATTTATTTTGTGAATCACTGTAAAAAAATATTTGATTCGTGTTATCAAGAGGAAGGCTACTTATTCTTGATAATCTTTGATGTGTCCGCCATATTGGGACTAGTTATTTATAGAACGCCACTTTTAGCGCCGATGTGACAGCTCATCACCCAGTCGTGTCACGCCCGTCAGCGAGAGAATATTGTATTGTGGCTCGGCCTAATGCTGTGACTAGGTCGAGCCCTAAATTTGTAATTTTTATCCTAAATATATGTCAATTTGCTTCTGAAAAGTCTGTGTTATCAATCTGCTCCTAATCCTGCCATCATGCGACTGAATAACAACATTTTTGAGAGAGAGGAGGATGTTAATACATTTCTTAGTCGAAACATATGTTCGTCTCAAATTGAAGCCATAAAGTTCTGTCTTCGTGGTCTGCGCTTCGTGACATATCAACTCTGCATCCTGAAGGTCCTACGAGTACAATATATGTATGGTTACTGAAGGCCTTATAAGACGGTGCGAGCATGGAGGCTTAAATAAAATTAAAATGTAGTTTATGCTCTCCTGAAGTATCTAGTGCACGAACATTTGGCAACTAAATCTTCTCTTTACCAATAAAAAGCTGGCGTATCGGATTTCTTAGCTCGACATTTATTTCATATTCAAACGCAGACACAAATCAAATTACACGGCTGCATTGGTTTTGAGGAATATGCTGAGATTCGCACTCTTACAAAATGATGAGGTTAGCCCAGCTGCTCTATAAATAATCACTTTGTTTCGAGTTTAGCTACAAGTCCTTGATATTGTACATGTGGTTGAAAAAAATTTCAGGCGGGAAAAACTTTCACAAGCGGGAGAAAGCCTTCTCTTTCAGTGACCTGTACGTCAATAAAACTGAAACCCTACCAAACATATCACGTAAAGCCTGCCGCATGAGTCTCCACCCTCTTCGATCCTCCGCCTTCCGCGTCCAGGTCACTCCCGCTGTTCTTCTTATGTCGTCACTCCATCTTGCAGGGGGTCGGCCAATACTTTTCTTCCCCATCGACCGTCGTCTCTTCGACAGATATGTCCTGCCCATTGCCACTTGAGTGTGCCTATTCGTTGGGTAGCATCCACTCCTTGAGTTCTTCTGCGTATTTTCTCGTTTCCATCTATCTTCTTTCCATCTTTTAGCGACATGGATCTCTCCATAGCACGCTGGTTGACCGATTAGAGTAATACAATTAGAGGCTTGAAAATAATATACTCTAAATTTACATTCAATAAAAAATAAAATAAATATTGGTTCTCCAAATATTTTTTATTTATTTATTTATAGACATGTTTACAAAAAAAATATTTAACATTGATGTGGAATCACTGTTCGGTTGCCCTAATAAAAGAAACATTTTATTACCCAATACAAACTACTTTGAAATGACTTAAAAAGATAAAAAGTCTATAATAAAGTCGAATGAATGGGGTTCGCCGGCAAACCTATAATTTCGCCAACTCGCAATCGCCCGTTAGACTGGGACCATGTCAATAAAAATTGACAATTTTGACTTTTTAATATAATAATAGACAAGCATATTGTTTCGTTGCCTGTGAGAAAAGCATTGAATTGTGTCATGTCGAAAGAAACGTATTTTAATAAAAATAAATTGTAAATTTAGCATTTTCCTTGGTTTACTTTACAACAATAAAGTTTAAATCATTACTGGGCGAACATAAATATACTGAACTACATCTTAATGTATTTTACTAATTATGTATAGTTAAAAATACAATTGGAAAGTATGTTGTAAGTGGTTTATTATATTGTACGATTTTTATTACACTTTATGCCATATATGTATATAATCTTAAGTTAAGTCTAAGTGTGTAGAATAGATTACATAACGGACTGTGATGTTTTCAAAGTTTATGTATAATCGAGTAACTAATGTTCAAAACGTTATTTTGAACATAATTATTTTTTATTAAACATCGAAAAGTTTTTAAAGTAATAGTTATAATCAAACTTTCTATGTTAGATGGAATCTGTCGATTCATCCAGTCGGGTACGACACAGGGCATTTTTGTCACTCTATGTAAATTGACGGAATCAATATCCAAAACAAGAGGTATCGAAGAATTCGCAGTGTATGAAATACAATGTATTAAATATTAATTTTATAAAATAAAGAATGCTTAGGTATCGGTACGGAACATTTGCCATCCCGATAATCCGCCACTTTATGTAGATTGAATGGATCAAGGTCCAAAACGGTATCGAAGAATGTGCGATGTATGACATTTAATGTATCAATATTAATTTTGTAAATGCTTACTCATGTTGTAAACTAAGGGATTAAAAAGGGGTATCTTATCAAATAAATCAGTATCAATTCAACTATGGTCTTTGGATTTGTCCTCAGTACCGGAGCCTGGTATTCCGGCATCACCATTTAAGCTGATTCCGTCATTTCAGGACCGCGACCTCGGTACCGGAACATATGACATAAATTAAAGAATTACATAAAGTTAAAAGTTAATGCTGTCGTATGAAATGTTTATAAACTGATTCTTGCGTAGAACACTGTGGTTGGTATGACTTTGTGAGGAATGACGAGGTAAGAGAACGGAGAAGACTGCCTTCCATACTAATCATTTTAAGAGTTGAAGAAGGACCCGGCTGGGTCATGTAATTCGGATGCCGTAGGAGAGCATCACCTTCAGCAGCGTTTTCTTCAGGACTCCGAACTATCGTCTTCTTGGTATGCCATCGGGAATTATACATATTGACATCAGCATGATATAGCCCTTGCTGACTGGTACCGAAAACCTCGATATCCAATCATTCGTCTCTTATTTCTGTTCGTTTGTCATACATGAATGTGGCCGCTATATTGGCATTTTGGACTAATTACATATATCGTCGCTGGTGTCGATGTGCGACAGCCCATCACGGGCGCTCCAGTCGTGTGCCACCCGTCGGTGAGACCATATTGTATTGTGGTTCGGCCTAAATGCTGTGACTAGGTCGGGCCATAAGTTTGTAAACTTTATCGTAAATATATGTCAAAGTGCTTCTGAAAAAGTCTGTGTTTTATTTATCTGTTCCTAATCCTGCCATCACGCGACTGAATAACAACTATTTTAAAGATAGGAGAATGTTAATATAATATACTAGTACGTGTACATGTTACGTGTGTACATAGCAGTTTTTCAATCTGTTGCTAACGTTTGTTGACCCTCGCAAAACTGTGCACTTGTAATGTCCACTCCCAGAGTACAATGGTCTCTAACGTCTGTCTGGACTCTGGTGTCTCTCATCCAGGAAGCTAAACTTAATACCCGAGAACCGGTGACCGGAACCAGCGACAGTTACCAACGCGGGCGATATGGCCCGTGGAGACTATAATAGTCTAATGGAGCAATTCAGCACTTACTTACGGTGGGACTAGTGGAAACCAACAGATATAGAAAAAGGCATTGCTTTGCATAGTATCTAGAGTCTGGTTTGAGATGTTGATATGAAAAATTAAATAAATTATTTAAAACGTAGAGTAATCTTAGTCTTTATTTTCATGGGAATATGTTTGTTGCTTTATTATATAAAATATATATATATATATTAGCTCAGTGCCGGTTTTAGGGGTTGGTGAAGTGGGTTGGTGCCCCAGGGCATTGAATAAGCTAGGGGCGCTGTGGACAACCAATCTTGCTTAGATTTTTTTTAATTTAAACTAAATGGGGCGCCAGAAAAAAAACTGCCCTAGGGCGCTGCAGGGTCTAAAGTCGGTACTGTATTAGCTTGATATAACTATTGCAGGCTGGTGCAGAAAACTTCGATGCACAATCTTTCTTCTATTATATTTGTTCGCTTGACGGACATGCATGTATCGCCATATTGGCATTTTGACAAGTCCGGTCACTGGTGTGACGTAAGTTATGTACATGGCTGCTATGATTGGTGCGCCATTAATTATGTAGATCACCACTTGCGGCGCTGGGCGACAGCTTATTACGAGCGCGCTTAGTGGCCAGTAGTAGTCCCGTCCGGCCGGCGAAACGTCATGTAACGGTCGGGCGGGGAAATCAAGTCTCAATTAAAAATAAATGCAAATCGTGCTTCAAAAACAAGTTCTTTGCTTTGCGATCTGCTCTTCAATCCGTCTCCACGCGACCCGATAATCCTGGCGACGTGAAGTCGTGTTTTTAAGGGGGGAATATGTTAATTTCTATTATACTTAAGGACGGAAGTTCCTTATTTTCATTGCAGTAAAATTGTACTATTCCTATCAAATACTTTACTTTTTATTGTTTTTTTTCTCTATAATATTTCAATTACATCATACAAATTATATACCCAACAATTTAAGAGTACATTATATGGTAATCGCAGAAATTGAATTCTTAAAACAAAGGTTCAATAAAACAGATGAAGTAGTTTACATATTGTCATAATTTCATTTCTGCTAGATAACTGTATCATATTATCGTCAAAAATTGCCGACAAAGAGCTTTGTCAGCTGCCATGATTCTTACTTCATATCAATTTAGAATATTAACGAATCACTGAATGTTCTATGTATCTCACACGATGGTTTACCAAGTCAACGAAAGACTGTCTTATATATAGTGATATAGCTCTTTTAGGCTGATGCCGAAAAGCCTCGAAAAACGATCTTTTGTCTCTTATTTTTGTTCGCTTGCCTGACATGCACATCCAATAATGTTAGTTTTTATTATATAAAATTACACGGCGTTTACATACGCCATTTGATTTGTTATGACAGTTGCTCCGGTTCATGATGGTGCAACTTCAATTTGCTTTTTTGCCGTGATTGCCTTGGCGACGCTGAATGTCACAGTTCTCCGGCAGTTGTCAATCAACTCTCGCCCGGCCGGCCAACGTCATACCGGTCGGCCGTAGAAAGCAAGTATTTATTTAAAATAAAATTTAAATGCTAATTGTGCTTCAAAAAAACAAGTTGTTTGTGTTGTTAATCTGCTCCTGCATCCTTCCTCCACGCGGCCACGCGATGAACCCGCGACTTGTCGTCTTTTTAAAGACGGAGGATGTCAATAGAATAGGCATCCGTATTTATAATCGTCTTTGAAATTCGAATAATATGTTTTAACCATTTCAATTTCGGATTATTTGAGGCGCTAAACCAAGTGTAATAAGTGGAATTGTATGTTTCTTATGATTCAACTACGGAACAGGTATTAAATATAAATGAATTACAAATGCATTGTACTTTCCTTCAAGTGCAAAAGCATATTGCAAAATAACATAACGATTTTCCTTGTTTGCTTTTTTAATTATCAATTTCGAAATCAGTTGCATATGAAACGATGCTTTTTTTTCTATTTCCTTGTTTGTTTCTGGAATCGTCAATTTTCAAATCACTCAGCGTGCCGGCGCGAATAGTAATGTGGCTCATAGCAAACACATCAATACGTAATGCCGGTAGAGCATAAAGTACATTTATATGGAGAGTATGAGTGTGGGTTGCGAAAAATCACGATGCGTAGAAAAACGGATGCCAATTCAACTTTCCTGCAGTTTCATACGAAAATAGGGATGTGCAATATTACAAATAACCGATACCGATATTCCGGAATTTCTTATAAAAATTATTGATCGATTAATCTTGATGGAATTCCATAATGACAATGTGTAAACTTAATAAGATTTCTTGCTTATATTGTATTACGAGTATGTTTACTGTTGATTGATCCAGAATAATATATTTTATTAATAGACTCGTACATTAAAAAGTAACATACATATTTATCTGCAATATAATTTTTTGGACGAGTTTTCATGTTAAATACCTATATTTTCTATCACATCGTATCAGGAGTCGAATAGTCCGCTCATAATTTTCAAACGAACCAATCGAATGGCAGTTTGATTAGCTGTCATCGAAGCCACGATAACGATGTATGTTTTTTTAAAAAGTTGATTTGTAGGATAAGACGCAATGCGATTAATTACGAAGCAACTATTAAGTTTCTCTTTATCATACCCATTATGAATTTGAAACATATGAACCATGCAAGCTATTGCCAAAGACTAACATGAATTATTTTCATTTGTCCTAACGAATAAATCATCTTCTTATGGATGTTTGTACACTGTAATTCGGATGTAACGAAAGAGAATAAGTAGAAATAATTAAATATAAATGTTTTTTTTCAAAAGATACAGGATTAAAAAATATAATTACGATATATGAAATATCATAAACCATTTTTATAAGATTCCGGGTGCTTACCCGGACGATTCATCTCCAGTATTTAATTTTTATACAGATTATGGTTCATTTATTGACATCAGCACGATGTAGCCCTTGCTAATTGGTACCTACAAACCTTAATAGACACTCTTTCGTCTTGAATTTTTGTCGTTTGCCATACCTTTATGTATGTGGCCACATTGGGGCTAGTAACATAGTTTTGCCACTGGAGGCGCTGGTGACCGAGCACGGGCCGCGGAAATGCGGGTGGCTGGAGTAGGTCCCCACCCTTTGTCTTGGAAAGTCGCATTGCGGCCACGCGGCACGTCAACCCGCGTGGTCACAAACTTGTAATGTTTTTAAAGTAAATATAATCTGTGCTTCTAAAAGAAAGTGTTTGTCTGCTGTCCTGCTCCTCATCCTGCCCCCTCGTGACGTAATAACTCCCCTCTTTGAGAGAGGAGGATGTTAATATATATCGGTATATTGCCAACCCTGCGTAAGTCTATTGGATAACGCACCATGCTCCACATCCTCGCAATGTGGACTCATCATAGCATTCTTCTGAGCAAGCCAGTCGTCACTTATTACCATAACAATTTGATAGGAATCGTATGATGAACATAAATACGAGTATAATCATTTCAATGTGATTATTGCACAATACCACAACAATAAGTAATAATTGTGTCAGTGGCTATCAAAACTAGACAAATTTAAAGCTTGCAAAAAATATTTCTACTACAAATACTATTTAAATACTACTAAAGACACATGATACTAATTTGGAAAACCAATAAATCAATAACGCCCGTAAAAAAGATAATCTGATACCAACTCACAACTAAATAAATTATCAATCCTGAAGAAGACCCCTGCAATGGCGGTCGAAATATTGGATGAAGGAAGTTAGCCACACACGGCTAAGCCCAAAAGCCGCAATATCAAATCTGGCCGTGAAAACCTTTGAAGTTATTTAAATAAATCAATCGCTATTTAGTTAAATTAAACTGACGAATCAAAACCACTAAAAAAAACGACATTCTTTTCCGGTACACCTATTATTATTTTAACATTATTTCGATAACAAAAATATTGGTTTACGCACTTTGGATTTAATATGTTTTGGTAGTCTTCTTCGTAGTATCAATCCGGTGGATTGGTTTGCAGCAACAGAATCTTGCATCTCGATCTCCATTCCTCTCGGTCCTCCGCAAACCTTTTCAGCTCAGTATATCATTTTTTTTTGCTGATACATGGGATGTCTTTAAGACCTTTAATGTGGTATTTTCCCCTTTATTTCCACATCCTAATGCCGTTGACCATAAAGGTTCATCCGCCTTAGGAGGGCATTTACTACCTCCAGGACAATAGAGTGCCCTAACCAGCTTGACCTGATGAAGTTAGCTGGGTGTTAGCTTATTCCGGCCTACATTCGGTCCCTGTCTATATTGGCCGACTGATGTCGCTCACCCCCCACCACGAGAAGGAGATAGATCAGGATTTTCCTTTCATCGAACCTGTGACCTTAAGGCATTTCGCAGAGTCCTCCAGTACTTTTAGGGACTTTTAGTTTTGGTAGTAACACAAAATGTTTTACACCGAACGAAAAAATTGTTCATTTTGTTCTGACGCATTTTAAATTAATTTGCAAGGAACGAATTTGAAGGAGTTGGCTATAGAATAAGCTTTCGTTCGTCTTTCCTAAGCTTTGGCTCGAAAACAAACCTTCACCGAATACGTCAAATTTTCATTTATATCTGTGAGCTTTCAAAATGGAGCAAAAGGTTTTCTAAAAAAAAAACATTTCTCATAATCAAACACAGCAATGCGAGAAAATTTAGTGACGGCGATTAAATTATTTTAGTAGCCGCAAATTGTATGAAAAAAAAAGACAGTATCAGAAATCTTACTATGAAGTCTGAAACGTAACATTTTATATACAATGTATGATTGAAATTTTGAAAAGGCTTCGTTAAAATGAAAGATCCGTAATTTAATTAAAAACTGTGTCGCGTCGAAAATGATCGCCGATGTAATTTTTATGACCGGAGCCATTTTTCCCACACCGACACAGAGATTATAATCGGCCTATAAGATTATTTAAGTAAACAAGGTGGAAATTATAGTGTAGCAGAGTGTGAATTCACACTTTCGGTGTCGAGATAAGTGGATCGAATTAAAAAAATGGTAGCTAAAAAGAAAGCGACATTTTGATGCAACTTCGCGACAGGTATGGCTGAGAAATTGCAAACACGCGGGTGGTCGAAGGTTTGAGTCTCCATTCTAGTAAATTTTTGAATGATCTTTTAAGTAATTAAATATACATATACTATACATCAAATTCTTTTTACACATCAGTTTGTTCAGAAAAAATATCGGCAGAAGCGTGATGCGAACCAGCGAGCCTTGGAACCAATCATTGCTCAAGTTCATTACCCTAGGGCCTAGACCACTCGACCATCTTCTGCCCGAACTGTTGCGCGGAATAAGTTGTATTTATACCATTGATACCATCATAAAACGATAGGTGTCTTTATAGTATGTATTCAGAGTGTGTATATTATTATTTTTTTATCATTCAATCAGTCAACATTTATTCACAAGCTTAATATTATTACATTCCGACAGTCTTTCAGATCTTTTAAGTGTTTACACCTCCAAGCAAAGTCGCAGTTCATACCTGCGATTTGAAGGTGATAATATAAAAATCTTAAAAATATTTCCTTAACCTTTCCTTTGCGGTGCTAAAATAAAAACGCACGGTCCGGTGTTCGGTCCACTCTGGTTGCAAGCTCGAGACCTACTGCTGCTAGTCGTAGTTGATGCCGGAGTGGCTAATTAGAAGGAAGAGGGAAGAGATTCCCTCTTCCTTCACAGTAAAGTATGAATGAGTGAGATGCGACACCATATGGTGTCCCAAGGTCGAGGCAATCATAGCACGAATTTGTTTCCAAATTTCACAAAATACCTCCGATGTACTAGATAAATTCTGATTATTATTAATATTATTTTTTAAATCAATGCGTAAATATATTATGCAGGAATACCATCAATCTAACCTTGTATTTATTATATTTATAGAGACATTAATGGTTATTGGAATCAATGTGTAGAAAATACACATCACAGCGAAGGAAAGGTTGACGAAATATATAAAGCTTGACTGCTTTATACATACCGCTTAAAACATTTTCATGGTCATTATTGGATCTAAAAAAATGTATCGATGTGTTTTTCATCAATAATCAAATAAATTTAGTGGCCCAGTCAGTACACCTGCCTTTCCCTTTCTTTGAGACAGGTGCCAAATAATTAGAAACGTGGACAGTGCCCTGTAGACACGTGGCGAGTATTTTTTGTTTAGAAATCACAAGAAATGACCGATTTTCAAGTAACACACACTTACCACATTGCTTATAGATTAATCGATATATCAATCAGGTGTTCAGTTTTAAATACGTAATATTATTGATATTATTCATCAACTTCCATTATAATTAGAACACGAATTCTAAATTCCATTGTAAAATGCTTATATATGTGGAGTATAGAATCGTATTTTGTTCTTTATGTTTTTAGTCGTCAGATATCAACCATATATAGGTTGATATTTGTCAAGTTTCAGCAGGTTGTATTTTTTCTATGTAAACACATACAGGAAAATACCGACAGATGGTGATAGTAATTCTGAAGTCTCATCTGTGAAATTCTATGACGCTTACCATGGATATTTATAGAGCTCAGAAATCGATTGAAAATCCTTTTTTTAATATTTCCATCGGGGATTGAACCCACGACATTTGGCTTGCAAAGCAAACGCTTTGACCATTGAACTATAGCCGGCGTATGTACTAGTAAATGTAGATTTTTTTATTGTTCATATCAGCAAGCTGTAGTAGATTTTATAAATTTTTTTGCCTTGTTTCTTGATGGTATAAAACAATTTACTCGAACTGACATCAGCATGATGTAGCCCTTGATGACTGGTACCGAAAATCTCGATATACAATCTTTCGTCTCTTATTTCTGTTCGCTTGTCATACATTTATGTGTCGCGATATTGCCATTTTTGGACAAGTCCGCTAACGGGTGTGTTTTTTTTTTTTTATGTAAACGCATGCAGGAGAACACACCCGGTCAAGACCAGTGCACTCTATGACGCTCAGCCAGGGAGGCTGGACGCTGCATGCGGGAAACGTATGTTGTGTTCGCATTTGTGTGTGGGTTGGGGAGATTGCAAGTGTATATTTATCTGTTTCTTAAAGAGATCCAAATTGTAGGAAGGAGGAAACACAGACGCTGGAAGAGCATTCCATAGCTTACCGGTGGCATTAAGGAAGGAACTTTGGAAGCTGCCAGTTCTTGGTCGACATATATCAACCGTGTATGGATGTTCGGCAAGTGTTAGACGAGTTTGTCGGCTGTGAGTGGGTGCAGGAGGAATTAGTTCTTTAGTGTAAGTTATATACACCACCGCTCGTGGCGCAGGCGAGAGCCCATCCCGAGCTCGGAGCCAGTTGTGTCCCGCCCGTCAGCGAGAGCATATTGTATTGTGGCTCGGCCTAATGCTGTGACTAGGTTGAGCGCTAAATTTGTAAAGTCTTATCGTAAATACAGGTATATATCAATGTGCTTCTGAAAAAGTCTGTGTTATCAATCTGCTCCTAATCCTGCCATCACGCGACAGAATAACAACCTTTTGAGAGAGAGGAGGATGTTAGTACACACTAGTATATATTAATAATTTTTTGTATCACTTCAATCACATGGAAGCTGGAACATTAGGCCAACATAAACGGCCATCATGGAACGTTATTGACTGCCAGATTATTCAACAACATTAAAATTAGTTATAGTCTCCATATAGGTGTTTGGGATGCCTTCATCATTGATAGTCTAATCGCACTCCACGCGGGGTCACTCCATCTGGCTGATAAAAATTCATGAAATTCTCGATATTTTCACAATAGCTTGAACAAATTGTACCAAAGAACTAGAGTATTCGTATCGTTCTTTAATGTAAGCCACTCTTCAACTATTGGAGAAAAGGAGCATTCTGACCAAACAAACACAGAACTAGAGCACGCCCAAGAATGATTTAATGTTTTTTTTATTTTGTATTGACCTGTGGAACTTAAGCATTTATATAACCCTGCGGTTCTTGAATGTTTTAACTTCTATGTTCCAGATGCTCGTAGCCATCCATTATTTTTGATCGCAGTTGAAACTTGTAGGAGCTTCGAGCACTCAATTTAGTACAACGGCAATGACGCTCCTAAATGGCCTACCAGCACACCTCGATCCTTTTCTTACAACATTTTCCTCTTTTGTCGATGGTATTGTTCTCCTAGATCTCTGTGATCTTTGACAAGTGTCATCTTCTTCTTCTTTTATGTTGTTTTATTTTTTATTCTCTTTTGTATGTATTGTATATTTATGTATACTATATGTTTCTTATTATTTGTACATTGGATTCGCAGTTCTTTGAAATAAATAATTAAATAAAATTCGAAAAAAAAACAGTAAAGGAATATTGGCGGATTAACCAATAACAGCTTACACCAAGCAAATTCGAAGGCTACGGGATATAATTTGCGAATAGTCGTTTGCTTTATATGGAGATTAAGAGATGTTTGTGCGTTTTGCAGTACATTAAAAAACTGGGTTGATATTTTCGAAGGATAGGCATGACATGTTTGTTGAAAATAAAATCATAAAAATAATATCGCAAAATCAGAAATTTGCATTTTTTAAATTCGGCGCCATTATAGATGGCGATAGCGCACCGGAAGCAGTTGGTGTTGCCTGACCCAGTGAAGATTTTAGGAGTTTAGAGGTGCACTTCCGGCCAGGATGCAGGGCGCGGCCTGCGCCCTGCGAATTACTGACTGCACCCTGCCGAGTGCTTACCAGGCCTATCTCCCCAAGGTTAAAAATGTTTACAATAAAATGATTTATGAAGTAAAAAATATAGTGAACCATGCTTAAATCTAAGTGGCCCAGTCTTCTGAAGCGTCTATCTAATCTTCTGATCTCATATTCAGATACGAAAGCTGCAAATTTTCAAGGGATCTTGTCTTGAAAGCAGTATGTACGATGCATAGTAAATTGTGGTTGATAATGACAAATGGTGCTTATCTGAAAGTGATAAAAAAAGACTATACACCTTTAAGATGTGGTCATAAAGAAGAGTTCTCGAAATTTCCTGGAGAGACCACGTCACGAACAATGAGATTCTCAGGATAATCAAAGAAGATAGACACCTAGTGAGAAAAATCTCAGAGAGGTGACCCCATTGGATCGGTCACATCATGCGCCACGATGGTCTTCTTCACGACATTGTGGAGGGGATGGTTGAGGGTAGAAACTGTAGAGGGCGCTCTAGACGGGAGTATCTGCAGCAAGTGTTCGAGGACATGAGTTGCAGCTCTTATGCTGAGCTGAAGATGGTTGCGGAGGACAGAGAGGAATGAAGATCGAGATGCAAGATTCTGTTGCTGCAAACCAATCCAACAGATTGATACTACGAAGAAGAATAACAAATAGCAGAACTGTGCGGTGACTAGAGGCTTCAACTAGGCGGCGATATTTAATTATAATGAAATTATTACAATAACTATCTGACGTTATTTTCTTGTATGTGGTTTCATGTTGAAAGCCTATAATGTTACTATATAAAGTTACTAGTGATTTTGCAAATCAGCTTTGCGTCCTAAATAACAGTATCAAAAATATATTAACATCCTCTTCTCTCTAAAAGGTTGTTTATTAATCGCGTGGTGGCAGGATGGGGGCAGGTTCACAACACAAAGACTTTTTTCTGAATCACATCGAAATATATATTTCGATAACTTTACAAACTTATGCCCTGGACCCTAGTCACAGCATTCAAGCCGGGCCAAATTTACAATATGCGCTCGCCGACGTCGGCACACGACTGACCCGTGCGGCGCCGTGGTCGGTCACCAGCGCCGCAAGTGGCAATATATATTTAACTAACGTCACACCCATCACCTAACTTGTCCAAAATGCCAATATATGGCGTCACATACATGTACGTTTAGCGAACTGAAATAAGAGACAAAAGATTGATTATCGAGTTTTTCGGTACCAGTCAGCAAGGGCTATATCACGCTGATGTCAATCTTCTTCGTAGTATCAATCCGGTGGATTGGTTTGCAGCAACAGAATCTTGCATCTCGATCTCCATTCCTCTCGGTCCTCCGCAACCCTTTTCAGCTCAGCATAAGCGCTACAATTCATGTCCTCGAATACTTGCTGTAAATACTCCCGTCTAGGGCGCCCTCTACAGTTTCTGCCCTCAACCATCCCCTCCACAATATCGTGAAGAAGACCATCGTCGTGCATGATGTGACCAATCCATCGGGCTCGCCTCTCTGAGATGGTTCTTATTAAGTGCCTATCTTCCTTGATTATCCTGAGAACCTCATTGTTCGTGACGTGGTCTCTCCAGGAAATTCCGAGAATTCTTCTGTACGACCACATCTCAAAGGCCTCTAGTCTTTTTTTATCACTTTCAGATAAGCACCATGTCTCACAGCCGTACATTAAGATGCTCCAAACAAGTGTTTTGGCAAGTTGCTTGCGGAGCCCTAAAGTAATATTCTTTGACTCAAAAATTTTGGCTTTTTATTGAAAGCTAGCCTTGCTTGATGTATTCGACTGTTGACTTCTCTTTTTTGTTCTGCCATCCCAGGTGATCGTACTTCCAAGGTATACAAATTCTTTTGCATCTTTTAGGGGTACTCCTAGCATTGATATGTTAATTTTCTGCTGCTCATTGCGGCTTACTCTCATGACTTTGGTTTTTGTGCTGTTTATCTTCATATTGTAGTTGGAATTAAATATGTTTTCCATGGATGTCAGCGCTTCAGTGAGTTCATCTTCAGTTTCAGCAATCAGAGCAATGTCGTCAGCAAACCTTATCATATCAATCTTTTGGCCATGTATTTTAACCCCCTCTCTATGGCCCATTTTTTCCCTGATGTTATTAATTGCATTTTGTATGTATACGTTGAAGAGTACAGGCGACAGAGAGCATCCTTGTCTCACCCCTTGACGTATTTTGTGCTTCCTTTTGGATATTTCCAAGTGATATTATGGCAGCTTCTTCTTTGTAAAGTGAAAATATGAGTCTTCGTTCCTTGTATTTGACTCCAATTTCTTTCATTACATCGAAGAGCTTCTCCCAATCTACTTTATCAAATGCTTTTTCAATGTCCACGAAGGCAATATATGTACCATGGTCCACTTTTATTCTCTTTTCCATGATCATACGCAGGGATAAGATTGCTTCTCTGTTTACCATTCTTTTTCTGAATCCAAATTGATCGCTAGTGAGAGTCTTTTCAATTTTTGGTTCAATTCTATGTAGGATTATGTTGGTCAGTATTTTGGATGCATGGGATGATGTCAATATATATATATATATATAATCAACAATAAACCTGTATTCCTAGATATATTAAAAATAAGTAGAAAATTAATGAATACGTAACTACCGATCGAAATATATGAAAAAAAAACTTTTCACTGGCAACAATATCGTGAGCTTATCGTATCATAATGATTGATGGCGTGTTCAGTGTGACGTCACTGAGCAGCTGTTCCATGCGACATCAAGAGTCACCCCTCCAGCGAGCAGAGTGCGAGCTTTTGCCCAGTTGCTAGTACAGAGTACTAGTGTTAAAGCCGCTCATTACAAGTATTAGTGTCGACTTAACCTTCCTGAAGCATTGAATTTAAGGCACGCTATAGAAAAATACATTATATAATGTAAGTCTTTCACTATATCAGTCTTATATCTGTAACATATGATCAAGATGCTGTCACTCAGTTCTGTCAGTTACCAAGACATGTCCTAGACATCTCTGCATACGAAGGTCCACCAGGAACTTATATGATTCCTGACAACCTCCAGAACAGGAATCCAGAGACTTAAAGAAACGGCAACTTTAGTACAAGAGCTATATTTTTGGTGATTTCTAATCGGATTTTTTAAGCAGATTGAATGATTCAACTCAAAACGTTCACTATAGAATGTACTGCTATTAAAAACACCAAAAAATGATACATAAGCATTCTTAATATTCATTATTGCTAACAATTCTTAACTAATAAGATTAAGATTGCAATTGGAATAACCAAAAACCCATTCTAAACTAGATTCGAAAATGATTATGAAAAAACCAAAATAGAGAGTCGATTGTGAGTGGGTGCAGGAGTAATTAATTCTTCTAAGACTGGGTGAACAAATCTTACTTGCATGTTCCAAGGATTGAATGTTAGACGTATGTGCGTCATTATTCAATATTGTTATGGTTGAACTGCTTTTTTTGACCGATGCTCACTACATATATGACGACTTTTGTACGATTTCATCTATGTAGCAACTATGAGAACCATCTCAGAAAGGCGAGTCCGATGGATCGGTCACATCATGCGCCACGATGGTCTTCTACACGACATTGTGGAAGGGATGGTTGAGGGTAGAAACTGTAGAGGGCGCCCTAGACGGAAGTATTTGCATCAAGTGTTCGAGGACATGAGTTGTAGCTCTTATGCTGAGCTGAAGAGGACTGCAGAGGATCGAGAGGAGTGGAGATCGAGATGGAAGATTTTGTTTCTGCTAACCAATCCACCGGATTGATACTACGAAGAAGAAGGAACTATGAGTTGTAGGTATTTTTCATTGACACTGTTATCGTCACGTTTTTTTTTCAGAATAAAGCGTGCCGATAGTCTACTACAAAAAAACGCAAAAGCTGCAGCGAAAATTACGATCTTTTGGCGCGAAAAAGTCGCAGGTTTCGCGCCAAAAAGGCGGTAATGTCATCGATAAATGACAGGACGCGGACCCGCATTTCTTGGACGTCTCTTTCTGTTTAATTTATTGTTATGGGTGACATAGATACCAAAGCAGTGGGTATTTATTCGATTTATATGTTAATTGTTGGTTACGGTAGCATTTTTGTAGGCACTATCTTTCAGGCGATGCATAGTAATATTTTTTAATGTTGACGAAATTTAACTTCACTTGTTTGATCAATATGGATCACTTTGAGTAGCATCCCAGAAATAATAGTATCATATACACTGCATATTTCATCAGAACTTAAAAAAATGAATATTATTTAAATTAAGACGCATTTCGAGTATTCTTTTTACAATAGTATGGATATATGTAAATAATTTAAAATTCAATTCACAAAAAAAGTTTAAATTACACCTATTTGATTTAGTTTAGGTTAGGTTAGGTAAGCTTAGATTAATTTAGTTAAATTTGAATAAGGTTTAAATATTGAAGGTTAGGTTAGGTTTGACCAAATTACTCACTTTTTTTAGGGAAAGCACCCCAAAAAGTTGCAATTTTTACATCTTTTGCGAATCACCTACTTTCGGAAATTTAATCGAATATCCGTTTATATAATCTCGTTGCTATACATATATACAATATACATACATCGATTAAGAGATAAACTAGTATAATGCTTTCTTTGATACCTTAGTCCAATTAGTTATGTTTATTAACTAAATTATTTGTTGGTTGTATGAAAAAAGAGACCTGCAAACAGTCCAAACCATATTACATCATATATCTTTTACTAGTCATACCCTTCAACATCTGAAGAAGGATTGAAAGAAATAAGGAAATGTCAAGAATGAGTTGCGTGCATCTACGCCAGGTATCTCAACGAGTTGTCAAATTATTGCATTACCAAATATGGATCAGGTGATTGTACTTGAATTGAAATGGTGCTCATTATCAGTGTTGTTTTCGCGCTTTTCGGATGTTCCAGAAATGACTTCTTCATGTCAGCAATGTCAAATAATCGAACATTCTACAAGTCCATCAAAATGATCAAATCCACAACTGCATATATACCATACTACACTATACAAGTATATTTGCCTGGCAGTTCGCTTTTTATACTTGCTTCGATCGCAAAGATTTTTATGCCACAAAGGAATATCTCCCCTCGGTTTCTCATTATTTATGCCGGGGTGATTTTGTAAGAATTGAAATCACTTCTTCATCCACATTATTCAGGCGCAAGCGATACTGTGGTGTAACCCTATTCTGTTTTTAAAAATTATCCATTTATAAACATCTATTTTATAATTAGCTTGAAATATATTCAATAATCGGACGTTTAAAAGATTGAAAGCGACATATTTGATTCATAAACGAAATTAGATAACATAAAGATCTAGCTTTTTACTAAAACTTAATCGCTTCAAGAGCATCGGGTTAAGATATACTTCTTCAAAACTGTATCTACTATACCTGTAATTATTATTTAACCTCTGAAACCATATACTCGTACACCTCAGTGTTCTTTTTATGTAAACACATACAGAAGAATACCGACAGATGTGATAATAATTCTGAAATCTCATCTGTGGAATTCTATGACGCTTAACATGGTGCATATGACTAAGCGCTGCATGTGAAGTGATGATCCGCCAACGTCTTAGACCACAGAATCTCGCATCATCCTTTAAATTACAGGAATTTACTATGAATGGGTGGTCTTCACGGGACGACTTTTGTCTACCACCAATTTTAATTAATATGCTATGACTGTCATTTTACGACCCTTGTCTTTGAAAAGCAAACGCTTTGAGCATTGAGCTATACCCGCCGGCAATACTCGTATATCTGAGCATAGAATTTTCTTCAAATACTAGAAACTATAGCTTTCAACACCAATTATTTGACCGCTGCTCCTTTAAACTCAGACCTTTAGTCTCTCTTCCAGTCACCTACAATAATCAGGCTCTTTTCCCACTTATTGAAATATCCATACACGAGCAATAAACGTCGACCAAAATCAGGTATTATCAAAAAATAATTTCTTGAGTGCCTCCAGTAGTCTCTTGGAATTCTCTTCCAGTACCTGCAATGCACTTAGTCATACATCCAGTACACACAAAAACACATATTTTCCACATTTAGCATCCATACCTACTGCTTTCACCCGTTCGTACTCTACTGAATGCGTTTACTTAACAATATAAAAAATCTTTGACATATCCTTCCTACATGCAGCATCAAAATGAACAGGCTGTACATTGTACAGTTTACTGCAACATTAAATTTCTACGTCGGTACTTATCTGCATGTGGATTGCATTAGTCATGTCTTTACCTGAATTTTAATGGTTCTTCTACATTGATTTTTGAGTTACGCAGTTCTGGAAGCGTCGTCATATGGAAGGTTTGCTGAACTACGTTTTTGGCAATGGTGGAAGGATTGACTAGAAGACAGGAGTGGAGCATTGCGTGTGACGCCCCACAGTGAGTGGTGCCGTGTGACGTAAATTTTCGTGTGTCGTGCTCTGGTAGCCGCGTGCGCGCGCAGCTGTCGCGGCAACACCTGCGCGCCCGCTGGGCGTAACAGTGGCGCTGCAAAACAAGGGTTCAAATCCTCTACATTCATCCTATTTCTGGCAACATCGAAGAATCGTCTATTGCCCATCGGAGCCCTCGAAGAAGTTTTGACAGAAACAGACTCATATAAAAAAAAAAGATCTTTAAATCTCTGCCGTACTACATCAATAACTCTCATTTTGTCGTTTTACCTATTTTGTATGTTTTTTCGATTCTAGTCCTGTTTCTGTTTAACTTTTAATGTAAGTCTCGTTATGACGAATATATTTTTTAAGGAACTATCTTCTATATCTACGTATAGTATTACGTATATCACAGGGAAACATATACGTGTAGTATTATATCCCAAGTATTAGTATCTATATATCTTTCATATCTAATCAATCTTTGAAATATGCCACATTTACAAGAGACATTTAATAAATTTCAATTAAAAAATGTAAATCATCCACAAACATTCTTTCCGTATATTGCGGCAAGTTTTTTAAGCCGATCATTATGAAAGCTACTAGAACAAAGACATTTAATTTGCTGGGTTCATACAAATCTTCAAACTTTTATGTGCACAGCATCCAATTTTAAGGTTATACAAAATTTTATTATTTAATTATATAAATTTCACATTGATGATTAAACTATAAGCATCTGGATTTCATCCTATGGATTCAGTATCCTGGGTTTTTTCAACTAACATTTTTAACCCATACATTACAGCTCGGTTTGAATACAAATTATACTGTGAATTATAAAACTAGTCTTTGAAGGATAAATTTACTCTATCTGGTCTTTTTTCATATATAACATTGGTTCTTGTACCATTTAGCTATCAGATGATGCATAAAAAACTATTATAAGAAAGTAGAAAAACGATATACCACGTCAATCGATGTCAACGGTCGGGGAATCTTATGACGGCATATGGCGACAACAATGCGAAAGGGTTAAAGGAATATTTCTAAATGTAAAAAGTACTGGTAAAATGTTTCTAAGAAAAAAGAGTCTCAAATCCCTTAATTGAGTAATTCACTCTCTCTTACTAAGCTACAAGTATTTTTAGCGTTGTGGAAAATATTTAAATACTCTCCACGTCGCGTGTTCTGCACAGTTACGCCCCTGCTCTCGTCCACGCGCCACCAACTTGCCCAAACTGTAGTCGCTGCCCCAAAAGCTATAACATTATAATAGGCACACGTAATAAATGCTGCTTTACTCGATTGTAGCCACATGTCCGTACTCCATATTTCACTTGTCTGGATAATTATATTATGCACCATGGAATGTTTTCGAATTTTCTTTACCCACATCACGAGTCATTGCCATTTTGACTACCGAGTATTTTCTGTAGATTATTTTAATCAATTTGTAGACAATTAACATAGCTTTTAAAACACATTCTGCTGAGCAAATATGTCAGTTGTCTTCTTTAATTTTCGACTCAAATAAATCAGAATATATTGCTAATTTATAAAATTTTACTAGTGGAATATAGCTGTAACATAAGGCTTCAATATTTGATTAACAGATTGTTTGTTCTCCACGAATTTATTTATCAAAGTAATTTTGTGGAGTCGTCTGTTGAGCTTGCTTCAGGAATTTTTAATAATTTTTTGATAATCATAAATACCTATATTTATAAATTGTTTCTCTTGTATTATATATTATTTCAGGATCGTATTAAATACAATTTGTAATGTTTCTGAAAGAAATAAAATAAATAAAAAAAATGAAATTAAAATTACAACTCTAAGTTAATTAACTGTATTCAATTAATTACTTTTTCTGCAAATGATTAATTTAACATACTTTTAATCCTTACATTAAAAACATGGGTTATATTAAGATATTTTGAGGATTTTCATACATCCTACTCTACTCATGATCATACATTGCTTGGCATATAATTAAAGCAATTTTCAAAATCGAATAAAAACAATATTTTATGTACTAAAACAAATACATTAAGACTTTTGTAATTGTATTCTTAGTGCGCGTATAGTGAAGGTTTAAATATTGTAAAAAATCTCGGATGCATTGTTTTATTATTACATTGCTTAAATTACTTTTTAGTATTAATCTAATATAATAATTATACAAATGATAAACTAGACTTATTAGATTATTAAAATCGGCTTCTCATGAAATATGCATACAAAATTATTATTTCTCAACTTTTTATGTACGAGTTACGAGTTTTTTGACAATTCGCCAATCCAAAGTATGCAATCTGTAATAGAATATTCTAGCATATTCTCGAAGAATATTCCTAGCTACATTGAGTCCTTGTAACAAATTGTCAATCCAGAGTATTCTGCAATGGTAAATGTCTAATACCTGTAATCAGTGCCGATTTTAGGTGGTGGCGCAGTGTGTCGGTGGCCTAAGGCACCGAATGAGCTAGGGCGCAGAGGGCGACCTAACTTGCTTAGATCTTACTTATTGCGACCTTTCTATATTTAAAATTTATGGAGTATGAATTGTATACGAATTTTTACGAGCAAAGCATTTGAAGACTCTACTCTTCCACGCAAGAAAAAAAATGACAGAGGGCGCCAGATATTTTTTTTGCCTAAGGCGCCGCAGGATCTAAAGCCGGGCACTGTCAATAATCATTATATTTTTATTTTATTTCCACAAAAATACTGGTTGTGATAATTAGTGTTTAGCCTGCATTTATGCCTCTGGAAGCAAAAAGAAAGCTCGTTAAGTGTGAGCCATTACACAAATAATTTAATTGAAATAAAAAATGGCAATTTGAGAGTCGTTAGTGTGTAAAGCATTTTAAACTACGTACGATATATTATTTTATTCAATTAAGAGTCATTTCTTTAAAATGCAATTTTTTCATTACGCAAATTACGTTTTACGATGTTGCGATGAAAATATTATTTAATTAGTCAAATTTTAAACGTTGTTTCGTCATCATTAGCCACATCACGAAACGATTAATACCTGGAGAGACCATGTCAAGAACAATGAGGTTCTTAGGATAATCAAGGAAGATAGGCACCTAGTAAGAACCATCTCAGAGAGACAAGCCCGGTGGATTGGTCACATCATGCGCCACGATGATCTCCTCCACGACATGGAGGGGATGGTTGAGGGTAAAAACTGTAGATGGCGTTCTAGACGGGAGTATTTGCAGCAATTGTTCGAGGGCATGAGTTGTAGCTCTTATGCTGAGCTGAAGAGGGTTGCGGGAGATGCAATATTATGTTGCTGCAAACCAATCCACCGGATTGATACTACTACTACGAAGAAGAAACGATTAGCTGCTTTTCCGAAGATCTTATTGATGCTGATGAATGAAAAATACAGAATCCATTTGGCATTGCTGACATGAAGAAGATGATGCTACACAAATACTTTCCCAACCAAAATTCATACTATTTTAAGCGTTGATAAAAAAAAAAGGTTATTCAACCGATTCAAAGCTTATGACGTCTAAATGAGCTTTACATGGATTTTGTAGCCTCATACCAGCAGCTTTACTATACTGTTGTAACGTAGACAATTAGTTGACTAGAAAAAACAATATATATTGGATTCAGTCGAAAACTATATGTGAAAAATGTATTGCAATGTACGTATATTGTCTGAAAATCGATTAACAAATCCATCAAAACGCACTAAGGTTAAAAGGTTAAGGTTCTGTGAATGGTATATCCTTTTACTATATCATTTTTGTATTGTTAGTTCTTCTTCGTAATATCAATCCGGTGGATTGGTTTGCAGCAACAGAATCTTGCATCTCGATCTCCATTCCTCTCGGTCCTCCGCAACCCTTTTCAGCTCAGCATAGGCGCTACAATTCATGTCCTCGAATACTTGCAGCAAATACTCCCATCTAGGGCGATTGTTAGTTGGTATATCGTATATCCAAGGATCGACAGGCGTATACAACTGGGATGGGCAGCATTTGGATAACTAAACTACATTTTAAAGCGAAAATACCGCAATGTCTTACAACTAAGGCGTTTAGCCAATGCATCCTCCCTGTATTAACTTATGGAGCAGAGACGTGGAGTCTGACAACAAGTCTTACCCATAAAATAAAGGTCACCCAGCGTGCTATGGAGAGATGCATGCTCGGAGTGTCGCTAAAAGATAGAATCCAAAACGAGGAAATACGCAGAAGAACTCAAGTAGTGGATGCTACCTAACGAATAGGCACACTCAAGTGGCAATGGGCAGGACATATCTTTCTGAAGAGACGACGGGGAAGAAAAGTATTGGATTGGCGTCCAAGAACTGGCAAACGAAGCATTGGCCGACCCCCTGCAAGATGGACTGACGACATAAGAAGTAAAGCGGGGTGATCTGGATGCGGAAGGCGGAGGATTGAAGAGGATGGAGACTCATGCGGGAGGCTTACGTTCAACAGTGGATGGCTACAGGCTGATGATGATGATATCCAAGGATATGTGGTTGCTATATCCTTCAAATTAAAAGCTGGTAAGGTATAAAGAGAGTAACTTATGACGTCACTAGATTAACGCCAAATGCGTACGTACTAAACTTCTTCATATATTTTTTTTTATTTATTTCAAGGGCAAGCAATATTTACGTAATATTTTTTAAGTCGGTAAATATCAACATAGATATTTTTTCTCTGTTTGCCCTCAGCAACAGAACACGCGAATAAGGGGGAAAACAACATTAAGCCGGCTCCCCTCGATAAAAATTCACGGAGAAAATAATAATAATCGCGTCCACCTTTACAGCGTATGTTTGTCCTTGTCCCCCTATGAAGAAACAATTCTAGGGGGGGAGGGGAGCCGTATAGGGGTCTGACCCCTATTTGAAATAGTTATTACAAAACAACAAAATAAATTGTGATAAACATAATGCGTCTCTGTTGGTCTTTAATGTTTTTTGCACGTGGAAGGGAGGCAGAAATATTTCACTACTTACGAGAATTCCTGTTTTTTAGAATAGTAATTCGTAATATTCCATCCTTACAACAATAAAGTTCTATCGGCATAATGCATACATACTCATACTTACTAAGTTATAAAAGCAAGCATACTTTATCAAGAGTAGTACAAAATTTACATTTCTGGATTACCTTAGATTTTTTAAAATAGTTTATGAAATAACTAAATTCAACGTTACATTAAATATATTTAGTAGTACAACTCACATTAAATCGCTTCCATAAATCGTTTAACAACGCAAATGCCCCACAAAATTTGTTCCTTTTAATATTTTTTTTGTATATGTACTGATAACGACTACTTTTATATGGAAATAATAATATAAAAAATCATAAAATCAAATTTGAAGCATTGTTTTCATATCCATATGATATTTTTGAACTTAAGGCTAAGACATTTTATTTTAATTAATTTATAACACACAAAATGATCTGGCTGTTGAAATACCTTATTTACCTAAGTTATATGCATAATTTAAGCAGCAAATAATATATATAAAATAATGTCTATGTAAGTGGACATTGCAAATAAGTAGTTAAAGATAACGTATTATAGAAGATGGAAAAAATACTTTAACCCTTTCGCATCGTTGTCGGCATATGCCGTCATAAGATTCCCCGATCATTGACATCGTTTGACGTGATATATCGTTTTGCTACTTTCTTAGAATAGTTTTTTATGCATCATCTGATAGCTAAAGGATACAAAAACCAATGTCATTTATGAAAATAGACCAGATAAGTACATTTTTGCTTCAATAAATAGTTTTATAATTGACAGTTTAATTTGTATTCAAACCGAGCCGTAATGAAATGGTGTAAAAATATTTTTTGGCATAAAACTAACATATTTTAGGGCAAATTTTTCATCTGCAATACATTACTCAATGCAATATATAATAGCTTTTAAAGCTATAGTATTATATACAAAGTTATTTATATTGAAGCATTCAAACTATGATTTTAAATCATTACTTTGTTTCGTGTATTTCGGGTCACAGATTGCCTCTAAAAATTCCCGTCTTGCATTGAAAACCAAGTTCACATACAATACAACAATTACAAGTCGTTTCACATTATTTTGCTCGGAACTAAAAGCAGTTAGAACGTTTTCAAGTGAACGCCTCGGCGAATATTATGGCGCGTAAATAAAAAGCTCCTTGCCCGATATACGCGCACGGCTCGGTAACACAATGGCGTATCTTGTTCCGAGTCCAGAACAAGATACGCTGTTACGTTGTTGGGGTGTTTTACAGTTGAATGGGCACGTGCGCGCGCAGCTGCCCGCGATACTTTCGCGCCATTTCTGACAAGTCGCGCGCGCACTCTGATACAGTGAATTTTCTTCGAATTTTGGCGCGACATCTGCCTTCAAGCCGTGTACCGAATAAGTATAATGGCGCCAATTCTGCTCCAAGAGAAAGATTTGCGAATCAAACATATCATATTATTATATTTACTCAGGAGTATAGCATGATCATTGGCTACTTAATAAATTAATTAAATTCACTAGATATGGGCATGCATTACACTTAAAATAATTTAAATCACTACAGGTAGATAGATGCAAGGTATAAGTTATTTACGGGCTAAATGTGAATCATTAGAAAATCTATTACATATTAATTTAGGTACTACTCAATGATCGTGCTGTTTACGGAAATATGGTGTGTATTTACAATGTTGGTGTGTAAGAAATATAAAAAATAATTTATATTAAATATAAATTTATATAAATATCATAATTTAACGACATTATAGAGAACAACCACATTTGTGTTTGTTTGTCTTTTGGAGCATATAGTCAAAATTGCATTCATGTAGTTCTGTTTTGAAGAGAAGGCAGCTCGGAATATTTGGGCAACGCATATTTGGGCGTATATTTTCCCGGTGTTTTAATATCTACTATTCTTTTCGGAACCAAAGCAATTCCAACAAATTAAGAATTATGAAAATTGGTGTAGCCATTCTTGAGATATAAATGATGTAACTAACTCGACTTTCTTTTATATATAGATATTATTTAATTTAATAAAACAAACTAAAAAAAAAACCACGGAAAGCTTTGCGGAGCACCGCGGTTAGTAACTGATATTATAATAATGCGGCATAATAAAAGCGAAATACTCGTATATCACTGACTGTCATGTAAGAAACACAACATAATTTTCAAAGAATCCGGGTGATTACTCCAACACTCCACGCCATAAAACGTTTATAGCTTGAATATAAGACGTTATAAAGGTTTTGAGGCCCCACGTGGTACGGTCAGGTCATATATTGCACCATGTTTCTTATGTTTACGTTCATATACAATGGTATGTAGAAATTTTACATTCTTGAGTATGTAAGGACTAAATATTTCGCACGGTGTAAAGGAAGCGGAATGGCTGACCCTCGTTTTTGACCTGGAAGTCATTAGCGAACACCCGGTTTGCAAATATCTCACCTTACGACATCTTTATTATTAATCATAACTAAAATCGAAGCTGAAAAAGTTGTGAAGATGATTCCTGAAATCTGTAAAGTTTCTTACAATTGGTCCTGAAACAGAGAGACTCCAGTTTCAAGTAAGAATTCATTAGTTCATAAAACTTTTCTACTGAGAAAAACTTAATTTTCAGAACATTAAAATACTGCAGAATGGATTATCACTGATATGTGACTGCAGAGATCTTCAAATTACGTAACTTAACCAGGAATTCTTAAATACTGGACATACTGCTTGTACAACTATACAAATATAAATCTTTTATAAAAACATTTCTCAAAATTTAATGCATCTGTATAGTGGGTTTAAATAATACGTTTGACCAAGAAAAAAAACATATTTTATGCGTAATTCTTATTATTAAACCAAAGTTAAGCGACAGGGACCGAAATATGGATGGGTTTGCGCTTGTTGATAAACGTGTGTCGTTGGTTTGGTAAATCTGTTTCCTTAGAACCAAATGATCCAAGCTTCGAGAGTGGACTATCCGATGTTTCTACAAAGTAATATTAATTATTCTCATAGTATATGGTTCATATAGCTACTGTCCCTACAATTCCTCGGGTTCTTACCCTGCAGGTCGTCAGGAACTATATAGGTTCATCACGTGCATAGATGTTTTGGGACAAGCCATAGACATTCTTATACTAGACAACAGCTAGAACTAAGTATTGATAATATGAAACGTCTATGAAATATAATTATTAACTATATTTAAACCTACAAGCCCAGATTTACAATTATATATAAGTATTATGTATAATGTTTCTTTTAAAAATACACAACATAAAAGACCTGAGCATAATACATCATTCCCTAGTTGTTTTCATTATGCAGCTCATGGTAAAAACGCACGTTTCTCTGCAGTGTGTCCAGTGCACAGCTCATCGAAGCTTGCAAGGTGTTAAATGGGCAGATGTTCTGAATATCCCCTGTTTTGATAGTGCCCGCTTTTTCAGATAACTCACAAATTGTATTCATACAAAAACGGCCTGCTGTGAAAGGGGGCCTTTAGTCGCTTGAGTTCAAATTTCTTTGCCGCTTTTTGGGGATATTTAGTGACTAGTCTAGTGTTGCCAGGTTTCGGATATTAAATTTGATTCAATGTTAAATAGGACATGTTTGCCACACGTGCCCAGGAAATAAACTACGACACTATAGTGTAGGAGCTTCCTTTTCATGGAAACAAGTTGTTTTGATACAATTTATTATTATTTGGGTCATTCAGTGCTATACAATGATGCTTAGATATGGCGTTATAATTTTTATTTTATTACCGTGAAAATAATAGATTCATGAATTTAGACGAACGTAAGAGATAAGCCTAGATTTAGTGGATTCAATTATATTTAAATAAAAAACATACTATTAAAATAACTGGACGTTTCTTAAATTCCTAAAAAGACTCAAAAAAATATCTCGTTAATGAATCGTATTATGGTATTAAATAAAATTGACTAAATCATTTTTATTGAATTGCAATTATATCAAATCTTTAAATTATGTATCGTGTTTATATAAGCATAAAACGATACCTTAAATAGTATGTAATTTATCACATAACGAAGATTATATTTCGTATTACATTTATTATATCGTATTATGTTCTAAAAGCTGAAATGGCACATTGTGTTTGAAATAAATTAATATGTATTACCATTAAAAAAACATGTTTTTTATCACGTTACACTAGCGTGATATCCATCAAAGCCTACATTCATCAAAGCACTACTTCTATGCGAACATCTGCTCAACAGCCTGCTTAGGATTTATTCGGCCGCGCGTGCCCTTGGAAGAGCACGTGCGCAGAAGATGCGAGATGCGTTCTGCGCAGCTGGCGGCACCTTACTTCCGGCGCGGCCCAACCCCACCGGAAACCACCGCACTGATATTCAATCTCGTCCTTTTTGGAAGCTCTGCACCACACACTTGTGCAATTATTTAAAAACTGCAGCTGATATGGACGCGTTTGGAGGATATAATAAATATCCGCGTTGGGAACGAGTCACACCCACATTAGATATAATGGGACACTAGACGCATTACCATTCAGTTCGTATAATTAAGTAAATCTTCACCATTTAATAAGTTAACAGCAGGTCTGATTTTTTTTATATTGTGCCCTTATAATCGGACGCAGAAAAAGGGAGTGCAATCCACACCCTTTTATCATCACACAAAATACATTAGTATATTAATATAATACATCAAAAGAATAAGGTTTCTCCGTACCACTATAGGCGTTTTTTCAAATATCCGTTCTCTAGGCAGAGCATATTATTACTTTGAATCGAAGTCAGGAGACTATGGGCGCTTTCTAAATCTTCAGCTAACTTAATCATGGCGTAGTTTTTTCAAATAATTCTTCGAATTTCATTGTCTTATAAAATACTTTCGCATTATCTTCCATGTACTCATAATAACATACCATTATTTTATTTTTTATTGACTTATCGTTGTTTAATTTTTTAAAGCTTTTTATAGAAAGAGAAGGAGACATTCATTTGCAAGCAATGTAAATTTTGCCTTGCTTATGAAGCTAACAGAAAAACTACCAATCTTTAGATAAGCCATAAATATATGACGAGTTTTTTGTGCTAACTTTTCATTGTCTTTTAAGAACATATATTTTATTATTGTATACAACATCTACGACTTTTATGAATCAATTACTTGACAATCAAGTGATTACATATCTATTTAATAGCGGTGAGCGACGTTTCCTACAAGAGTTCTTTGCCTGAATATTCCGATCTGCACTACTTGCTACATATTCTAGGATATATATGATCATCATCATCAGTCTGTATCCATCCACTTGTTGTTGAATGTAAGCCTCCTGCATGAGTCTCCATCCTCTTCGATCCTCTGCCTTTCGCATCCCGGTCACTCTCGCTATTATTCTTATGTCGTCAGTCCATCTTGTAGGGGGTCGGAAAATGCTTTGTTTGCCAGTTCTTGGGCGCCATTCCAATACTGTTCTTTCCCATCAACCATCGTCCTGGCTATTGCCACTTGAGCGTGCCTATTCGTTGGGTAGCCTCAACTACTTGAGTTCTGCGAATTTCCTCGTTTCGGATTCTATCTTTTAGCGACACTCCGAACATGGATATCTCCATAGCACTCTAGGTGACTTTTATTTTATGGGTAAGACTTGCTGTTAGGTTCCTCGTATCTGCGCCATAAGTTTATACAGGGAGGATGCATTGGTTAAATGCCTTAGTTTTAAGATATTGCGGAAAATTCGCTTTAAATATGTACTTTAGTATTCAGAATGCAGCCCATCCCAGTTGTATACGCCTGTCGACATCTTTTAAACTTCTTGTCCTAGATAGGTATAGTAATTGAGGATATATATACTCGTATCGATTGTATAAGTCTTGAAATGATATCATTCAAAAAAAATATTTTTAGTACAATAGACTACCATCATATTTTCTAAAATTTACCATCGCTCATTACAGCTGTTATTTCCTCACGGTGACAAATATAAATTGCAAAAATCGTTGTAAAGAATCCCAAAATTTATCTATTTTGTATTGCTAAAGCAACAATGCAATAATATCTATCCGGAGCACATAAGCATCTGACAGGCTGAATGGTCTCACCTTAGATTTCGGTTTATGGACGGTTGGGCCACTCCATTACCTCATTGTGCAAAACGAAAAATGGAATTTAATATACTGGTACGAATGGCGAGGAATAAGGAAGTCCATTGTCGCAGATTTGATGCGCATAATGCAACGTGTGTTCTTCACCCAGGGGGTCTGCTTATTGAATGGAGACTGTCCTTGGAAATGGAAGGTAGAAGATGGAACGCGCTGTTTGTTTAAGCAATCGCTTTTGATCAAAACTTCGCATCTAAAACATTTTAAGTATTTCCAAGCGTACTTATAATAATTTTAATCACTTTAAATGTGGATTATATGGCAGTCAGAAATTACGACAGTAAACTTTAAAATTGTAGTCTAAAATTCAAAACAAAGACCATACTTGAGTCTATATCTACCAATTCGACACAAATAAATTTTAATATGCTTTTAATTAGTGTAAGATAAAGCTAGTTATTAGAGGCATGATTTTAGATTTTGTCATCTGCATGTTCTCTATTGATAAAAAATTTCGTCTCTGTATATTCCAGATCTGGTCATTGTTGAGACCTTCGTTAAAATATGATTTGTGGATAGTAACGTTTACTTGCTGGTATCCTTCAACCGACTTTTTTCATCAGAAATTTCACTTCAATGAAGTTGATTTCTGACAATATCCAAAAGTGTATTTCTTGTCGAAGTATTTAATATTTCAAAGACCGTAATAGATTTAGTAATAAATATAATATTCTTGTAGATGCAATGTTTTTTCGTGGGGCGATAGTCTACGCAATTTTCTTGCGGTTGAAGATAACAAGAAAAAAAACCTGGGATTCGAAAGGTACGTGGTTTTATTCAAAGTAATCATCAATAGACATCAAATATGACGGACAATGATTTCGATATCTTAATCGCGGTTGGGACGTCCTTTATCCCTCGACAATATCTTTTGATTTTGAAAATGCACATACAATTTGAGAGTCCTTACGAATTGTTGTTGTCCTCTTAACATTTTACCTGCCAAGAAACTTTAGCTGTATTTTTAAAGTAGATTGATAGGATATAATATCATAATTATGTAAAATAACTTATTACTCTTATTTATATGAAATTATTTATTCTTCAAGTACTTTGAAATCAAGATAGTTTATTTGAGGAAAATCTCGTGCCTAAATACAAAAGACACTATTTCCGTTTCATTCAATTTAATTCTCGTTTTTTAAATTAAAAGTGTAACTGCTATACAAGGCATGACTGGTTAAATACTGACAAAGGATTCCTTCTTTAGATCTAATGTGTGGTGTAAACTTAAAAAAACGATAAACTGAAGTATTTTCCTGCGCACATCCTGAATACACTCCTTTAAGTAATTGGTAGTATTATGTTTCTGTAAATCCAGTAGCAGTTGAATTCAATAGAAACCTAGATAAAAAATAATCTTCGATTAGCTCAACATACTGCATACAATGCATCTCTAAAGAAATTGTTTTTTTTCAATAATTCTTTATAGAAACCTCTTTTAGGTGAGTTGTTCGATGAGACTTGAAAACAACAAAACCAAGAATATTTGACGGTGAAATTCTAATCGATTTTCAGTTGGTTAGACATCAACAATAATGCTCTTGTTACGTCACAATTCGCTGTGAAAACAGTCAAATCGTTTCTAGGAAAATTGTTAAAAAGAACCGGAGAACTATATTGTTTCTTTCAAATAGGAAGTACACATTTTTATCAGTTAAAATCCATTGTCACCATCACACAAAGTTGAGAAATTTGTTTCGTTTTGTGATTAATTTGCGTCATTGTTTGTTTTAACAATTAAAACATGAGATTGGCTCAACTAAGATTATATAACATATATTTACAGATTGTTATATTGTTATAAATAAATATGTATTCTGAACAATACAAATGTTTGATAATAAAACGCGGATAAATACATTAAATAAATATTACGATTATGCTCATTTCAAAATACATATCATCTTCAGGCATCATCAGACCCAATTCTGACATGAACTCCACGAATTTCTTTGGAGGAATAATTTGTTGAAGTCTTGTGTTTGACGAGCATTAGGACCTTCTGTTGCTTGTCTTTATTCCTTTGTTCTTAGTAATGGGTCCGCCATCTAACGTTTTTTTCTTCAACTAGTGCTTATTTCGTGAATGGTAACACATAGCTCATGTCTGATTTGATAGATAATTAGTTTTATCCTTCCGCTGAACGAATATGGTTGTGTATACGCTTGAACAACGCTGAAAAATATTGCGACATTACTTTGAAAATCATGGTAATGTTGCAGAATGTGTGCGAAAATTGCGTACGGATTTTGGAAGAAGAGAATCACCGTCAGCTCCGTATGTTCGTTATCTTGTGAAAAAAGTGAAAGAAACTGGCATCCTCATCGATAAACCAAAGCGTGAAAAGCCAAAAACAGTGCGTACACCCGAGAATATTGCTGCTGTGGCAGAAAGTGTGCGTGAAGCGCCATCAATGGCGCTTCCATGCGGCGCGGCTTATGTTGAACGAATTTTTGTTCACAAAAATTGAAGAGGAGGATATTGGCAACATTTGGTTTCAACAGGACGGCGCTACGTGCCACACAGCCGAAGCTACACTCGATGTTTTGCGCCCTGTTTTAAAAAAAAAAAAGTTATTTGGAGGACCCTTTACTTAATCATAAGTGCCTCTATTTGTATATTAATCTTGATTGTACTTCAGTAACGATTTGAATTTGTTTAAATTTGTAATGTTTCTGTAAGTGAAAAAAATAAATTTAAATTATAAATATACGTCATTTTATTTTTAATTATTCCATATCATTAATTTATAGATTTGTAGTCTTATGTACAATAGAACTACTACCAGTATATACAGTCATAGATGCTTATAATAAGGGTGATTAATTTTTTCTATTTTTTTTAATTCATGCGTACTCGTACATATAATGTGGATGTGGGCTTTCCTTATCTGGGTCTTTATCGATTGTCAATATTTTGATTTTTTTTTATAAACTTCCATAACAGTAACCTATTCATCTGATGACAAATATAAATGCTATCTCAAATTCTTGATGCATAATATCTATATTCTTATAAATTTAATATTATTTATATAATAATATACAGTTATTTATAATCGATAAAAATAAATATTGACCAAGCTGAAACTTGTGACTAAAAAACATTTTCCAGCTGTCTTTTCTTTTTATTCTATTTATTATTCCTAATCTACTATGTTTTTTTAGTTTGTGAGTAGCTTTGTGATAATGGCATAGTTAATTAAAAATATTAATTAAAAACTACATTTTGCGTATGTATTTTGTTCGAAACTGAAATAAAATTACAATTGAATGTGTACTTCTACTGTTTATACCAGGAAATGTTTTTAAAAAATAAGATATTCTTGACAAAATGATTGAAATAATTGCAAGTATGGATACTTTGTGATAGATAACGCAAGTCGAAAATTTGCTCATTTATTATCTGCATCCTGAAAGCATCACCTGTTTCCGAAAAAAAACCTTTTCGCGCAGCTTCCTGAAACACAAATTTGCCCTGAATCCCATTTGCCTGATCTCTCCCGATCTTGTTTGTTCCGCTGGCTGGGACTTTAACGTCTCTCAAGACTCGAGGACCCAGAACCTTGGGTTCTCTAGATGTTAGAGGCAGCTGCTCTCGACCTGGAAGGAAGTGAAGCGAAAAATGTCCACTTAAGACGCTACCGCTTGGAGCGAATCGTCGGGCGACCCACGCTACGGATCGTTGACAAACTTTGACGCTGGCCGGAACCTTAAAGGTCGCACCGCTGTAATCCCAACAGCTGCTGTTATGCCAATTTTTTTCGCCAAGTGTTGTTTCCTCCAAGGTCGAGGAAGCGTATTGTTTTGCGCTGTGAGGGAGGTTTTATTATTAAATTTAATAGTTTTTTTGAAATTTGCTTTGCTCCTTTACTATAAAAACCAGAATGTTCAAGTATATGCATGATTACCGTGAATATTAGTTTGTATGCCACAAAATCAACTTCCAAATGCTAACGTTAAGCCTTGAAATTTTCTTCTAACATAAATTTTCTATAATACGATTATTATCATTTCTATTAAAGTAATTCAAATGAATATACATACACTTGAAACATTCCCAATTCTTACAGGTATGAATTTTGATTAAATACCTGCGTATTTACCATTTACAGTAGTAAATTGTAAATGCGCACTGAAATACTAAACTAAATGAACTATAATAGTTGCCATCTATAATTTCGCTGCATATTTATTACGAAATTGGCGTGAATAGTGCAGGTTTAATTTAAATAAAACTATTCACGCTAAATAAATATTCTTTCTTGGACTCATTTTATGTTCGTTTAGTCGAAATGCACTTTAAAACAACTAATGCTTATATTTTTTGCATGTCGAGTAAGTGTCGTAAATATTGTCTCATAAAGTTTTTTAATGCACTTAAAGGTGAATAATTAAATTATTAAAGTATTAAGAACACCTTAAATATTTTGTTACTAAAATAAACATGTAATACAGGTATATTCACATATATTCAATAACAATTCTTATTGTTAGAGATTTGTGGGTAGATTATTACTCCTAATATGCACACGAAATAATTAGATGGGTGCTCACGTTCAAAAATTGCATCATGATTCGTTAATTGATGTGAGATCTGAAAGCTCGATGAGCAATTAATGAGAACCTTAACACGCCACATTTTAAATTACTCTGTTATTAATTCAGATAATGACCGGTGATTAAGGAAAGCTCGTATTGTAATTTAAACAGCTTTTAAAGTTGGCGTTTGGGTTTCAAAGATCAAAAGCTCACGAGAGTGGTAGAGCTAAAGTTCTGTAAGCTTAGTGAAAGCTGACGTAATAACAGTTTGGAAGCGGCGATCATTTTTACCTCCTGCAATGCAATTACGCTCAATAAAAGCTGCCTTAAAAGCACTATCGAATTATATGTGCATAATAATCAGCGAGTATTGACACAAGACTTAACCATGATACTCTCTGTGCTACCATAATTATTATATGTTCACAGTTTTGTTACCGAATATCGCAAAAAGAACATATTTTTATTTCAACTGTAATTTTCATCATTTCTATAGCCGTTTCTTACTGAAACATAAGATTGCCACGATCTTTTTCTCCTTCTTCGTGTCTTTCTGCCCAGTATCTGGCAACATCGATAGCCCGTGTGTTGCCTATCATTAGGTTTTGAGGTGTGAAACTTGTTGGCTACATGGAGCAGGATCTTAGGTGCGAGGCGGTCTGCAGGTCTCCGCAGTCGCAAAATAGTGGCTCTCCCTGCCGCAGAATTCCCCACTGCTCGAAGTTGTCCTTTGTTCTACCAACTCCGGTTCTTAATCTGTTCAGGGATTTCCAGGTCTGTCAGTCAAGGTTCTTGCCAGTTGGAAGTCCTTCCTTTGGAGTAGTGAAATCCTCTGATGCTACTTGTCGCCAGAGCTGGAGCATGAAAAGAACCTCCACGCAGTGCCCCCTGGAAACGAAATCTCGGACTTCTTCCTCCGGCCAATCTCTTCAACCCAGCGACAACAAAAGAAATTGCCATGGTCCTCGTCTCATATTATGTTAGCTCTGTCTCCCGAGACTCCACCAAGTGCCATCTGTGATTGATTTCAAAAGCTTTCTAGGACGGCGAGAGTCCGGAGCCTTGAAGAAAATTCACTTGTAGTTTATGCTCTCTTGCGGCATGCAAAGTAAATGTCTCAACCGGGTCCACTTTAGTCCCTTGACCAACTGTAGTAGTATGGAAAGCTGCCTTATAAACTTACTCACCTTATCATTCCTCACAAACATTCTAAGTAGACTAATGTTTTCAAAACCTACTAACTATATAGCAGCATTGCTTATTGATGAAATGCTATGATTCGCAGTCTAAAAAATGTGATTATCATCATCATCATCATTATCATCAGCCTGTGTCCGTCCACTGTTGAACGTAGGCCTCCCGCATGAGTCTCGATCCTCTTCGATCCTCCGCCTTCCGCATCCAGGTCACTCCCGCTATTCTTCTTATATCCCCGGTCCATCTTGTAGGGGTCAACCAATGCTTCGTTTGTTCAATACTTTTCTTCCACATCGACCGTCGTCTCTTTGACAGATATGTCCTGCCCATTGCCACTTGAGACAGCATCCACTACTTGAGTTCTTCTGCGTATTTCCTCGTTTCGGATTCTATCTTTTAGCGATTATATTTGTATTTTAATTTTACTTAAAGTCACGAATTACTTCTTCATTTTTATTTAACCAATTAGCGTCAATCCTCACCAAGAAAACATTGTAAACAATTTTAAGCAAAATTAGTCAAATTTATGGATTTAAGGTAAACATTAAATAAATATGAAATTACACTAAATATTTTTATTAGAATATTAATTCAATTATAATTATACACATTCACTTCAAATTGACAGTTAATTACCATTATAAGTACAAATATTGATATTGAAAATTCGTCATCATCGAATACATCTCGATGAGGAAGTATTTGATGATGACGAATTTCTTTTCTTAAGCGAAAAAACTCTTAAATTTATTATTGTCACCTTAAAATTCACGATATTGAAATATTAATATTTATCGAAACCTCTTTTATAGTTGAAAGAAGGATGTGACTTCTGAATTTGACAGCCCTCCTTTCAAAAACCGTTTTATCGATGAAATTTCACCATAAATAGAGAAAATATTTTTCTTTGAGTGACGGCTTTCTCACGTTCGAAATAATTTAATATATTATATAATAACCGTTGATAAAATAAATAAAAAATATGTGCAGAAAAAAGGAAAAAAAAACTCATTTTCAGATTGATTGGCACAATTAAATGTCGGAAATAAAAAGGATGTATTATAAATGAAGACCCAAGGCACGAACTTGCTGATGAAAACATGACGTTTCAAGAAATTTAAACTTTTGTGTTTTGATTTATTTTCGTAAATATTATTAAGTGCGTACTTGTCAATAATTTTCCATTAAAAAGAAAAAAAAAACTAGTCATTTCATTCACAGGATGTACAATATATTTTTTCTCATTTTTGTCAATTTAATTTTTCTTTGGGGTCATTAAATTTCAAGAAATACGTGCCCAAATTAACATGTATGTATTTTTTAAGCTCGTTCTGTTCATCTGAGATATGTGTAAGGATGTCTGATGGGTTGAGTCACCATTTACAAAAAAAATCAATGCCTTAAGAGGTTGGTCATTCAAACTTCTAGATAATTAAGATTAACGAATCAACCAATATATGCCATATGCTCGTTACCAGGTGGACTTTCAAGTGCTGAGATTTCTGGGACAAATCATAGACAGTGTTCCGGAACCGAGCTCCAAGCGAGAATACCAAGTATCCGGCACTGAGGATAAAACTAAAGACCGGATATGAGTTGGTACTAATTTATTCAATACGAGACCCCTTTTTATACCCTAATTTACGACATGAGTAAGCAGTTTTAAAAGTAATATTAATACATTGAATGTCATACACTGCACATTCCTCGATACCGTTTTTAAACATTCATCCGTTCAATCCACATAGAGTGGCAGATTATTGGGATGGTCCATGCTCCATATCGATGCTTAAGCATTCCTTATTAATATTAATATTTATTACTAATACATAGAATTTCGTACATCACAAATTCTTCGATACTTGTTGTTTTGGACCGTGATCCCCTCAATATACAAAAATTGAGTGGCAAAAATGTCCTGTGTCGTACCTGACTGAATGAATCTAAGATAAAGAGTTGATTGACAAAGACTTTTTGATCTTTAATATAACACAGTTATGTTCAAAATAACGTTTTGACAGACAGTGTGATGGCGATTTTCGGTG
This sequence comes from Glossosoma conforme, assembly GCA_022606575.1. NCBI lineage: Eukaryota > Metazoa > Arthropoda > Insecta > Trichoptera > Glossosomatidae > Glossosoma > Glossosoma conforme. The sequence continues at coordinate 400,095 of JAGTXR010000080.1, read as the reverse complement.
ACCATTTGTTCAAAATATGGAAAAATGTGTGGTGATGTGAAAGTTAAGAAAAATATTACATTTTTCCTGCTTAACGATAATCAATTGAGCTGAAATTTTGCAAATATACATATCCACATATCATTGAATGGATTGAGCCACGCTTAAGGATCAGATATTCCAGATTTCAATAACGTTAGTCCAATTATCCAATCTCCTCAAATAGGCTGATTAACCAGCGCTTGATTATCACTGAGATTCTAAACAGAAAGTTCTTTAAGAAGATCATGAGCTTTTTTCATATTCGAGAACTATGCATTTGTGGTGGCAATTTTAGGAAATCATAGTTTCCAGCTAGAAAGTGGATAAGAGCAAAAAATAACATAAAGAAGATTTCTTCCTTTTGCTTCTCCTTGAGTCATGCGATTCGTTATCTCATAATATGACAGCGATCAGACAGCTCAAAAATAATAAATAAATATTGATAGAGACGTCGATAAGGGGCATTAAAAAGCTCGATATTCGGTGGTTCCGGCGCTACCTTTTATGGAGTCTCCATATCGGGAAACCAGTCCAAAGATTGCCAGCACGTGGTTTGTTACCTTTCTCCACTTTTGTATGTATGTAAACATACAAGAGGATACCACCAAATGATGAAGAAATCTCGTCTGGAGAATATAATACGCTTGCCATTTCGATAATGGGTAAGGTCTGTACGTGAAGCGTTAATTTGACAATTTGATATGTTTTCAACCGATTGAATAATAGGCTATGACATAAGCCCAGATTTTCATCACGATGAAAGCAGCGGTTCTCGAATCATTGAAAATTATCCTTGGAAGGCTTAATAATTGGGGTTTACTACTGGTAATGGCGCAGTTCTCAAGACCATCGAGTTAATCACCTGATCTAATTAAAATTATAAATTAAAAATAATCGAAATTATCGAAATATACCAGGAAAATACTAAAAAGTCCCAAAGTTAGGCCTAAGACTTCACGAAATTACTTCTACAAACAAATTCGTGGTGTTTATGTCTGAATTAGGCTTCTCTCCCGTGGAATATAACAACATTCGAGGCGATATGGTTATACATTATGTTCACTCTCCCAAGAGGCATCGTCTCTGGCAGGTTAGTATTACTTTTAAGTAGAACGAACAATACAAGTATGTGCCTCCTTATCTTTTGATAATTGTCAGGAACAGGTAGGTCATCGGTAACTACTATAGTATACTCGTATAGTATGGGTACTTGGATTTGCTTAGAGTGCAAAGATTATTTGAAACGAAAGGTCATGGTTAGCAAATAGAACTATCATACTCTATGGTAGAAATTTATGGCTTCTAAGTTCTCCATTAGAAGCGGATATAAAATAATAATATACCTTAATAACTGGGGACATTTATGTATTGACATCAGCACGATGTAGCCCTTCCTGACTGGTACCGAAAGCCTCGATATACAATATTTCGTCTCTTATTTTCTTTTCGCTTGTCCGCTCACGTGTGTGTTGGTTATAGACATCACCACTTGTGCGCTGGGTGACAGCTTAAGCGCCGTAGAGCGGGCAGTTATGTGTTGACGACCGAGAAGGTCGCATTATGTCGGCATGTCATTCCACCTGGCCGGAGGCCTGTAAAACATATCGTAAATATATGTCAATGTGCTTCTGAAAAAGTCTGTGTTATCAATCTGCTCCTCATCCTGCCTCGCGCGATAAATTAACACCTTTTTGAGAGAAATGAAGATGTTAGTATGTTTTGACAGGCAAATTAATAAAAAAACGCATATATTTTTGAGCTTTGTCGTGAAACAAACGCTCGACTTCTCGCATGTCTGTCGGGCGTTTTAATCCTTGAACAAAAGCTTCGTTTCCTTTCTCCGTAGTTCCGTGAGAGACATTCTCGCTAATTGGCCCTGAAGGTTTGGCAGCTGCTTGGTTGAGGAGACAAGGAAGTCTGCAGGAGGAAGTTGAGCATCTGTGTACGCACCAGGTCGGTAGACTGACGATAGTAACCCGAGACTTGGGTTAGGCGAAGAAGAAATAGAGCAGGCTGCAATAATAGACCAGGTGGTTGCAGGCACATGTGGATATAGTAAATGTGCCAGGTTGGTTCATCGAAATAAACCTGTGTACTGACTAGTACAAGGGGAGAATTGTGAATATTGCGTTATACTGTGATCTACTAAAAATATTTTACGTGGATTTTCGGTAGCAGTTATTGCTTTTTGTGATGATTTAAATCGAAGCAATTGACAAGGCGCTTAATAAACCTTATATATTTCTATGGGTGAAAATTATACAAGTGTGGGATAACTCTTATTATAAGACCTTGATAAGATAATTGTATCGTAGTCTTAAAAAGTTAAAAATGTTTATGACAAAATTAAGTATGTAGATATGTAAATGTTGCGGAATATAAATACGTTAATAGATACAATAATAATGTTGGTGGATAATGGTTCCACAATAGTGCTGAACATATACGAGTATGCTTCAAAAGACATGCTTATCATCATTAAAATAATTACAATATGAGGATATTGTAATAATATTTATTAATATTTTCATATAATTTCCTTTTGCTGGAGCATTCGCTTTGATACAGGTTGAGGCCAAATTTTAGCAAATAATAGGTGTACCGAAAAATTATGTCGTTTTTTGTTATCGTACTTGAGTGGTCAGTTGTGCTTGGGCAGTCGAACTTTTACAACATGTTCTGTGTTGTTTCTCTGACTACGTATACCTGGAGTGTACTAGGACTTTTAAACAAAAAAAAAATACAAACCTATATACAATGAAGAGCTTTGTACCGAATGAATAATTTATTCGAAATATTATGCTTTACCATTTCATGAAGAAATAAAGTGCAACACGTGCTTCAAGGCCAAGAATATGGGAGCTGACTCTCTTTTTCTAATATACATTTAAAAGTCCTTCTTAATCATTTCTTGAGTTTTTTCGCCAGACCTATTAGTGGAATCCTTAATTACAATTTTTGAATGTAAGATATTTTTTTATATAATAAGATTTTGGCCTGCTCCTCATACTTGAAAATGGCTGCTTGAACTTTAAAGTGGCAGTTTGTGATGACCATTCATTTCAGCTTGTAAGCAAATATGAAATAATGATGTTTTTCAATGCTACACTAAGCGTTTGAGTCTGATCGATTCCGAAAATTGCATCCAAAACCGGAAGCATCTGCGGCACGCGCCTGCTCATTACTAGACCCTGGAACCTGACACCCGGGACTAGGAAGTGAAGGTCAGTGGAGGAGCAGCAGCGGAACTGCTGGGACAGTACAACAACCATTCCACTTCAGTGATAAATGTTATTAGGCCATTTTTTGTGATCGTTTTGAAGAGTCATTGGGGCAAATATATATTTCCTACAAGGTTTTCAAACTGTGCAATCAAAACAATGCTATACAAAATGTTCTTTGGTGGAGCTGGAGCATATGGCAGCCACATATTTCCATTACACAGTTCTTTCAAATACTTTTTTTTTATGTAAGCACATGCGGAAGAAATAGTAATTCTGAAGTCTCATCTGTGGAATTCTATGACGCTTATAATGGTGTATATCGCTAAACGCTGCATGTGGAGTGTTGATCCGCCAACGTCATAGACTACAGTAAAATATATATCATAACAAATTCCTGTCAATTATTACAGGAATTTACTATGAATGGGTGGTCTTCACGGGACGACTTTCGTCTATCACCAATTTTAATTAATAAAATTAGGCTATGACTGGCATTTTACGAGTGATGGATAAACCGGTGGTATTTTAGAGCGCATAAATTAATTAGAAATCTTTTTTTAAATCTCCGTCGGGGATCGAACCCACGACCTTTGGCTCGCGAAGCAAACGCTTTGACCATTGAGCTATGACCGCCGGCAACTATGGTCTATTGAAGGTCTGAAGTCATCTCAGTAGTCGAAAATCCACCAAGTTACTGTATAATGTGTACAGTTCTACAAAAAAAAAATACATTTACAAAACACATTCATCATATTACATGTGTCCAATAAGTACTCGTATCCTAGTATTGTGAATGCGATATTTACCTGTCACGTCATATTTTACGTAATATTCCTAGAATTCAAATTTCCAATAATGATACTAACGAAAATTTCATCCCACGTTGTCTTTTTAGTACGGCCATCTTGATCTCCCCATCGCTTCCTCGGCGCAAGATCCACTTATTTTACAATTTCTTACTTTGTATCGTATTGTCAGTCCTGCAATGTATCGTAGAGCCTATAAAAACTAACAAACTATATTTAATTTTTGTAAATATTGATACATAAATAAAAATGTTATAATAATAAAGATTTATTAATGAAAAAATTACAAAGTATTACTCATGCAATTCTTATTCGTAGTATCAATCCGGTGGATTGGTTTGCAGGAACAAGATCGTGCATCTCGATCTCCACTCCTCTCGATCCTCTGCAGTCCTCTTCAGCTCAGCATAAGAGCTACAACTCATGTCCTCGAACACTTACTGCAAATACTCCCGTCTAGGGCACCCTCTACAGTTTCTACCCTCAATCATCCCCTCCACAATGTCGTGAAGAAGACCATCGTGGCGCAAGATGTGACCGATCCATAGGGCTCGCCTCTCTGAGATGGTTCTTACTTGATTATGATGAGTACCGCATTGTTCGTTTTTCATAAAGTATTATTATTCGAAAAAAATATGGAATAAGACAGCAGTTTATCGTCTAAGTAAATTTTTTTTTTTTTAAATAGCGATGCACGTGAAATGATTTAATACACAGTCAATAAATTTAAAAAAATGCATTTAAAATAAATGTATTAGAATTATTTGGGAATCTTTTTGCGGATATGGCGAATGATTTCGAGATGCGCCATACTGGTCCTTGTAAGAAAACGATCCGGCAGGATCTAAAAAAATATATATTTTATACCTGGGTCTAGGAGTAGGAACCAGATGGCGGTGGTTCTGGGTCCGAGAAAGCACGTGCCACGTGTCACGCTTTTTTCGATTCACTTAAAATTCGCTGGAGCAGATTAAAAGGTGGTAGACGGGTGGCTTCGGCTTAGAGATGAATCTGCAGATGAGAAAAAAATGCTAAGAAAAAATGAGCAATACGCGATATGCAGATGGTATCTTTTTTTTGCATCCAAAGACAGTAATTATTTTTGGAAATATGATTCGTAATGTATTTTTGCGAAATGCTTTATTTCTAAATGATTTTTCTTCGTGTAAGGAGTCATTAGGAGAATTTAAAGAAAAAAATATTTTCGGATACCACACAGTTTGATTCTCTTCTTCTTCGTGTCAGCGATGTCAAATTATTTTTGCTCAGTATCTGGCAACATCGTGTGTTGCCCAGCATTAAGTCCTGAGATGTGCAGCTTGTTGGGCACATGGAGCAGGATTTTAGGTTTGAGGCGGTCTGCAGGTTTCCACAGTCGCACAACAGTGACTTTCCCTGCCAAAGCATTCCCCACCGCTCGAGATTGTCCTTTGTTCTACAAACTCCGGTTGTTAATCTGTTCAGGGATTTCCAGGTCCGCCAGTCAAGGTTTTTGCCAGTTGGTAGGTCTTCCTTTGGAGTAATGAAATCCTCTGATGCGACTTGTTGCCAGAGCTGAAATCTTTCATTTTCAGGGCCGTATGTGAGAAGTTGTGTGGATCTCAGAAAGCTGCTTCGCGACTTCAGTCTGGGTGTTGGGGTATCTGATTATACAAGCAGTGGGACCGTTGGTTGATTGCCTTACGCACAGTTTGATTATTTGACTATGACAGGCATTGTTAAGTTTGATGGACAAGTCACACATCAAACAAGATTCTTAAAATTAACTAATGTAATATGACAGATGAAATACAGACAGATGTTGATTGATATCTTATCATTGTAAATTCTGATTGTTCATTGTGAATGATATCCAACGTCATTAGACTACAGCTCGATATTACGGAATCATTTATTTAACGGGGACTCAATTAAACAATGAATGAATGGTGTGCACGGTATTACTTTCATCTACCGCGAAATCAATTAATAGGCTGGTAATGGCATATTTTTTACTCATCGGGGATTTAACCCTTTCGAACGGTAAGCATTTGTCACATATACGCTGCAAGCATGGTAACATTTAAGAAGACAATTTGTGAAATAATGGCGAACATGACAGATATTTATGTTTTAAAAAAGTATATTTTACATCTTGCTTATTTTTGTACAAAATAACATTGCAACGTGTGTTTGCAGAAAAAAAATCTGATCCACATCAAAGATTTTATCTTAAACTGTTTGTCCATCCTCCATCCCATAACAAAGCTCAAGCAAACACTCGTTCTATTATCTGAAATCGCTACCTATTCTTAAAGGTTCTTTCTTCCTGAAAAAAAACTTCTTCCAAAATATATTTATTTTTGCCAAGAGCCTTCAGTCACATTTTTTCAGCTTCTTTTCAGCCACATGTCTTTCCAAATTTCTTCATTTCCATTCTTGTTTGTTGAGATATTATTTATCGAACATTCAATTCGTCGGAGCTCATTCTTCTCGCTTTGTGAATGCATTGTTGAGAATTTACAATGAGTTACAAAATAAACGTGTTTTGACTCATGTTTATTTAAGAGTTCGGATACAAATTTAGAATGTGGTTTATGCTCTTCTGCAGTATTCAAAAAACAAGTTTCAGAAAAATCGTCATTACTTTCTTGTCTGTAGATTCTATGATCTGGTATGAGATGCTATTTGATCGACGAAGATATGGTAAAATAAAATGTGTATAACAAAAAAGTAATTTATATATAAATCAAGTATGTATCGTCACCCTTGCAATGTGAAGCTATTTATGAAGTAAAATAAACATCAAATGAAATATACTGAAAGGAAAAAACATATTGAACTAGAAAAAATAGAGGCTTTCAGGCTTTTTCAATCGGTTAAGAAGTAAGTTATAGACAGCATCTTATACGCAGCTTTATAGCGAACTTAGCTCAACGTTATAGATATAGTACTCCCTGCTGGTGATAGATGATAACTGTCATGTGTTTTCACCTAAATAGTCTAATTGAGATATATTCCAAGAGAGAACAAACAAAGATTAGTAAAGAAATCATTCGAGTCATTAATGCTTATTTCTAAGCGTCGCAACTGTAAAGATGAAAACATCTTTAATTCACAGTTTTGCATGAACAAGAGACGAAAATGAGCCTATTGGAAAATGATATATTTGAATACCGTAGAATAAATTAACTTGTATATCTTCTTTTCCTTTCATTTTTTTTTGCATGGCTTTTAACAATATAACACTTTATTTAGTACCAGGAAGTGCATTTACAAGCACGGTTGGTTTGACGAAGACTTGACGATGATTCTTATGGAAAAGATGGAAGAAACAGACGGCAGCTGACAACATTGTGGCGCCGATTCTTGACAACCGCATGCTCTATCTAGAAATAGAGAAACTAGAAGATTTAATCCTCTTGAAAGGCAAAAAGCATTAACTCTTAGTCTTATTAGGTGGTAATTTTATTACTTTAATCCCTTTGGTTCAGTGGAAAACCATTTAAATAACTGGCGCCTAATTTTTGTGACACATGCTGTGGATTATATCCCAGCTACAATATCAAAGACTTTCAACGAAAAAGCTTGACGCGATTCATTATTTTTCTACAAAAGGCATGCAAATAATATATATATAATCGTGTCTGAAACAACTATATATATATATATATATATATATATATATATATATATATATATATATATATATATATATATATATAGTTATATAAGAGTTTATTCTGAGATTTTCCATTATTTATTTATTTAAATTAAAAAAAAACGATTGAAGTAATACTGAGGGTTCATGTAAATGTTCATGTTCCCTTAACAGACTTCGGACCGGAGTATGCAAGACGAGGACACAAATGAGGATACAGCGGACCGACTGAATGTGACTGCGGCGTGGAGCAGACCCTGTCACACCTTCTGGAGTGTGCGCTGTGCCCGAATAGCTGCACCCAGGAAGACCTGATGATGGCCAGAAGTAACGCCATCGACGTCGCCCACTTCTGGGCAGACAGGATCTGACCCTGTTGTTTCCGACACGACACGATGTAAAGAATAATTTATTTTCTTCGTGATGGGTGTTAATATATGCATTTGTATAATATGATATTACTATTTCAGCAATAACATTAATAACTGTTTTGAAAAGGCCATCAAAATAAATAAATGATCGGTTTATCAGCGTTTTTACGACTTATTTCCCATAAAGTGTATCATTGCCCACCATAAATTTTATGAAACCCCATTGTTTTCTACTCTGTCACTACAACATGATATGATGCAGTGCTCACCAACCATTGATAATTGGGTCGAAGCTTATTCTTCTTCTATATACGGCCCCTTACTGGATGTGGTAATAAATTATCATTATAAAGATCTTTTAACTGCCACAGTTTGTACGTCATCCTTTGTAAAATCAGTACCCGAAGATATTCACCAAGTACATGCTGCTTCCTGAAGACCTCCATTTGGTCATAAGGGTGGCTGAATTCAATGGGTTGATGACAGCCTCAAAGATACGTCTCTGCTTTACAAAGTACAGTTGTCGAAATTTTTCGATAGTATACATTTACTGAAAATTTCTTAATTCAAATTAAGCCACTTAGGACTATTTTTAGACCCCTGGACTCTTGTTATTCTGGAAGATCGTTGGGATACGTCCCAAAGATCTTCCATATTAATTTTATCTGCCGAATTCAAGAATACATAAATATATCGACGCCAGTTTTAAATTTAGTAAATATACTTAATTGTGACAATTTATGGCAAACGTACTCCACCTATGTTAAAAAGCATAAAAAAGGTGGAAGAACACTTTTTTCAATCGAATAGCATGGGAATCGCTATCAGTATTTTATCGGTTGAATCCAGTAGGAATATACCTAGTAAAATATATATCCACTTGGAATCGGTTTGGGGAGCATTTCATTACAGTGGTCTTCTTCATTATGACCGTTTGGTACTAATTGGCGTGGAAAAAAAGGGTAGCTTATCAAAAGAAACGACTAAATGGATGTGGGAAATATATTTTTGAATGTGACTGAGACTACCCAACGCTGAGTTTTAACTACTTAAACTATTCGAGCCCTGGCGTTACCAGACGACAATATTTAAATGAAAAACTTCAACATTTTTCCATGTCAGTTGATGTTATCCATGTATTTTCTCTAGATATTTCAACACTAGAAGATTCTTCTGGGCTAATATATGGCTCCCGACGACAAGGAGCACCTGGGGATTTAATGAGATGGAATCTGATCAATTATTTAGTGTTTTGTTAATCGGAATTTATAAGGAGTAATCTTATAATTAACGCGAAGTTCAGAGGTCTGGTTACCTTTTGTTTTTAAAGGCTCTTGAACCAAAAGAAACAAATTTGAATAATTTATCAAAATATACGAGTATGTATCATCAAACATATTATTTCGCACCTGAATTTTTGAAAATATAAACACGAATTATTACACAATTTTAAATTGAATACCGTAAGATAATCTTTTTTTTTTTTGATTCTTTTTTTTTCACTTAATTTTTTTTTGAAAAAAAATATAAAGTTGCGTATTGTACCCTGCAAGTTACACACAAGGTTAGAATATACGTCTGAGAAATAGTTGAAGAACGTAGGAGCCTATTCCATGTCAGCCTAGTTAACCGCTCTTGTAGCCCCGACGATTTCCCTGATGAAGCTTAACAGCAAGGGACCGTCAGAACTAAGCAGCAATCCAGGTAAATCCTCCCAAGAAATGGCAGAGACTCCCAGGTGACAAAACACAGAATGCGTCTCCTGTTCTCATGGATGATGCACTCAACGAGAGAGTGTCTCACCGTCTGTTGCATGCCTGGATCACATGGACATGCGTCGCAAGAAGAGAGGCCAAAGTAGGCCGTAAGATAAACTTAAGCACTGTCAAATTTGTCGGCCACTTAGCGTATTAGGAGTATTTCTTCTGTATTTGTTTTCAACTTTAATTGGAACGTTTGTTATGTATAAAATGTAAAAATACAATTTTTTAAAACATAATTATTCTTTATTTCTTACGAACTAATAAAATTTGATGATGCAATTTTTAAAATCGAGTTTCGTGGATCGATAATTGAGTATTATCATCAAACGTCGCCCAACCCGATATTATTTTTTAATATGAAGACATTGTCGGATTGAAGGAAAATAATGTTGTCAAGTTTAGTGACTACAAGCGGCTGAATACTAATTTTGGCAGGTGGCCTCTTTGAACGGATGGTTTTCTACTAAACAGAGCGTTATAAAAAGTATGAAATAATTTATTTTTTCATACATTTTTTTAAGTGCAAAAAATACGAGAAAATACCGCTTATCGATCACTACGAAAACTCACTCACTTGCGGGGATTTTATGATGCTTACCATTTTAAGTTAAAAGAACAATACATCCATTGTAAATAGCTTCTAGGTTACTCGTACATTTATACAAGGCATTGAACATCAGCCCTGCATTTACGCATCGACATCAAAACACAACTGTTCCCAACGGGCTACTGTTTTTCAGTGTATTTTGTCAACCATCCATTTAATTATTTTATTACAGACATTTTTAAGCAATTGTAAAGTGTCTTATCCAAAAAACTTAATTTTTCTCCATGTACGCACCTTCATAGCTAAATATCTTCGCATATGGTAACCACTAAAAACTCCTTAATAATCGCCTTATAATTCTATCATCTACTATTTATTATCCATGTCTTATCCCATGTCACTCTTTACCGAGTGGTCAATCTGGTAACATACAAATGTCCCTATTACTTCTAGGTCGAGAATAGAGAAGCCTGAAGATATTTTTTCAATTTCAATTTTGTTTATTTTGCCTTTCAGAAACATTACAAATTATTTAACTCAATGCATTTCTGAAGTACAATAAAAATACAAATAAAAAATACAATATATACAAAATTAGGTACTTATGATTAAGTACTATGAACAAAGCAATAAAGACAAATATCTTGCATTGACAGTTGTAGTATCCGCAGCTTTAGTACCCAATGCATTTTTTTGGTGTATTTTGATCAACAATATTCGTAAACATCGGATGATTAGCTCGACGCTATCAAACTATTCACCATTATCTTCTGATATCAGCTTGATATAGCTCCTTTAGACTGATGCCGTAAAGCCTCGAAAAACGATCTTTTGTCTCTTATTTTTGTTCGCTCGCCTGACATGCACATCTAATGTTAGTTTTAATTTTATAATGGTAAGCGGTGTTTGCATACGCCAAAATATTTGTTATGACAGTGGGCCCATTTCCTATTTGTACCACTGTCATCTTGAATACGATTTTTTTCTGCAGTGACAGTTGGCAGCGCCGAGATGTCAGAGCGCGCCGTGAGCCGTGAGTCGAACAACGCTCGCGACCGTGATGGGCACGCCTAAATGGCGTGTGGTCTTTTTGTTTCAAGTGTTTGACAAATAAACGCGGATTGTGAAACTAAAACACGTTCTTTATATTGTGAACCTAATCCTGCATCCTTCATCCAGTAAATCAATATCGAATAATAGAGGAGGACATCACTTCATACTATAAAGCGACTAACTCAAAGACCGACACTCAGTGTACTGAAACGATCGGCATCCCAATAAATTTATCGTCCAATGTTGCTTTACTTCAAACAGTCGAACAAGAACCGGGAAATATTATAAATATGACGCTGGTTTAATTTTAAAAAAATTGACGGCAATGAACCCGTGGCTGTTTACCTGACTGTCAGTCGTTTTATTCGCTAGCATCCGTAAGCTGCATTATAATTAATAAATTCATAATTACATAGAATTTTATCAAAAAATTATAATTTGACAGTTTGGAAATAAATAACGTTGAGGACGACACCTTAATTTGGAGATTAATATTCATGTTTTTAAATTTTTATCTTATCGCGCGGTTATTCCTTTTTTTTGCAATAATTTTGGCGGCAACTCGGCCGGGACTAATTTTGAAAATATTCTAATTTAATTATGAATAATAATTATTATAGAATGCAAGCGCACTCAACTTTAAATTCAGAGTGAAAAATAATGCAAAAATAATTGAATTCATAATTTATTAATATAACAACGGTATCAAGAGTAATATATAGAACTTCGTTAACCAAATTTCCTTAAAACCATGGCTTGTTTTTGTTTCATATACGGAGATCTTCTTCTTCGTAGTATCAATCCCGTGGATTGGCTTGCAGCAACAGAATCATGCATCTCGATCTCCATTCCTCTCGGTCCTCCGCAACCCTCTTCAGCTCAGCAAGAGCTACAACTCATGTCCTTGAACACTTGCTGCAAATACTCCCGCCTAGGGAGTATTTGCAGTTTCTCTACAGTTTCTACCCTCAACCATTCCCTCCACAATGTCGTGAAGAAGACGATCGTGACCGATCCATCGGGTTCGCCTCTCTGAGATGGTTCTTACTAGTTGCCTGTCTTCCTTGATTATCCTGAGAACCTCATTGTTCGTGACGTGATACGGAGATATGGAGACAATAATGTTTTTTTTTAATAATTACATCAGTGCCATATCTAAAAGACACTGTGCTTAATACAAATTGCCGACACACAGTTTTATAAGTGGCCATTGTCCATGCCTTGTCTTAAGACATCTCTGTTCGCAAAGATCAACCTGTGAAAATATATAAATCCAGGGTCTTATTACAGAGATTATTTTTAATAATATATTTATATACTTGGTATTTTTGGGGAAAATTTATTAAGCGATTAGCCCTTGCGATTAGCGATTAGCGATGGATGTTCGGCAACTATAAGACGAGTTTGTCGGTTGTGGGTGGGTGCAAGAGGAATTAGTTCTTTAAGTTCCGCAGAGCAGCGACCGTGGTAATAACTGTAGAAAAGACTAAGTCAACCAATCTTAAGTCTATGTTCCATTGATTGCAGATTAGACGTAAGAGTTGTTATTGAAACGAATTGCTCTTCTATGAACTAAATCAATTAACTTTAGAAGGCATTTTGGGGCTCCAATCCAAAGGTGACTGCCGTATTCAAGGATAGGTCGGATTAGTCCTTTATATAGAAGAAGAAGTTATTTATCGTTGAATAACCGACGTGATCTATATAATATACCTAGTTTTTTGGAAGCGGAAATGAAGAGATGTCATCAAGGCAGTCATCATCTTGCTGAGGTGGGAAAAAATGACAAACAAAACTGTTCTCTTGTACAAGTATTTCAAGTCACGCGACTATCGAGATGCGTGAGGGAATAATGATGATAATTTAATTCGTTAATACGTATTGGAAAATATACACAAGTGGTCACAAACTAGCAATAATTGTGCATTGCGATTTCTTTAATGAGCTGCGGATAGTCACCTGCCTACCTGCCTGTCGGCTCATGTAGCCCGGGTGATAACTACACACAAGTCACGTTCTGCAAAAACAAAAACTTGAGCGAAATCCTTGGGCGAACAGGGCCGGCGGAACAACTAATATACAAGCATAATAGTGCCTAAGTGAGAAAATCTTTGAGGTAATACAAGGGAGATCATTCATTCATCATCATCAGCCTGTATCCGTCCGCTGTTGAACGTAAGCCTCCCGCATGAGTCTCCATCCTCGTCGATCCTCCGCCTTCCGCATCCAGGTCACTCCCGCTATTCTTCTTATATCGTCAGTCAATCTTGTAGGGGGCCGGCCAATGCTTCGTTTACCAGTTCTTGGGCGACATTCCAATACTTTTCTTCCCCATCGACCGTTGTCTCTTCGAAAGATATGTCCTGCCCATTGCCACTTGATTGTGCCTATTCATTGGGTAGCATCCACTACATGAGTTCTTCTGCGTATTTCCTCGTTTCGGATTCTATCTTTTAGCGACACTCCGAGCATGGATCTCTCCATATCACGCTGGGTGACCTGTATTTTATGTGTAAGACTTGCTGTCAAATTCCACGTCTCTGCGCCATTAGTTAATATAGGGAGGATGAATTTGGTTAAACTTTTATTATAGTGCCTAGATAGGAAGACTAAGGCGTTACCAGGGAGATCATGTTGGAAGAATATGTTCCGAAAGAATGGTGAGCGTAGCAGTTGACGAGAAACAACCATCCGATCTCCGGAAAATACAACATAAAAGACTCGTTTCGCAGGATCAGTGTATAAAAATAATAATTCATTTAGTGAGAACGAGTCTCAATCTTTTGTCTTCCGTATTAAGCCTCCTTTTGCTAGTCCTATGAAATCGTTAGTCCATCTTACAGGAGATCGCCAACACTCCGTTTGATCCACTCCTGCACTTTTCTTCTTCGACGATCGTCGTCTCTTTGACAGCTATGTGCAAACCATTGCCACTAGAGTGTACCTCGTCTTTCGATAGCATCATCTTTTATAGTTGTTTTTCAGATATCGTTTCTAAATTAATCCTTTAGAGACACTAGGTAGGTGTTTTTTCTTCAGGCCACTGGTGTCATACTGTCTTGGAAGACCGTCGTGATCTACCATACTCAGTGGAGCAGCAGGAGTTAGATCTGACATGGAATGATGCAAAGAGCATGGCGACTGACAGAACTTTGTGTCGGCAGCTTCTGACGACGATGCTTCATTTAGCGGAGCCGACATAGTGATAATGATACTAGGTACTCTCACTGAGTAACTTTTACTATGCGAGATAGTTTTACTATTAGATTCCTCGCGACTGCACCATTAGTAAATAAAATTAAAGGTGCAATGGTTAATTGTTATAACTATCCTCTCGTGTATTTCCTTGGTACGGATCTGATGATGGAACTACACCAGCATCTGTCGTCTGCAATGTAAAGAGTCGACCTTCTGGTCATGCGGGCAAATCAAGCATTGTTGTGTTGACGCATTTATTTGAATCATCTTGCTCGTACTCCAAGAACATTGTATTATGAGGGATGTTCGTGGCAATGAAAGCTACTGACGAAGGATAACATCAGATCATTACTTCGCAAATTGATTAGGTGTGTAAATTTAAGTTTTTTTTTACTTGAAGGCTTGCAGCTGAACATCAGCAGAGCGTCTAGTATAATTATTTATTTATTTTATATATATTAAAAAAAAAAATTATTACGCATATATTGCATTAAAATTGTAGCAAAAATTGTTATATATATAATTGTTTAAAAGCTTTATTAAGTAAATACATTGTAATTAATTAAAAGTATTGATTAAGCTACATAATTATAAACATATGTTTTTTTAATTTCATATCAATGGACGCGTTTACAGTATTTTAAAAAAAAAATTTTTTTGTAAAATAATAAAAAATCCACATGTTTTCAAGACTTATGCTTATGGATAACAAAACGTTGTACTAGAATTTTGTGGAAGATATATGCTCCGAAAGATAGGAAAAAAAATGTAATCACTGCTCGATTACAGTAATAAACAATAAATATTTAATAAAGTGAAAATAAAAACTTTCTTTTGTTCCAAATCAGGCTTGAATAGTATTTTCCTTTATAACTTCCATACCTACACAATAGAAACAATAGTTTATGCTCTCCTGCAGCATTCGAAGTACAAGTCTCAGCCAGGTCCACCATTGTATCTTAACAGACTTCAGTACATTCAAAGTCATTCCGTACAAAGTCATACCATCGTACTCCAGTGTTTTAAGCATATATATGCAGTACCGTCCTTAGATCCTACATTTTTTTTTTCTGGCGCCCTATATTGATTACATTTTTAAAAATCTAAGCAATATTTGTTGCCCTCGGCGCCCCTAGCTTATTCGACGCCCTGGGGCACCGACCTCACCACTCCCTAAAACCGGCACTGTATATATGTTGTCAAAATTAACTCTTTATACGGCTGTATTGCCTTTTGTTGAGATGCCAAGATTCGTAGCAGTAAATAATGATGAGAATACAGGCGATGTATATTAGGAGAGTTCTACAAAGATCACAACTATTAATATTAATTTAGAAAGCTAACGATCAACGACACTATCATACAAGTATTATTGTGCATGTGCGTATACATATCGTGTATTATAAAATGTAACGATTATTTTCGATCGAGAGATCACTGAAAGCTGATCGGTGAAATATCGTGCCAAAAGTAATGATAACACGACACCCGCCCAGCGTGCGCCGTTTTCGCGGGTAAATTTGACACTTGGCATGCGGCCGCGCACGCGCTCTTGCCGGGCTTCGGCACGTGTCACGTGACATACTGCGTGCACGTGTAGCCTGGCAGCACAAAAATAGTTAAGTAATTAGATTATAATGAAAATACACATCAGTGTGTACACAAAACACTAGGCTACGGAGACTATGTTTCACAGATTTAACATTTTTTTAAATCTACTTACTCAAATTCATTAGCAAACTTGCTTTGTCATTTAAGTGATTTTTCCTTAATGCGATTAGTGAATGACTTTCATAATTAATAGTTATTACCTAAATTAATTCATGTTTGTGTGTATTTCAATATCATTTTGTATATTATTTTTAAACGTGTCTTCTTCTTCTTCGAGTCAGCGACGTCAAATTATTTCTGCCCTTTATCTGGCAACATTGATAGCCCGTGTGTTGCCTAGAATTAGTTCTTGGGGTGAGCGGCTTGTTGGGCAAATGGAGCAGGATCTTAGGTGTGAGGCGGTTTGCAGGTTTCCGTGTTTATGTGCTGTAATGTTGTAATAACTTGTTTTCGTAGTAAATACATAAATATTTCATTTATATTTTCAGCACTCACTTTGAGATCTATTTCATGTATGATTTTTTTAAATTTACGGTAATACTAAAACGTTTGTGTGTGAGGACAACGCGAAGCTCTTTTTAAAAACGAAACCGCCATCTTCCAATATGTGAATAATCAGTGCTCAACGTGATCCATATTAAAACAAGACAAAAATATGTATATATTTTATGTAATGAATAAATAATTATGTAATTAAAATAACATATAATAAACCTCTAAAATTAACTTTAACATACTAATGTATTTATTCTTAACCCTTTCATTACGGCTCGGTGGAATACAAATTAAACTGTCAATTATAAAACAAGTATTTGAAGTATAAATGTACTTATATGGTCTATTATAATATATCACATTGGTTCTTGTATGCTTTAGCTATCAGATGGTGCATAAAAAACTATTATAAGAAAGTAGCAAAACGATATATCACGGCTACCGATGTCAACGGTAGGAGAATCTTACACGGTATATATCGGGTACCAATGGGAACAGGTTAATATGATTTGTTCTATTAGCCATCATTATGAAAAATAGAGACACAATAAACACTAGATAGGGGTTCATTTCTTCAAGTTAAAATATATATACATTTGGCTGAACAAGAATATTACAGTTATACAAGATCTTCTTCTACTGTTTATTGTTCATCTGTGGACAACTCTGTGAACCGAAACACCACCCAAGTACTTTTTCTGTAGCATTCAAAATATCTTTGTTAGACAGCGAGAATATAAGTCTAAAATGGTCTATAGTTTTTGTCTATACTAGGTCTATACATTCTGACTGATTTCACGATAAAATGCTGATTTGAAAGTAATATTAAAACATAAATATTGTATTTTTCTGCCTCGATGCTGTGAACGTAGTGTCATTATTTTGTACAAAGTGTATCAGTCGATGGAGCGATGATCGGTCAGATAATTGGTCACTCTGCCCGCAGATTGGGAGTCAACAGGTTTCAAGCATCTTGCAACTGTTGCCACACAAGTTCAGTTGACCATGTGTTACGAATACCTTTAAGAAAGGTACTGAAGGTGCGGGAGCTGTTAATAGCTGAGCATTATTAGATACAATGAAGCTATTTATAATATTCACAGCTAGACACCTGGATGGGAATAATCCGGTTGTTTATACTAAAGGGATGTGCACGAGATGCCAAGGCAGGAGTATTACTTTATCAGGCTGATAATTAGTCACTCAGCCCGTAAATTGGAAGGCAACAGGTTTCGAAGCATCTTAGTCGTTTAGTTGATAATTTGTCATGAATATCTTTAAGGGATTTAATAAAGGAGCGGGTGATGTTTATAGCTGGTTTGTCCATAAAACAATGATGTTATTGAACTTATTTTATCCATCTGGAATATTATTGTTAACAACTTTAGCGAGTCACTACTTATAACAACGTATACACCTACTCCAAGATCTGGTGATTAAATCATCAATTAGGTTTATAATTGTTCTCAACGATCTATAAATACCCTTGGTGATTGTGAGACCAGTAAAATTGTTGTCATAATACAGTTCTCAATTGTTGAATATCTCTATTCGTCCCGTGAACATCTCCGCACGTGAATCTCCCCACAAGAATAAATATGACCTCATGTTGGAGAGAGTTCAGAAGATTTTTTTGAGGTTTCTTTACATGAGGATGTATGGGTATTATCCGTGGCTGTACCTATCTAACTTTATACGGGGTATGTTGGGATACAATGAGTTGAGAACTAGAAGAGATGTGTGCTTGAGTACGCATTGCGCGGCGTGTTCAGAAATCCTGATATTTTGTTAGAAATCGTATTTTGTCCCTGACAATTATTTAAGGATAAGGATAAGGAGGCACAGATTGTTTGTTATTCCTAGAGGTAATACTACCTACCAGAGACTATGCCTCTTGGGAGAGTGATCAGACTGATCAACCATATCGCCTCGAATATTGATATATTCCACTTGAGAGAAGCCCAGTTTCAACATTAGCTCCACGAATTTATTTATCAAAGTAATTTCGTGGAGTCTTCTGTTTAGCGAGCTTCGGGACTTTTTAATAATTATTGTTAATAATAGTAAAAAACTTATTGTTTCTCGTGTATTATATCTTTTTTCAGGATCGTATTAATATATTTGTATTTGTAATGTTTCTGAAAGAAAGAAATAAAATTGAATTAAAATTGAATTGAAACATCGCCATATCGAACATTATAGCGTCCCTCTAACGTTGTCTAACGACGTGAGTGTACACATACACAACCTAGCCATCTCTTAAAAATTCAGCGTCATATAATCCAAAGATTACATTTCTCCACAATCGTTTCTCAGTATTCTACTGTATTTACTAGCTGAAAACTAGTTTAATAATATTGAAAATACTATCTAGTATTTTAAAAGTGAAGATGATACGTATAAGCTGATATATAATTGGACGTTGAAGCAGTTTTACGAATGTTGTGGGATTTTCAAAATTCTCCAATCTGTCCAATTATTTTTTCATCTTAAACTAATATATACACATTCGTTTTCAAAACATGATAAGGTAGTATTTATCTTGCAAATGAAGCCGACATGTAAATGAAAGAAATTACTTTCTCTGTCTGTCTCATCTTCTATACTGCAATCATGTATGTATAAATCAATTGAGGCACAGCTAACACCACGACTTATACAGAAAATCAGATCGTTTCACGTTAACTGAAGTGCAAATCAGAAGAACACTTGGTGTATTTGGCGTAATTAGACCCCTTGGGTGGGTCCTCGGGCGTGGTTCGCGACCAGCAGGTGCTCAAGAGCTGGTCTCCAGACTACGGTAGACCGCAGCCTCACTCGCACCGGCGCTTTCCAATCATAAGCAGCTGCGAGCAAGGGCCTGAAGAAAACACGGTAGCTGGCAACCGATTCATGAAATTAAGGTTTAGGGTCCTGTCATTTTTAAATCTAATTATATACAATTTATGTTTTTTATCTTCTACGATATACGATCATAAGTTAATCTAACTTATACTGAAAATACGTGGTGTTATTTAGGTGACATTAGTGTGTATATACTCGTCCCATCTTTTTGATTAATTGACAAATATTTCAGTTTTAAGTCCGAGAGATAAGTCACAAAATAATTCGTTTATTCATAAATACATATATTGCATTTTGGAGCGTCATGATCATCACCAGCATGTATTCGTCCCTTATTGAAAATAAGCCTCTCGTATGAATCTCTATCTCTTTAAATCTTGTGTCTTCCGAATCCATGATCCTCCCTCATTATAGAACTTACTCGTATATATTTACATTCCAGAAATAGTTCACTGAACACTACTTCTTGGAAATATTATCGATATATTTAAGACTATTTTTGAACTTCTTCCGTGGAAGCAAAGTTCTTCAAAACCGCATTAGAACAAGCAAAGTAATGCAAATTTTATGCCCACTCTTTCAAATTGTGTGCGACGAACGAATTTATTATTGCAGAAAGCTAATTTGGAAAAGTATGGATGACTCTGCATACTTTCGGTTAGTCTAAATGTGGCTTCAGGCACATGGTTAAATCTCTCGGTACAATACTTTTATCGCATCATATCAGCATCACACTGATATCCAATGAAGTCTTCTTGATGATGCACTTGCTTTGTTTATTGCAGGTGCACTGTAAATCCCATCTGAAGGCGATAAATATTGAAATTCTCCTCGTTATCAGACTAGGATAATGCAGTTAAATTGATGATTAAAGTCAGTTAGCAATGATAAGTAGAGTGGAAGTCCTATTTAACCCTTTCGCATCGGTTGTCGGCATATGCTGTCATAAGATTCACCGACCGTTGTCATCGGTTGACGTAATATATCGTTTTGCTACTTTCTTAGAATAGATTTTTATGCATCATCTGATAGCTAAAGGATACAAGAATTAATATTATATACATAAATATAAAATATAAGTACATTTATGCTTCAAATTATAGTTTTATAATTGACAGTATAATTTGTATTCAAACCGAGCCGTAATGAAAGGAATAACCAGTTGTGGCCACTGCACAGAAGTATAAAGGGTGTTAGATAGTATTCTTTGCATGAATATACCTTGTTTTAGGACATGGCTGCTATAGGCTCCAACTGCTGGACCACGTACAGCCGCAATCCGTCAACTTTGCAGGCTTCGCAGCTTTTTGATAATTAGCAACATCGTTATTTTTTGCGACCAAATTGCCCCAGCGTCGTGTCGCGAAAACTTTTTTGGTCGCTTTTTTATTTTACGATAACGTTTGCATAACATTACACGTATAGTAGCGGCCGATCCGAGGGCTTGAAAAAAGAGCTTTTTTGATTCGTGCAAGTAACGTTATACCGACTTGTCACGTTTCAATAATTATACGAGAGTCACGAATTTGCAGGTACGAGTATTTACAGCAAGGACCAAAAAGTTCCTGAAATAAAATAATTACATTTTTGAAAATACATATGATTTTTGATAGCACTTGATCATGGCTGACAATTTATTTGCTTTTACGGATTCTAAAAAAAAATATTCTAGATTAAACATATCAAAACAGATATTTTTATGTAAGCACATATAAGAGAATAATGACTGACGTTGATCTCATCCCTAAAATCTCATCTGTACATTTTTATTTACTTTGATACTTGCCACTATTAATATAGCTAAGCACTGTGGATTGTTGATTCACCAACATCATATTACGGCCTAAATCGGTGTGCGGATATAGTCCACTTGTACTGTCAGCGAAGTCACTGCCATTCTGCCATTTTCTAGTACAGTTAAAAGTTGTATGTGGAGTGTTGATTCGCATACGTCATTAGACTTGTCCATTTTTACGGTAGCTCATTATGAATGTGTAGTGTTCCTGAGACGACTTTTGTTTACCACAAATTTCGAATTATAGGTTATGACTAGCAAATTACGGGTCAAGGATCAAATTCACATCAAAAGTGGGTATTTAAAGAGCTTAGAATTTAAATAGAAAATATTTTTATTTCAATATTCGTCAAGGATGGAACCCACAACCTGCGATATGGTAAGCAAGCGTTTTACCTATAAGCCAAATTAACACATCATTGGCAATGATAAAATGAATTTAAAATATCAATTACTTATAAAAAAAAAATATTTTTCATAATGTACTTCAGATAAGCGAGAGTAGAATATTTTGGGTGGAAAAGGCAAAGATATAATGTATTGGAGTTGACAATTCATTAGAAAAGATTAATATGTTTACCTCAATACACCTGTCTGGCCGCTCTCTTTCGTTTTTTGTATCATTATCGCAGGTGGAAATTAAACACGCCCTGTTTAATTTTTAGTACCTATTAACAGACCAAACATTAGCTTTATTGTATGTTGTAACAACTTTTTACTATATATGATTTTTTCAAGAAAACGAATATTGAGATTTCAAGCGATGAAGATAATTCTGTAGATTATAAGATGATAGCCAAAATAAGTAAAATTAAGCATTACATCTAATAGTATATCCTATAACTGATTGTATGAGCTGTTAAGACTTTAGTCTACATTTTGGATCTTCAACATTTTTTTATACAAAAGGCTACGTAATATGCTACCAATATGTCTAAATATTGAACGTTTATTAGGAACGTTTGGTTTATCACCTAGTATCTTAAAATATGAAGATTGTATCCCCATGTAACTAAATTAACCTAGTCTAACTACATTCAAGGAGCATTTAGTGGAATAAATATTTAGCAATACTTTGAGATGACCTCCAGTAGTAAAGAAGGTCTTGGCATGTGAGTTATTTGATGTTGTTTCAACTGGGATTGTAAGATTCATTAATTTTCTTTCTTTATTCGTTTCAGTGACAAATATGACGGTGGTTATGGCCTCAGTGATAAAGCGTTTGCTTATTATATCATAAGTTACAGGTTTGATCCCTGACTGAGATTGATATATAATATAATTTCAATTGATTTCTTGGATATATATAGATAAATACCGACGTTTGTGTCAATTTTATCCCTCAACCCTAAAATGCCAGCAATAGCCTATTAATTAAAACTGCTAGTAGACGAAAGTCACCCCATGAACACTACTAGAGAGTTCTCATAAAAATGGATGAAAGCGTGAATGCCATTCTGTAGTATATGATGATGACTGATCAATAATCCACATGCATCACTTAGCCGTACATAAAAAAATGGTAAGAGTTGTAATCTTAGAATCTATGAATGAGAAAGATTCTTCCTTACAGTCTATTGGTATTTTCCTGTTTTAGTTTACATAAAAATGATTCAGTTTACAGTAGAAAAGACAAAGAAACCCAATCTTACGCCTGTGTTTCATGGATTGTAGGTTAGAATTAAGAGTGTCATTGTTTATCAAACGAATTGCTCTTCCTTGAACTGAGTCAATTAAGTTTAGAAGGTATTTTGGGGCTCCAATCCAAAGGTGACTGCCGTATTCAAGGATTAGTCGGATTTGTCCTTTATATAGAAGAAGAAGTGGTTTATCATTGAAATACCGACGTAATCTATATAATACGACTAGTTTTTTGGAAGCGAGACCAGCTTTAGACTTAATTGACTCGTAAATTTAATATTATTCGAGATTGATAATCCGAGGATGTTAATGGAGCTTGCTTTTGGAAGAGAACAACCGTTGAAAGACACAGGATCCATAGCAGTCTTCTTGGTGGAGAAAGTGCATGATTGGATTTTGGAAATGTTGAAACTGTGACATCAAACTGTTACATATAGTCGGGCAAATGTTATACCATTTATTCTTGGATATAATGCTGTATGAAGGTTTCACAGTTATCGATAAGCTTCATTTAACAGCGATATAAGATGAAAAAATAACAACTATTTGTAATATACAGTGTATTGTTGTCTTACATCGATATCGAAAGACATGTAAACACTCGTAGTTAGTCAGGATGTGTCCTTGCTCGGGCGATATACAGCCTGGCATGCGGGCAAGAAATAGCACCGGGCTTCTGTTGGGTGCGAGTCCTGGCGTTTACCGCTACCGACCAAGGTTGATGCTGATCCTGATTTATGGTTCGACGCGGACCGCGGTGCGCTCCATGCGGGTCGATCGCCGAATAAAGACGTCAGTGAATACTAAATAAACAATGTATAATGTGAAATGTCCACGAAGTTTTTTCAGACACGTAGTAAATCGCGGATTGATGTGACATTATTTAGCAAAAACTGGCACGAGGTAATACAAGAGTGACGCGTTTTAGTCTTTGAAGGCTTGAAAATGATTATTTGTAGAAAATTCTAATAATTGCATTGTAATACTTACCATAAGTTTTGTGTGGCCTTTTACGACAAAATGGTCAAGGGTCACTTAGCCATTGCTTTTATGAGTTTTTACGGGACTTATATTATTATATATACATATATATATTAAATTTATATGTGATTTATTTAATGACATACCTGTAAAATTAATCTAATCAAATATGACCTGTTTAAAGTATGACAATGTTTTTAATTGTATACGAGTGTTAATTTGTAAATTTATTATATTTTTTTATCATATCCTTCTCATATTCGGAGCATATGGACACCACAAATTGCCGTTTCACAATTCTGTAAGCTCACATTGTCTATACCTTGTCCCAGAATACCTGTATACCCGGAGGTCCAATGAGAACATCTCTATAGTTATCTTGTTTAATATTTCATTGCAATATTTGCTAGTTTAATAAATAAATAAATTATTAGACATATCAGTATTTTTAGAAGTATATAATAAACAACATTTATTACACAAAACTGAGCACATTTAAAAATACGAAAATTAATAATGCGATTTATTGTATTTTTAATAAAATAACTTGTTGAATGAGAAGCCCTACTAATTGACACCTGTTACTTATTTTATGAATAAATATAGTACAGTTAAAATAAACGTATTTTTTAAAACTTAAAAAAAAAATTGGTGTGGTTTTTTAGTATTGCAGTAGAATTTTTTGTAATCAAAGTTTGGTTTGGTATTAGAATCTCGCCAGCTCAGGTAGACGACAGGTGGATCATTGAGGAAACGGCTGCATGTTCCCCTCTTCTAAGGAAAGAGGGATGAAGGACTTTGAAGGACTTGGGAACAAACGCAAGGTGAGATTAATCTATTGTTTAATGGGGATGTAAAGATAAAAGAAGAATATCGTGATACTCGTACGTTTTCAGTACATATTAAGTGAATAATTTATCTGAACTACAAAAAGTATACACATTACTTCGAAAATGTCACCTTCTTCTTCCGAACTCTCATTACGCTTCATTTTAACCCAAAAAACAAGTATAAATATTATTTTTTTATTTTTTATTAGAATATTATTTTATTATTTCAATATTCTAATCTACTTTTATAGATCATTGACTATATTACAAATTATTATTACTTAAAATATACATATACTATACATAAAATTCTTTTTTCAACGCGTCAATCCAAGCACAAAAATAACGGCAGAAGCGGGATGCGAACCGCGGACCTTGGAAACCAACTTGTTGGTTGGTTTCCAAGGTCCGCGGTTCGCATCCCGCTTCTGCCGTTATTTTTGTGCTTGGATTGACGCGTTGAAAAAAGAATTTTATGTATAGTATATGTATATTTTAAGTAACAAGTTTAAATGTTTATTTAGTGTCACTATTTTTTTTAACCCTTCGAAGATATGGAATAAAATAAAAAAATAAATAGAGATAGTTAGATTATATAAATAACTTTTACACCTAGCAAATACGAAGAAGGGGGACAGAATGAGTAAAAATCCACCTTAATATGGATAATTTATATCTTGCTTTCATGAAAAAAATAGTATTTGACAAAATATTGACATCAGCATGATATAGCCCTTGCTGACTGGTACCGAAAACCTCGATATACAATCTTTTGTCTCATATTTTCGTTCGCTCATCTGACACGCATGTGTTGTTATTCTGTTAGGAGGACTATTTATACAGATCGCCACTTGCGGTGCTGGGTGTCACTGACCACGGCGCCCGGTACCGAGTCAGTTGTATGCCGACGGCGGAAGGTCGTATTGTGGTTTGGCCCTTCCTGAATGCTGTGACTAGGTCCGGGCCAGAAGTTTCTAAAATTATCGAAATATATATGTCAATGTGCTTCAGTAAAAGTCTTTGTGTTGTTAATCTGCTCCTCATACTGCCACCACGAAGTTTAAATATCTAACTTAGAGAGGAGGATGTCAATATGTTTTTAAATAAATGCCGGCTAAGTATTTCATATCAAAATGTAATGTAGTAAATGAGTTTTGATATCAGATGCTTGGGTAAAATATTGCGGGTACGATTGTTTGATTTTGTGAACATAAGAGCTAAGGGAGCGGATATGAGAGATATTCCATCGTACAGTCAAATTACCGGCATCAGAAGAACATGTCAGGTTTATTTTCGTTTCTTGACCAAATAATAACAATAGCATCTGAGAGAACTGTGCGGCGGCAATTTGTGTTGATCATATGTTACAGATATGGGACGGATATGGGAAGATATATGTAGGACAGAGGCAATCGAAAGGTTCAGTAAAATTTTATATTCGTTTACTTAAAAAAAACACATTTGCATAAAAAAAAAGTTGCTCGAAGTGCTCTCGATAATTTCGCAAAGAGCCTGCAAAGGTGTCCCGAAAACAAGACACACCTTGACTTAAAGGTCTTAAAGAAAAGACTACGTCTTCTGGCAGGTGTAGTGCCGATGTGTTCCCACGGTCCGGGAGCAGCCCTACAAAAAAACACATTAATATTGTGTATTTGTGAATGATACGCTCTTTAAGACCCTCCGTGACTCGGAGTCTTGGGCAGTTTTCACACTCGAAAAGCTTTTTCTTTCTTTGTTTGAAGACAATGCAGATTATTTAATTAATTACTAATATTATAGAGATATCATATAAATCATT
Organism: Glossosoma conforme; assembly: GCA_022606575.1. Taxonomy (NCBI): domain Eukaryota; kingdom Metazoa; phylum Arthropoda; class Insecta; order Trichoptera; family Glossosomatidae; genus Glossosoma; species Glossosoma conforme. The sequence goes on along the minus strand of JAGTXR010000080.1, from coordinate 373,477 downwards.
TGTACTTGAAAATGGTATGCTAACGAAATACTGTAAATTAAATCAAAAAATACATCTGATTTGGTGTACGGAAAGTTGGCTAAAATAATTTGGTCGAAAGAGATTTGGATGAAAAACATTAAGCCGAGCAGACCTATGACCTAGCAATAATTTGGTCGAAAATTTTACTTTGAATTCAATATTGGTTTTTTTTTTCGCGATACATTAAAAAGGAATAACAATTATGAATTCAATTTGTTTTAATTACAGTATTCATGTATTTAATGATTGTTAAAAATAGTATAATAAAAGTATATATTCTAGGACCTGAACCATTTCAAGAGGCAATTCAATAAAGTAAAATGGAGGATACCAGTCGGTCACTATATAAATTCAGCCAATGTTTCAGTGTCCAATGTTGTTTTATGATTGATGATCGAACGATATCCTTTGTTTTAACATGCTGTGATATTAAGTAAAGTTTTTTTTCCTAATATTTGAATTTATATTAATTATTTGGAAGTATTTATCATCACCTGTATTCAGTATTTACTTACGTAAGTATATAATGAGTCAAAAAATCGCAATTAATATGATATAAATTGGATAAATTATATGTACTTTTACGACATTAAGTGGTCTGTAAAGGGAAAAGTTTATCTAGCTTTGCTATAAAAAGGCGATGAATCTTCGGGAGCCTTGGGCAGTTGATGGGTTTTACAGGATACGGGTCAAATCGAAGGCGTCAGAAGCTTCCCTCATGTTCATTAGTCCGTCAAAGCCTTATTTTGTGGGTTATAAATACCCTATTTTAATGACTTTTTGTAAGCTAGCTAATAAACCCTTTTCACGTCTAATTAAGCTCACAAAAGAAGTGAAGGATCCGAATAAACTATTAAATTAGTGTCTTCTAATATTTTTTTTCTCCTTAAGTAGTTATATACACACTACTATCTATACAGAAGGACAATGTATGTATATTAACAACAAATCGAAGAAAGTCATTTCGTTGTAAATTGTGATATTTCTCTATGGGAAAGGGTTAACAATACAGACTTGATTAGACACTACACTCACCTGCACAGTGGATTTGACTGAACCAATAATATCCGAATCTCGACCCGACAGATGTAAGCAACCACCGTAACCTATACCCATGTAGCAGATATGTCAAACTACAGGCCCGCGGAGCCTTAAAAAAATAAATAAAAACAGATTTTTATAACCAGCCCTTAAAATTACAATTTACAGGGACTTTAAAAATCACATGAAATATTTTACACATTTTTTTTTAATTTACGCATTGTACGAGAAAATAACTTGGGAACGCATCTAAGAGTTATATGAAGCTCCCAAGGGCATATTTGCTGGTCATATTATTTCAATTGGGAATTGATATGATATAGAGATCGGAATTATAAAGTTATGCCAAATATATTTAAAAATATGTGTGAATTAGATGTTTTTCTGTACTTCCAATTATTCTATTCAGAACGAGTTACCCACAATATAAAAGAAACTAATTCTCGACGGGGAACGAATTTGTTGGAAAGGCTCCCATGATACACTTAATGGCATGTAGATGAAGACAAAATGAGTAGAGACTCATGCGAGAAGCACTAAAACCGGTAGTAGATAAAAATATTACTCGTAAGATTATAATTATGATAAATCCTCTATGTAATATATTCTCCTTAATAGACAAAAATATGTTCCCACAGATAATAAAATACATTAACTATTTCATTATAAACGTTAGATTCCTAATCGACAATGATTATTCGTGAAATAACACCATAATTTTACATAATCTAAAACATTTCGTTTTGCTGTAGGCGTTTGTCCCACGAAAAAATTGAAAGTATGTTAGGCTTAAGACTTTTTTCGTCGTAATTTTTGCGATCTAGTAGGTCTAAAATGTTGAGCTCTTCTGAATCAGAAAAATCCTAATCCACAGGTAACTCGTAAGTACTACCTGCATGACAATAGCGAAGCAATGGTATTGGTCAAGACGGAAGCAGCCGTCGTTTGGAAACAATGATTTAATCGACTTTCTTTATACCTTTTGTGATATTTATCTAAGTAAATGTTTTAAGAAGGGTTGCTTCAAACATCTATTTGAACTAGTTTCAATGCAATTTGTGATTTATTTGTAGACAATCAAAAATATGTCCCGGAAATAATACACTTATATTTTGTACCAGTAGCTGTATTTATTTCCTCAAGAAATCTGAATCTTTCAAGAAGAACATATACAAGTATTAAACGTTTCCTTCACACGCAAATAATACATTATATGCAACCCTCCTACAACGTCCGCCTTTTTCATTTGTAACGGAATTTTTTCTATTGTGTGTGCGGCATTTTTTTATAAAACGATTCCTATACGTTGTTCTTTTGGGTTTTACCATCTCTTAGGATTAAACGGCATTATGAAAGCGTTATAGGAGATTTGAGTATAGCTCTGCCTCTCACTCGTACGCTATCCGTGACCGTGAGTTTCGCACGTTATCGCTACTTATTGTATAAGTAATCAAACTTCTTCGTACTTTATTTGAGAAATTACACGTAAGCATATTTTACCAAGAATACAGGATGTTAAGAAGATAGATTTAATATACAACTCAGTTATAATTTACTTTTTTAAATTTCCGGCTGCAGTTACAATTAAGAATACCTACACAAAAATCGATTTTTTAATCAATTACTCTGAAAAATGAATTGCTTGAACACATTGATTTACTCCGGGTGAAATTTTACAGGAAACAATTTATTTAAGATCGCCATTTTCCCAGGGATATGCGTATTATATAATATACATTCTGAGGGGTTAAGGCACTTGACTGTCATGCAGAATTTGTGGTTTCGAAATTTTATATAAACGTGGGTTTTAATCAATTCAAACGGTCTTAATAGTTACTAATACGTTGTTAATCGTCAATACTACAAATACTAACATCTAATACATACGAGTATTAGATGTCAGTATTTGGATCCTTCAACCAAAATTTGTAATTAGATGTTAAAAATGAAGTTTGGTTAGGTTAGGTTAAAATTATTTAGTAACCATCTTCAATACATTTGCTTGATGAATAATGGCACACTTACGTCTAACCTGAAATCTATCGTTATTACCACGGTAAATAATAATAATTATTATAATTCTACCGTTATTACCACGTCCGAATCTCCTCTCAACTAAAATAATTAATGCTTCCTGCACCCACCCACAACTGACAAACTCGTCTAACACTTGCCAAGCATCCATACACGGTTAATGAGTGTCGACCAAGAACTGACAGTTTCCAAAGATGTTTAAAAATCCCACCTCTAAGTTCTGGGTTGATTTTCCAGTCAGTATCTGTATATGCTCTTTCATACAATTCGAATTTCTTCAAGAAATAAATATAAACATAATTTCTATCTCCCCAGCCAATACAAAAACAACACACGTTTTCCGCATGCAACGTCCAGCCGCCCTGGCTGAACGTCATAGAATACTCTGCTTTCGACCGGTTGTGGTTTCCTGCATGCGATTACATAAAAACATGTGATCGAGGTGTGATTTATCTTACCTTATCCTTATAAATTATTATTATTATTTGTAATCAAGATCATACGTTTATCTCGATTCCTTGCAAGAAAAGTTACATAAATTATTGATGGATAGATTAATTCTGCACTTGCTTAATCAGCTAAATGGACCCGAAAGAGGACCTAGCCTCTGGATACAACCATGGGTGGAATATATGGAGGTCCTTTAACAGACTTCGGACTGGAGTATGCAAGACGAGGACACAAATGAAAGCCTGGCAGTTTTACAGCGGACCGACTGAATGTGACTGCGGCGTGGAGCAGACCCTGTCACACCTTCTGAAGTGTGCGCTGTGTCAGAGTATCTGCACCCAGGAAGACCTGATGATGGCCGGGAGTAACGCCATTGACGTCGCCCACTTACGGGCAGACTGGATCTGACCCTGTTGTTTCCGACACGATTATATATATATATACATATATATATCTAAATGGTTAGCGTAATATTGTAAAATCCTAAGATGAATTACAATATTTGTATTACGTTTCGTCGGTGTTCTCTTGGATGTGTTTTCATTGATGAAATATAAAAGCGCGTGGGGAGGTTCTTCGGCCGAAAAATAAATGAAGGAGCTTTTTTGAAAGCACAATCGAAAGCTGCAGATGCAATAAAGCTTGGCAAGTGTTTGCGGTCCAGCGGGAGGCGGCGGTTCCGGCCAAACACCTGTCTGGCTCAGGTAGGACAAACTTATGGGAAAAGTTTGAGAACGGATTGTGATTATGGAAAGGGGACTACATTTTATACAAAGGAACACTTTTTATAAAATTTATATTGTATTACTAAAGGCTTTACCCCAGTGCCGGCTCTAGACCCTGCGGCATCCTAGGGCATTTTTCTTCTGCCGCCCCATATTGTATGTATTTAAAATATATACATGAGATACATTGACCTCAGCGCCCCTAGCTCATTCGACGCCTTGGGCCACCGACCCACTGCGCCACCCCCTAAAACCGGCACTGCTTTACCCCTGAGCGCCACGCGACTAAAATAAAAATATTTTCTCGTTCTGAATGTATCTGAATGTATAATTATATGTATAATTTTCGGTTAAAATATTTTTATTTTGATATTTTTATTTCCTTTAATTCTCTAATCTGAAATGTATTTTTCTAAATATAACAAAGTTTTTAATTTATTATTTTATATCTTTTATAGAATTGTTCATAATTTGTTTTCATTTACAAAAAGAATACCGCTAGTCCAGCGGCATAAGTACACGTTTAGTGAGGTTCTCGTTATATCACCGAAGTTAAGCAACATTGGACGCGGAACAAATCTTGGATGGGTCACAATCACAGCGTAGCTGCGTGTTGCTGAGCTGTCTTCGCCTCGGGTGCGTCCGGCTTATTATCCGATCTGCGTAAAAAATAGTATACACAAATCACCCAAAAATATGTTTCGGATACTATAGTTGACGTCTTTTTGAATCTTCGAGCTTTTTTAGGGAACTATATATTTTACCAGGTGCATTATACGTTCCATATATGGAACGGATAAAGGAAAAAAATCATAAAAGGAATCAAAATTACACGATTAGTCGTGGTAAAAATAAAGAAAAACATACAGGTTCCGAAATATCATACGCACATTTTTTGTTCTCATTCATTTCTTTGAAGATTGCCGACAATTTTTGCTGGCTAGGAAGTGACGGTATACTTTGTATGGAAAGTGCATTTCTCACCAACATTGTATAATAAAAAACATTATTCAACTTATACTAAAGGGTTTCATATATTTTTTTTAAAAACAATGCCGGATGTAGTATTTATAAAGCCTTAAATTTTATCTCGTTTCAGGCACTTCCGTTTTGTGCCGGAAAGAGGTTTACATGAAATGTACTTTCATCATTCTTGATATTGTTTGTATTTTCGTGAACGATTTTGTGTTTGATGTTTCAGCTTTTAACCCATTTATTATACTTCCGTTGCATTTTGTAAACAAATTTAAACGCTGAAATAGTTCTTCCCATGAAATCTGAATTTCATGGATGTTTTTTTTAGTATTTAGAGGTGCATTTTTGATACAAAAAATGCTTCTGAAACCTATATCTTGTAGCTTTTTGCCTAGATGATATGTGAACGTTTTTTTCGAGATCGAGAGTTTTTTTTTTAGTTTTATTAACAGAAAAATATTCATGACCAATATCAGTTGCAACTGATATGCAGTTGCCCCAGGAAAACATAATAAATCAGCTTTTGTTCAAGTATTCATCATCTTAATCTTCTAACGTCATCATGCTATCATGTGACTGGAGCATATGGCATTCACGAATCGCCGCCACAAAGTTCTATAAGCCATAATATTTTCATTATTTCATGTCAGCTCTACCTCCTACAGCTTCACCGAGTACATTCTATGTATAGTTTCCGACAGCCTTTCAGGTCGTCGCAAGCACGTAAGCTTGAAGAAATGACTGTAATTTATGCTGTCTTATGGCATCCTTATTATATGTCCCAAGCAGGTCTACCTTCACCTCTTGACCGACTGCAGTATGGAAGGCTGCCTTATCTTTCTGCTATCTCACCTCGTTATTTCTCACAAAGTCAACCCATCGTACCCCCAATATTCTACGCAGAAATACAGTTGCAAAAAATCTTGTGAAAATTCAGGATTCAAAGCATAGATAAGACGGAACTAATTTGCGGTAGCCATATTCTTTATTTTTTTGAGTATGCTGCATACAAATGTTTTTGTATTATTTTTCGTTTTTAAGTAATTTTAATATAATATTTCCGATTAAATGATACATTCCGTAATTCATCGATGAATAACGATCGAACTCTCATATAATAATTAGTTGAAGAACTATTATATACGTAGATACTAACAAAGTGAAGTAAACAAGGCTGCAATGGAATTAGCACATACCAGAAGAAACATAAGTATTTTGGAGTGAGCTAAATTGCTGAAATAAATCATGTACCGAGACATCTCAAGCGGCTAATTTTAACGAGGAATTAATTCACAAGCGATGAAGATGGTAAGTTATATAACCAGCGATCTAACTAGACTTTGATACCATAGAAATTTAAAGTAATTGTTATTTTCTTGCTTTAATTTGTTTAACAAGTCTACAAGATAATTGACAGAGAGAAGAGATTTTTAGCAGTAAAAATTCTGAACAATGATTCTTAGAATCTATTTCTAGAGTATGCATTGAAAATGATCGTTTTTTTATAAAAATCAACAGTTTATTTTGAGAAGACTATCAGACTCAGATCATTCAAAATACTGTCCAACGGCAGCTACGATCTTCTCCCACCTTTCGTGTAGGATGCGGATTCCACGCTGGAAAAAGTCTTGTTCTTTTGAGGAATCCAATCATTTTTTGGTATCGTCATAAGAAGAAAATCGCTGCTCAGCCAGGCCATGTATCAACGACCCGAACAAATGATAATCGGAAGGGGCAATGCCTGGTGAATACGGCGGGTGGGTTTGTTACTTTTTTTGTAAATTTTATCCGTCATTGTAAATAATTCAGGTGATTAACCCGAAGCTCAAAAGTACAATACTGTAGCGACGAACTTCAGTAATATTCCAGCTAATTATTAAATATGCAATAATATATATAAAAATATAAATATTGAAATCAGTTTGATCTAGGCTGATGCCTTAAAGCCTCGAAGAACGATCTTTTGTCTCTTATTTTTGTTCGCTCGCCTGACATGCACATCTAATAATGTTAGTTTTAATTATATAATAGTAGACGGCGTTTGCATAAGCCATTTTATTTGTTATGACAGTTGCTCCATATCATGTTGGTGCAACTGTCATTTTTAATTTGCTTTTTTGCCGCGATCATTGGCTGCGCGGCATGTTACCGTGTTTCGCAGTTGTGAGTTACGACCGGCATGGCGAACGCCATACCGGTCAGGCGAAAAAGCAAGTCTTTAATAAAATAAACGCAAATTGTGAACCAAAAACAAATTCTTTTGCTTGGAAACCAGCTCCTGCATCCTTCCTCCTCGCAGCCACGTGACGAACCCGCGATTTGTCGTTCTTTTTAAAGACGGGGCATGTCAATATATATATTGAAAAAGGCTTGCTTTGAATCTTCTTAGAATAATTCAGGTTCATGTATTCATATTTGGATTGTACATACGTGGAAATCTGCCCTTATAGGAGAAATGATACTTTTTCAAGCGAATGCATATTGATGCTGCAATATTTCAACCAGCAATTGCATCCTCATTTTGAAAGTACCCATTATAATTACAAAAATGAAGAATGCCTCTGATGCGGTAGTGATTGTTTCATGTTGTCATATTTAAACTAGAGCTCGCGTAATAATAGAGTGCGAATATTATAATACGATAATTACGATCTAGTTTATTCTTTCATACGAATGTGGTGAATGGTGTTAGGCAAGGCGCGTAATTTATGTATGTATTTAAAAAAGTAAAAACAATGTTGGCTTTTGAAATTATATAATTTTCTGGCTTAGAAGCTCCGGACATGGAAGAATTGCAGTAAATTCTGATCATTGTTCATTGTTTTGTAATTATTTATATTTTTGAACAAATGTAGTATTTTATCAAAGAGAACCAGATGTAAATAATATTTTTTGCATTTACTTAGATATAATTTTTAAATATTAAATAAATGCATTTTGTATGAGGCTGTGAGACATAATGCTTATCTGAAATTGATAAAAAAATACTAGAGGCCTTTGAGATGTGGTCGTACAGAAGAATTCTTGGAATATGCTCCAAATATGGAGCGGATTTGATAACAAAATACAACTTTTCAATTTCAAATACATGTATAATAGTTGAAGATAATAAACACTTATTTAAGTCCCTTCATTGACTCTCGATATCACCGCCCCTACCCCTCTTACTTTCGTAGTGACACCTAATACATTATTAATCTAGATTACTTCATTAAAATATTTATACATGTAAAGAACTGAAGAAACACTCATTGAAAGCGAAATTATAGTACGCCCAATCTTCTATTAAGTAAATAAATGGTCGATATAGGATGTTTTTCAAAAAATAACATACATTTCAAAGGGTTCGTAAAATGACCACAACATGTATTTCTTTTATTGAAGTTCTGTGCTACATTGGGCGGTAAATGTACTTGTTTTGGTAACCGCTTAGATACAACGCGAGTCACTGATAGTATTAAAAAGCCAGTTTGATCTAAATGGTTACGGCTTCGGAAAGTCATCGGATCTTCTCAAAAATGATGAATAAACAAATAACAAAACTCTGTCAGATCTTCTGGTGCAGAGATGACTTGGGACGAGGCAAGGATAAGGACAACTGATACAACTGTGTGTTTCTTCTTGATTATTATTTCTTGTAATCATAACAAATTGAACAGAGCTGTAACACAATTATACACATATAAACAACTGCTTGTATTAATTATATAATTTCATCGGAGCGTTTGTGTAATTTTTCAGATGGGCGCAATGACATTTTAATTATGTCTTAACGACTTGTCTTTATTTACATTTTATAATTACACAGCAACGAATCGGTAGAAAGGTGAAATGATTAATTTTTCCAAACAAATTAATTGCTCAGAGTAACGCAATACTACTGTTATGCATTCTATTAAGGTAAACTCACACAAGCGAATGGAGAGAATTTCTGTAATAATTTTAAGGACCGATGTAAACATTGCATTTAAGAAGGATAATTCGAAAGGATTGAGACTCATGCAGAATGATAAGATGGACACACGTGTTATGATATCTATCGATTAGAATGTAACGTAGAATATGTAAAATAGTGTAAAAGTTACGGGAAAAACACCGTTTGATAATTATGATTTGAAACAATGTTGCTGTTTTACTTAATATCAACATAATCATTAAATGCTCGTAGATCATTGCGTTGGCTCAGCGACCATCGAGGATGATTATTATAAAAACTTTATTCATGAGAGTACTGTAATGAAATGCATTCCACGGCAGTGATACGGAAAGTTAGCTATTTGAATATTATTGGGTGTTGCTCGCAGCTGCAACAGGTAGCCGACAGGTAGCTCTACCAAGTAAAGCACGCCGCGGTACTGTGGCGGCTAATGCAGCACTTACCTGCTCAATCAGAGCATAGAAGCAGCACAGTAGTTATGCATCATCATCATTTCATATCAGCATATGGTCGTCATAAGCTGATAAAAATGCAGTCAACCGCAATGATCCTCGCTTCATTTCACGATAACTCTTCCTCCTAGAGTATATTCTATGTACAGTTACCGACGGTGGGAGTCCAGATGGCTGAGGAAAAAGTACCTATTATTATAAGCAAGTATATTTCCCAGCCAGATCAAACTTTTTCTTAGCCGTCTGTAGCATGGAAGGCTATCTTGTAGGCTACTTACGCACTCTTACCTCGCCATACCTCACAAAATCAAACCATTGCATCCCTAGTATTCAACGCAGGCACCTGTTTTCAAAATTCACTATACAGCTGCATTGGTATTTGGCATCTCACCATTAAAGCCAACGTAGATTTTTAGTCAACGTAAGCGTTTAATATAAATTTATTAATAAATATATCTTTCACATTAATATAATAAAGAGAGTTCGTTTTATATGTGATTTTTTTTATTGTGTTCCAGGATAACTGCAAGTCCCACATATTGCGCGTGGAGATTTTTATGTACATACAGTCTTCAAAGACATCACTTTACCTAACTGCGTCTTTGAGGAAATTTTAACGGATAACAGACGAATTATTGATGAACCATCTACTGCCTGAAGCCTATTTGAAATCGGTTAGGCATGAACTACGTGTATTTTTAATTTTGTTGAAATCAGATGGAAGTCTGAAAATGAGATCGGTTAAAGTGTTTGTATGTTTTTTAACAAGCGGCTAATTATGACGGTTGTTCCGTAGATAGAGTCATAATAATAACCGTGTGAAGGGAAGGCTTTACTTCTACTCGTACTTGCCATTATTCCTCGTACATATTCATCACTTATATCTCTCCATCAGGTAATTTGCGCATTTGCAGTTACAGATACAGTCATGCCCATATCTCACGTAATGAGTGAGACCAACGAAAATCAAACCTTGTACGTCTAGAAAAATAATCAAAGGTATAATTTCTTCAGTCTCTTCGTCTTAAAGAGCTGTGAATAATATATGGTACTTTAGTGTTAAGACAGACTTATATGAAGGTGAATAAAGTTGCTTACAGAGATTATTGTTAGTTATTTTTGGCAGCTAGATGCTCCAAATAGCAAGTTAGAGACTGTTGAAGAGAGATGTTACGTTTTATAAGTCATTCGTGTGGTAAAGTAAAAATGAATAAATTTGCATTGTCAACGTATCACATAATAAAGTGTTCTTAACCCGGGGTATGCTTTTTCATACAGACTGCCTTGATTTTAAACCAACGAGATAATATCCAATCAGATACATTGTTGACACTAAACAAAATACACAAATTTTTCATAGAGATAACAAAATTTGACAAAATTTTACACATTAGACAAAAGATTGGTAGATAACGAGAACTCACTAAAAACAAAATCGTTGCATTGTTACAGCCTGTAGCAGAAGTTGTGTTACATAACACGGTTTGTAACACCAATATTGTATCACACACGAATACATCATAGTATTTTTACATACACACTTAGATTGAAAATGCCCGGATGTTTCGGGAAAAAATCAAATAACTAAAAATAAAGAGGTGCAATTTTTTTAAAAAAATGCCCCTCTTTATTTTTGGTATAGCACAAATGTAAGCATGTTTCTTAATAGCACAATTTAAGATCAACCAATCTTAGTAATATTGGATCGGTAGTAATTATTATTTGTTGGGTTGAGCTGCTTCTTAGAACCAAATGGTTTATGTCTCGGGAGAGTCAGTGGGTTTATTTGATCTCCTTAAAAATGCTGATAAATAAACACCCAAAATATGCCAAATATAAATAAGTCCTTACGATCTTGACCTGGAAGCCATCTGAAATAATATATTGTACAAATGTTTCTAGATAATCTTTCGGAGATGAGTTTGAAACAAGGACTTAATAATGGGAGCTGAAGGAATAACTGAAATTTATGGTGATTGTTTGTTACAGATTTATTTATTTTTTTAATTATTTATTTATTTAGACTCGAAATTCCATTTTTTTTAAAAATATACAGAAAAATTAGTATACATAAATATACGATAAATAGAGAAAAAAGAATAATAAATAAAAATTACACAAAAGAATAAGAAGATGACATGTGTCAAAGATCACAGAGATCAAGGAGAACAATACCATCGACAAAAGAGGAAAAGGATGTAAGAAAAGGATCAAGGTGTGCTGGTAGGCCATTTAGGAGCGACATTGCCGTTGAACCAAATTGAGTGCTTGAAGCTCCACAAGCCTCGACTGGGATCAAAAACAATGGATGGCTACGAGCACGGGTGTACCTATCTGGATCATAGAAGTTAAAACATTCAAGAATCCCAGGGTTGTGAATTGAACCGCGAAGAAGAAGGAATGAATGTTTGAGTGCAGTAATTTTCCTCCGGGACTCTAGCGAATGGAAAGAAAGCATCCCTAGAAGAAAAATAGTTGGGTAATGTTCGGAATTAAATGAATTGAATGGATAGTTGCCGTAAATATAAAAATAAAGACGTCAATAATAATTTTTTCGAGCATGAAAATGTATTTGGATTCCAAACTAAGCTCCCATATTCCAGAACAGATAAAACGAGTGAAAAATAGAGAGTACGAAAAATTAGAGGGTTATGAAATTGACTAGCCTGGCGGGTGATGAATCCGAGAAGTTTATTGGCGCGTGAAGTTAAATTTATTATGTGAGTATGGAAAGTAAATAATGAATCGTAGGTTATACCTAGATCCTTGACAACTGCTACTCTGTCGAGCAATGTTCCAGATAAGTAGTATTTGGATAGAATAGGATTTTTAGAACGGGAGAAAGAGATAACGTTACATTTGTTGATATATTGCAGATATGGAACGCATATTTATTGAAGAAAATATAAAGGCTTTTTGTTGACAAATTGCATATATTGCTTACACTGAGAAGAAGTATGCTACTTACATCAAGTACTTCAGGTACTGTTTAATAGGGAGTGAGAGGCTGATGATGCTTCAGTGCGCTATGGCCAGTGGGTGTGAGCTGTTATGAAAGAAGAGAAAGCACTAGTGGCATGCAGCGGTGTCCTCATACCTGGTTCCGAGTCGATGCTCCAACCGTGAAGACTGTAAGCAAGCGAATACCTCAAATTGCAGGTGAACCGATCGTAAACAAGATATGCATTTCTAATAATCATTATTACTTCCTCGATTATGTTTTTATACGAGTATATATATGTTGTATATTATATGATATATTGTTTTTTCAGAAAGTTTGTCATTTTATGTGATATCCTGTTTGTCGTTTCCTATAAAATTTACACTCGTAAATACATTTATTTAGATACGAAAGCGTGTTGTAAACAATGTAAAATGAATTGTTTAGGTATGGTTAAATTCGGTTAAATTAAACCAACATATAAGAGTTATTTATGACAAATCATTTTCTTTTAATACCTATTGATGCCGTAGTAAAACCTCAAAAATAGCGCTAATGATGCGCTAATTCGGATTATGATCAGATAGCAACTGCTATCTGATCCGAAGCCCAATGAAAAGTCCATTGGGAGTCCACTCTGAACAATTTTGGCCACTGCACAGAAGTGATAAAAAAAATAACCAGTGAAAGAGATTATAATCGCATTCACGGGTTGTAAAGAGATGGAGATGGAAGATAGATTCTCTCACCGAAAATACGAGCGAATATGAAAAATACGTGTTTTTTTTTAGTTGCCACAAATTCTGCATGCCCGATAGGGAATCGCTTCGGACCGAAGCGATTCCCTCGAACTGCATCGAAAGTCGTAAAATACTATTTATTTATTTTTAAGCAACTTCATACCATATACGCTATATATCATATGGCAGTCACACAGTTCTGTCAGCTGTTCTGACAGCCAAGCATTAATGCATCCACCATTTTTACTGGTACTTACTATGAATGGGTAGTGTTCACATAACGATTTTCACCTACAACCAAATTTAATTCATATTTTTCGGGTATGAATATTTATGGAGATCATGAATTGATTCATAATTATTTTATTTTTAGTTTAGTCGAAACCCGAACCCACGATTTCTAGCTTGGTAAGTTAATCGCTTTAACTCTATTAAGCGTTAAGTTTGAACATGCAAACTTATAAGATTAACAATTCTTCAATTATCATATAAGTTTGTGTATGTATATAGGTGACATTCAAATGATCAATGGGAGAATAGTTGAAATACGTGATCGTGTGAGTTTTTTTTATAAAAAGGGCTTATCTCGTTCTGGACTTCAGATACTCCATGCAATATATGTCATTATGTTACTAGGAAAGATTCTATTTTATTTGGCAAAAAATATAATCGTAACTCACTTTCAATGCATGGCAATTTAAGCCCTTATGTTATCAGTCATGTGGTGTTATGTATGGGCGGTAGAGTAGGGATGTAAATTTTCATGAATGGAATGCAAGCTCGAGTATTTTTTCGCACAAATCGAAATAAACGACGGCAGCCTTCGCGGCCCCTCGCCGCAGAAACAAAGCGAATGTTGTTGGCAGAAATGCCCGGGACATATACCGCGTGTAGTTGAGCTATTCATTCACCGGTGGTCGGCTTCCTGTCCATTTTGTGCGAATGCCTGCCAAAGTGTCACTGGCGTAACAGAAAACCATCACCGTATCATCAAGACTCATCATCAAATATATCAATTCATATCTGGCCGCTCTCTATATCGTACAATCGTTATAAATCGCCGCAACAACGATCTGTCACTCCCCATGGTCCTTGCCTCATCCCGTGTTAGATCTGTTTCCCAGCGCCAAAACCAGTACATATGTATAGAACCTATAGCCTGAAAAAAAGGCAACATAAGTTAAAGTTATCCTGCCTTATCTGAAAAACATCTCTCAGACAGGTACAAATTCGTATCTGACTGTAGGATAAAACGTCGCCGTATCCGCTCTTTGATTTGTAATGCCTCTTGGGAGAGGGATAAGACTGTTCAACAAAATCGCGTCGGATGTTGATATATTTCATGTAAGGAAGGCCCAATTCAGGCATGAACTCCACGAATTTCTTTGGAGGAATGATTTGTAGGAGTCGTCTGTTTGGTGATCATTGGGACCTTCTGTTGCTTGTCTTTATTGCTTTGTTCTCAGTACTTAATCACAAGTACCTATGTTTTTATATTAACCTTGATTGTACTTCAGTAACGATTTGAACTTTTTTAAATTTGTAATGTTTCTGTAAGTGAAAAAATAAATTGAAATTGAAATGTCTCACAAAGTAAAAGAATCACTAAATGGTCATCATAATGTAGTACCCATGGTTTTCGCATCGTGCTAGTTCCACCACCCTGTGCTATAAATAATAAATTATATTTATAAATAAAGTTCCTTTTTAGTCGGGTGATGGACCGAGGCCCTTGAAAAAATAAATTTGTAGTTTATGCTATCCTACGGTATCTCTAACGAAATGTAGTATGTAAGGCTTTCTTTTCTGCTCTATTGTTTTGTCATTATTTACAAAGTCAAGCCATCGTAAACATCATATTTTATGCATGCAAATGTGCTCAAAACTAATTATACGGCTGCGTTGGCTTTTGGTAAGATGCAAATATTTACTGCTGTACTTAAGTCCCCTTGGAGAAACAAGTTCTTCTGGTGAAGGTCTCCTGTATGTGTTTTTAAACGTAAAAACAGCATATGTGATAGAATGTGAACGTGCTACAAAGATAATAGAATATTACTCTTATTAGTAATACTCAGTTTTTTTTCTTCACAGGTGTTTGTTACTTCCCTGATGTGATCTTTGAAACTACCTTAAGCAATGACACCGCCATTCCTCCACAAAGGGCTCTCCTTCAAAAACATCGCAAAAAGAATGGAAATAATAATGCCATATGCTTCTCTGGGCTCTTTTTGTGGCGTTCAATGGATTTCCAAAAAACCTCGGCGCTTCCGCAGGATGTCCCTAAAAAATCTTCCAGCCTATGCGATATTGAAATCGGTTAACATCTGTTCGCCGTTCTCGGTAGACGTAGACGGTGGAACATGCCGTGTAGTTTTTGAATGGACGAAAAAACGACGGAATAGTGATTAAAAATACAAACAATATCATAGAATAAATGTAAGTGCACTCACTATTAATATCCAACCAAAAAAAAAAAAATGAAAGGTAATTTAGTTTAATATATATTTCGTAAGAGCTGGATATCAAATAACATTATAAATTTCTTACAATCTAATGTGCAATGTATTTAAAGACAAAAATAATACTTTATGTATATAAAGCAGTCAATATATAAACCTTTATCGAGTTTTCATTTCTGTTGAAATCAGTGAGCTGTAGTGAAATGTTAAGAGTATTTGCTGATCCCATATTGGCATCCAGCTTTTAAATTTAAGGTTATTAAGTAATATTTTCCCCATCTATTAGATTAATTTATTAATTCTAGATGTGAAAAATTAATTGTTTATAAATTAGAAGCATCTGGTCGCTACGCGGCCCAGCTCCACAGGTTTGATAATTATAAAGTCCTAGCTGTAAATATTATTGTATAAACATGAGAGCTAAGACTAAATGTATTGATGAAATAGTGTCACTTCAGGATGGCGTAAACTGACTGAAAGGTGTTGAAAAACTACTAATCTTTCTTAGCGCATGTTTATTTATCATTCTTAGTGGATCATGATTTAAAATGGATTACGTTGGTTTTTTTTGGTTGGCTTTGTTAACTGTTTATTAACCCTTACATTACGGCTTGTTTTGAATAAAAATTATACTGTCAATTATAAAAACTAGTATTTGAAGCATAAATGTACTTATTTGGTCTATTTTCATATATCACATTGGTTCCTGTATCCTTTAACTATCAGATGATGCACAAAAAACTATTCTAAGATGGTAGCAAAACGATGTATCACGTCAACCGATGTCAAAGGTCGGGGAATCTTATGACGGCATATGCCGACAACCGATGCAAAAGGGTTAGTAATAATAACGGCTTAACTCGCACAGTTATGTCAAAAATAATAGTGTCGAAACAGTTTTAAGCATTTAAAAAAGTAAATAACAGAAATGGCGAAATATACCTGTATATAATCGTGTCGGAAACAAGGGTCAGATTATGTCTGCCCAGAAGTGGGCGACGTCGATGGCGTTACTCCCGGCCATCATCAGGTCTTCCTGCTACTCGGACACAGCACGCACTCCAGAAGGTGTGACAGGGTCTGCTCCACGCCGCAGTCACATTCAGTCGGTCCGCTGTAAAACTACCAGACTTTCATTTGTAACCTCGTCTTGCATACTCCAGTCCGAAGTCTGTTAAGGGACCTCCATATATTCCACCCCTGGTCGTGTCCAGGGGCTAGGTCCTCTTTCGGGGCAATCCAAGTATTCCCCTCAGTGGTGCTTCTACACATGTTCAGCCGTAGGGTGGCTTCAGGTATCACCAGTTTTCCGTTGTCGACTGAAGGATATTTCTTCTTGATTGAGCCGTGTGGTTAACTTTTGATACCCAAACACAGGGTGGAGTGTGTCGTGGGTTGCTTAAGTGAGCTTCTTCTAGGTGGTGACTTCCGAGATTTGATATAGCTTTGATATTGAGGTAGGTTGTAGGCACCCCGTAACCACCCGGCACGTTTCATTCAGATGTTCAGGCCTCAGGTATCACCAGTTCCGTTGTTGAAATGAGGAAATTAAAACATCTTTTATATTCAGGTATCAATGCCAATTAAGGCCTCAAAAAAGACGTTCTTATTTTATGACAATCGTAATGTCTGTTGGCGTCGGTTGCTCCGTTGCATAAAGATAACTACGGAGAGTAAAAAAATAATTAAAGACTTAATTACATGAAGACATTAACAGTTTTATTGATTTATAGAAATGAAGGAGGCGTGAGACGTGAAGAAAAAATGGAAAAAATGTTATGCAATGAAAAAGAAACAATTAATTAAATTCGTTCTTCCATTTCGTTACACTTCCAAAATTTCGAGTCCGCCTCCTCCCTCCCCTACTTCTGAACACTTATTTCAATCATACTCTTGCTTGAAACTCAGAGATGCTCAAGCCATCGATAAATTTTCTCCCAACTCACGGATAATTTTGTAAGATTATAATAAGATTGAACTGATATTTATTTATTTATTACAGAATGAAAAAAGTTTACAAAATAATAAGAAACAGAGCATAGAATATACAATACACACAAAAGATACTAAAAGATGAAGATAACATAAAAAAGAAGAAGATGACACGTTTCAAAGATCTAAAGATCTAGGAGAACAATACCATCGACAAAAAAGGATAAGGTTGTACGAAAAGGATCGAGGTGTGCTGGTAGGCCATTTAGGAGTTCCATTGCCGTTGTTCCAAATTGAGTGCTTGAAGCTCCACAAGCATCAACTGGGTTAAAAAACAATGGATGGCTACGAGCACGGGTGCACTTATCTGGAACATAGAAGTTAAAACATTCAAGAGTCCCAGGGTTGTGAATTTAACCGCGAAGAAGAAGGAATGAATGTTTGAGAGAAGCAATTCTCCTCTGGGACTCTAACGAATGGAAGGAAAGCATCCCTAGAAGAAAAATAGTTAGATAATGTTTGGAACTGATTGAATTGAATGCATAGTTACCGTAAGTATAAAAATAGAGACGTCGGAGTATTGTTTTATTAATGTATTCGAGCATGATAATTTATTTGGATTTATTGGGATTCCAAACTAAGCTCCTATGTTCTAGTACAGATAGAACAAGTGAAGAATAGAGGGTACGAAAAATTAGAGGGTTACGAAATTTACTAGCTTGGCGGCTAATGAACCCGAGAAGTTCATTGGCGCGGGAAGTTAAATTAATTATGTGAGTATGGAAAGTGAAGGATGAATCGTAGGTTATACCTAGATCCTTGACAACTGCTACTCTGTCGAGCAATGTTCCGGATAAGTAGTATTTGGAAAGAATTGGATTTTTAGAACAGGAGAAAGAGTATAAATATAAATACTAACTAAGCGCCTCACAGTTTGAAAAGCTTTGACTGATCGCTTCCTGCCCGCAGACTTCTCGTCTCATCACAAGAGCGACTAATCATGCGCAAACAAGCGGAACAGAAAAACAATTTATAAAATAATAATAACTAATTACCGCGAGCCCCCCTCTGTGTTGCAGGGGGGCAATTACCAAATAATTATTTTATTTTGAAAAATTTGTATCAAATTCTCTACCGGCGTTATATCATGTCATAACGTTAACAAGCAAACTTAATACGTTATTGCCGTTTTTTTTAAAACAGGATGCGCATTTAGAAGTTCATAAATAATTTATGTGCTATTTATTTATTTATGATGTATGAAGAACTAGGAATTAATTTGCTTATTTTTTCTGTTAATTTGCCTTCTTTAATTTGTAGGAAATCGGGTTATTAATCTTACACCGCAGAAATACGGAAAATAAAAAAAATTGCATAAATTTTTGAGTATTAGATATTTTACAATTTTTACTTAGATGCTTCAAGTTTAAATATATCTATATCGACTACCTAGGCGGAATTGATGACAATTTTGGCTTCACGGAAACATCAGCGGTGGACACATCAGCTGGAGTGTGCCGCGTCCGGCCGTAAGGCGGCGTCGCGCTGCTCTGGAGCAAGGCGGCCCTGCTCGACGTGAGGGACACTGGATGCCCTTTCAAGTGGTCATCCAGAGGGGATCCGGTGTTCCACTCACTGAGTAGTACAATAATAATAATGTGGTTTATGTTTAGATGCCGATTTATATTTTATTTCAACTCTGTTTAATTTATATTTTGATATTTTCTGTATTTGCTTGGAATTATTGTATTTCAAATTTTAATAATGGCACTAGTGGCTGAATAAATATTTTTTTATTATTGTTCTAATTAAATTGTACAAATATGTTGTGTATCACAATTTAAATTAAAATTAAAATTAAAAATTGGAAATTTAATATCATTAATGCAAAAGCATCGATTCATTAATATATATAATAATATAACATATCCAGTTTTAGTATTCATTGAAAATGCCCATATCATATAATATTTAATTTTGATTTATCTTACGATATATCCTATATATTCCGAAATATTTATTTGAAGATCGTCTTCTAGTGACGCTCATTAACTCATTTTTATGATTTATTTTATATATATTTAAAAATGTTGGAAAAAGAGTTGCATAGAGTATCCTTAATATTATACAGAACATAAGAATTATATTATACTATAATAATAAAAAATAAAAAAAGTTACTTTATTTTTTTTCGTCTTCGTTAACTACGCGCGTTATTACGACTATATCCTTGATGTACTTCAACAGCAAGGGGCTGTCAGAAGCAGTTCAGGAAACCCTTTCCAAAAAATGACAGAAAATCCACGAATTCAAAAGGATATACTGCACTCATGCAAAATTATCCTTTATTGGAGCTTTGTTAATGAAATGGTTTCTCAGTTTTCGAATACCGTCCATATTGCATTAGTCTATAGGCACGAATTTTAATATTTTGTTATTTTTATAATTTTATTTTATTGAATGACTCCGTGTGATCCTTGATACTCGTTTTTTGATCTTTTTATTGATTGTTGGGATCAGAATCAAATAATCTGCAAACTAGAATTTATTTTACCTGTGAGGCTGATGGGACGACCGTTGGTTCTTAGAGTAAGTCTTATCGAGAATGTCGTTGAGGTCTTCCCATTTGTTTCTCTGACTCAGTATGTAGAGGGGCTTAGTATTAGATGTAATCGCTTGGCAGCTGATGGTCTTTAGGAACTTAGTCACGCACAAGAGAGGGTTATTTAACTACAGATATTCCGGATAAATAAATTAAAAGCCAATTACTATTCCAGAAAGGTAATTATACAATATTACTAACCGATTCTAAATTCCGTCGCAAAAGAAGAATGTAAACGGTTTTGCGTAACCGCTTCCTAATGAGATTTCTTAGTTTGCTAAAACCTCTCCTTAATTAGAGCATATGGTACCATTTTTTTCTTTTTTGTGTAAGAATCACGTCGTAGACGTGTACTTGTTTCAAATTAATCACCGTAGAAAGTATGTTTAAAGTAGGTGACCCTTTCATACGTTACTCTTTAAATTGTTCTATTAGACAAACTTGTTTATGACTGAACATGGATGCTTTAAATAGGAATACATAAATTAAGATACTAATAAGTATTTCGGAAAGAAATGATCATATTTTTGCGTACTATACTATACTATACTAACAGAGCTTTAAAATGATACCAACCACGACGTGCAAACTCAACGGCGACCGTTGACAAACTGACGTCAAAGTGACGCAAAAAATAGTAATTTCTTTCCGAAATTCCTAACATATATTTTACTTAACGCGAACTGTCTACTTTATACTTGTGTTGTCGCATTATATGAGAGAGGCCTTCTTTATGGACATACGCTTTGAACACTACACAATCGTGAATATATTTAAAGTTGTTAATACGAAAACGTAAAAAAAATGTGGTTTAAAAACGCAACGAAAAGCTAGCTAGTGCTTTGATACGTCTATCAACAACATCCGTCAAAGTGTATTATCATTTGAATGATATATGTTCGGATAAGAGACCGGTCAACAGTAAATAACTCAGTTTAGGCCGTCCTTCCGGATACGGTCTCCTATTATGCCAGGACATTTTATTATGAAATAAACATTTCACTTTGCATAATGGCCGAGGTCCAGTTAAGTGTCAAGAACCGGAAGTGTTATTTATAAAAGGTCACGCGACTAGTCCTGTTTTAACTTTTAAGGGTCCTTTCGTGTCTCGCATACACGGTCAGTGTTTTATGCTATCAATCGGATTGAATATAATATAATGTATAAAATAATAAATACTTTATCGACTGATATTCAATTTCCCGTACACTATTATTTATTCTTCTATCACGAACACCGCTCTTTAAGCATTCTTAAATGATACAGACTGTACAATGTACATATAAATCAAACCCGTGAAAGCCTTTCCGGGGACCAAAACATGACCTACGTTATGTCGACTCGGAAAAACAGTTTATCCGTATATTTTTTTCATATCATTTCTTGACTATGGAATGGACTTCAGCATGTGTGTTTCTCTCCCAAATATTTTCAAGAAGCAGAACCAACTTGTACAATTTAAACATTCTCTATTCTTTATTCTCAGCGTAACAAAGATTAAAGGTAATATGTTAGATATTAATTAGTGACTGACAAAACGTAACTGATAGTAACTACAGTTATATATTAAATTTTTCCGAATTCAGTATGATACGTATTTAGAAAGTGCCATAACTTAAACTATTTTAATGAAAACGAGACTCAATATTAGCGGGGACAGATCCAGTTTGTTCATTCGAATTGTTTTTTACTATTTAAATGCAAATTATCAAATTTGCAAGAGGTCTATTAAGTGACTGACATTTTTGGAATATGTCAAAAAGCGTTGAGTGAGAAACATGCAATAATGTCTGTTTATTTTTGCCACCGAATCATTTGATATTTGAAGGTACTAATTTATTCCACAATAAGACCACTCACTCGTATAGATTTCTTTTTGTAAAATTCATAGCCTATGATAATCGTTCTATAAAATTTCTCTTATAACTGTTTGTAAGACAGCTTCTTCGTACAAAATACCTGTCATGAATATCGAGAGGAGGCTAAATGCGAAATATTGAGATAGATAGAGATAGATAAGACTCATGTGAGACGCCTATATTCTACAGTGAACAGACACACAGTGATGATCATATATGAACCAAGGGCAAATAAATTATTAAACTTATTTTTAAGTAATTAAATATACACATAATATCCATAAAATTCTTTATACGTATCAGTTCGTTCAGAAAAAATATCGGCTGAAGCGGGATACGAACCATTACCCTAGACCACTCGACTATCTTCTGCCCGAACTGTTGCACGGAACAAGTTGTATTTATCCCATTGTTACCATCATATAACGATAGGTGTCTCTATAGTATATGTTCAGAGTGTGTATATTATTATTTTTTATTATTCAATCAGTCAATATTTATTCACAAGCTTGATATTACTTCAAAACAGTCTTTTTTTTTTGTACTTTTTTTTTTATCCCTTCAGAGATTGAACTCGCGAGCTCTCGCATGACAGCCAATAACTTTCTTTTGTTGCACTTTGAGCATACGTAAATGCTAATATCTTGTTGCAAATCAGCCGGTAATTATCGTGTTTACTTCTCTGTTTTGGACATCTGCACCAGATGGATGAACGCAAAATTTGAACAGTCATAGATCAAAACACGGTATCTGTATTTTCGAAAAATATTTTTACAAAAATTCTAATAAATATACACTATATATTATTATCATTCTCTTTTGATATCTATGTATACTTAAGTAACAATGTGCTGGTTGTTACAAAATAATTTTTGTTGTATAAACCACAAAGTTAATCATTTATTATAAAATGAACCTAACTATCTTCTAGTATACAAAGTAATTATTCACCATCATTATATGTGCTGTCCTATCTTCTTCTTCGTAGTATAAATCCAGGGGATTGGTTTGCAGCAACAAGATATTGCACCTCGATCTCCACTCCTCTTGATCCTCTGCAATCCTCTTCAGCTTAGTATATGATATACATAAGAGCTACAACTTATGTACTCGAACACTTGCTGCAAATATTCCCGTCTAGGGTGCCCTCTAAAGTTTCTACCCTCAATCGTCCCTTCCACAATGTCATGAAGAAGACCATCATGGTGCATGATGTGACCGACCCATCGGGCTCACCTCTCTGAGATGGTTTTCACTAGGTGCCTATCTTCTTTGATTATGCTGAGAACCTCATTGTTCGTGACGTGGTCTCTCCAGGAAATTCCAAGAATTCTTCTGTATGACCACATCTCAAAGGCCTTTAATCTTTATTTATCACTTTCAGATAAGCACCATGTCTCACAGCCGTACATCAAGATACTCCAAACAAACGTTTTAGCAAGTTTCTTGGTGTCCTATATTTGAAGCATTCAATTATCTATTATATATTGAACAGTATTATAATTTTTCCTTCTTTTTTATTTAAAAAAAAAAATCTTGTTCTAAGATATTACTGCACCCGAAAGTGTATCTGGGAACATATACGGTTCTAAGCTACCTTCAAGGCTGAAACGCGAAGAGGTATTATCATTGTTATCGTACATACATCCAATTTACGATATTTATATATAATCGCGTCGGGAACAACAGGGTCAGAACCTGTCTGCCCAGATGTGGGCGACGTCGTTGGCGTTACTCCCAGCCATCATCAGGTCTTCCTGGGTGCAGCTACTCGGACACAGCGCAAACTCCAGAAAGTGTGCCAGGATCTGCTCCACGCCGCAGTCACATTCAGTAAAACTGCCAAGCTTTCATTTGTGTCCTCGTTTTGCATACTCCGGTCCGAAGTCTGTTAATGGACCTCCATATGTTCCACCACTGGTCGTGTCCAGGGGCTAGGTCCTCTTTCGGGGCAATTCAAGTATTTACGAAAAATTTATTCTATGTTTTAAGAAATTGACAAAAAATGATACTGCGTTTTTCGATGAAGTCGTGTGTAGTGTGTTCCGCTGTATTCTCAGGCGGCTGCATTGGACACATATGCATATAGCACGTTGCACGTTTCTGTTGCATCTCCTGTCTATCGTCCGCCACAATGAGCATTGTCCGCGCTGCAGTTGCATTTGCGACTAACTGTAACTCTTGCGGAATTGTGCGCAACGATTCATGCGACGCTTCCCGATAGAACGCTGAAAAGACCGACCAGAAACGCATCTAGAATAAAATTAAAATAATATTATTTTATCGAATTACATTTAACATCCTCCTCTCTCTCAAAAGGTGTTATTCCGTCGCGTGAGTGCATGATGAGGAGCAGTATATAATATGCTCTCGCCAACGGGCGGGGCACGACTGGCTCCGCAGGGTCGTCGGCGCTGCGGCTCTCGCCCAGCGCTCGTGTGGCGATGTATATAACTAACACACCCGTGAGCGGACTTGTCCAAAATGACAATATGGCGACACATAAATGTATGACAAGCGAAAATAAATAAAGTACGAAAGATTGTATAGCGAGGTTTTCGGTAACAGTCAGCAAGGGCTACATTATGCTGATGTCACATTCTATCGCTGAAAGAAAGAGGTTGGCTGGATAAATTATGTTTTCAGGGGCACTGCGCGGAGGTTCTATTCATGCTCCAAAAAAACAAGGTGAAATATGGAGATTGCTGTGCTTCTGTGGAGACCTCCAGGCACCATCACATATAAGATCCTGCCCTATGTACCCGACTAACTGCTCCTCACAAGACCTTGTGTTGGGTAATTAACAGGCTACCGATATTGTCAGATATGAAATTGAATCAATAAAAAGTCGCTGAAACGAAAAAGATGAAGATTCTTCTTGTATTTGAACGTGGAGATCTATAATATACTCGTTTTTACTAAGTCATATTAACATACTCGTATATTATATACAAGTGGGGAGCCCAACCAAACCGCACAAGTGCTCTAGCTCTCTGTTTCTCTGCTGGCGAGTATGCCGCGCCAGTATGGGCGTGGTCTGCCCATACCAAGAAAGTGGATATTGCTCTGAATGAAACGTGCCGGGTGGTTACGGGGTGCCTAAAACCTACCCCAATATTAAAGCTATATCAACTCTCGGGCATTGCCCCACCAAACATAGGGCGAGAAGTTACTACCAAGAAGGAGCTCACCAAAGCAACCCACGACGCACTTCACCCTATGTTTGGGTATCAAAAGATAACCACACGGCTCAAATCAAGAAGAAGTTTCCTACAGTCGACAACGGAACTGGTGATACCTGAGGCCACCCTGCGGATGAACATGTCGAGAAGCGCAACTGAGGGGAATACTTGGATTGCCCCGAAAGAGGATCTATCCCCTAGAAATGACCAAGGGTGGAATATATGGAGGTCCCTTAACAGACTTCGGACTGGAGTATGTAAGACGAGGACACAAATGAAAGCCTGGCAGTTTTACAGCGGACTGACTGAATGTGACTGCGGCGTGGAGCAGACTCTGTCACACCTTCTGGAGTGTGCGCTGTGCCCGAATAACTACACCCAGGAAAACCTGATGATGGCCAGAAGTAACGCCATCGACGTCGCCCACTTCTGGGCAGACAGGATCTGACCCTGTTGCTTCCGACACGATTATATATATATATATATATATACACTTTTAAGAGATTTCAAATAAAGTCAATAAATACGACTTGCATTAAAACAAAGTTAACATGAATCACCATACTTGATAGTGAGCAATAAGAAAATATAGACTTATTATATTATTTATATAAGTGTATATACTGTAATTTTTCGTAGTCCGTCACTGTATGCAGCTGGTTCATGCATGTGCAATGTTGAGTTGCAATGCAGTCATTCCAGGTAAAGGATTTGTTTGTACAGTGCGTTACCTGTGGGAAGTATTGTTAAAGGATTAAATGGGTCACGCATCCTCTCGTCATGTTGCATATGTCTCCTGATACGAGCATCTGCAATATAAGGCTCTTACTTTATGACAATTCAATAATTCTATATGTTGATCCGCACAGAATATACAAAAAGTACAGACTTTACCCGCCTCACACCCGCATCACACCGGATGTCAGTTAAGTCTCCTTGATGATGCGCTCATTCAGATTATGATCAGTTAGCAACTGATAAGTCCAGTGGGAATCCCATCTGAACAATTGTGGCCACTGCACAGAAGTGCTAAAAGAAAAAAACCCGTGAAAGAGATTAGAATCGCATTCACGGGTTGTAAAGAGATGGAGATGGAAGATAGATTCTCTTACCGAAAATGCGATCAAAAATTGTAAGTGCGTGGAAATTTTTTAGCGGCCACAAAGTCCGCATGCCTGATAGGGCCGAGGCGATTCCCTCGAAATGCATCGAAAAGGATTCCTCTTTCTTACAAGAGGAACTGACAGTCCCAGAGAATGTGCTCTTAAGTCTGGAAAGGGGCGCCACAGGAGCAACTAGCGTTTGAAACTAAATTAAATGAGTATAATCTGTCATTAAAAGCGCCGTGCCCAGTCATCAGTTGGGTAGACCAGTGATCAGGGCTTATACATGTCATTCTCATTATAATTTCCATATCCGCTCCCTTATCTACAGTATTTTATCGTCACAAACTGTTGCCATAAGGCTCTGTTAGCTGGTATGGCCCTCGCTAGTCAGCACCACCTCCTAAAGCTCCGCCGAGTATATTATGTATAAAGTTCCCAATGACTTTACGGGACGGCGAGAGCCCAATGGCCTGAATTGAAGGCATCTTTTTTAAATAAGCACATACAGGAGAATACCAACAGATAGTGATAGTGATGCTGAAGTCTCATCTGTGGATTCTATGACGCTTACCATTTTACATATGGTTAAGCGCTGCATGTGAAGTGTTGATCCGCCAACGTCATAGACTACAGCCCTAGATTCACGCATTATCCTTATTATTACAGGAATTTACTATGAATGGATGGTCTTCACGGGACGACTTTCGTCTATCACCAATTTTGATAAATATACTACGACTGACATTTTACGGGTGAGGGATCAAATTCACACCAACCGGGGGTATTTTAGAGTTCAGAAATAAGTTTTTTTTTAATCTCCGTCGGGGATCGAATCCACTGGCTTGCAAAGCAAACGCTTTGACCATTGAGCTATACCTGCCGGCTGATCTGTAATTTATGCTCTTCTTCGGCATCCAAACAACATCTCTCAACTGACTTTGTGTCTTGACCGACTGTAGTATGGAGACTAAGTTGTCCATTTTCTTACCTTGTCATTCCACATAGATATTCAATCATACCTGAGTATTCTCTACGTAAGAATATTTTTTAAAAACGTATTATACGGCTGCATTTGCTTTTGTAATGGGTAAGATATAGACGCTGTGCAGTCATCGCAGATCCTAAACGAAAAATTGAATGATTAGATTTAACAAAAGAATTATCTAAAGCCTGTCAGAGATACTATTCATATCGTACAAATAGGAGTAATGGAATAAACGAGTAGAAAATAACAATAAATATTGCAATAATGTGGCTGAAAATTTCATCACAAGCATATACATATGCATTTATAGTACGTATACTATATCTATATTACCAATATATTCACCTCCTCGTCTCTCTCTCAAAAAAGGTCGTTATTTCGTCGCGTGATGGCACGATTAGGCGCAGATTGATAACACAGACTTTTTCAAAAGCATTTTGACATAGATTTACGATAATTTTTACAAGCTTCCGGCCAGGCGGAATGACATGCCGCCGGCCGTAATGCGACCTTCTCGGTCGTCAACACATAACTGACCCGTGCGGCAAGTGGTCGGTCACCAGCGCCGTAAGCGGCTGTCTATATAACTAGTCCCAATATGGCGGTCACATACATGTATGGCAAGCGACAAAAATAAGAGACGAAAGATTGTTTATCGAGGATTTCGGTACCATTCAGCAAGGAATACATCATGCTGATGTCAGAATAATCTCTGAAAAACCGCTATTGAGAATTAGCTTCATGGAACACTTAAATCATTATAAAATTTATAAAAAGGCATCGGCTTATTTACGTCAGCTTATAAATGTCGCATAAAACAATGTCTCGAGACAACAGAGGACGCAGACTGTCAGAAGTAGGAGTAACAGTATTTATGATGTTCTTAATAGCAATACATAAACCACCATCGATCCATTCATTGAAGTAATGCTTCAGGGATTTTGAACCGTTTTTCTTTTTTAGTTCTAAAATCACTATTAGTAGGTAGGCCATATTGGCATTTGGCACTAGTTATATAGAGCGCCGCTTGGGTTGCCGGTGCGACAGCGCCGACGAGCGCGATCAGTTGTGTCCCGCCCTTCGGAGAGAGTATATTGTATTGTGGCTCGGCCTACTGCTGTGACTAGGTCCGGGCCACAAACTTGTAAAGTTTATCATAAATATATGTCAATGTGCTTCTGAAATAGTCTTAGTAGTACCTACCTATGAATTATTTGTGATTTTCCAACATCAGACATTAGACAGTTTTTTAGCTGCTGTATGTGGCTAGGGCAGCTCTTATCCATAAGCAAGTTTTGTAAAAGACTACGGCGACAGGCATTTAAAATTAGGTAATTTTGTATAATTATCAGTTGTATTATTTTCGTCTCAAAAATATATATTATTAATAAATATTATTAGGCTTCGCCAGGATATGTACTTGAAATGGTCCGCCACAGTCGAGCTTATAAATACTGAAAACACTTTCCGTATTATTCCGTCGATCTGTGGTTGAGAACCTTCAAACATGTACTAGAGACATCGTACGCTCAGGTGGGACTATTAACCATGGAGTTCATACACAGTTTTCCTCGTAAATATTATACAGCTAAAATGTCTAATTGCATGATGTTTTATCTCTCTGCTATTTCCGCTCCTAAACAGGAGCATATGACGTCCATAAACTTCTACTAAGTAGCCAGGTAAATACTTTTTTTTAAATCAAATTGTATATTCCATAACTTTATAAATACTCGTATATATGCAGAGCTAAAGAGGGTTGCAAAAGATCGGAAAGAGTGGAGATTGAGATGCAAGATTTTGTTGCTGCAAACCGTCAGGATTGATACTACGAATAAGGACTCAATGAATAAATCTGTATAATCAATTTATATAAAAAGTGTTGATAAGAGTGAGAAAAACGTTATAATTGAGTGTGTACAAAATTCAATATAACCTTATAAGATAATAACTAAGCAAAATAAGCACATATTTACATGTTGTTATATAACAAAAGAGGGAATTAATAATGATTTTTGCTACTTAATAGCTAAAAATGTATTATAAAACATGTATGTATAAGAAAAACAAAATGCCGAAAATAAAGGAATTAATTTTAAAAAAAAATACCGCAAGTTAAAAAACAAAAAAACATTGCATCGTCTGTTAGCCTTTTAATTTATATTTATTTACTGATAATATGATTTTGGTCAATAAAATTTGTTATTTTCAATTTATTAAAAGTTAAGTATGTATCAGGGCAGCAAATGATGAGAAAGTAGAGAATACTTTCTTATGACAATGAGAAATTTACACCGGTCAAGTATGTGGCTCAGTATTAAGAATTATTACTCTTCACAGTAAGCGTTTGATTACTAAATATGTAAAAGTTATCTTGTATCAGGGCAGTAGAATTTTAAAAAGCTATTTTTAACTTTTTTATATAGCAAAATAAAAGAGTTAACAATTAATACAATTTTCAATATTAAAATTTGTAAATTTTCATAACATTAAATATCAGGTATGTATCCGGGTTACAGAATGACGAGAAGGTATTCTAATCAATACAGATAGTTGTCCCGTGAAGACCACCCATTTATAGTAAATTTGTGTAATAATAAGGATGATGCGTGAATCTCAAGCTGTAGTCTATGACGTTGGCGGATCAACACTACACATGCAGCGCTTAGCCATATGCACCATGGTAAGCGTCATAGAACTCCAGAGATGAGACTTCAGAATTACTCACCGTCTGTCGGTACTCTCATGTATGTTCTCACATAAAAAAAATGTTAAGAAGCGGTAATGATTCAGGGTAGCAAAATGTATGGTAATGATTCATGAAGGTATTATTTTATTTATTTTTGAATGAGTGGTGAGACAAGAAAATCATTTATGCCTTACTGGCTTACCTTGTATTTTGTATTAATTTGTAAGAGTTTTCATAGTAAACATCTAATTATGGAGTGTTTTATGCAGGTATATCAGGGTAACAGAGTGATGTGAGGGTATTTAGAAGTGACAGGAGGCGGGGTGTGGATGAAGGTAAGAGGGGTGTGGAGAGGAGAGGGGCGGGCAGGTGGCGTACGGCAGGTCCACCAGGTGACAGCTAACAAAGCTTCGAGGTAAACACTAACAGAAAAGAAATTATATTTTTTATTATTACAAAATAATTATTTTAGATGTTTTTAATTATTTTTTTTATTTAATCCGATTCACCCAAACTGCATTGTGTTTGAGTGTGATGAAAAAGTTAGTTCAGGAATGTCAGGATATTCAAGAGTAATTTGTTTTCTTTTAAAACGCAGGCAACACACATAATTTGATAATAAAATAACGTAAATAAGATCCACATAACCTCTCACATCTGGTATTGAAAATGAGAGACTCCAGCTCTGACAACAAGTCGCATCAAAGTATTTATTACTCCAAAGGAAGGCCTCCCAACTGGCAATAATCTTGACTGGCGGACCTGGAAATCCCTGAACAGATTAAGAATCGGAATTGGTAGAACAAAGGACAACCTCAAGCGGTGGGGAATGCGTCGGCTAGGAGAGTCATTATTGTGCGACTGCGGAGACCTGCAGACCGCCTCACACTCAAGATCCTGCTCCATGTGCCCAACAAGCTGCACACCTCAAGACCTAATGCTTGACAAGACACGGGCTATCGATGTTGCCAGATACTAGGCAGAAATAATTTGACGTCGCTGACACGAAGAAGTAGAAGAAATAATAACAAGTATTTTTTTTAAATGGATTAGATTTTTGAGAATTTCTTATTAATGCAAATTTAAATAAATTAAAAGTTTTAACTTTGTTTTTTTAACTATCATTTTTAAAAAAAATACTACTTAAATTAACTACCTGATATAAGACACACCTCAATATTACTTAACCTTACATTAAGTTGGATAAAAAAATTACAATTCATTTTCACATGTAGCTACCAGTCTACCTAGTTGAGCGTTATAGACTCCGTATAGTTTATGTTTATACTAAAAATATTTTTTAAATATTTCTCTTGGTATCACCGCGAGCATGTTTGTTGTTACCAGAGCGAACCAGGTGACACAAAGCACTGGCAAGACGAGACCATTGCCAAAAGCTCTGTTTGTGTCCAACACTGTACCAGAACCACATTATTCAACCGGTATCATCAATGTACCAGTTTGTACTAAATTGATAATTTACGC
This sequence comes from Glossosoma conforme, assembly GCA_022606575.1. NCBI lineage: Eukaryota > Metazoa > Arthropoda > Insecta > Trichoptera > Glossosomatidae > Glossosoma > Glossosoma conforme. The sequence goes on along the minus strand of JAGTXR010000080.1, from coordinate 341,862 downwards.
AATGCCAACTGAAAAGAATAGTTCTGCACACATATTTTTAATTTCTTAATTTTTTTTATTTAAACAAATATAAAAGAATAGAGTTAAAGATTTTAGTGACAATAAATACATTCCTTTTTTTTCTTTTTTCTTCTTTTTTTTTGTAAAATTCGCTTACCACGCCACTTAAAGATGAATCTTGTGTGTGGCGTGGGCTCATCCATGATATTACAATTTTTCACAATTTTACGTAATTTTACACAATTTGTACAAAATTTTTCATAATTTCATACAATTATACAGATATATATCCAATTATATTTAATATTTTATTTGAAAAATCATTGAATTATATTTCATATTTATTTTAAAATACGTAAACACATACAGGAGAATGCCGCAAGATTGAGATGGAGATTTTATATCTGTTGATTACACTTGTCATTTTGAATAAGATTGCACATTATGTGTAGTGTCAATCCGCCAGCGTTCAAAACATGAATGGGTTACCCTCTGTTGTCCACCGCATGTCGTTTTTTGGACTATGTGTACTGGCCTCGAAAGCGTCTGACTAATCATATAGTTAGAAATACTAACTAAACATAATTTTGAAATGTATGAAAAATATCAGTTGGTGAACTGTATGGCGGAAATTGACATCATATGCTCTAGTTATGTACTCTTAAAGTGCCTGCCATAAGAGACTCAAGTCACTTCATGAACACTACCCATTCACAGTGATTACATTAAAATAGACCATGCGTTAATATTAAACAACAATATTATGAAATATTTTAATTATTTATGTTATGTATAAAACAAAAAGTTTTTTTTTGTTACATTAATTAAAGGTGCAAATAACACACAAAGTTAGACCATATAAAGGGAAACAACTTAAACAGATAAGACACAATTCTTCTTTGCCGGCGGTCATAGCTCAATGGTCAAAGCGTTTGCTTTGCAAGCCAAAAGTCGTGGGTTCGATCCCCGACGGAGATAAAAAAAAAAGGATTTTTAATCGATTTCTGAGCCGGTTGGTGTGAATGTATCCATCACCTGTAAAATTTCAGTCATAGCTTATTAATTAAAATTGGTGGTAGACGAAAGTCGTCCCGTGAAGACCACCCATTCATAGTAAATTCCTGTAATAATAAAGGATGATGCGTTAATCTCGGACTGTAGTCTATGACGTTGGCGGATCAACACTCCACGTGCAGCGTTTAGCCATATACACCATTGTTAGCGTCATAGAATTCCACAGATGAGAAATCAGAATTACTATCACCATCTGTCGGTATTCTCCTGTATGTGTTTACATAAAAAAATAAAACATTTAAAAAATGGCCTCAACAACTCCGCGTTTGATGACGATATCTTTAGATGTAGTTAAACAGAAAGGGACCATCAGGACTAAGCAGTCGTTTAGAAAGATCATCCCGAAAATGGCAGAGACTTCAAATTTTATAAATATTGGCATGTCAAATCCTCCACATACGGTAAGTACTTAGTCATCAAACTTGTAAGCATCATATAATCATTAGATCACTATGTCGCCTTAACGGTATTTTATTATATCTGTGTATGATATTTAATCTACAAATGAAATCTTTTCTATCGGTTTTTTCTTCTATCATATTTACACAAAAAATAAGTATTATGTAAAGATAAGCTAACAATTTTATACATACTAAGAAGTTTCTGGAGACCACCGAAGTAGATAAGGCAAGCTGTTCATAGTATGGCATGTGCGAATATAAAGAGATTAGTGTGGTATTTTTTTTCATAAAAATGTGGTTTCAGCACGTGCTCGACTACTGAATGAACCTCTTGTACAAGAATCGAGGAAATGCCACTTTTTTCCAGTACCGAAATCGGCTTTAAAGGACGATAAATATTTTGGTTTGCGTGTAACCGCATACAAAATAATACCGGCATATATTGATGATAAAGAGATCACATATGTGTATGCAATCATGCTTACCATTTTGATGATAGATAAGAACTGTATTTAAGGCGTTAGAGATCGTTATTTTCTCAATTCGTTGACTAAGGACGTGAATATTAACTGGAGTACTTTGTGTCTTCAATTTTCATTAAGGTTAGTTTTGAGAAAAAATATTATATTTATTAATATTATACCATGATATCCTCCTCTCTAAGTTTGATATCGATTTACTGGATGACAGGATGCAGTATCAGGTTCACAATACAAATAACTTGTTTTCGTTTCACAATTCGCGTTTATTTGTCAAACACTTGCTTTTTCGTCCACCCTTTATGGCGAAAGCCATTAAGCGTGCGCCATAACGGTCGCGAGCGAGCTCCAACTGACGGCACGCTCTGGCATCTCGCGCTGCCAACCGTCGCGGCAGAAAAGTGAATTCAAGATAACAGTGGTACCAACGAGAAATGGGCCAGCTGTCATAACAAATAAAATGGCGTATGCAAACACCGTGTATTATTATACAATAAGCAACCCACGACGCACTCCACCCTATGTTTGGGTACCAAAAGATAACCACACGGCTCAAATCAAGAAGAAGTTTCCTACATTCGACAACGGAACTGGTGATACCTGAGGCCACCTTGCGGCTGAACATGTGGAGAAGCGCAACTGAGGGGAATACTTGGATTGCCCCGAAAGAGGACCTAGCCCCTGGACATGACCAAGGGTGGAATATATGGAGGTCCCTTAACAGACTTCAGACCGGAGTATGCAAGACGAGGACACAAATGAGGGCCTGGCAGCTTTACAGCGGACCGACTGAATGTGACTGCGGCATGGAGCAGACCCTGTCACACCTTCTGGAGTGTGCGCTGTGCCCGAATAGCTGCACCCAGGAAGACCTGATGATGGCCAGAAGTAACGCCATCGACGTCGCCCACTTCTCGGCAGACAGGATCCGACCCTGTTGTTTCCGACACGATTATATATATTATACAATCAAAACTAACATTAGATGTGCATGTCAGGCGAGCGAACATAAATAAGACACAAAATATCGTTTTTCAAGGCTTTACGACATCAGCCTACAGGAGCTATATCAAGCTGATATCAATTATTATTAAGTCCTAGAAAACAAATATGCTGAGAGAGCTTTCCAATGCCTTATGTGGTGTAAAAGGATCTGGAGAATATCTTTGTTCTGAGTTAACAAATGCAACTATGGAATAAGTAAATTGATAAATAATTAATGTAAAACGAATTTTGATTTACCTAACAGAGGATTTAATTTAATAAAAATCACATTTAGGCAGCAAAATAAAATGTAAGAAATATTAGTATTTTTTTCGATACTTTTTTTCCCGAAAAACTAACCTACGTACTATACTCGTATACTACAAAATATATTCGTATATTGGCATATAAAGTTTAGGCTTTGTGATAGCAAACAAAAAGCTGCCTTTATCTGCAAAATGAGAAGAATGGCCGTACAAAAACGCTGTTTTTAGAGGAAAACTATTGAATTTTGTACGCAGCTTGGATATTTTTTATCTGATGTTTTTGGTTGAGATTTTAAATGAATGTGATCGAGAACACCAGATGGCTGTACAACGAATACACGATAAGGAAGATAAGGGTTTTTGGTAAGTACACAAAACAAAATGTAAGTAAAATGTACTATTCAGAATACCAGATTAGACTAGAGAGTGAACGAATACTTTTTCGTGTAAAGTGTAGATATGATCATTAATATTATGAGACACATTTCTTGATCTGACATCCTCAGCTACAATCAGAATATGAGAAAATCTAGATTCAAGGATTTATCATAATTGCTTTGTATTGGTATGTTTAAAGGTCGGTCAAGCCCAATGCACTCCATGAATTGAGATGCTGCTTGCAGAGCAGTGGAGAATGCACCAAGCGCCTCTCACAGCCTCTGATGTTGAGCGTTGGCCGGCAAGTTCGCAGGGAGGATGCAGACCTGCGCATAAGATGTCAACTTGCACATCAAAATGCAGAGGCTCTTCTCCACGCTCTCAGCGAGGTCATTTGCAGGTCACGGAGCTACAGTGCAGTACTTGCATACAGCATTCGTGATTTACTATCTAGAGAGGAGGCAAAAATATGAAAATAAGCATAAAAAAAAATGGATGAAGGAAGGAGGAATAGAATGATGAAGAAATATTAAAATAATTATACGATGCAAATGTTAAAAAAAATACGATGATCTTAGAAGAATGCTCTATGACTTTGAGTGGAGCACCGGATCACTGCTGTATGGCCATGTGAAGGCGCATCCAGTGCCCTTCCAACCGGGTGTCCCACCTATCCGCCCACACAGCGACCATTGCGTTGGGATTGCCGCGAACGCGCGCTCACAGAGAAGCGCAACGCTTCCTTATTATGACATGAAAGCATCCACTCGTGCAATACTGCAGTGTCTGAGGCATTGCAGTATTGCGGCAGACCCAACAACATTCGGAAGGCGTTGTTATACTGGACCCGGAGTGCACTGTAGACTTTCTGAGTATTAATGCATATCCGGATTCGAGTTCAAGAAAGCTATCATATAAGTTCCATGAACTAGCCTCTACGTCATACCCCTCGTCGTATTTTTACGTTCCACCCATGGCCTGCAGTGTTAGTATTCTCCCCGTTAAACTCACGTCATCACAGTGTTTTTTAAGCCATGTACATAAAAAGATACGGCGTATCGTGGAAATGCATTCAATTAACATATTATAATAATATTCAATGAAAAATTGCATGTTGACGCCTTGAACCCGAGTAGTATCGGCTCTCACAAGTGAATACTTTGAAACATAGTTGAAGAGAAAGATGCACTTCATTGTTTGATATAATTCTATACGTCTTTGATTACTATATTTCAGTTTAATATTAAATATAATATATTGAAGATTTCTATCAGCTGATAATGTATTCTGCATTAAGTAGTATGTAATTATAAAATATATATTCAACAACATCAGGTGTTTGAACAAATTCGTGAGAACTGAATAATACATAGAATAATGAATGATTCTGTTTATACGAGTATCATTTGGCAAAATTATTAATTATCAGTACTTAGCTTTAAAAATTTGATATCTTATAGTCGGTTTTAATTGTGAATTTATTGTCTTTTTTTGAGTCATAACATTTTCAATAATAATTTTATTTATTCAGCCACCAGAGTCATAAAAATTAGAATTTCATACATATAAAAAGAAAATACAAGGTTAACAATTTTAACTACTAGTACTCAGTGAGTGGACCACCGGGTCCCCGCTGGATGGCCACGTGAAGGCGCATCCAGTGCCCCTCTAACCGGGAGTACCACCTATCCACTCTCACAGCGACCATTGCGTTGGGACTAACTTAGGATAATAGAGGCATAAAGTAAAATATACTCGTATAATTATTATATAACATCTTAATATGACAGCAATATAATTTATTATGCGAGTATGTTTAAGATGTCTTGTTTTAAGTATATTTATTCGCCTGTAAGCCCAGTAATAAATTATACGCCCATTAATTGGAAGAAATGAGGAAAAACTGGAGGAAAAACTAACAAACATGACAATGTTGCCAAATATCGCGTAGCGTTGCTTACGGTTGCGCATGGGCCATGAAAACCTTACTTTGTATTGTACTCGTATTATATGAAAAAATATTTTTTATTGGTTAAGTAATTGGTCATTAGTTCAGATTGTCTCTTATTGTTAAAACTAAAGTTCTCAGTACGCTTAGTGATTTCTGCATCACCAATAAATATGGGAAATATTTTTGAAAATTGTAATTAAGATGTCACTTATTTGATCTGTATGTAAAGGCAAAGGGATATATTATTACGAGAGTTTTGTTATTCGCTCATAGTCACAGTTTATTAGTTAGTTGTGGCAGTCACATGCTGAAGAAATATATTTTCCGACGAGTCGTCCATGGGTGGGGTGCACCCATTCACGTGTTCATATGCAACGCGCATGAAAATGGAGTTTTATTCGAAATATGAAATGCAATCAAGCTCGCCCTGGACTGCATTCTTCACCTCTCCCCACTGCAGGTCGCCGATGCGCCTCTGCCGGGCGGCCAGCGGCGTATACCAAAATCTGCAATTTCGCTGACAATTTGAGGTAAATATTTACCATAACCTTACACTAGATACCTCTGGCAGTTGCATTATATATAAGTGTTTATTCGTTTATGTTTTTTCTGAAAGTTCAAGGTTGAACCTCGATCCCATCGTCGTTTTTTTAATCTAGCAAGTTATAAGACTTACATTATGCATCGAGATACCAGGCAGTTTTACAAAGAATTTTTAAAAATTAAACAACGCTGCCATTGCAAGTGGATGCTTAAGAAATGCTGAATTTGGAAACGATCACATGCTGAAGGAGAGTAATGCGAGGATATACAAAACCTTTGCCCCACACACGGTATTGAGACATGTACTGACGCTAAAATAAAAATAAAACCCTTCTAAGAACCACTGAGACAAATATGATCTAGGAACCATTTCAAAACTGACAATACAAAAGCAATTAAGAAATCACCTTTCGAAGTTGTCGTGCAATGAGGAAGATCTAGATTCTAAAAGACGGTACTGGAAAAATCACGTTGGAAGAATGTGTTTTTATAGAGTGTTGACATAGTAACTGACGAGATACTAATAGGCATCTTAACATACAGGAAGAAAATATAAAAAAATACGTCGTCATAGCTTCGCATTCTTGTCATAAGAAGAGGCTCCGTGTAATAACAAGACAATGTACTAGAGAAAGCAGAAGAAGACGAAGGAATACACCGAGCAAATGAACATGATCTAAATGCAACTTAAAAACTGTTCGTTATCTCACCTTCTCTAGTTGTTGCGCCTATGTAAGTTTGTCCAATGGGTGAAGAAAGCGTGGCAAGAAACGCGGACGCTGCTCGCCACAGCAAATTTCATTTCCTCGCTGCTAATTGCTATTTGCAATCACAGAGCCTCACCAACACGCCAATAGCTGCAAACCAAAGACTGACCAAATATGAAGAGTTGCCCAACATCTAAAACAATGTGTCAGTCCACTCACTATGATAAGAAAAAGGAGAGACGACTCTCCATCTTCTACATAGCCATATTTTATACTCCTCTTATTGCTTCACTAACAAAGATTCAATCCATTAGGCATAGCTAGGGTCAATATAATAATATATAATCGATATCGACGGCTTCAGTTATATTGGGAATGTTCTTCTGCACTTAGAAATAAAGTGAAGATCGACATTTGTAGATTCTTAGGCGCAATAATATATTTGGGATCGAAGAAATTGTACTCCAACTTGGTAATAATACTTTTACTAGTTTTACAAACATGTTGGACTTCAATCTGCTAGCTTAAATTTGTAGTAGTGGATATTCCTTCTGTTTCTCGGACAAAATATATAGATTATTATTAAGATAGGGTTCTACTTCTTCTTCGTGAGATGTGCAGCTTGTTGGGCACATGGAGCAGGATCTTACGTGTGAGGCGGTCTGCAGGTCTCCACAGTCGCACAATAGTGACTTTTCCAACCGAATTATTCCCCATCGTTCAAGGTAGTCCTTTATAGGATGTGATAGGGTTAACTCATGTAGCATTCACTTCAATTGTCACTTTAGTCAAGTTTATGATACTAGACTTGTACAAAAATATGTACTTATATTTCCAGTGCTGTCCTTGTCAAAAAATATAATATTCCGAATTGTTTTTTTTTGACGAGTATATCATGCACATGTTTACTTTAAAAGTCGTACATTTCAATCAAATTTATTATTACAAAATACACTTAAAATAGACAAATATTTCCACATTCTATCCTTACTCATTCAAATTTGCTTAAAGTAAGCGGTGAATACGTATTCTAATGATGTTTTACCAATCTTTATTAATCAGAAAATTTCTTCGAAATTTATGTAAATGCCGCCAATTCGACAGATTGAAATAAATATATTTACTTTGTTAGGTTTTTTCATTTATGTGGAATACAATAATTAAAATGCTTAAATTGAAGATGTTTTTTAGTTTAAATTTTCAGGAATTTATTTACGACTGGTTTCGGCTTCGTCAAGAAGTTAATATTATAATAAATTAAGGACAAAATTATTGGAAATAGTGGATATTTTAATTGTACAACAATTTCAATTTTAATTTTTTTTTAAATATTCACACTAAATAAACTTGTTTGTGTTCCATTTATTTAAGTTTGTTGTAAATACCACCCCAAGATAAATGCTTGTAAAGTACGATCAAATTTTGAGTTAATGGTAAAAATTAACCGTTTTTAATTGTTTTTTCCGCTGGTAAACTCTGAAGCAACTGCTGGGATTCGGTTGCCTCACCTCCACGGGTGTCTGCCTAATTAGCCAGGTAGTCAGGTAAGTTAACGTGACCGCCGCTCATCTTTCAATTAGTGGACCATTGTTGCAACGCGGTCTCACAATTAACTCGGCTTAATACAAACAAGCAGGACTGACTTAATGAACCAGAACATTGCTTTTTGTAACATCGGGCCACCACTAGTGACATCTACAAGACAATCGAACAAGTTACTCACGAAAAAGTTTCTTTTTATTGAACCAACTAATAAAAACGTGTATAATAATAAAAATTCAATAATTCAATCGTATTTTTTTATACACACAACTGGATCCATCAAACATCTAAAAAATTCATACGATATGCATGAAAAAAGAAATTCCTATATAATTTTTTTAATCGATGTTTCATTATCTGATTTTCTATTTGGGATCAAGACGAATCTAACAAATCATGAATCACGGAAATTTTCACGGTTCAATCGTTTTTTAAGTTATAAATGGTGAAGCTAACACGAATTTCTTTTATAAATATGTATTTATTTACCTTGTTTTTACATGGATCACGTAAGAGCTTACGTGATCTCACGTGATCCATGTAAAAACAAGGTACATAAATAAATATTTATTATTTATAAAAAAACATTGAAAACACTTTCTTTTATTTTTACAGGTATATAAACAAACATATGCTATTTAGTTTTATACGCTTGTTATATTAAATTGTCTATTTATTTTACATGCCTATTAGTTTCTTTATCTATTAGTTTCTATATCTTTTCAGTTTCAGCCTGGCAGTTTTACAGCGGACCGACTGAATGTGACTGCGGCGTGGAACAGACCCTGTCCCACCTTCTGGAGTGTGCGCTGTGTCCGAGTAGATGCACCCAAGAAGACCATATGATGTCACCCACTTCTGGAGAGACAGGATCTGACCCTGTTGCTTTCGACATGGTTATATATATATTACAAATCGAGTCCTTTTCTTTAAAACAACAATAATTATTGTTTTGATCAGACATCTGACATATTTCTTGATTATCAAACCACGCTATCGTGAAGAATAATTACTCTATGAAATAAAAAGATGCGTCATATATTCCATCCATCAAATCAGGGATGGGATCGTATCCTCGTGACGTGATGCTAATGATGATGATAGCCCCAGGATCACGATCCTTAATTTAATCATCCAGTTAATCATTTTATAACATCTCAATAGACCCATTTACAAAAGCGTTACAATGTTAATTATATCCACCATTTATTCACCTACATATTATAATCCTAAACATAAAATATATAATTGTAAGCTCATGACTAAACATTGTCAATTTTTCGATGATTCTTGGTGAAAGTGCATAATTTTGATGCCGTAAATGACATTTTTTTTTGATATATTTCAAAATTTTATTTTTGACAACATGTTTCGGTTTCATCAAAAGGCAGTTACCATGTTTAAAGGATTCAGACATAATTAGACATACAAAAAGTTTAATGTCATGAAAAAATTTGCTAATAAGAAATAACTTCACAAATGTAATTATTCTGTAAATTATTAATTAAAAATATCATTTAATTTATCGGAAAGATGAAATATTATTGCAATCCGCAAAAATCACAGCTGCTAATTAAACTTTACATTAGAGCATAAAAATATTAATAAAAACTGCGTGGGAACAACGGCTTAAAGGCTAAAAATGCACCTAACTTTACATCTCTGAGAAACCCATCGAAAATATTCGGTCCATTTATTACTGACAATGGTACCGTGAGGAGACTAGTGATGTTAATTTAAAATCCGAATACTTGAGTTTTTTCAGTATAATTTTCATACAATGGATTGTAATTAAAGATATACGATTGCCAGACAACTATGACGTCAGTATTCTGCATCCTGAAGTATCATTCAATACTTTATATATTATGCACTGTTTTAGAAGTATGTTGTACGAATCTCTTCCCATGTTTGAATACATCCAATTCCATAGCGTCTGTTAAAGCTTTTTTTTCACTTGAGGCAGAACATCAATGAATTTAGTTTCAAGTTGACTTCAGTTTCAGGAAATATTCACAATAAATTATAAGCACGGCGCTCATCATAATACTCAATATAATAAAAAATTTGATACTCAGTATTATCGGTAAGCAGCACACTGAAACGTATTGATTATTTTTCAAAAGAAATCACCAACCTACTCATGGAACATTGGTAATATTATTTACGTTGACTAATGTTCAGTAATGAGCTAATCTAGTAGAGAATCTTTTTCTTAGGACACGACCTTCTTCTTCGGACACGAATCTCCATTATTCTTTTGAAATTGTATCATCGCCTGTTATCGTCCACCTTTGAACGTAAGTCTCCTGCATAAGTCTTCCTCCTTCTCCACTTTCCGCTCTCAGCATCAAGGCAACTCCCCTATTCTTTTGATGTCATTAGTCCACCTTGCAGGATCTACATTCCATTTGTTAGTTCTTGGATGCCTCACCAACACTTTTTTCCCCGTCGACAGTCGTCTTTTCGATAAATATGTCCTGACCATTGTTACTTAAGTGTGCCTATTTTTTGGTTAGCCTCCACTACTTGAGTTCTTCTTCGTATATTCTGTTTTCGGATTGTATCATTTTGAGACATTTTTGTACTCTTCTAAGAAATCAGGTGTCGCATTAGTTGTCGCTTTAGCAACTTTTTCTTTTGATACTTACTTATTTAATTAATTGAAGAGAGTTCTGGTTTTTGACCGCACTATTCACCTGAGCAGTAATTTACAAGCGACTGCAACATAGTGCATCGCTATCTCCGTGATTAAGTCGCGGTGCATTTGACTGCATATTGCATGATCTTAATGAGGATGAGTTCTAATTAATTTAGAATGTTGTCTGCCATTTCGTGCAGCCGAGATGCATTTATTAGTCCGTGCAAAAGGCCACACTCGCCATTTAACTTATTTTCTAAAGTGCATATAATAATGATGTAACAGTAAGAAAATGTCCATTACTATTATGAGGTAAATCTTTACTAAATGTTTTGTTTTCGTAGAGAATGATAAGTCAGCATTGTAAATAACCGTTTCCAGAGGGCAACACGCGGAGGTTACTTCTTTGCTCCTCAGTGACTGCGGCGTGGAGCAGACCCTGTCCCACCTTCTGGAGCGTGCGCTGTGTCCGAGAAGCTGCATCCTGGAGGACCTGTTGATGGCCGGGAGTAATGCAATCGATGTCACCCACTTCTGGGCAGATAGGATCTGACCCTGATGTTTTTGATACTATTATATATATAAACTAAATGTTTTTGGTCCTGGCAGCTAAGCATCCCAACCCCAGGTTTTAATTTCGCGTTTCATAATTTAAGTCATATCTAAGGCATCCCATGAAAATAATCTAAAAATATCGTCATCGAGAAGCCATCTCGGGAATGGCATCTCGACAAAGTTAAACATGCTGACAAAACTGTAATAAAAAAGTGCGAGTATGCAAAAAAAAACATTTTTTCATTTATAACAACAAACCAACCGCCGCTATAATGAATTGAATTAAACAGCTATGTTGTTAGTCAAGTTAAATAAGAATCAGTAAATAGGCATATAAACCATATATTAATTAAATAATAATAATGTTTTTCCATAATGTAAAGAAAATCAATAAATAATTTTGGTTTTTATTTTTGCTAGACAGCGTTACGATCTATCGTCCCCAGACAATTCGTTTTACGACTCATCCTTAACGTCTTGGGGTGCACTGGACGTCTAGTGCACTGGATATTTGAAGCACGGAACATCTGGTGCACTTGCTGTCTCGCTAACCTAACCAAAGGAATTGTCCAGTGATCGTAGAGTCCAGAGATCCACAATTTTCGTTCACAACTAAATAACTTAAGATAGGTTAGGTTTAAGTGGACCAGTTGTCCCGTGCACCAAATGTGCCGTGCACCAGACGTCCAGTGCGCCCCACGTCATTGCGAATGAAACGTAGAACGAATTGTCTGGGGGCGAAATGCGCCGGAACCATGCTAGACGCTACGTGTGGAATAAATGTATAGGTTAAATAATTTGTCTTTCAAAACGGTCTTTAAAGATACGTTAATTGAATTTTATTATACGCCTTTATATTTTGATATTTTTAACGATTTTTCTTGCGTTAAATAAATAAATAATATAACAATAAAACGTATTATTGCGGCTTAATTGTGAATCTTCAAACAATCCGACAGCAGATAACATTGTTTTTATGTTATTTTTTATAGTTTTAGAAACAAACAAAAAAATGAAGCATCGCATTACCACCACGAAATATATACAAATTTCATAATACATTCAATTAATTATCTCGTTGTATGGCATACATTAAACATTTTGTTAATCAAAAATAATTAATAACGTATTTTATTCAGAGCAACCCAAATGCAATCCTAACAAGAGTTATTGACCGTGAAACTTCCAGAATATTCAAAATCTACGTTGATATATTAGAAGACTGGTAATTTTTCATATTTGTGCTTTTGAACTAATGTATACTTTTTTGAAATAAGGAATTTATATTTGTGTTATGGTAATTCCATTTTAATAAATATGTTTTTCCATTCCATTAAAGCACATCATTGACAAATTCGTCTCCGTATAATTTTTGCTCTAGCTTTATTTTAAGTAATCTAGTATCAAAGCATTAAGAAGTTTGTTAATAAACAATTATGAGGAAATCAAATAATTTGGCCCGATGCTCTTAGCTAAACGAACTACGCATAAAAAATAATAAACTCACAAATTTAAAAATCCTCGAGATCGATAGAGCCAAATTGGACACAACTATAAATCTTATTGATGACCTAATTATATTTGCTTCTTCCCCTCTTTTGTATCCAGGTAAAACGTTGATACTGTTCTTTATATTCTTGTTTCAGCTCAAATTTCACCGGACTTTCTAACGCCTTCAACAGTATCATCCATTAATTATACATTTACTTAGAATTATGTAGCTTCCCCATCTACTTTTGGATTATCCACCAAAATGTGTTTTTTGCTAAAATTATCTAGAATTCTTTCTTAAGTGCAATTTCATGTGAATGTTTATTGTTTTTTAATAGCTTTTGTAATTATAAATATTATTTTGTTTTGACATCAATGAATTTCCTTATACATTAACGATTTCCTAAACCATATATACCCATCAAGAACAATGAGGTTCTCAGGATAATCAAGGAAGATAGGCACCTAATAAGAACCATCTCAGAGAGGCGAGCCCGATGGATTGGTCACATCATGCGCCACGATGGTCTTCTTCACGATATTATGGAGGGGATGGTTGAGGGTAGAAACTGTAGAGGGCGCCCTAGACGGGAGTATTTGCAGCAAGTATTCAAGGACATTAATTGTAGCGCTTATGCTGAGCTGAAAAGGGTTGCGGAGGACCGAGAGGAATGGAGATCGAGATGCAAGATTCTGTTGCTGCAAACCAATCCACCGGATTGATACTACGAAGAAGATATACCCATCACACAATTCATATCCACCTTTACACTCACTCTTTGCTTTTTAGAGCCAACAAACATTTAACTAATTGACTCGAAAATGGCCATCCGACCTGGCTGAAACATGACGTCAAAAAAACATATATGAGGAATAAATTCTAAAATAATCTTTTATTTATATCTGATACGCATAAAATATTATTAAGAACTGTGGATGGGTGTGTTTAGTATTGATGTAATGTTAACTTGTTTTATTTTATGATCTTTGATTAGTATTTTAGGTGTATCGCCATCTGTACTGACATCTGCCCACAAAAGGTGTTAAATGTAAAATATACTTAATGAATATTGAAAGGCGACTTAGACAGTCGATCAACTCGGCTTAGATCAAGACAAAGGCGTAACCACATTAATTTTAAAAAAGTTGCAAATATATTTATATTTATACACGTGTTACGTTATAACGTAAATATTATACATTCATAGTATTATTATTGAGATTTTTAAAATAAAAAATTAATACCTTAAGAAAACAGGCGTCGTATAATGCAGTGCTCCGCAACCGGTGTGCCGCGGCACACTGGTGTGCCGTAAGGCCGATACAGGTGTGCCGCGATCAAATAAGGCAGTATTATAAATAAATAATTTTACAACGGTCCTCAAGCTCCCAGCGCCTATCGCCTATTTATGTAGACACACAACGAGGTACTTGCTTTATTAAGTTCTAAATTAACTTAAAAAAGTGAAATTGATCAAATTAATATCTATTTTTGGCTTTTGGTGTGCCGCGGTATTCAAGGTGAGAACTTTGGTGTGCCGTAGAATCCAAAGAAGTACTTTGGTGTGCCGTAGATGAGAAAAGGTTGCGGAGCTCTGGTATAATGTACTACACGTAGAATATATTTTTTTTCTAAATGGCGGTCTTCTGATACATTAAATTAATTGAACATAAATGGAATTATGGTATAGATTTCATGACTGCCAAAAGTCACTGGCCGAGGTTTATAATGACAAAATGCTTCAAATCGAGAGCGCATCTGGCACAAAAAAAGTCAGTTAGATTAAATGAAATTATATTTGTTACATTTATGAATGTTAAATGGTAAAATCTAATTAAAATCTAATTTTTATTTAATTATAAAAATAAATAAATCAAAACTGTTAAAAATCGACAGACAGTGGTGAGAGTAAAATTATTTTTTGGATCAGATGACTCTAGAGTCTAGACATACTAAGGACGGTTGAGCACTGTGAGTGGGTTGTTTTCATCTGTAGCCTTCATTAGCATAAAGCCTGGCATTCACGCACTGTTCACGATTGCCTGCATTTTTTAAAAGTAAAAACTCTTTATCTTGTTCACGAAACGATACGAGAATTTATCTACATCTAATTTTGATTGATACGCTAAGAAATTCATTTTTAAGAGTGACTTAAGCGGATTTAGCTTTACACTTATCGGTAGATGTTCATGGAAACATGCGAACACTATTATATTTTGAGGTTTGTTGACTGATTATTGAATATTTTATATTGAATATTTGAATATTGCTATCTATCGTATGACTAAGTTTAGTAGGATTTGAATTAGTTACGCCTTTGGGTAGTCCAATGTGTCTTTATTGAACTAGGATTACGAGGTGTCGAGTGGGTGAGGGCTGGCAGCGTGCTTGACTGCGATGCGACAGCCCAGGGTTCAAATTCGAGGGGAGGTGAGCATCTGCGTGATGGAAAGATAAGGAACAGTGGGAAGGATACCGTGTGATGGGGGTAGCAGACTACAGAAGTGGATATGTGGTATCAGAAACAAACACCTAATATTTATCCTTAAAATATTGACCAAAGTAATACCACACATAGTAGACTCTGATACCGTATACTTGACTGTAATATTTTTTCTTGTTTTTTTTATGTAACAGCAAGCAGAAAAAAGTGGTCAAGACAATAGCTTCAAGTAGAATTTCATTAGTTAGAGTCCTGGAGGAAAATTGCTGCTCTCAAACATTCATTCCTTCTTCTTCGCGGTGCAATTCACAACCCTGGGATTCTTGTGTGTTGTAACTTCTACGTTCCAGATAAGTACACCGTGCTCGTAGCCATCCATTGTTCTTGATCCCAGTTGATACTTGTGCAGCTTCGAGCACTCAATTTAGTACAACGGCGATGGCTCTCCTAAATGGCCTACCAGCACACCTCGATCCTTTTCTTACATCCTTTTCCTCTTTTGTCAATGGTATTGTTCTCCTGGATCTCTGTGATCTTTGACACGTGTGATCTTCTTCTTCTTTTATGTTTTTTTTTATCTTTTGTATATACTGCATGTTTATGTATACTCTATGTTTCTTATTCTTTGTAACTTGGAACTGCGGTCCTGTTAAATAAATAAATAATAGAGCATAGAATGTTCAGAAGCACTGCGATAGTGACCTTTCTCTTCAAATGATATGTTCTTTATCTTCGTCTTTTTCAATCTTATTTGCTCCTTGAAGAAAAGCTGCTGCTTAAAGTTGCAACAGGTAGACAAATGTCATCAGGTCTCAAGAAAACTGCACCCTAAAGTTCATCGAGTTAATTGTATAGGTTAACATCCTCCTCTCTCTCAAAAGGTTTTTCTGCCGTCGCGTGAGAGCATGATGAGGAGCAGTTCAGCAAAACAAATACTTTTTTTCAGAAGCACATTGACATATATTTATAATAAACTGTACAAGCCTGTAGCCCGGACCTAGTCACAGCAGTAGGCCAAGCCACAATACAATATGCTCTCGCCAACGGGCGGTACTCAACTTGCCCGCGCCACGAGCGGCGGTCTATATAACTAGTCCCAAAAATGGCGGACACATAATTGTATGACAAGGGAACAGAAATAAGAGACGAAAGATTGTATATCGAGGTTTTCGGTACCAGTCAGCAAGGGCTACATCGTGTTGATGTCAAGGTTATAAGGTTTTCAGATGACAAGAGCTTGGTTGTAAAAATGTCAGCTGTACTTTGGTTAGCAAACCTAAGTAGTGCTGAAATAATAGTTAGTAGCCTTATGAAGTAGGGTTGCCTCCATGTTCCAGACGCATGCTGTCAAAACATGTTCCACTAGAATAATAAAGAGACAATGCAATCGCTTGTTCTGTTGATAGCATCTACTAAGGTACACCCGGAGCAGAAACAGGATTGCCAAAAATAAGAAATTTAAACTTATATTTTAATAAAATATGTAAGTTGATGTCCCAAGCATAGATAATATCGACAATTGTGCATCTAGTTGGAAAACGTTTTGGTGGCCACATGTATCTAGTAGTAATTACTTAACTTATGAAAATATGCGTCAAGGCTATCATTTCATCAAGAACACGATATATTATAAAGATAATAGAATGTTATAGAAAAACTATTCATCACATTTCATTTAAATATGAGAGAAAACTATCTGGCAGTTTACAGGTAACTGTGGTATTTATTTGTTTTAATTTTGTGGCATAGATTGTTAAAGTATTCTTAAATTTCATGAAAAAGTAACGCGGTAGACATATAATGTTTTTAAAATTTTCTTGTTTTTTCACATTCTCTTTTTGTAGCACATAATCGCAATAAAATTGAAGTCACACAGTTATATCAGCTGCCATCAACCTAAACTCCTCCCTAATCTTCATCAACTGAAATTCCTACGATTACATAATATGTATAGTTCCCGAATCTCCTCGGAGCCTAGAGGCTTAACGATAAAGCAGCTGAATTATCAGATGCATATTTTATAGGATGTAACTAATTTTTTTAAGGAGGATAGTCGGACGCTCTTGAAAAATGGACCATCCGATTTTGGTCTTAAGAAGCGATTAAAACATTTCTTTCATACCCAAGGTTTTCAAGAATGAATGCCGATATCTTAACTCCGAGTTCAAGATAAAGCAGTAACACATTCACTTGTTTTATCATAAATCTTAAACGAGACGATCCTTTTTATTCCATTCATAATAAAGTATTAATAAACATCCTATGAATGGAATAATTTCATTAAGCTTAGAGGAAGACAGTGGTTTAATATGCTAACTAGTTTTTTTTTAATTTCGTTTGTGAACCCTAATTCTAGGACTAATTTGAGTTAATTTGCCACTTCGTAGTACAGCAATAATTGAAGTGCTTTCTGCGAATTGTTTGAAGCGGGTTTTTTTTTGTAAACATACAGGAGAATTCTGCCTGAAGTTAAAAGATAAATCTCATATTTGGATAACTTGATTGTGTGGTAATATCATGTTTTTATGTTGGTGGCTAAGCTCTGGATGTTTATTATTGATCCACCATTGATTACAGTAGTCAAGCTGATTACAGACTCTTCTTCTAAGTCTTTTCTACTTTCATTAAACCCTTCTTAACTGGCGCATATAATTACGGCAAATTAACGCTATCTCGTATTGTCAGCTATCATAACCGTACTTTCGTGCCAATTTATCTCTGAAGCTAAACTTTTTCCGACTACATACTCGTATTACGTATATTTCCCGACTTGCAGCCTTCTTAGACGATTGCTTAAAGAGGCGTTTTTGTCAATCTGTTGGCGAGTATAGCTTAGCTGATAAAGCATGAAAGAACTTGCTTATTATGGTAGAAATCGTGAGTTCGATCTCCCACAAAGCTTCAAATAAATAATATTTTCAATAAATTTTAAAATTCTGTGAATACCGCCGGCTGGAGTGATATTAATTCCTCATACAGTTATTGCCAGTCATAACAGATACATGAAAATCGGTTAAAAGCGATAATACTCTTGTGTACACTACCTTTTTTTGAAAGATTTTCAATAAAAGTGGACGATGAATGAATGATATTTTAAGGACGGGATCAATCTGATTAAATAATTTAAAAAACGTTCTATGTTGAGATTTCCCGGGCGTTGATTCCGCGATCTCTTCCGTAACAGTCAGGCGCTTTAATCATGACCATTCCCTCGTTTGTTCGTTATGTAAAAATACAAATTATCCTAATTGAAGAAGGACGATGTGAACCGTGAGTGAGAACCGATTTTTCCTTGTGAAAGCAGAAAAAACTGTCTCAAGGGCAATAATAATTACCACGTCGAATTAATTACAGAAGCCATTAAGACGATAAAAAGGTAGTATTATCTGTACCCTTTTTTACAACAATTCATGAATCCTAACTTAAAGCACATTCGTATTAAATTATATATACAGAAAATATTGTATAATATTATATATAATCCTTTAATCGTTAATGTTTATATATAATAATAATGTTGTTGAACGCAACATTACCTTAAGTAATACATATAACTCTTTTTTTGTAAGTGACGTCAAATATATTCAGCTTAATATCTGTCGAAATCAATGAAATATCTGTCACCCAATATAAAGTCCTAGAAGAAAAGTATTTTTGTGATTTTAAGGAACGCATTGTTTTAAGAACAATTCAGTTAAGATATGTCAAACAATAAAGCTATACAAACATACTTTTAATTGATCTCCTATTAATATACTCATCACACTACAACAATTTTACATTATTTTTTAAGCCAGCTGATTCCATTGTGAGCTTTATCAGATGCTATCAGTTGGCAATCTTATCTGACCATCCATCCCCTGGTCTGACTATAGCACCTGGACATTAGGGGTAGTTTAGCAGCGTTGCGGTACTGATAATCGATAACAAACCCAATTATTTCGAATGATGGCACATTCTTACCAAAAAATAACTCGCGAATTTATTTTCGAAAGTATGTTGTCATGACATAGCTATTAAAATATGACATTAATTGATGAAATAATACCACTTTTTTTTGTATAACAAATAACGTTCGCAAAATTAATTGTATCAACTAATAACACTAGCTTGTTGTATGCAAGATTCCAGTTCAATTGCCAAATTTAAGTAACATTAGAATGGGACCAATACTTATATGTGTCTCGGCCTGATGTCCACTGCATGTCGTTAATTAGGAGCGAAATTTTAGGGATAAAATGGTCCGAGCCTTTTTACCCGAATAACTAACTCTCCAGAGACGAGCGTGACCGTGTGGTCACAGTGAACACTATTGTCTATTTATCCCTACTCCGGTCCCTTTTCTTCCTGAACATTGTATCTTTCGCTCAGTTTCGGTGAAAAAGTGTCTCCACCACAGTTATTCTGCAGCCGCGGCAACGGAAACAGTTACCAAGTAAAATTAAATGCTGATTAATAAACATTCAAGAATACCTCACATACTGTAGCAACCGTCTCTTGAAGTCATCAGTGTTTCGTCCACAATGGCGTTAAGAATCATGTATAATCATGTAACTTGATGTAGATTAGATTTGGGACAAGGCATAGACTATGGTAGTCTTTATAACCATCTACTATAGAAAAGCCATTCTTTAAAGATATTTTAAATAATACTCTTACATTCATAATTTTACATCATTATTACATCATACTTTAACTTATATATTTTCAAACCTCAATTTTTTTTTCAATTAATTTCATTGCTATCCAATACGAGCATCCATGTCTCTGTACGTAATGATATGTGTGCTTCAGTCAATTAACGTAATTTGAATTATCTTGGCCAACTACGTCACAGTCTATAAGGCACGACCGCTCATAACATTCGAAAACAAATGACGTAAACAAAAACAATCCCTAGTTTCATAAAAAAATATTTCAAATTTACATTCACATTCTTCTAGTACTTCTAATCTATTACATAAGCACACACAAGCAATGTAGTGAATTACATTAAAAAGTATTTCTTTCTGTTCGAGTAATCTATAAGTGATAGTAAAAACAGTAATATTGGTTAATTGTTGTAATTATTTTTTTACGTAAATTATAAATTGATTAGTTGAAATATGAACCCTGGACATTTTACAACAACAGACATTTTACTGATTCTAAGAAGCGTAGGTAGTACATGAAAAGTCTCCATTCGTGACAAATTAAAAAATATGAAGATTGGAAAAGAAAGGTTTTTCAACATAGCGCGTTTAGATGCGCGGACGTAAGTTGTGAGAGGACTTGCTTGTATCCATACAAGAAGATGGCAGTTGGGAAGAAAAATTATGGAGTGCTGAATAAACGTAGGTCAGTTACTGGTAGATGAGCAGACGATATCACCAATACTGTCAGGATCTGAAGGTTCAGTTCCGTAAAGATTGGTTATTGATGAAGAAGATCTTCACCCAGCATTGGATACATACTAGTCGAATAAGATAATATGGATGTAAGAGATTAACGCAGTTGTAGTATACTTCTTTATTCGTGTAAATTTAGGTACTACGGAATGCATAATTTTTCGTGTTTGAGGTCAATTCCGCATCCTAAATTTCTGTCAAAAAATTTCAATGCAATGCTACTTTACTATACTATTGTAAGAGTAACTAACTTAATTGCTGTTTAGCTTGAAATCATCGTCAGTACCACCCAAATAATTCCAAATGAGTTATTTGGGTTGTACTGACGGGAGGAACAAAATCAATAGTCATTTTAAGAAGCTTGTTTATTTATTCTGCACTCTATATTTTGCAAGTTTATTTATATGTAAGCACATACAGGAGAAAACCGACAGTTGGTGATAGTAATTTTGAAGTCTCATCTGTGGAATTCTATAACGCTTACCATAGTGCATATGGCTATGCGCTGCATGTGGAGTGTTGATCCGCCAAGGTCATAGACTACAGCCCGAGATTCACGGATCATCCTTATTATTACAGGAATTTACTATGAATGGGTGGTCTTTACGGGACGACTTTTGTCTACCACCAATTTTAATTAATAGGCTATGACTGGCATTTTACGGGTGGGGGATCAAATTCACACCAACCAGGGTATTTTAGAGCTCAGAAATCGATTAAATTTTTTTTTTAAATCTCTGTCGGAGATCGAACCTACGACCTTTGACTTGCAAAGCAAACGCTTTGACCAATAAGCTATACCCGCCGGCAAATGGCCATGATTTAATTGTGAATTCTGCATTGAGAGTGGGAGATATTAACGAATTCTACCCCAATAAAAAACACATATAGGCATAAACACTACGTGAAATAATATTTTACGTTTTTAACGTTTTGTAAGTTATAATCAAGATAACATCTTTCACCAATTTATTGGTCAATAATTCATTTATTTCATGAAAATATTGTTTTTTAGGGCTTGAACACTATTGGAAATTACAGTTAAGAGCTGCAGGCTAAAACGTTGTATTAAAAACTTACACCTGGAATCGAGTTGTTGGTAATATATCAATATTTGGACGCGAGGGTATCCATTTCGAAGCCTATTTGTGTTAAAACTAAATAAACACCCATCATTCTTCATTCCCTGACACTTTGTTTGAACAGGGCCTGGATATCAATTATTAATATGTCCATTAAAATTTTAAATAATTAAGGCGGGCGTAGATTCTTTTATTTTTTGACACCGTACTCTCTTCAAAAGGCGCCATTTTGAAACCATTTTGATACTTTTAATTAGAAAATCCTTTTTTTTTCCATGATTTATTTCGTTATTTTGTTGCATAAATGCGCATTTAAAAATTTAAATTAAGAAGTCAAAGGATTTAAAAATATGTATTTGTTTACTAAACCATTATATAAAACCCTATAATATAAGGTATTCATATATTAAATTTGACTTGAATTATATAATATTTATACGATTTTAAGATATCCAATAATTTTGTACATAATTATAAATATAAACTATTTTGATATTGTGGCTTTTGGGTGTAGCCCTTATTATATATATATTATTATATATATATACATCTATACATATATAAATATGTTATATTTTTAAAATAATAAAAAACATGAATGTGATAAAAATTATATTTATTATATATATATATATATATATATATATATAAATAATATATCTACATATATATATATAGAAGTAAATCATCAATCCTGAAGAAGACCCCTGCAATGGCAGTCGAAATATTGGTCAAAAGAAATTCGCCACACACGGCTAAACCCAAAAGCCACAATATCAAATCTGGCCGTGAAAACCCAAGAAGTTATATAAACTATTTTTTTTGGATTTATAAATCAATTTAAACTTATTCTAAGACAAGCTCTTCTTGAAATTATTTTGAGAAATATTTCTACAACATTTTTTTTATCTGGGGACTTTAAATTCATTCCGTCTAATGATGATGAGGAAGGTATCGAAGGTTCAGAGAATTGTTGAAGCTCTCATTAAGATCGCGAAAACGCGGTGTTTCATTATGTGAATAACTGTTCTCAACGTGATCCATATTAATACAATGTAAAAAGTATTTTTCTGTTTAACATTTGAAGTGGATCTAGCTTGAGATGCTTCAAATATATATTTGAAATTAATAAATTAAGTTTTAATTTAAAAATAATTGTCATTATTATATTATAAGAACGGTTATACAAGGTAAGAATCGATGATACCTTATTATTATTATTAAAAATTTTTTCGCCTTCAGAAACACTACAAATTTTAACAATTCATTTCAGAAGTACAATAAGAATAAATCTTAAAAAAAAACAATATGTACAAATGCATAGGTACTTATGATTAAATACTAAGAACAAAGTAATAAAGACAAGCAACAGAAGGTCCCAATGCTCATCACAGAGACGACGCCAACAAATTATTCCTCCAAAAATAACTCGTGGAGTCATGCCTGAATTGGGCCTCCCTCACGTGAAATATATCTTATTGAGAGTGAAACCATGGTTTCCGCGTCTGTGACTTAAACAGTGATCAACGTGATCCACATTAAAACAAGATAAAAATAATATAACATTTAATAATTTACAGTTTTATTATCGTACCCAAATAATTAAATAAAAATCTTCACTGAAGATATTAAGGCATTTCCGTATCAGCTACCGGTTTGCTTGTCCACCGGTGCATTTCACGGGCTTCTTCTTGGAGTAGGAACGAGATTATATTATATGGGTCATTATCTAGTCCTCGCTGGGGACGCGAATCAAAGAGGAAATACTTAACCAGAACTTTAATGAACGCATTGTGTTACCTGGAACCCGAATGTAAATCATGCCGAAGCCGTTTCCTGTTTTCTTTGAAAAAATATTCATATCAATGGGAGGCCTGAAAAAATATTGCAACAATTTATTAGAGCTACTTCTTAGATACGTCCGCAATAACGCGTAATCCTGTAACGTATCAAAGTTTTTAACCCTATCCTTACGGCTCGGTGTAATACAAATTATACTGTCAATAAGGCGTGAACATTTCAAACCATTTGTTTTGCTTAAAACTATTGTAGTATTTGAAGCATAAATGTAGTTATCTGACTTGTTTTCATATATCGCATTGGTTCTTCTATCCTTTAGCTATCAGATGATGCATAAAAAATTATTATATTTAACAAACGTTCATTATATATCTCCATACATGTGGTGGCATTGACACACGTGGTGTACAGAAAAGTTGCATACGAGAAGAATGCTTGTAGTGGTTTACACAGTTTAGTACATGCAGGTGTTGAAATAATCGAAAAATGTTTATTACTCTGCTTCTTGATGAGATTTTGATTGGTGGAGGAAATAAAGATGCTGAGAGAGCATTCAAAAGTCTGCATGTGGTGTTAAATATGGAACTGCAAAACACTGAGTAGTCCTGAGTTGAATTAATTTGTTTTCTTGCATAAAAATGAAGGTATTATAATTACATTAGTAATATAAATAATGTTAAAAAAATGTATTGATAAATTATTCATTATTCAATGACAGTATGTCTTTCTAACTAAGAGATTGAATTCAGTATTGCCAGTATGGAGTTAAATAAAAGATAGTCATGAATTAATGTTATAACGTTAATTATGAAAAAATATTATTCATTATTCATAACATTACTAATTTATAATAAGTTATTAACAGATATATATAGACTGAATTCATGCATGCATAGAGTTTATTTTATAATTATTCTCCGTTGCAGCGTATATTGAAATGTATGTTGTTTTGGACATGCTATTTTTAGGTAGGGTAACCCAGAAGGTAACGCTGGAGTACAGGTACATACATACGTGATGCTAATGATGATGATAGCTCCAGGATCACGATCCTCAATTTAATCATTCAGTTAATCATTTTATAACATCTCAATAGACCCATTTACAAAAGCGTTACAATGTTAATTATATCCACCATTTATTCATCTACATATTATCATACTAAACATAAAATATATATTATATATTCAAAATATTAATTTAAGCATTTAATTAAGTAATTAATTGTCAATTGTGCAAACACGAAAAGAAAAAACATTTTAAATATAACATTAGATAATAACATCTAAAAATATTGTATAAATATATATTTAAGGTCAAAAATACGTTGCCGTGGTTAGATGTAAATACAATAAATAAACATGTAGTAAAAATACAAAGTAAACTTAAACAATAGTTAATTAAGTTTTTTTTTGTGTAAATATTATTACGTTTTTTCAGCCATCCGTTACCTTGACCACAATGTACGTACACACATATTATGGGTGTTCTAATTTAAAATTGAAGTCAGTAGAGGATTTTATTATCACTGAAGCGAGAAGTTACCGCGAAGGAGCCGAGACTCGTACGAAAGACCATTGTTTCAAACAGTACTTTGTATGTAATATTGTTGATTCTATTAAAGTTCAAGGAAGATTCTAGGCGGATAATTCAAACCGAGAATATCAAGAGTTGTCCGAATTCTTGACAGCCCTGATCGATCGCCTTCCTGTATGGTATTTAATTTTTAATATTTTTCTTTCATTTGATTACGCCTATTTGCATATTAAAACTATGAATATTCATTCTTTCGTGTTATAGACAAATGGTGCAGTTCTCCACGATCTATTTTTTATTCTATTTTTAGAACCTACATAAAACATAATATTATGATCATTTTAAATAGAGTAGAGAAACGACATTTGACTCAACACTGGCTACTTGACGAAGCCGCATTTTTTTTATGTAAACACATACAGGAGAATACAGACAGATGGTGATAGTAATTATGAAGTCTTATCTGTGGAATTTCATGACGCTTACCATAGTGCATGTGGCTAAGCGCTGCATGTAAAGTGTTCATCCGCCAACGTCTTAGACTACAGAATCTCGCATCATCCTTTTAATTGAAGGAATTTACTATGAATGGGTGGTCTTCACGGGACGACTTTCGTCTACCACCAATTTTAATTAATAAGCTATGAGTGGCATTTTATGAGTGAGGGATCAAATTCGCTCATCATCATCAGCCTGTGTCCGTCCACTGTTGAACGTAGGCCTCCCGCATGAGTTTCCATCCTCTTCGATCCTCCGCCTTCCGCATCCAGGTCACTCCCGCTATTCTTCTTATATCGTCAGTCCATCTTGTAGGGGGTCGGCCAATGCTTCGTTTGCCAGTTCTTGGGCGCCATTCCAATACTTTTCTTCCCCATCGACCGTCGTCTCTTCGACAGATATGACCTGCCCATTGCCACTTGAGTGTGCCTATTCGTTGGGTAGCATCCACTACTTGAGTTCTTCTGCGTATTTCCTCGTTTCGGATTCTATCTTTTAGCGACACTCCGAGCATGGATCTCTCCATAGCACGCTGGGTGACTTTTTATTTTATGGGTAAGACTTGCTGTCAGATTCCACGTCTCTGCGCCATAAGTTAATACAGGGAGGACGCATTGGTTAAACGCCTTAGTTTTAAGGCATTGCGGAATTTTCGCTTTAAAAATGTACTTTAGTTTTCCAAATGCTGCCCATCCCAGTTGTATGCGCCTGTCGATTTCTTTTGAGAAGTTATTTCGCCCTAGTTGTATTACTTGTCCCAGATAGGTATAGTCGTTTACAACCTCTATTTCTGTTCCTCCAATGGAAATAGGATCAAAGGTCTGTGAAATATGACTATTAATCATGGCTTTTGTTTTATCCATGTTCATTTTCAGACCAATTTTGTTCGACGCTTCATTGAGGTCGTAGAGCATGTCTTGGAGCTTGTTAGGTGATTCGGCTATTAGCACTATGTCATCTGCAAATCGGAGGTGAGAAATGTACTCTCCGTTAATATTTATTCCACATTTTGTCCAGGATAGCAGTTTAAAAATATCTTCTAGGGCGTTTGTGAAGAGTTTTGGAGATATAACATCTCCTTGTCTAACACCTTTGTTTATAGAAATATTGTTAGTGCTATCATGGAGCTGGACCATCATTGTTGCAGATTTGTAAAGAGATTTTATTATCTCTATATACCGATAGTCTATTTTGCAGCGTTGTAGTGAATCTAGCACTGCCCAAGTCTCGATTGAGTCAAATGCCTTTTCATAGTCTACAAAGGCGAGGCAGAGTGGCTGATTATATTCTTCGGTTTTCTGAATGATTTGTCTTAGCGTGTGGATATGATCAATTGTACTAAAGCCTTTCCTAAACCCAGCTTGCTCTCGAGGTTGAAATTCATCAAATCGACCCGTCAGCCTGTTTGTTAAAATTCTGGAGAATACTTTATACACATGGGAAAGAAGGGAAATGGGTCGGTAGTTTTTGAGCAGTGATTTATCCCCTTTTTGTGGAACAATATCACAATACTCGTACTCCATGTCGCCGGGGTTTCTCCATGTTCTATTACCTTGTTGAATAGTTTTTAAGCTCTTTCAACAGAGGGGTTCCTCCTACTTTCAGAAGCTCAGATGTAATTCCGTCTTCTCCAGGGGCTTTGTTGTTCTTAAGTTGTTTTAGGGCCGATTTAATTTCGAATATACTTATATCTGGGATGTCTTCAGACCAGTGCTTTGTGAGAGTAGCCCTCTTGTCGTCCGCAGATCTGTCATTAGGACCTGGCATCGTAGATGAATACAATAACCCGTAGAAATGTTCTATTTCCTTCAGTATATCATTAAGATTTGTTGTTATCTTCCCATCGTGTGTCTTTAATTTGGAAAGTTTGGCCTGTCCTATAGAGGTGTGTCTGCTAAATGCATTTGACCCTCGGCCTTGTGCAACAATCTCCATGATATACTCGGTGTTTGAACGACGAATGTCAAATCTCATGGATTTTTTCACTTTTTTGTTCAGGGTATTGTAATCTTGGATGCTTCTGCTTTTACGACGTTCGTTCATAAGAGCTATCGTTTTGTCTGAGAATTTTGACCCTTTTTTTCTTTTTGCACTGCTTTATGACTTTTTGGCAGTTTCTTTAATGCTATTAATGATTCTTTCGTTAAGTTTGTTGACGTTG
The DNA here is from genome assembly GCA_022606575.1 of Glossosoma conforme. Classification (NCBI taxonomy): domain Eukaryota; kingdom Metazoa; phylum Arthropoda; class Insecta; order Trichoptera; family Glossosomatidae; genus Glossosoma; species Glossosoma conforme. The sequence continues at coordinate 313,942 of JAGTXR010000080.1, read as the reverse complement.
TCGGTGTCATCACTATCTTCCAGTGCTGCGAATCGATTTTGTAGTTCAAGCTGAAAAGTTTCCTCAAGCTTGCTCTGAACATTTAACGGACGTATAACTCTTTGTTTTATTAGCTTTTTCCTTTCCAGTTTGATGTCTAGGTGCACAGTACTTCGAACGAGACGGTGGTCACTTCCGGTACTAAAGCATTACATCGCTGAGACATCAGTGACTATATTCTTCTTATTAGCCATAATAAAATCAATTTCGTTCTTTATGTTACCATCCGGGCTTCTCCAGGTCCATTTGCGTTTTGGTTTTTTCTTGAAAAATGTGTTCATGCAAAACATTTTGTTAGCATGTAGAAAGTTTACCATCATCTGTCCTCTGTTATTTCGGAGTCCGGTTCCATATTGTCCTATAAATTTCTCGTTTCCACAGCACTTTCCAATCTTAGCATTAAAATCTCCCATAACTATGCAGTAATGTGTCTTATTGTATTGTAGGGCTTTTTCGATGTCTTCATATAGAGCTTCTACTTCTTCATCGGTATGGCTAGACGTTGGGGCATATACTTGCACCACTCGTAAGGAGTATCGGTTCGATAACTTAAGCGTCAGGTATGATACTCGGGGGATATACTATTAACTTCGGTGACGTTGTTGGCAATTTCCTTGTTGATAAGGAAGCCAACTCCACCTTGAGAGGTTTGATCCCCTTCTCTATAGTATAAGAGATGTCCTGAGTTGAGTTTAATCAGACCTTCTCCTTCTCGTCTAACTTCGGCCAGCCCAACGATGCTCCATTTGATTCTATCTAGTTCCTCTTCCAGTTCTACGATTTTCTCATCTAGTCTCAATGTTCTCGTGTTGTAGGTAGCAATAAATAGTCGTCTGTGGCAGCCTGCAGTAACCCAGTGATTCTTAGCACCCCCCGCCTCGCCGTTACCATGGCCGCTGCCGTGGCCAGGAATAGCGAAGCTGCTGGGAACTAGGGGCCGGATCTTTTGTTGTGTTTTCATTCGGGGTTGTTGGCTTAAAACGCCACGCTTGCCAGGCGGCTTGGCGAGTTTATGGCCAGTTTACACCGTGCCTAGTTGAAGCTGGGAGAGTTCTTTTGATAACTCTCTCAGCCCTCCTTTCTCCCGTCAGTTCATCACGTCATATCGCCAAAGGGATTGGTTACCGCAATCTTGATGTGACATGACTATGTAGGGCTCACCACGTACAGGTGGGAGTGGAGTTGGTTGTGAGAGGCTATAAACTGCTCTTTTAATAGCAGTCGGTAGGTGCGCATCACCACCCAAGAGCCCCAAATTCGCTCAGGGAGCAAAAAAAGCTCAGAAATCGATTGTATGTGCTTACATAAAAAAAGGAAAAACTGAAGTTTTTACCTTGATTTAAATACGTTATTTGCTTTTTTCGTGTGTCTATTTTTCGTATATAACAAAATTTAATTCAAATTAAATGTAAGTCTTATAAATTAACTTAGCCTTTTTAATTTCGTAATCATTGCACATTGCCTTATTCGGTTACATCTGTTGAAATACTATAAGCATATTCTTTCACATTTTTAACGGCTCACTGAAAAATACTCGAGTGTCGTGTTTTTATTGGTAACGGTCCAAAGGCAATAAAATTTGTGTATAATATGCATCAGATACGCAAGAAAATTAAATTTATAATGCAAGGCTTATTGTCTTTTTCAATTGAAGCCGTAAATATGATGTACACGAAGTTGGGGGGGATTAGTCGTAAAGATAGCGAAGGGTCAGCGGGGAACATGGAAAAGGGTGGAAAAAAACCTTAAAATACCGAGAAATATAAATAATACTGAATTATTCTTCAACATCACACCTATCATGTACCTGGACACAACCAGGGATGGAATATATGGAAGTCCCTTAACAGACGCTGTGAAGGCAGGATGAGGAGCAGGTCAGCAAACAAATACTTTCTTTTAGAAGCAAATTGATTATATTTATGTTAAAACTTTACAAGCTTCCGGCCAAGTGGAATGACATGCCGCTGGCCATAATGCGAAATTCTCGATCGTCAATACATAACTAACGCACTTGTCAGCGCTTAGACTCCTTCAGCCCGTGGTCAGTCACCAGCGCCGTCGGTGGCAAAACTATATAACTAGTCCCAATTTGGCGGACACGTAAATGTATGGCTAGCGACAAAAATAAGAGACGAAAGATTTTTTATCGAGGCTTTTGGTACCAGTTAGTAAGGGCTACATCGTGCTGATGTCAATATTTACTGGCACGTATAAATAAAACATATAAATAAACCCAATTATTATTTAATCATCGACAATTTCGATCATCATTATCATCTTTAGAGTCAAAAAGTAATAATAATTACGAAAATTAAGACCGGAGTATGCAAGACGAGGACACAAATGAAAGCCAGGCAGTTTTACAGCGGACCGACTGAATGTGACTGCGGCAAGGAGCAGACCCTGTCAACACCTTCTGGAGTGCGGGCTGTGTCCGAGTAGCTGCACCCAGGAACACCTGATGATGGTCGGGAGTAACGTCATCGACAGAATCGGACCCTGTTGTTTCCGACACGATTATATATATATATATATATATATATATATATATATATATATATATATATATATATATCATGTATTATTTTTAAATTCACTCGAAGCCTTAAAATTTAGAAAACTTTTTCTAAGAGCAAAGCTTTTGAAAGGATAAAATTGGTGTTATTGCTTCAAATACGTTTGTATTAATTACTATAATACTATTTTTTAAAAAGAGCGTTAACAAAAAGGAATGGAGAAGGCTTATAAAGCCACGATATTCATTCATGTGCAATTCGAGTGAGCAAATAAATACATTTGTAATACATTGAGTATTGACATTCCCCGTCTTTAAAAAGACGACAAATCTCTGGTCCGTCACGTGGCTTCGTGGAGAAAAGGATGCAGGAGCAGGTTACCAAGCAAAAGACTTGTTTCGAAGAACAATTCGCGTTTATTTATCATAAAGACTTGATTTACTTAACCAACCAGTATGGCGGTTCGCCATACCGGTCGAGAGTTAACTGACAACTGCGGAGCACTGTGACATGCAGCGCCGTCAATGATCGCGGCAAAAAATCAAATTAAAGATGACAGTTGCACCAACACGAAATGGAGCAACTGTCATAACAAATAAAATGGCGTATGCAAACGCCGTGTAATATTATAAAATTAAAACTAACATTATTACATGTGCATGTCTGTTTTCTGCGAATTAATTGAGTCATGTAACAACAGAGAAAGAGGGACTTTTTTGTTTGCAAATATATACTAGAAATTACCGAGTCACAGATGTAACTGCTATTAGTTATATCAAAAATACTACAATGGAAAAGTACTGTTTTTAACATGAATGATTGATTAGAGTGCGTTGTATTCATATTCAAATTGATTACAATTGCGTGGCCACGTTCCTGCGTCAGATAACCCTTTTTTCGTAAGGGTAGCGGACACGAAATAAATCATAATTAGTTAACCTGACCGGTGGTGGTTCACTGATTCATCCGTCGGTAACCCTTTTGTTACACGTTGTCTGCAATCATTCCGAAAGCGTTGATTTAGACGTGGACAATGGAAGAAAGCTGAAGCAGCTGGTCTGGTCTTTCACGGGGCATCCTGAATCAATCAAACCAGGTATCGATGGCCACGTGGCCGTTATTAGCGAGGATGATTAGTTGAAATTACCGCAATGACTAGGTGAAATCTCAACCAAAATGTAACGTTTTATTCGCTCGAAGTATTTTTTATTGTGTTCCGTAAGCGGATTAATGCTCTTACACAATTTAAATCCACCTTTTGATAGTAATGCGTTATTTTATTCAGTGATATTTAATTCATTGCGACATTCTCCTCTAAGTTCATTATTGAATTGCGTGGTGGCAGGATGAGGAGCAGATTAACGACACAAATACTTTTTCAGAAGCACATATATATTCACGATAAACTTGAGAAACTTGCGGCTGAGGCGGAATAACATGCCGGGTCGGGCATAATACGACCTTCTGCCGCCGTAGGCACATAACTGACTGGGCGCCGTGGTCGGTGACACCCAGCGCCGCAAGCGGCGAGCTATATCACTAGTCCTCCTAACGGCATTACAAAATGACAACACATGCGTGTCCGATGGGCGAGCGAAAATAAGAGATGAAAGTTTGTATAGCGAGGTTTTCGGAACCAGTCAGCAAGGGCTATATCATGTTGATATCAATTGGTTAAATTATAAAAATATTTTCGTTGATTTAAAGCCATAACTTTAAAATAAAGTATTTTTTATCAATTGTAAATGCTTTTGAACAATAATTTGAGATGTATGTTATGATAGAATTTTCGTACTCGTAATTACTATCACCACAAAAATTGCAGTACATATATAGTAAATTAAACAAATTGCCAAAAAAATTACAGGTCCAAAGAAATAAAATTCTAGAATTTACGCTTAAAATTCTCTTTCATTTACATACAAATTTCGAAAAAACGTAATTTCGCCAAACTTTACAGATTGAAAAATAGTAACAATTTTGTTTCTTCAGATCTATCATGCCTGATACGCAATAGTCCATTCCATTAATTACACATAATGAAAATCAACCCTTTCGAATATTTCTAATAGATCATTTTTAACTGAACCATCCATTATGGCCAAGTAATAAATTTTAATATATGTAGAAGGAATTATTTTAAATAAATTAACCCTTTCCTTGCATACATTTTGTATCATCAAATATTTTACAAGGAGTAACTTTTACACTGTTAATTAATCAAAATTTTAATTTTGAACAGCTTCATTTAACTATTTAACGGTTTCGGTCTTATTTTTTTTTAATCTCCATCGGGGATCGAACCCACGACGATGGCTTTTAAAGCAAACGCTTTGACCATTGAGCTATATCCGCCGGCATTTTTGTTAGATGTGCTTTTACTTTATTTTACGAAATAGAAAATAACAACACCACCAAACGGTGAAAAGGCAAAAAAAATCTATGATTACTTGTGGATTTATCGACGCTTTTGTGAGGATAACTGAACGTTGCATCTTGAGTACTGAACCTTTCTAGTACAAAAAAGGCTTTCATCCGGTTGTAATGACGTATTAGATAATAGACTGCATAGTAACTGCTTAATAAACCCGGTGACTTATTCTTTTTGAAGTCCATTCTAAATATACTCCATTGAATTGATCCAGATGTTGAATGGTCCCACGAAGGGCTCGTGCCCCGCGACCACGTGTTACTGTGTTAGGTCTCGTGTGGGACACGTGGGCGGAAGAGGGGCCATCGATAGCCGAACCCGTAAAATTTACCAGTCGATTCATTTCATAAAGGTCAGTACTCTGAAAAGGTTTATAAAAGTACTATACAAAGCGAGGGCTATGGCTGAGAGGCTTACGTCTTTGACTGCTATGCGAGAGATTTGTGGGTTCAGTCAACGTGTAAGCTTAAAATTTGTAAAAATTTTGAGCACTCATAAATATCTATAAATACGCTCGGCTTGTTCGAAAATGATCATTCACCATTGACCGTGCATGTCACAGGCAAATTGGTGGAAAAGTGATATTGTCCCCCGAATGATTTTTCCTCATTTGCGTGAATGCCGTTATTTGTATATTAATGACGTTGGCGACATCCTCGTTTATAGAGCTTAGCGTAAAACATACCCTTCTCTCAGACATTTCACAGAGTTTAAATTTCAACATCATAATACTTTTGTAAATCAATAGTTGTCTGAATAAGAAAACGCAAGTCTACGACATCTCATCTTGTATATCAGCCTTATTAACCGGTTGTGGTCTCTTGCAGGTGCTTAATTAATAAAAAAAAAAACTATTAAATAACTATCAAAGTCATGCAGTTTAACCCAAAAGTATCAGCTGAAAATCGAAGCTTCTTTTTTTGTCATATCATTTAATTGTATCTTTTTTGCACTTCCAAAATGTTATTGCAATAATAATTGCAATTCTCTTGATTAATTGTGAGGCAGCATTCGAAATGATGGAACGGACATGCACGTAACGACCTAAAAACGTTGCAAACGGTGTAACAAAGCATAAGAAAGCTTGCTGGTATAAAATCTGTCATGGGTTCGAATCCTGACAAAATTGAAAGGTGAAAAATGTCTATACAACGGGACAAAAATTGTATGAAGTTAATGTTGTAATATACGAGTATATTGTGTGAAGCTTAAGAGTGCAGGCTTAAGTTGACTATCCCAGAGACTATGCCTATCTTGGGAGAGGGATCAGACTGTTCAACCAAATCGTCTCGGATGTTGATATATTTCACGTAAGGGAGGCCCAATTCAGGCATGAACTCCGCGAGTTTCTTTAGAAGAATGATTTGTTGGCGTAGTCTGTTTGATGAGCATTGGGACCTTATGTTGCTTGTCTTTGTTGCTTTGTTATTAGTACTTAATCATAAGTACCTATATTTGTATATTAATGTTGATTGTACTTTAGTAACGATTTGTTTTTTTTTATTTGTGATGTTTCTGAAAGTGAAAAAAATATTTTTAATTGAAAAATTGAAACCTACAGGTTATTTTAAATATAAATGAGGAGAGAACATAACTATATTATTTCATAGCCAACTTTAGACTTACATATTTCATAATCATTATATATTTGGAAATCTCACATAACAAGGCATGATTATGAAAAAAAAACAATGTTTCTATGCCGCATATCGATATTCTTTCAAATGTGAAAAGTGATAAGCAGAATTTTCGGATTAAATAGCTTTAAATGTAAGCAATCAAAAAATTATTGAGTATTGACAAAACGCCAGTGCTATTATTGATTTGCAAAAATTCCAAAAACTCCGGCACTTTTGAAGTTGAAGATGCACCACGTAGTAGAAGGCCAAGCTAATTAAAACACAATAAAAAAACATTAATCACACATAGACACAACTCGTTCACAGTAAAAAACCTTACAATTGTAGAAAATCACAGTTGTTATTAATTACTTTAATAATACTTCTTCATGGTATATAGTATCAATCCGGTGGATTGGTTTGCAGCAACAGAATCTTGCATCTCGATCTGCATTCCTCTCGGTCCTCCGCAACCCTCTTCAGCTCAGCATAAGAGGTATAACTCATGTCCTCGAACACTTGCTGCAAATACTCCCGTCTAGGGCGCCCTGTACAGTTTCTACCCTCAACCATCCTCTCCACAATGTCGTAAAGAAGACCATCGTGGCGCATGATGTGACCTATCCATCAAGCTCGCCTCTCTGAGATGGTTATTATTAGGCGCCTATCTTCCTTGATTATCCTTCTAATAATACTATGCTGCTATTTAAGAATGATTTTCGAATACTAGTTGTAGTTTAAATATAAAACGTTTATGTAGCAACATTCTACGTCTTCACCGTCCGGCGGCATTGTCGCGTACGCGTTGACATAAATTAAAATACAAGGAAATTGAAATTCACTAATGGAGTTGGCCAACGGAAAGATTAGGATCTGTATCACCCCAAGACACCAAATGTGGGTAATAAGTCATTGGAGTTCAGTGAACTTGAATCATCTTTTTGATGCAAACTTGAAATTATGTATTTCGTCCTTGGCACGCGACCGAACGCACGCACATACGCGTCAGGGACTACTATACCAGGGTAGGTAATACCAGTTTTTTTACATAATGTTTAATTTCAAATACGAAATAAAAAAAGTCAGAATTGACTACCGACATACTTATTATTATTAGACTGCGTGACTAAACCTTCACCCACACTAGCTACCTACCTTTCTTATACGTTTTTGTATATTTATAAAAATGTCTTAATTCGTCAGTAAACCTCAATAAGCATATCATTAGCTTAGTCTCAAGAAATTTTTAAAACGTTAACAGTTTTTGAGGTTTAGTGACGTCAAATTGTTAGTAAGAATTTATTTGTTATATATATTTTTTACCTAATAAATCAATAAAATATTTATAAAAACGGTTATAGATCATTGCCCCTTACGCTGACCAATAAATATTATTCTCCACTTCATTAAGCCAATAAATTCATACATATTGTACGATTAAAGACAGAGTTCGAAATGAGCATATTCGGGGCTCATTTCATAACTGAAAAGATAAGGGAAAACCGCCTAAGATGGTATGGGCATGTGACACGAAGAGATGAGGGCCACATGTTGAAGAAAACCCTCAACATACCCACGCTGAGAATAAGACCTGGAAGACCACAGGCAACCTGGACTACAACTGTAGACAAGTGTCTGAAAACTCTGGGCTTGACCGAGAATGCAACGCAGGACCGACAGACATGGCGAATGTGCACAAGGAGAGCCTACCTCAGATGATGGGAAATGGCGAGGCTAAAGAAGTAAAATATTTTACGATTAATTTATATAATATTAAATGCACACGATATTAACTCGATTCGTATTTATACCACGATTCTATTTGAACGTAGACTATATTGGCACGATGATGCAAAATTGTAGTATTTATGTAATTCTGTGGTCTCACTCTCAATTAAATGCAAAACTGCAAGGGAACAACTTTTTACTAGTTCAAAAAAGATGTTTGCTGTGTGTATCAGTAGTTGAATATGAAAACAAGTCATTTATTTGTGTACATTGTTTGTTTTTTTAAATTATTTATAAATATCTTTGAGTTATCTGGTGTTTTTAAGCTACTTTCCTGTATAACTTGCACGGACGTCATTATACGTAGTTGAGTGAACCCTAACTGTTGCGATGGGCGCACATGCTCGCTGGTACGTAAGCGTAACACAGCGCAATGTTACATAACGCGGAGCCATCCTCGCTGAAAGCTGAATTAAATTATTTTCTTATGTAACTGTAAGCAACAGCAAAAACCCATGCCACATTTTGATAAATAATTCAATGGAATACCAACATACAACCCTCATTGTGTTACTTAAAAAACAATTTAATATGTTGTAGCGTCAACATTTAAATTAACATCCTCCTCTCTCTCAAAAAGGTGTTATTCCGTCGCGTGATGGCAGGATTAGGAGCAAATTGATAACACAGACTTTTTCAGAAGCATATATTTATGATAAACTTTACAAGCTTCCGGCCTGGAAACTAGACATGTTTTCTATCTGGAATATACAGGAGCGGCAAAAAAATGACGTTTTTCGTCGTTGTTTTGACTTAAAACCGTCAGCTTTTTTCTCTGTATATGTCGTCAAAAATTCCTGCCATACAGTTCAGTAGCTGCATGGAGCTCTGTCAAGTACATTATATATTTAATTCCCGATAGCCTTCCTAGACAAAGCTATGGTTTATGCTCTCTTATGCCATCCGAACAACATATCTGACGCAGATCAATCTTCGTCTTTTGACTAATTGTCGGATGGAAGGCTTCCATATCCGCTTGCTTACCTCGTCATTCCACACAAAATGAAACCATTGTACCCTCTGTATTCTATGCAGCCTCCCTTCAGGCGAAATTCACTATACTGCTGTATTGAATTTTTAAATTTGTAACAGAATTCGTAGCAGTATATAAAATTAGGCGCTGCTTAACCTGCTTGCATCGGTACTCGATATACGCCGTGTAAGATTCCCCGATATATCGTTTTGTTATTTTCTTAGAATAGTTTTTTATGCATCATCTGATAGCCAAAGGATACAAGAACCAATGTGATATATAAAAATAGACTAGATAAGTACATTTATGCTTCAAATACTAGTTTTATAATTGACTGTATAATTTGTATTCAAACCGAGCCGTAATGAAAGGGTTAACCGCGCGCGTTATTCCAGCGATATCCTTGATGTAGTTTAACAGCAAGGGACCGTTAGAACTAAGGAGCAGATCAAAAAGGTCATTTCATAAAAAGGCAGAGGCTTCCGGGCGACAACACAGAACCTGTCTCCTGTTTTCATGGATGATGCAATCAATCACAGAATTTCTTACTGTTTGTTGCATGCTAGGATCATTTGGACAAGCGTCTCAAGAAGAGAGGCCAAACCTTTTTAGGAATTCTCTAAATATTCATATAAAAATAGACTAGATAAGTACATGTATGCTTTAAATACTAGTTTCATAATTGACAGTATAATTTGTATTCCATCGAGCCGTAATGAAAGGGTTAAGCATCACTTAAAGACAGCAAAATTTACTCAAAAGTTGTTGCATAACATAATCAGTTGACAAATCACACGGCAAACGCGCAAAATTTACAATTCGCATGCAAAAAATGCTGGCATAATAAATCAATGTAAATATTTACTATAAATTAATTCCAACAGCTTCCTGTGACTGAAGTAAGATAACAGGAAACTATTACAGACCTACAAACACTAATGTTCATTAAACAAATTCATGCCAATAACGAGCCACAGAAGCACGTAATTACGGCACACTTTGAGAATCTTAATGAAGAGAAAGAGCTTTTGCCCCCACCATGCCAACCTCTGATAATCATTCTCCCGATTTAATTATATTACTCAGATTGTGGTAACCATTTGATCCAATTAAAATTATTTTATACATTTCGGGAGAGCAAAAGTACGTATTATATTGTCGTGCGTCTGAAATTTTATCATTAAACTCTCGACTATTAACACACTTGTATGAAGTACACTTTTCTTGCGACACAATAAAATCAAATCAGAGGAAAAATATTGATGATGCTGACTTTCTTATTACTTGAATTGATAACTTTAATGGTGTATACTCCGAACAATTGAAATATGTAAAGTTTTTTTTTACCGCAAATTCAAAATCTTACAGGATTGATACGAAAACAAATAATTAATGATTTACGACGTACTCCGATAAACTAAATGTTCCCTTTTTATGAAGTCGAAAAATCAACCTATATAAAAAAAATCCACCGAAATATATAAAAAAAATTAGTCAATTATTTATAGATTTTATTATATAATATCTTTTACTTAACACAATATTTTAATTTTGGAATGTTTTGTTGTAAATTTATGAAAATGTTTTTTTTTTTGTAAATCTAAATTAATTTTAATTAATAAATTAACAAATTAAAAATATATACTTTTGATTCACATTTATTTTAAACGATTACATGTTTCGGCCTCCCTGGAGACCATCTTCAATGATTATTAAAGATGGTCTCCAGGGAGGCCGAAACATGTAATCGTTTAAAATAAATGCGAATCAAAACTAAATATTTTTAATTAATTAATTTTTTAAATTAAAATTAATTTAAAATACAGGTATAATTATGCAGTCTCACCAAGTATTGTCAGTTGATAACCTTAATGTTATTTAAAATGTTTCCTGGTCTTAAAATTTTCATAATTTTATGTAATGATTACCACGTTAACATGAAAATAATCTATGTGTTACATAAATAATATTCTGATTTTTAATATTTGTAATGAAAAATATTGTATTGAACAGAGAAAATCCGGTGTCGCGGGTTAAAAATAAACTTAGTAACACCAAGTGGTATAACAACATTTTACCATTTTATATAGTGGATGAGTGTATAAAATGTATCCCTGGTAAAACAACTATTGTTTTAAAAATTACACCGTTTACACGTATTATTGCCCTCTGTGTGCTAAATTTATAGTCTTGCGGACGTTTCTTCGTGTCTCCACGATCCTCTGTTTGGTATTATGTAGGTGGCGTACTCAGAATGTACATATGGAGGAAAAACATTTAATTTGAACATATTTATTCCGCGGGTGTCCGGCTTTGTCGGAAGCTTCTTCCTCCGCTTGCGAATAACATATTTACACATCATCAGGGCAACTTATGAATCCAGTGGCGTCATCGAAATCGGTATTATGAAATTTCCGTATCCGCAAGAGCACGTTGTCTCCGAAAATGGCTGCTTTATAGTTTTTTTACCCGCCAGATTTTTTATATTTGAAAGAAATAATATGTTGCGTTTTCATCATCATCAGCTTGTGTCCGTCCACTGTTAAGTCTTCGTCACTCTCTTCTGATGTCGTCATTATATCTTGGAGAACGCTCCGTTTGCCAGTTATTGAATCCTTACCACTTCAAGATTTTTCTTCACCATCGACCGTCGTCTCTTCAACATATATGTCCTGTTCATTGCCACTTGAGTGTGTCTATTATTTAGTTAGCCTCCACTACTTGAGTTCTTCTTGGGATATCCTTATTTCGTAATATATCCTTTAGAGACACTCTAAGCATGTATCTATTCATGGGACGGTGGGTGTTGTATTCTGTAAATCACTCAAAAGATTATACGAAAGGAACAAAGATAAAAATATCTACTGCATGTAAATAGCGTGTACTAAAAACAGGTTCAACGTCATCTTTTAGCCGACTGTAATATCTTTTAATGAATCCATTGATGTGATTTGCGGACGAGCTTAAATGTCGAATCTGTACTCATACAGCGCTTAGTCGTCTACGTTTCTCAAATTGGTAAGTATATTGTCTATAGCGGTGATTTTACGTGACTAAGTATATGCTCCAACTTTGCAGAAGACAAATTAATAAGACTACGCTCTCGTGGAAGATAAATCTTCAGCAAGAGGAAGTATTTTTTATCTGAAGAAGACCTTTCGCCCTGCAATTTCTTGGAAGAGCATCTCACATTACCAAGTCTAATGACAGTTCTGGTGGTACTGAAGGCAATTGAGATTCTGTGGCGCTACTTTTGTTTTGTGGTGTAAGTGTAAAAGTCAACATGCCATCATTATTTTGAATCGAATTTTTTTCTGTAGGAGCACTTTCAAGAAAACACAAACTGAATGTTTTTCCATTTCAGTTACTTATTACTAAAATAGTTGCTTTTTTACCTTACATGCACTATCATATACTTATATTTTATCCGACTTCATTTTCGATTTTCATATTATCTCCGGCGGCGAGTATAGCTCAATAGTCAAAGCGTTTCCTTTGCAAGCTTAAAGTCGTGGGTTCATTCTCCCACGAAAAAAAAAACAGATTTTAAATCAATTTCTGAACTCTAAAATACCCCCCGGTTGGTGTGAATTTGATCCCTCACCCGTAAAATGCCAGTCATAGCATATTAATCTAAATTGGTGGTAGACGAAAGTCGTCCAGTTAAGACCACCTTTTCGTAGTAAATTATTGTAAGAATAAGGATGATGCGTGAATCTCGGGCTGTAGTCTATGACGTTGGCGGATCAACACTCCACATGCAGCGCTTAGCCATATGCACCATCGTAAGCGTCATAGAATTCCACAGATGAGACTTTGGCATCACTATCACCATCTGTCGGTATTCTCCTGTATGTTTGTACATAAAAAAAGGTAGGAAAAGGTTGGTTAGGTTGATCTGACCTTTAGGATCAAACGGTTCAGCTGTTGCAAAAGTACAGCTGCTGTGCTTTCGAATCCTCTATCTTTCGTGCTTGAGGCCATCGCGAACTATATACAGGTATGTTCCCAGGAAAAGAGACGTATTTATTTATTTATTCATTCGCAAAACACATGTTCCAATAAAATAATTACAAATGCTAAATCAAATATGACAAAACAAGCATCTTATATATATTAACATCCCCCTCTTTCTCAAAAAGGTTGTTATTCAGTCGCGTGATGGCAGGATTAGGAGCAGATTGATAACACAGACTTTTTCGGAAGCACATTGACATATATTTACGTTAAAAATTTACAAACTTCTGGCTCGACCTAGTCACAGCATTAGGCCGAGCCACAATATAATATGCCCTCGCCAACGGGCGGGACACGACTGGCGTGATGGGCTGTCACACCGGCGCCACAGCGGTGGTCTACATAACTAGTCCCAATATGGCGGACACATAAATTTATGACAAGCGAACAGAAATAAGAGACGAAAGATTGTATATCGAGGTTTTCGGTACCAGTCAGCAAGGGCTACATAATGCTGATATCAATATATATTTGTTTGTGTGTAATGCCGGTATATATAAATAAATAGGTATATGAGAAAATAATTATTTTCGAAAGCATTGTAATATATCAAAAGTATCAATACGTTTCGAATAATTAATTAAAATTATTGCTTACTTTTGTCGCAATGAAAATAATAATCACCTCAGAGAGAAGACACAGAAAATCCAGATAGCAATACTAGTAAATTATAAGACGAATTAATAAATAAGTGAAGAAAACAAAAAGAAAAAATAACACATCACAGTGATCCAAGAACTAATGCTATCAAGAAAAGCGAAAAATTATTAAGTCTTACTGGCAGTCTATAAAGAAGCAAATTTCTTCTGAAAAAGTGCTGCTATTGGTAGTGAATATATGGAATAATAAAAAAACTAGTTTCCAAGCTATGCCGAAGGTATAACATAACTACGTGAAAAAAATGTACACGATGTGGAAAGAGTACGTTCCGTATTATATAAATTCCATTTGCAAGTAGTTTTACAGAGTTACGTGTTTGCCGCAGAGTGGTGCTCTGAAATCTGCGGAAGAGTCGCTAATCTTGATGAAAGTTGGACGTAGAAGAATGTGCAGCCATGTTTGGATTACCATAGTGATGTTGGACAACGGCTGACGAGCGGTATCCTATGTTGCGAAATCAATCAAAGAAATGTGACTGTGCTAGTTATAATTAACGTCACGCAATACACGTAAATCATTAAAAGCTTGTGACATTTTTCCTATGAATTGGGTTGATTTCAAAGATTCGCACTCATTTACATAGTCTGACCCAGACATCACGTGTGTGACGTAGGCATCGAACCTTTTTTATAATGGGAACGAAAACCCATGTGAAAATACTCACTAATTCTAATTCTAATTATAATTCACTTATGGAACACACACAGTTGTTTTCCAACATTTACGAAGTGTGTCGCCATGTTGGAGCCAGAGTAATTCTTTTGGTCTTTATATAGTTTTTGTATTTTATTTTATTTCAAATAAATAAGTTTTCATCATCATATCATGTCCGCTCCTTAACTGAAGAATATGTCATTCATGAACCGTCGCCACAAAGCTTTGTCAGCCGTCATAGTCTACGTCTCATCCCATGTCAGCTCCGCCTCCCGCAGCTCTTCTGAGTACATTCTGTGTATAGATCCCGACGACCTTCCAAGACGGCGCGATAGTTTCGTAGAGATAGCTCATAGTATCACAAAATCTGAAATTAACATATATTTCGCTTTGTGTTTACACCCTTTTTTGAGAACGCTGTACAATATTCAGTATTTATATATTTTAATATTAAAATATTTTATTTTAAAAAATACTTTAGATTTTTGATTATTAATAAAGCGTATGTATTTTCATTAGTAGCTTTACAAGGGAGGTTCATAAAATAACTATAATGGAGCATATATATATAGTCTCGAAGACCGCGCGAATTCGTCCTCATATTTTTTTAAAATTTCGAGATGATAATTCAACCTGTTATTAGGTCGAAGCTTTTCTACCTAAAATCTATGGAAAATTAGCAATATTTTTTTTAGTTGCTTGACTTATTTGATATGTGCTTTGACTTATATATTTTGGTTAACATACATGATACATAAACTGGTTTGGTGTCAGTGATGCTAAAGAGTGGAAGTTCACACAATAACCGTTTGTTGAGCTCCCGATGAGTTATTGGCCACATCGAAGGCAGATCTAACGTCAACGCCCTCCTTAAAATTTAATTAAAACATATTATACCAACCATATAAGCTTTTTAATTTATCGACGTGTAAAACATAATTACAACAAGGGGACATGCCATATTTCAGAAGTCGACAACTTACAAAATATTCGCTATTTATATATATTTCCACAAATGCAGAAGAATATGCACCGTGTCTTTAGACCCTATATAAAGCTTAATATTTATATATTTCTTACCAGGGGTGTGGAAAGCTGTAGTGAAAATAACACAATCTTGTTATCCATTATTTAATTATCTGCAATTGATTATGATTGATGTAATTATAAATAAAGAAAATATGCCGGCGGGTACAGTGTAATGGTCAAAGCGTTTGCTTTTCAAGTCAAAAGTCGTGGGTTCGATCCCAGACGTGTGACAACTAGTGTGAATTTTATTCCTCACCCGGAAAATGCCAGTCATAGCCTATTAATCAAAATCGGTGGTAGGCGAAAGTCGTCCTTTAAAGATGACCCATTTATAGTAAATTCCTGTAATAATAAGGATGAGCCACATGCAGCGCTTAGCCATATGCACGATGGTGAGCGTCATAGAATTCCACAGATGAGACTTCAGAATTACTACCACCATCTGTCGGTATTCTCCTGTATGTGTTTAAATAAAAATGAAAAACTGAAGTTTTCATCTTAATTTAAATCATTTAAATGTCTAATCGCATTTCGATGTTGTTCGCTTCTTGGGAAGCGTTCTTGTGACATACCAATAGATTGACATTTATAATATTTTTTATTATTTCAAATATTAAAATATTTGATTAAAAAGTTAAAAACCATTGGAGTTAGATCTCTAGAAATGCAGGAAAAATATAAAATGTAGTTTAATGTCAGAAAACTCGTCCACTTGTAACTATTTTGTTGTGTTGATTGACCTTGACCTAGAGCGAGTTTCTCTTTCGCATAACATAACCTTCAAAATACATCTTAATTATCATATCTTCTTATCTAATCCATTATCGTTGTGGAAATGAGAAAGTTTGGCGTTAAAAGTAGAGTGAGAGAAACAGTAACATTACTTACCTTTCGAGTGACAAGCAGTTGAAGGATTACGGTGCCTGAAAGACCTAAGACTACGATAGGTCTTTGATCATCTCTTATTACATCTTTAACCTGTTCTCATCGGTACCAGATATATGCCATGTAAGATTCCCCTACCGTTGACATTGGTAACCGTTATATATCGTTTTGCTACTTTTTTAGAATAGTTTTTATGCATCATCTGATAGCCAAAGGATACAAGAACTAATGTGATATATGAAAACAGACCAGATAAGTACATTTATGCTTCAAATACTAGTTTCATAATTCACAGCATTATTTGTATTCCACCGAGCTGTAATGAAAGGGTTAAGCAAATGTATCAAAAGATATTGCATCATATATAACCAAAAAATACTCCCTTTCCTGATTTTGTTATGAATATTGGATTTCGAGTACCATCTCTCTGTTAATCATTATTAGAAAACCTTCGAATGCGAGAAAATACTCGTAATTATATTAATTCATACATTTTAGTTTAATTTAAAATCGTATGAAAAAAAGTATTTTTATTTATGTAGTTCAGCGCAGATTTTATGAACCGAAAACTAATGTAGATAGACCATTGATTAACAATATTTTTTACTGGACATACATTTTTTTATATAAAATAGATAATAATCTTGACTCCACATTATTATTTACGAAAGCAATCCTATTAACATCATCCTCTCTATCAAAAAGGTGTTATTCCGTCGCGTGAGGGCATGATAAGGAACAGGCCAGCAAAACAAAGACTTTTTTAGAAGCACATTGACATATATTTACGTTAAAACTTTACAAGCTTCCGACCAGGCGGAATGACATGCCACCGGCCGTAATGCGACCTTCTTGGCCGTCAGCCTACCACTGACCCGTACGGCCCGCTTTCGGTCGCCAGCGCCGTAAGTGGCGGTCTATGTAATTAGTCCCAATATGGCGGACACATAAATGTATGGCAATATAAATAAGATCGTATATCGAGGTTTTCGGTAGCAAGGGCTACTATAATAATATAAATAATGAGGGAATATTTTTATGTTTTCGTTTAACAAGATTGTCAACTTCTGACATAGAGGATCTAATACTTTTTTATTACGGAAAAAGGCACAAAGAATGCAGCTTGAAATATTGTTATTATCAAAAAACGCCTATTGTTTGGTCTGTTAATTTTTCAATGCGTCCCATTCTCACGTTGCTTTCGTCTGGTTCCCAATTATTTACTCAGAGATATTTCTTCAACTTTGGATAAAAAAAAAATATATATTTTGGCGGAATAATTCTGGGATATTTTTTTAAAAGCAGATTACGAAATATCCCACCTTCCTTAGTGAACTACCGTTATTTTATTTTTACAACAATAATGTCTTTGCTTTTGCGAAAAATCAACATCAAATATAATTAAAATGCTTTTGATTATTCTCACTACCAATTCATATAAACATATTACTACGGTATTCGTTTAAGTGATTAATTATTATTAAAATATTAAACTCACAATTAGCCTGTTTGTTTTATTTAACTACCTGTAATATAAAGATAAAATGTGTTTAATTTTATCAATTATTATATGTTTTCTTTTTTTTTAATTTTTATTAGAATAATATTTTATTATTTCAATATTCTAATCTACTTTTATAGATCATTGACTATATTACAATATTATTATTAATTAAATATACATATACTATACATAAAATTCTTTTTTCAACGCGTCAATTCAAGCACAAAAATAACGGCAGAAGCGGGATGCGAACCGCGGACCTTGGAAACCAACTATGCCCAGGTATTCATACCGCTCAGCCGACTTGGCTATTGCTATGCCTAGACCGACTGACGTTGAAACTAGCATTTATGTCATTGTTATCATCGTATGATAGATGTCGCTATAGTATATATTCAAAGTATGTATATTTTTATTTTTTATTATTCAATCAGTCATCATTTATTCACAGCTCAATATTATTACTTTCCGACAGTCTATTTATTTTAGTAAGTTCCACTCGGGTCTCGAACCAAACTATAGACTGAATGGACGAGAAACAACTACTTATAGTTCCGACTCGGACTTTATAACCAATCATTTACCTGTGTTACTGATGAATAATTTTACCTTCTTGATATTGTCTCAAGGAGACATTATTATATGTTTTTTTTAATTTTAATTTTTTAAGCAATTAAATATACATATACCATATATAAAAATCCTTAAACGAGTCAATTAATTCAGAAAAAATATCGGTGGGAGTGGGATGCGAACCGCGGACCTTTGGAACCAACCATTTTGCCCAGGTTATTATACCGCTCGGCCACCGGCCAATTTCTTCCACCTGACCTAACTCGTCTCTGATCTTCTATATAAGTTATCATCGTATGATAGATGTCGCTATAGTGTATATTCAAAGTATGTATATTTTTATTTTTTATTATTCAATCAGAATGCATTTATTCACAAGCTTAATTTTTTTAATAATAAAAATTAAGTTGGTTTCCAAGGTCCGCGGTTCGCATCCCGCTTCTGCCGTTATTTTTGTGCTTGAATTGACGCGTTGAAAAAATAATTTTATGTATAGTATATGTATATTTAATTAACATTTCAATTATTGTTCATAAATTTGGTACCTACATACGCAAAAATATCACAATTATCTATAAAGTATAAAATAAATTTTAACCCTTTTGTTACGGCTCGGTGGAATACAAATAATACTGTCAATACGGCTTGAATTTTTCCAACCATTTTTTTGCTTAAAAGTAGTACTTGAAGCATAAATGTACTTATCTGACCTATTTTCATATATCACATTGGTTCTTCTACCCTTTAGCTATCATATAATGCACAAATAACTATTATATTTATCAAACGTTTATTATGTAACTCCATACTTGTGGTGGCATCGACACATGTGGCTTACAGAAAAATTGCTCCTGTGACGAAACCTAACGATATTTATTTACATGACTTACAGATTCCTGTAAATAATACATGTGGTTTGATAAAGGGAATGATTCCACTTGTATTTGCGTTTAATTTCTAAATATCATGAAGATTCCGATTACAAAATATATGAATTCTTTATATCCAAAAATCCACATCCTTTTCACACGCGGCTTCTATCCAACTGGGTAGAACATTATATAATTCACAGGAAGTATAAAATTCTCTGCTGGTTTTCTTCTTTGTAAGCTTTCAAGCTGGGAGATCGTTTCTATATTCAACCGGTAAATAATATTTTTTATACAAAAGTAATACATAAAATACAACGTTTTTTTTACAAAAGATTCTTTCGTAACTTGATAATTCGGTTATTTAATTAAGACGTCAATAAATATCACACATTCTGCTTCGTGGGTGGACCCCATTGTATGTAGCATCTTACTCCTCCCATTGTTCATTTGGGTTTAGAATGCGGTAGCATTATAAATTCACATTTTAATTGGAATTCGGAGTCCTCGATAATACAAGTACCTCCTATATTCTCTTAAATGAACCTTTTATTATATTATTTATTTATTTCTTTCTTCTTGCTGTTCTTCCATATACGCTCCCTAGCTGGAGCACACGTTAGTCTAAATTGCTGCCATACATCTGTAAAAATACCTGCCATAGTCTAGTAATCAAACTAAGTAAATCATAGACCCTACTGGTTTTCACAATAATACAACTAGGGTGAAGTAACTTCTCAAAAGAAATCGACAGGCGTATACAACTGGGATGGGGAGCATTTGGAAAACTAAAGCATATTTTTGAAGCAAAAATTCCGCAATGTCTTAAAACTAAGGCGTTAAACTAATGCATCCTCCCTGTATTAACTTATGGCGCAGAGACGTGGAATCTGACAGCAAGTCTTACCCATAAAATAAAAGTGACCTAGCGTGCTATGGAGAGATCCATGCTCGGAGTGTCGCTAAAAGATAGAATCCAAAATGAGGAAATACGCAGAGGAACTCAAGTAGTGGATGCTACCCAACGAATAGGCACACTCAAGTGGCAATGGGCAGGACTTATCTGTTAAAGAGACGACGGTCGGTGGGGAAGAAAAGTATTGGAATGGCGCCCAAGAACTTGCAAACGAAGCATTAGCCGACCCTCTACAAGATGGACTGACGATATAAGAAGAATAGCGGGAGTGACCTGGATGCGGAAGGCGGAGGATCGAAGGGGATGGAGTTCACGCGGGAGGCCTACGTTCAACAGTGGACGGACACAGGCTGATGATGATAATGATGAGACTGGTTTATATTGGCTATGCTCTCCTTCATGCTATTGCTTAAATAAGATCCTTGCTTCTGAATATGTGCCAGCATGCTCAGTTAAAGATGTACCCCTGACGAGATCTCTCCACCTGGCTGAAATTCACGCCCACGTGACCTCCTTCCCTCAATTCATTAATGTAACATGTATTTAAAAAATACATTGTAGCGTAATGACATTTTAAATTACTTCATGGTCTCTCTCTCTCTCTCTGTTACAAATATAATAATCAATAATTAAGTCTTAATTGTATAATTCTCTTAATTATTTATAATTTCATACTTTGCCATGCGATTATTGCTGGCGCTTCATCGTGAAGTCTGCCATTAATAAACTACACACTACTACTAAGTAAGGTAACGTTATGCTTTTTTTCAGGTATTCCAATTAATAATGTAATCATGGAATCGATCGATACCTAGCCTAGCCCAACCTAATCCTAGACTAAGCCTAACGTAGCAGGTAGCATAGGTCCTGCATAGCCTATATTATTTTTTGAAAAAAATCGTGGTTCTTAAGAATCATTTTTTTGTGTGTGACAAATTAAGTGTTTGATTCAATGAATATTGAGTGATTTTTGTTTTTGTTTTTCTTTCACGATATTGTAATTTTCAATGCGTATTTGTTGGTAAAGACGGGCTAATCACACGATCTACTGACAAAAATGCATGAAAAATTATTATTTTAATACATATATTTTATCATATTTTTCGCGCGAAAAATGTACGCCACCTTGCTTGATCAGCTGTTGGGTTTGCGCGCCAAAATCGCGCGGGCAAAATTCTCGCGCGCTGCTGGCGCTACTAGTTTTACAGGTTATGTCAAATAGATCCTTGCTACTTACTATACGAGTACAGTTCAGTGTGGGGTGACTTTGGACAATGCGAGAGTGTTATGAGGGTGTCTATATTCTGTATGAGGGTAACTTATTGAACGTGGATAGTTGAAGAGTGTGTGTTGCTAGATCACGCGTCGTATTTTTAAAGTAAATGTTATCTTCTGAATATGATCATTATACGAAATTCAAGCACCAATACTATATTTTTGAGATAAATGAGGTAAATGACTTTTTTAGTATCTTAATAAATGATGAAAAATTTAATTTTTATTGACATAAAAACACAGATGAGTCAGAAATAAGAGCCTATTAAGGTATTCTAAAGAATCTAAATAGTTTAATATGAGTGAGATTAAATTAAAACTAGTTTGCTGATCTGTAAAGCGTCATGTTTATAAAAAAACACAGATTATTACCACAATAATGACAATGAGGTTCTTAGCATAATCAAGGAAGATAGGCACCTAGTAAGAACCATCTCAGATAGGCGAGCCCGATGGATCGGTCACATCATGCGCCACGATGGTCTTCTTCACGACATTGTGGAAGGGATGGTTGAGGGTAGAAACTGTAGAGAGCGCCCTAGACGGGAGTATTTGCAGCAAGTGTTCGAAGACATGAGTTGTAGCTCTTATGCTGAGCTGAAGAGGATTGCAGAGATTTGAGAGGAGTGAAGATCGAGATGCGAGATTTTGTTGCTGCAAACTAATCCACCGCATTGATACTACGAAGAAGAAGAAACTGGCAGAGGTCACTGGTTAACAAGGTCCAATTTGGCAAAAATATAACATATAATTGATTGAAATATTTTGATAATGCTTCTCAAAATGTAAAGTAGGAAGAGACTCAAATGTTGGTGATCGTGATCACGTGGTGTGGTTTTTTTGAAAGCGCGAGCACAAAAGGGTGAAGGGTGGTGTTCCTGGTGCACTTGCCCCCCATTTTCGCAACAAGGGGAGGGTCAGGATACAATGGGGACCGCGCAAGGTACGGGCAGCTGCAAGGTCCAGACAGGGGGGATCAAAGGGCGGAGAACAAATACATTAAATGCGTTCAATTTGTAAACATCACATTGTGATATCGATTAGTCAAAGCGACGCAAGTATAAATTAAAAATACTTTTATTCCAACCGTCTAGAAACTCTAGAACATACCGATATCCTTCGCTCGGAATTTGATATCGAATTACTGGGTGACAGGATGCAGGAGCAGATTGACAATACAAAGAACTTGTTTTCGAAGCACAATTCGCGTTTATTACTAAGACTTGATTTCTACGCCCGACCGGCATGACATTTCGCCGGCCGGGACGCGAGTCCATTGACAACTGCCGACACTGCGACATCTAGCGCCCCAAGACAGTCGCGGCAAAAAAGGAAATTAAAGATGACAGTTGCACCAACATGAAATGGAGCAACTGTCATAACAAATAAACTGGCGTATACAAAACGCCTGCGTAATATACTATAGTTAAAACTAGCACAGTTAGATATGCATGTCAGGCGAGCGAACATAAATAAGAGACAAAATATCGTTTTTCGAGCCTAAGCGAGCTATATGAAGCTGATATCAATACTTTGCCATTTAAGGTGCACTATAGGTAGACTTAAGACATTTCATAAATAGCACGAATATACATACTATACAGTGGTACCTCAACATACGAGTTTAATTCGTTCCGCAACCTTGCTCGTATTTAAAATTACTCTTATCTCAAAGTAGAAAATAAATAAATAGCATATGTCCGTAAGGTTTATGTATTTATTCTGTATTGAATACATAAGAGGCAAAATAAATATATCAATACTTCCAAGGTAGGCAATTTTTTTAAAAGAATTTTTCTCTTTAATTGTGAAATGGTCGATAGGTCAGTACTAGTTTTAAAGAAATCCTCCTGATTTATACTTTTTTAAAGCTAGGAATTCTCTTATAGGTGATAATGTTAAAAATATTTGACGAAGCTTGTTAGCCTTGGAAGAAAAATTACAATTTGGAGTACACCTACTTGTTTACAATGTCTCATTTTCCTTCACGATGTATTATCGGTGCTATCAGTGGATCTGACGGGGCTACGCGAAGATTAAAAATAAATAATGCGCGGTGTACAATGAGCCCAAGAGACACGGCAGCACCGAGGAAACAGATAACTGGTTAAATTAATATAGATTACAAGACGTAAAGCAACATGCACACTGTCAAAAAATATTCATATTATATTAATATTATTATCAGAATATTCTCCGTAGAATACTCCCTGCCCGGCTCTTTAAATCGCACTTTAAAATTGATAATTTTATACTAAATACTTGTAAAATTCGATGCAATTAACGAATTTGATTGCTGCATCAAACAAATTAATATGCGTGGATACAATAAGCATCCGTTTGCTTGATATAAATGCATCATTACAAGGAGACAAATTACAAATATTTTTTAATTGCCGGCGGGTATAGCTCAATGGTCAAAGCGTTTGCTTTGCAAGCCAAAGGTCGTGGGTTCGATCACCGACGGTGATTAAAAAAAAAGATTTTTAATCGATTTCTGAGCTCTTAAATACGTGTGAATTTGGTGTGAATTTGATCCCTCACCCGTAAAATGCCAGTCATAGCCTATTAATTTAATTTGGTGGTAGACGAAAGTCGTCCCGTGAAGACTACCCTTTCATAGTAAAGTCCTGTAACAATAAGGATGATGCGCGAATCTCGGGCTGTAGTCTATGACGTTGGCAGATCAACACTCCACATGCAGCGCTAAGCCATATGCATCATGGTAAGCATCATAGAATTCCACAGATGAAACTTCAGAATATTCGATATTCTCCTGTATGTGCTTACATAAAAAAAATGTTGATATAAAAAAACGATGAACTTTATTGCGATTCCAAAGACTTCAATTCAATTATGGACACAAGTAAGTGGAAGTACTCTATTCCAGAAGACTCGTTATCCGTGAGGATAAAGTAATGTTCTATAATCAATTTGAAGCACTTTGATTACAGCCATAGTTGTAAAATTTAACCCTGAGAGTCTTTTAAATCAAATTTGGTTTTAGATAATAGTCGTTTCGTGAACACCATCTATCCTACAAATAACATCAGCTGTTAAGAAGCCATTTGTGTGTCCACAGATATTTGCATTATAATGCAATATATGATACCTTAGATTTCCGTCACTCAGTACTGTCTGATGCTATTGTACATTTCATGTCTTAAGACACCACTTCACCTGGGATTTAACTCTTTACTCCAAAGCGGAACCGAATGAATTTGGAGAGATGTTGACTGATTTATTAATCATATTAAATAAGGAATTATTGGAGCATAGAATAAACACAGGATGGCTGAAATGGAGGTCACTCTATGGGGTTTTTTGTGATAGCAAGATTCCAGCTAGGACCAAAGGTAAAATCTACAAAACTACTGTAAGGCCAGCTATGCCCTACGGATCGGACTGTTGGACACCGCTGAAACGTGACTTGGATAGAATTCATGTGGCAGATATGAAGATGCTGAGGTGGGCGGGCGGTGTGACTAGATTGGACAGAGTTCGAAATAAGCATATTCGGGGTTCATTCCGGGTAGCCCCCATACCTGAAAAGATAAGGGAAAACCGCCTAAGATTGTATGGGCATGTGACACGGAGAGATGAGGACCACATGGTGAGGAAAGTCCTCAGCTGAGGAGAAGATCTGGAAAACAACAGGTAACCTGGACTGCAACTGTAGACAATGATCTGAAAACTCTGGGCTTGACCGAGAATGCAGCGCAGGACAGACAGACATGGCGAATATGCACAAATAGAGCCAATCCCAGATGATGGGAAATAGCGAGGCTAAAGAAGAATATTAAATAAGGAATTCTTAAGATAAGTACGACGCTTCCAAGGCTTTATACAGTTGGCCCTAAATGGCTACTCATTCAAATATTGGGAGTGCTTACATATCACATTCTTCTGAGTTGACGGTAGATGTGAGGTGGACTTTGTCGGCTCACTCTGCCTTTTCCCGAGGTGGTTGTCTCATTATAAATTTCATAAGTAATTAGAGTCCGTAGCGAGCAAACAGCCGGAGGGTCTCGCCCAGGGCCACAGTTGAGGAACCAGCGGGCGTGACCTGGGACACCTCTGAATAATCAAACAACCTAATAAGTAATAATTCCAGATATTTTTTTTCGACACAGTCAGGGAGGGCTTAATTCAAGTACTTTAGTTTTAATGAAATATTTTTTGGCCTTCGTATATTTGAGGTGCAAATTATAACTGAGCTTCTATAGTAAGCATATTATCTTAAAAGTTGATATGGTAAAACGAGAGCTTTTTGATCTAGTAATTAAACCTACTTTACTACGTGCCACTTCATTTTCTTACACCATCATTAGTCTCTTATTTTTTAGGCTTTTATATATTATTTTACAACAGTTATCTCTTTCATTAATTTATTCATCCTATGATTCACATACGCATCTTTAATTTAACATTAAGAAAATATTTTTACATGTTCGCATTTTCTTTCCTTGTCACATCGTTCATGTATAAGCAATGACGTAAAAACATTATCAAATCTGAAAAACTTATAAAAAAAGCATCACACGTGGATCATCATCAGCTTGTATCCGTCCAATGTTTAACGTTTAAGCCCCCCGCATGAGTCTCCATCCCCTTAGATCCTCCGCCTTCCGCATTCAGCTCTCTCTCCCGCTATTCTTCTTATGACCTCAGTCCATCTTGCAGGATGTCGGCCAACGTTTCGTTTGCCAGTTCTTGGGAATCATTCCAATACTTTTCTTCCCCATCGACCGTCGTCTCTTTGACAGATATGTCCTGCCCATTGCCACTTGAGTGTGCCTATTCGTTGGGTAGCATCCACTACTTGAGTTATATTACGTATATCCTCGTTTCGGATTATATCTTTTAGCGACACTCCGAGCATTGATCTCTCCATAGCACGCTGAGTGACTTTTATTTTATGGGTAAAACTTGCTCTTAGATTCCACGTCTCTGCACCATAAGTTAATACAGGGAGGGTGCATTGGTTAAACGCCTTAGTTTTAAGACATTTACATACACGAAGTTTTCTCTTTAAAAATGTACTTTAGTTTTCCAAATGCTGTCCATCCCAAACTGTAGAGGGAGTATTTGCAGCAAGTATGCGAGGACAATAATTGTAGCTCTTATGCTGAGCTGAGGAGGGTTGCTAAGGATGAAGAGGAATGGAGATCGAAATGCAAGATTATTTTGCTGCAAACCAATCCAACGGATTGATACTACGAAGAAGAAGCCCTTCACAGTTGTATACGCCTGTCGATTCTTTCCTGAAAATAAGCAACATTGTAGTTGAACCGAACTACACGAAACTCCACATACACCAACAAGAATAAAAATCAATGAATACTATATGATATAAATAGGTATACATAGTATAGAAGGTTTTGCTGTAGCTACACTGTGACACTTAGTAACACAGTGTATATCGGTGGCAAGTTTTTTGTTGTTTTTGGCAAATATTGTTGATTCAAGGACCTGCTGGGATCCCCGTTACATCGGAAGAATGTCAGCTAATTGACGGTCGTCTCACCTGTCGGGTCCGCGACCGTCGCGGTGCAATTCGGGTAACGGTGTCCCGGTACTTGGAAGCCCAGGTGCCTCCCTCAACACTGATGCTACACCGTGACCAGCAGCACGAAGACTATGATGTCCGCAACAGGATTGATCACAAATGACGAATCTTTCCATGTCAGCTTACCTGGATATCTATCCTCCAATCAGTAAGGCTCAGTTATAAAGTAAAATTTTACTTATAGATATTCTCTCGAGTCGGGCTGTATATTACTCGTATAAATATCGAAAAAACATCCCCAGTAGGTATGTCACTGATCCTTTGCTCGGAAAATACCTGTCATAGTCAATTAATCAGAATGGTAGCAGACTAAATATTGTTCCGCGAACACTACTCTTTTCATTAATAATCGTATTTGTAATTATAATTGTAGAAAAATAAACTGGATGGTTATTTTTATATGACTAATTACGTTTCTCTTTCTAAAGATCTCCCATCATCCATAGTCAAGTATTCTTAAATCGAAGGCATGAATGGTTGACCTGTAGTGTAATGATATTTAAGTATCAACACTTCATATAGAGTTTAGTCATCCTCTTATTGGCAATCAAGTGCGATTTCTCGTCTCCGTTTGGCGGTTTTATGTTGTATTTGTTTTTATTTTTATTTTTAAATATGTGATGCATTTTTGAGTCTCGCGGCTGCATTGGCAAGACTGGTTTGCGGTGGCGTAAGCCACTGGAACCGATCGCTACCGTATGTAGAAAAATAGGTTACAGTCTGAAATTTCCAAAAATCTACGCATTCATTAAACATGTTTTACACTATGAAAAATCACATCATTTTAATAAAACTTTTCTTCGAGTTTACTCGTATATCTAAGCAGCTCGATATTTATCAGAAATTAATGTTTGAAAAAAAAATAACAATATGATTTTCAAATAATAGAACTGTCAAAAAATAATATAATCTTAATAAATGTATGTCAATATACTGGTACTAAGCTAATCATTTTACTAGATTGGCAAAATATTACATAGATTTGTTTATGAATTAATTATACGAGTGCATATTTTATTATATTTTACTACACGTATAATGTAATAACATCCTCCTCTCTAAGTTAGTTATTGAATCACGTGGTGGCAGGATGAGGAGCATATTAACAACACAAAGACTTTTTCTGAAGCACATTGACATATTTATTTCGATAACTTTACAAACTTCTGGCCTGGACGTAATAACAGCATTCAGGCCGGGCCAACTACTTTTCGCGGTCGGCACACAACTGCATTAAAAAAGTCCTAACGAGCGAACGAAAATAAGAGAGGAAAGATTGTATATCGAGGTTTTCGGTCCCTCTCAGCAAGGGCTATATTATGCTGATGTCAGTAATAACAATGTATTTTAGCTTCAATACAAGTCGCTAGGTAGACTGCTTTTGCATTATTATAATATGTACTTTTATCTACAACAAATGAATATTTAATATCTGCATACAAAAAAACATTGAGAGAATAATGCACGAGGATATTTACAATTAGCACTTTAATTCGCTTGAATAAAAGGAATATTTTAAAATGAATTCAATTAGCAATGTGTTCTCTTAATCTGATGTGAGATTCCAGTTTTTCCTACATGATTGAAGCAAAAAGTTCATTTCCACGGCTTTCTTCGGCGCCCGTTCCTTGTCATATTCACCAGGTGAGGAATGTGTGAACCGAGCTATCGTCTTATTGTGGAACCACCAAGACCAGTTCCATCGCCTTGATAATTTTAATTAATAAGAGAAAAGACCGACATGTGAAAAGACCATTAGTCCAACTGAAGATAGCGCTCCGTAATGGGAATGATAATTGAAAGAGGAGCCGTGCGAGTGTTGAACAAATGAACTTAAAACATGGTTGATTTTATACTTTAAAAGCAATGTGTTAAGAACCCGAATCCCTTATAAATATATCCATTATGTTTCCATCACAGCAGACTAATTGGTTTAACCCTTTCGCATCGGTTGTCGGTATATGCCGTCATAAGATTCCCCGACCGTTGACACCGGTTGACGTGATATATTGTTTTGCTACTTTCATAGAATAGTTTGTTATGCATCATCTGATAGCTAAAGGATACAAAAAGCAAAGTGTTCTACGAAAATAGGCCTGATAAGTATATTTATGCTTCAAATACTGGTTTTATAATTGACAGTATAGTTTGTATTCAAACCGAGCTATAATTTCAATTTCAATTTTTGTTTATTTTGCCTTTCAGAAACATTACAAATTATGTTAACTCAATTCATTTCTGAAGTACAATAAAAATACAAATATAAAATACAATTTATGCAAAAATAGGTACTTATGATTAAATACTATCAACAAAGCAATAAAGACAAGCAACAGAAGGTCCCTATGCTTATCAGACAGACGAAGCCAACCAGTTATCCCTCCAAAGAAACTCTTGGAGTTCTTGTCTGAATTGGGCCTCTCTTACGTGAAATATATCAACATCCGAGGCGATTTGGTTAAACAGTCTGGGGTTAAGAACATTATACTAATGCGGTGATTATTTTCAATTATAAAAATACACTAAAATACCCCAAAGTTCGCTAAACAGGAGACTACATATAATTGCTTCTACAAACAAATACGTGGAGCTCATGTCTGAACTGGGCTTCTCTCGCGTGGAATATATCAACATTCGACGCTTTACCTCTGAGCCATATTAGTCGGCATTTTATCTCGTCTCTAAGGAAAGCTTTGTTATACAAATTGGTATAAAGAAACACAGCTTAGTAGAGATATATAAAGAAGAATTTTATAGAGAATAACCACATGTGTGTTTTTAAATATACAATACATTTTTTTGTAAATTGTAAATTATTATGTGCATTGCTCTGTAACTTAAAGTTATCGTACTTAAACTCATCATGGAGATATGATTTCTTCTGACTGTATGGCGGATTGCCCATTGTGTTTTGATTGATATAGATATTAAGTGTGAATTATCATGTAGGAAAAAACCGTTTCATTGCACATTAAACGTTATATATATTAAATAACCACCCGTATATCTACTACTAGTTCGGGAGATTACCAACACGTAAAATATTAAACGATTGTACACATACAAATTCACAGCAAACACCATATATTATGACATTTATGTCAGCAATTAATTAGAAATAAATAAATAGAGGACGCGGTGATTTGTATACCATGTCCAGTTCATTGCCAATCACGCAGACCATTCATCTAATTACTTCGACTGATCAAGTCGAAAAGTTAGCCCCTTAGGACCAAATAGGCAAGCACTCAGCATCCTTAACCCTTTCATTACGGCTCGGTTTGAATACAAATTATACTGTCAATTATAAAACTAGTATTTGAAGCATAAATGTACTTATCTGTTCTATTCTCATCACATTGGTTCTTGTATCCTTTAGCTATCAGAAGATGCATAAAAAAAAATCTAATAAAGTAGCAAAACGATATATCACGTCAACCGATGTCAACGGTCGGGGAATCTTATGACGGCATATGCCAACAACCGATGCAAAAGGGTTAAGGTAATTATTCGATCTCCTTAAAAAAATCTATTAACAAAATCGACAAAAATTTGCCCTCGATACTACAGTAGAGAGCAACATATATGTACTGTTTTCCAAGGATTACCAATTTGTATGTTTTTGAGTGCGTTAAAATAAGTAAGAATTAATTAATAAGTATATTACCCTACTTATGAGCATTACAACAGCAGTGACTGAAGTCTTCTTGCTGGTGAGATTTTTCAGACGTCAGTTAGCAACTGACGACTTCATTGGAAGTCATCTCTGATAAATTGTGACTAATGGATACAAGTGTTTAAAAAAATCGGGATAAACTAGATATTATCTATTACATTAACGCTTTGACAGAAGCAATAACTGGTTAAAAGTAACGTTAATAATTAACAAACAATTAATACTAGTGTCATGTCCAGATTAGATAAGGAATCCCTAATCAGTTGGCAGTCAATCTGTGCCAAGATGTGCGAGGATTGGCTTCTTCTGCATTGTTTTCTTTTCTTGGACCAGCCATGTCTTCCGCGTGCGCCACCTCGATATGGATCAGTTAGGACGAGCAATGCACGTGCCATTGTCAAGTGAGGAGTTTTTTACTTGTACATTAGTGCAGTACGAGTATGAAGTTTATGATAGTTTAAAAAGTAGAAATGTTAAATATTTACCCTTGAGGGGGAAATGATGAGTTGCTGCATAAGATCATAACAGATTTTTGTTTTTAATTTTTACTCAATGCAGAAATGTTGTATGCAAATGCAAACAACCTTGTATATAGTATACATGAATCTGGAATCTTACTTCTTGTGTCTTTCAGATTTTTTCTGAGATCTATAGTCCAATCGCACCCTCAGTTACATATTATTGAAAATATTATATACGAGTGTACCTTTTATATAAAATTTAATGTATCATAGTAAAATAGTCCCAACTAGCTAAAAAAATGGTTAAAAATTTGACTAGACCATTTGAGTAAACAATAATATAAAAAAATATGGGAAGCAAACAAACAAAGGAGTCAATTTGGGGTCATTCAATAGTATATAAAAAAGTTTTTTATTTGCATGTATTATTTTCGAGAAAAGCTCTTGAAAAACTAACAGTCACTGGTAGTATAGAAGAAAAGCATACAAGAGGCACTCGTATAGTTAACTGGACCAAGTTGATGAAGGATATTAAACATTGAGTCACTTCTTGGAATCGACTCGGCTGCATTTTATCCTCATTGTTAAGTGCCTAATTTTGAATCGCTGAGTAAATATTGAAATACAAAAAGTGCATATAGTGACAGAAATTACTAAAGTTATGTATTATTTGCTGGTTACCTTTTGGTTCCTGTTAATCCTTTGTTGACTTGCTCGAGATTCCCAGGACGGCCTCAGTTCTTCGCCAGGAATAGTCTCCCAGCTGCTGATCTCAGCCAGAATTAGATCACTGGTGACTTGGATGTGATTTGTGATACACGACACATCATTCTTTCATCAAAGGTCAATTATATATACGAGAATATTATGTAAGAGCGTAAATAAAGAATGTCGGATTAACTCGTCTGAAATGTTACGAAAAATATTAAATATGTTTATTATATTTGACATCATCAAACTTGTTTAGAAATGTTCTTCAGAATTCTAATTAACTTAATATGATTATATTTTTTAACCAGGAAACACTTTTGAATGGTGACGCTTGTTCTCAAAGCCATGGGATGTCATGTTTAAGAAATGAAAATTGTAGAAAGTAATGATTATTGTTGAAACGCAATAAGTAAGAAGAAGTAACTCCCTGTAGATAGTTTAGAAGAGCCATAAAATTAAAATTAAAAGTGTTTACGGCATATATGCCGTATAAGAAATATAAATATACTTTTGATGCTTTTTCAAAAGCCCACCGAATCGTAATATGCGATAGTTATTAATACTAGTATTTGAAATATTCTTTTAATGTACATTAATAATAACTAAATGCATAAAATTTACACCCATTAAAAGAAAAAAACTTAAAATATAAATAAGAGGAGATTTTCACTACATTCCAAATAAAATTCCATGGACTGACGGACTTCCAATCATCAACAAACTAAGGTATGCTTGTCAACGAAAGCCTTGCACTAATATACAGCTGTGAATTTTGCACCACAATACAAGCTTTTGTAACCGTATAATGAGTTTTGAGTATAGGTGCTTATGCAGAATACTGGGGCTACGATTTTACATGATCTCTTCTTGTAGATTAATAATTTACTGCATTATAGGGCTCCATGTTGCTCGAGATGAGTTTTTTAGACGTTTGTGTATACACATCACGGGTGAGATGTAAGACTAAAGTGAATCGAACGAGTCTAAATCTGTTCACGAGCTTGACTCTTGTTTGATCGCGAGTACTTGGTCTTTCAAGTTATTACGCCAAGTTCCCATTTAAGATGCAACAAAATTTGCAGGTAAATAATTGTTAATTTACTTTTAATATGCTTTGCTGAGGATTATTTAAATCGTCATTGAAATCATTTGTATTCTTTTGCAGCTACCTATCGATCGTTTCTTTTATAAAGGGGTTTTAAAATTTTCGTCATATCATATGTGAGTTTTTTTTATTTTACAGGAAGCGATAATAATTATCAGTTATACTCTCTGAGTGAAAAGTTAAATTGAGGCAAATCAAGTTGACAATTGCTGTAAAAAGAACAACGAAAGCAGTGATATACCATTAATTTTTTGAAACAGCTTGATCAAATTACTGATACAATTAAAATGGATGTAATACTTTTGAATTATTTTTATTTATTATCAGTCGATGGTGCATCATTTGGCCTATCACAGGTTTTCCCCAGAACTTTTAATATAATGTATGATCTATTAAAAATATATTTGTAGAAATCAACTTTTCTACTTTCCATAAAAAAAGCATCAGCTATTACCAATTGAGTAACTGTATTAACGAAAAGCATCAAGTAACTTAGCTTACAATTTTTCTACATTGAATGAAAGAGGCGCGCGGAAGCAAACTAATAACGTCAGTGTTCAGAGGGCTCTCACGCCTGATGAATCGCCGCGGTGTCCGCTTGGTCTAAAATTTTAGGAAAAACCTTGTTCGTTTTTTGTATTTTTTAACAAGCGAGACTGGGGCCGATCGTAACGCCAGTCGTCTAAAGTATCGCATCCCTGGTAAAGCGCCACGATACCAGCCCGGCCTCTAGCGGCGCGTAGTCGAATGTCGCTTACAACGTGTTTTCAGTCGAATCAGAAACACTTAAAGAAACTGACAAGCCTCTTGTGTTAGCGTTTTTTTCAGTGATCGAATATTTTAAGATATAAATTAGCTGAAATTATTTTTATATTTTATATAAAAATATAAAATCCTTCTAACATTCAGTCAATTCAGCTATTAGTGGAAAAGATTTTTATTAGTTGTGTTCACGTTATAAGAATTTATATGATCGTGTGTATTTACTCATCTACTTCTTATATTTATATAAATTATATATGACAGGAATAGAGAGTACCAAAAGCTCATCAGTGGGATCAGAGTGAAAATAAAGTGAATTGCATTGTTTCTTTGTGAATAAATTGTGGTACAGAAAAATAGAAGTGTGGACCGTCGTATAAATTTTGTTATTCAGCAGGATTTTTTTCAGCTCAGCTATAAAGGTTAAATGTTACGATGCATATATATTATAAATAGGGATTTTTTAATTAATTTGATTTTCGGAAAGATAATTAACGGCAGGTTAACACAGGTGCCATGAAAGCATATGCACATACTGGTGCATCTTGAGTACGTAAAAAATAAAAGGACCATCAATCCTTAGAAAATCAGAATAGGGTTAATGGCAAACAGAACAGTTTAAATTAAATATTTGAATATTTTAAATAACACCGTTGAAAAATATATTCAAATTTTCTACATTTTTAAAAATAAATCTTACGTATTATTTACAATAATTGTTTCATCGAAATCATGATCGATATATTTCGATTTTTTCAATCGATGTATCGTTTTTCTGAAAAGAAAAAAATTTCCCACCATTAAAATCCTGAAATGGGTTTTGTTTGGCTTTAGATAACAATATGCTTTAATTAAGAAGCAGTTTTCGAAAAATGTAACTTCAAATCGTATTTTCATCCTGGAGAATCGTCAAATATAGTATGTATTTGGTGGGAATTTAATATAAAAAGATGGCGTGGTCATATCCATAGCTACTGAAAATAAATTCTCACATATAATGTAGCTTTATGCTAAAAATAGAAGTAGATCTTTGGAATCGAAGAAAGAAAATGCGTAAGTGTAAGACAATTAAAGCTGCGTGTCATTCGCAGAAGCACGAGTAAAAGGCGGCTGGTAGCTGACTATAGTGGCTTCCTTGACCAGCGGCTAGCAGAAGCTTAGTGTGACTCACGCTTCATCAATAAAACGATACTTCATTCACTGTCCCCAATAAATATATTTCACGACACTAAAGAATGCTATTGTCGCTCGGCAGTCTGGGAAAGTCTCGGGACAGTTTGTTGATAGTTTTCTGGCCGTCGAAAAAGTGAAATTCATTTCAAAATAGCACACCTGGCATTCCTCCAACTAAGACGTCGTAAAAAAAGTAGTAAATGACCCAGTTTATATTGAGAAGCTTCGGGCACACCTTCTCTGTGCTTGGACGCCCGATCTGATACTACTATCTATTGCCAACTAAGCCACATACATTATTTGGTTCTCGTCTGAACTAATTTCAGACAGATTTTTCTTATGTAAGAGAACCTGTCTCGTCCATTATATTTTTAATTACATGCTCCCAATACGGAGCATATAGTTGCCAGAGTATGCTGTTAATGACTTTTGAGAATAGATAATTTCCTTGGATTTTCATCTTACACAGTAATATTTAGAGAGTTCCTCAACAGATTTGGAGAATCTTCTTATGTCGCCTGTCTATGTGGTCTTGCAAATAAGACTAGAAAACTGTGAGATGTTTGTAATGGAGTGCTTTATTCACGAAATAGATGACGTATTATTTGTAGTCGTCTGGGAGCTTTAGCCATTTTTTAGAAGACCTTCCTTAACTTCGGATTGATTTTACTGTTAAACTACATACATACAAAGATATCGTCATGATAACACGCGCAATTGTCTTCGTTTAGTCTGGCGTTGCGTATTACTTTCTGAGTAACTAACGTTACTGCTTTTTTCATCATTTTTTATGTATACAAAATAATCATACAAAGGACTCTTGGAAATAACCAATGACTTTTACTTAAGTTTGTTTCCATTGTAATATATTCGTTTAATCATTTTTAACGAACTGAACGAGAATAGCATTAAGAGAAAAAAGTATAGATCTGGGTTATGCTCTCCATTGCAGCACATGACCATCGCAACACCAAAAACGTGAAACATCAAAGGTAAAAGTTGTTAAAATGGTTTCGTTCATATGGTAACTTGAACAATATTTTGTAAGATGGTCAGGTGTTTTACAAAAGTCTATTAAACATAAAATTTAATTAAATTTATTTGAAAACATTATCGTTACATTATATTACGATCTTCTTCTTCGTGTCAGCGACGTCAAATTATTTTTTCCCAATATCTGGCAACTTCGATAGCTCGTGTGTTGCCCAGCATTAGGTCCTGAGATGTGCAACTTGTTGGGCACATGGAGCAGCATCGTAGGTGTGAGGCGGTCTGCAGGTCTCCACAGTCGCACAATAGTCTCTCCCTGCCGAAGCATTCCCCACCGCTCGAGGTTGTCCTTTGTTCTACCAACTCCGGTTCTTAATCTGTTTAGGGATTTCCAGGTCGGCCAGTCAAGGTTCTTGCCAGTTGGGAGGCCTTCCTTTGGAGTAATGAAATCCTCTGGTGCGATTTGTTGCCAGAGTTGGAGTCTCTCATTTTCAGGGCCGGATGTGAGAGGTTGTGTGGATTTCAGAAAGCTGCTTCGAGACTTCAATCTTGGTGTTGGGGGTATCTGATTATACAAGCAGTGGGACGGTTGGTTGATTGCCTTACGCATTTCTTCGGCGCATATGACTTTGCGTCTTATGTTCGGTGGTGCGATACCAGCCAAGGGGTATAGTTTAGAAATGGGTGTTGGTTTGAGGCAGCCTGTGACGACTCTGCATGCATCATTCAGGGCAGTATCCAGTTGATTACAGTGGGCTGATCGACCCCACACTGGTGCCGCATATTCTCCGGCTGAGAAACAAAGTGCTAAAGCTGAGGTACGAAGAAGGGGTGGTTGGGCTACCCAGTGAGTGTTGGTCAGTTTGCGGATGAGGTTGTTCCTTGTTGCAACTTTCTGTTTGGTGTTGCTGCAATGACGCCTGAAGGTGAGGGTGCGATCTAGAGTGACTCCGAGGTATTTTGGATGGTCGCTATCTTCCAGTACTCTACCTTCCCACGTGACACGAAGCTTTCTGTTAGCTTCCCTGTTTCTAAGGTGGAAACAGCAGACTTGTGTCTTTGATGGGTTAGGTTTGAGATGGTTGGTTTCGTAGTAATGGGACATCTCGTTGAGTCCCTGGCTTAGGATGTCCTCAACTTCTTCAAACGTTACTGCTTGTGCTGCCAAACCTAAGTCATCCGCATATATGAAAGACTTTGTGTCTTTAGGGATTGGATTTATATTACGATAAAATCCATTGAGAACATGAGGTAACGCAGTAAAAATGTACTTACAATGATGATTTATGTAAAATAGTTATGACTCACTTTTGGCGTACGTCTATGTGCTTACTTACAATATATTAACATCCTCCTCTCTCTCAAAAGTTGTTATTCAGTCGCGTGGCGGCATGACGAGGAGCAAGTCAGCAAAACAAAGACTTTTTTCAGAAGCACATTGACATACATTTACTTTACAAATTGACAAACTTCAAGCTCGACCTAATCACAGCATAGGTCGAGCCACAATACAATATGCTCTCGCCAACAGGCGGGGCACTATTCGTCGTCAGCGCTGCGGCTCTCGCCCAGCGCTCGAGTGGCGGTATATCACTAACACACCCGTTAGCAGACCCATCAAAAATGACAACATGGCGACACATAAATGCACGACAAGTGACCAGAAATAAGAGACGAATGATTGTATATCGAGGTTTTCGGTAGCAGTCAGCAAGGGCTACATCATGCTGATCAATATATTTAATAATTCAAAATAAAGACCCACAATGAAGCATGAGTTTAATTAAATACCGTATTTTCAAATAATAATTAATAAATAAGAAAACTAAAACAATAATCATAATATTATATTTTTTTCAGAATCAAGCGACTGAAAGTGATGAGTAATAGTTTGCTGTTGTAATTACTTCATAGCGCTTCGGCATTCCCCGCGGGTCATTGCACTTGCATCGCACCTAACGCTAATGACAATAATAGTTCAAGTTTATGATTCCAAGGTTGGCAGAGACAATTATAGACCCAACGAGTGATATTTTTTGTTCTGCGGCCGTCGCTTTATTTTCGTTTCTTCATACCCTGAATGATTCGCGTCGCGGCGGGCCGAGCTACCAATAAATACAAAAGCTTTTCAATTTTACACTGAAAACGACTGAAACAAGCTCATTTGAATAAGAACACTTATTTTTTAACGCTTGAAATAATTTAACATCTGTTTTCAAGTTTGCATGGCATATAGTAGTCATATACTATTACCATAAATATCTTTCAGCCGCCATGATCCATGCTTCATTCCATTACAGCACTACCTTCCAAATCTTCGTCGATCGCATTATACATATAGTAAAGCTAATAAGTATTTCGTTGATTCCTGAAAATGAGGTTTCTGTAATTTATGCTCTCAAATGGCATCCGAAGTACGTGAAACAGTCATATCTACGTTCGTGTGTTGACCGACTTTAGAATATAAGGCTACCTAGATAATTAGATTTCCTTCAAAACTCAAACTGGCGGTGCGGTGTGATAATTGATGTAAATATTGCATAGTGATAATGTTTAATGGATCAAATTGAATGAGTACACATCTACATACGTATCAACCTATCAAGACAAATACTGACGATGCAAGTAATGCATAGTCCTTGTAATACTCAAAGCAATATTTAAATAAAATGTAGGGTACTAAATCTGTTCAGTTTTTTTTCACCAGAAGATTGAATCACATAAATTTATTTATTTTTAAGTGTGTTACTGTTTTTCAATTCATTCTGAACTCTCAGCAGCGAAAACTACAAAGGTCTGTTTAATAAGAAGCCGCTCGCGTTTGCCAATTTTTTGCATCACTTTATTTAATGCATTTCTTTGATTTCAAGTGTGAGACACGCGGAATTAATGGACGTGCCAATTTAAGCAAATTTATTCGCTCAGATGTATGATTTATCGCGCACTTTGTTATCATTTAAACGCGCTAAAAGTCGAGACTATGATGTTTTAAATTTTGTACAAAATCTTCGATGAAAAATGCTTTTCGCAATGCGTTGCATTATTTTAAGCATTTCAAACTACAGCGAATCTTTTTTCTTTCCATAATCGTTCATATCTGGATCATATGATACCACAAATTGCTGAAACACAGTTCTGTCAGCAGCCACTGCCCATGTCATGTTTTAAGACATCTTTTCACCCTGATAAGCACCTGGTAACATATATAATTCCAGACGACCTCCAGGGTCTGGGGACATGAAAGGACTACAGCTGTTTAAACGCTTTATATATGTTTGTTAATCAAAATTAAAGGAGATCGGCGACTCCAAGGATTGGACCATTCGATCTTAAGTGGCAGCTTAATCCAACCAATAGCAAGCAATAAGCAACTGGCGTCGATCCATGCAAGTTTTAATCCGCGTTCTTTTTT
Organism: Glossosoma conforme; assembly: GCA_022606575.1. Lineage (NCBI taxonomy): Eukaryota > Metazoa > Arthropoda > Insecta > Trichoptera > Glossosomatidae > Glossosoma > Glossosoma conforme. The sequence goes on along the minus strand of JAGTXR010000080.1, from coordinate 274,332 downwards.
TCTTAATGAACTAATTAATAGAATATTTACAAAGATTTAATTATAAATTTTATTTAAAATATGAATTATACGAGTCATTGTACAAATTATTGGCGATAGGTAACCACCCGCCTCTTTAACAATCGCCAACTTAAGAATAAACCAATAAAAGCTTCATTCTATTTAGACTAAGTATTTTTCAGGACGTACTACTCTTAGATAACCATATGCTGTAACTAAGGAAGAGTTTTTCAGTAAGTATTATCATATACTCTGACAAAGGAAGTCTCTACTACAACTAATAACAACTAATTCTTATTCAATACAGGATGCCTTTAAAGCACCAGCATCTAAAGCAAACTGTAATCGCACTACTTATATAATAGAAATTTATCTGAGCAATATGGGCCTGAATGATTTAAGTACTGAAAGACAAAGAAGATTTTGATCTTTGAGTTACATTTAAAATATTCGTAATGTAAGTATTTAAAAGTATTCAAAAATAACCCATCGCTGATTTATTATTATCGGAAAAAACAACTTTATTTATTGTCTCAATAGCACATGAAAAATCATGTTAATTAAAGATTTAATCCGCGCAGGTAGGTAAAAAAAAGTCATAAATAAGAAACCGCAATAAAAGCCAAGTTTTTTTGAATTGGATAAAATACGATTCTGAAGCAGGGTTATCAAAAAATTGTTCATTGTAAGAATTTTAAAAGCCCAATAATGTTGAACGTAACATAAAAATTATAATTTAAATAAATACTTATCGATAAGAGATCAAGTTTGACGGGGAAAACGGTATTAGAGAGTCATTCGAGGACTGGCTAGCGAGGCTGAAACCCTGCGATAAAAGCAGAAAAAGGCATGATGACATTTGATAGAATGGAAACTCTGACAGTTTTTTTTATGTTTTAATTCACACTTATATTTGGTGATGTTTTCGATTGGTTTGCTGTAGTTTTTGGTGGAAATATTTGTAAAACAATTTGATTATACTCGTAGATGTTGACAGAACTTAGTTGCGGTGAAGTATCGAGACCATATAGCACAGTGTATATTATATATTTTTTAAATCTTAAATTGTTAGCAATTATGGGTTAATGCATAGTGGTAGTATGATCAATTTTAATAAGTATCTAACTGGTTTGTCTACCCTGTATTTAACAAGTTTTCTTTAATACAAATCTGTACGTTTCCTGTCACTAAAGTGTGGTCATAAATTAGTCTTGAAGACTGCTGTTGCATCCATTACACGAAATAAGAAGTCATTGAGGCTGGCTGAAGATTCCACTGGTTGAACGTTATTCGGGGAGAAGGTGGCGATGGAATAGGACGACTTGCTACAGCTACAGTCCGAAAAACTGAACAAAAATAGATAAGATATATTTTACTGTATTTGTAATAAGAAGTAATATGATTTCGTAAGACACAGAAGATTATATCAGGCTTATTTCATAGGTAAATATTCGATGAATCATTGTGATTTTTAAAGATTTATTACCAAAATTATGATATTGAGAGTTGAATAGTATAGCTAGATAACTTCATCGTTTTTCGAAATGAAGAGCTATCCGATGGTGCTTTTAATTGTTATACTATTTGATATTATGAATTTTAAAGCGAAAATTCCGCAATGTCTTAAAACTAAAGCGTTTAACCAATGAATCCTTCCTGTATTAACTTATGGCGCAGAGACGTGGAATCTAACAGCAAGTCTTACCCATAAAATAAAGGTCACCCAGCGTGCTATCGAGAAATCCATGCTCGGAGTGTCGCTAAAAGATAAAATCTGAAACGAGGAAATACGCAGAAGAACTCAAGTAGTGGAGGCTACCCAACGAATAGGCACACACAAGTGGCAATAGGCAGGACATATCTGTCAAAGATTTAATTAAGTAGATGGGGAAGAAAAGTATTGGAATGGCAAACGAAATCATTTTCATTTATTTATTTAATTATTCAGACGACATAAGAAAAATAGCAGGAAATATCGTTGTTAGATCATTAGGATCAAAGAAATGGAGAAATATGTAGAAACAGTACGGATATTATTTAATAAAGTGATTTGAAATTAATTATTTTATTAATTTATTTCAAAAGTTGTTAGAATTATCAATGAAACACAAGTACGTTTAAATTTATGGGGTACATTACGCACGAGTTTTTTTTTATTTTCTTGGCACAGAAACTGCAATTGAAATAATTGAATTAGACAATGAAGAAGCAATTTCTTTTTATTTGTCAGGTAATGAGGAATAAATTTCGTTTCGTGAAATAAATGTTCTATTTTTTAAATGTTATATATCACTGAAAGTATTAATCTTACGTCTATATTAATCTTAATGCTGAGTTAGAAGAATGTTACATACAATTATATTATGATATAATGAATCATAAACAGCTGTCTAAAAAAAATCTAATCGTACTTACTTTAGGTCAGTTATAAGAATACCACTCAAAAAAGTTTTTTTAATTTAATCGTTTTTAAGGGCACCATAAGGTTACAGTAAATTAACAGTCATTTCTAGATCATTCATTTTACTCTTCACACTCGGCGCTAAAAGATTCTAAAATTTCAAAGAGCATTAAAAACACAATTAAGAGTATATCATTCCTGACTTGTATTATACTTTATATTATATCTCTCTCAATTGATTCTACCTGCACCTATACATAATAGTAATATCGGTAGAATCCATATCATGGATCCTTAATCGGTTGATATACGTTGATTAAAAACGAACAGATTTTCCAATTTGTTTTATTACTTATTGTATTGAATCTTCTTGAATAATCTATGTTTTCTACCTTTCATAACTTGAATCATTTTAAGAACCAGATTAATAAGCACAATCATCGGACCATTAAAAGACGAAAACTTCTCAAGTTATCTCTTATGTTAAAAAAAACGTGCCCTCAAAAAAGTAAATTTTGTGTATATGGTTATTGCAAACAAAAACTAAACAAGGTCTTAATTTATAAATGCTGTTGTGGTAGGAAACAACAATAAATGAGCAAACAACCTCCATTAGTCATGCTCTGAAACCTTCTAACACTGCATCTCCCGGTGCACATCCTTCCAGAGGGATAACTGACAAATGGGAAACAATTAATAAGATCCTGTTGTTTCAGACGATTATTCAGACAAGCTTTGAATGAAAAAAAAATAAAATTTTTTGCTCCGTTTATTTCATGTGAACACGTTTTAGTGTGATCCTTCTTATTAATAAAGAAAGCTTTCTGTCCTAAATATAGTAAAGTATATGAGGATTTTTGAGTTTGCAAACCGTCATGACATCAGCATTGTTTTTTTGTCACACGAGTTTGGGAAAGTTCGTTGTGTTTCGTAGACAGATAAATATTTTAAAATTTACCGGAAGAATTTCTTAATAATCCTTACGTCAATATTCTTCTTCGTTTAATAATCCTTCACAGTATTCACCTTGAGACTTGGTTAATAGCAATTAAATCTTTTTCTCCACTGTACTCCATCATCTACATCTACAATAATATAATATTTGAGGATTTTTTAAATCAGCAATTTTCAAGAACATCAAATGATTATCCTGATGATTCCATTGCCCGAATCGTTAAGTTCTCAGGGTTTGCTTAATACAATAAAAGACACGAGGTGCTCCCAGGCTACCCATACAAATTTAATCTGCACCCAGCGTTTCGTAATTTTGGTGATTATATGATAAACAGTGTTTGATCGATATATTTATGATAAGGTTAAAATTGACTTGACGAACAATCTGAACAAGTTGAAATGACAGTATTTGCAGTAAGGCTGCATAATTTTAATTGTGATTTAATTTTGAACTATCATTAAAAAATGTTAAGTTTTATATAGCATTCATATAATGTAACAAACCACGTCTCATTTTTTTAACTAGACAGTTGAAAATGGAACCGTAGATAGGGAAATGAAACGTAAGCAGTCAGAACGAATACATGAGACCAAGACTAAATGTTATTATTTTTTAAATTTATATTAAATAGCAATTATATTACTATCGAAAATAAAATTTACTAGTGAAATTATCTTTAAGTATCGAAATAATTCATATTGAAAGAATATACAATTATTTTTTAGGTAAGCTTATCTTCATGCATTTACATACAAACCGCGTGTTTTGTAAGCACTACCACGAAATTTAATTTTCTGCGTGTATTTTTTTAATTACGGAGATAAAGTGGGTACATTTTTCAATATTTAAGCACGCAGTGATAACAAACTGTGGCACGTGCCAAATTAGCGGCTGTTTTTACATGCGTACAAAAACACGGTGCTTGGAATTTCGCTACGTTAGGTCTCCCTTCGGTCTGCTAATGAACGTAATCAATAACTTCCTTGTGGAAGTCGAGTGTGCTTAATAACTGTAATATTGCAGAATGCAGATCCATGATTCCTCCCCATTGTGTTACTAAGGATGCTACTTGGAACAAGATAGTCTATAAGCTCCTGGGGTTTGAAAAATTAGCTAATTTTAAAACAACAAAAAACAAAAACTTACGCTATTTCCACACATAAATTGGAACATATAATGTCAAAGAACAAATAACTATCATTAATAAAATGCTATGTAACTTTTTAGAACATTATTCCATTTGCATTGAAAGCAAATTTTTATATTACCCATAAATAATAATTCAACGTTAAATAAACGTATCTATTATCATTAATTAAATATACATATACTATACATAAATTATTAAACTTTTTGAACGATCAATTTAAGATAAAAAAACCGCCAGAAGCGGGATGCGAACCGCGGACCATGGAAACCAACTATGCCCAGGTATTCATACCGCTCAGCCAACTGGGCCATTGCTATGCCTAGACCGACTCGCGTTGAAACTAGTATTTATATCATTTTAAAAAATTTCATATAATAATGTCTCCTTGAGACAATATCAAGAAGGTAAAATTATTCATCAGTAACACAGGTAAATGATTGGTTATAAAGTCCGAGCCGGAACTATAAGTAGTCGTTTTCATCCATTCAGTCTATAGTTTGGTTCGAGACCCGAGTGGTACTTACTAAAATAAATAGACTGTCGGAAAGTAATAATATTAAGCTTGTGAATGATGACTGATTGAATAATAAAAAATAAAAATTTACATACTTTGAATATATACTATAGCGACATCTATCGTACGATGATAACAATGATATAAATACTAGTTTCAACGCGAGTCGGTCTAGGCATAGCAATGGCCCATATGGCTGAAAGGTATGAATACAATTATTTTTTTGGTTTCAAATCGCATACAAACTGGCGTTATTTTGTGCTTGGATTGACGCACGAAAAAAGAATTTTATGTATAGTATATGTATTTTTTAATTATAATAGATAATTTGGGCAATGATCTATAAAAGTAGATTAGAATATTGAAATAATAAAATAATATTCTAATAAAAATTAAAAAAAAATCGTATCTATTATCAGCAGGAAAAGTAATTTATGTTTACTTTTTATTAATAGTATCAGTCATTAAAGGCTTTTTTCCTTGCCAAAGAGACTCAATAACTAGATTTTTTATTTTCCATTAACTGAAACACTTGATTACATTTATTTTACGGATATAAGAAATATCTCGCATATAGCACATTTAAGAACTCGTGTTAATTATGTATATATATATATTCTTAATGTACGGCTGTGAGACATGGTAATTATCTGAAAGTGATAAAAAAAGACTAGAGGCCTTTGAGATGTGGTCGTACAGAAGAATTCTATGTAATTTTTGGAGAGACCATTACGAACCATTTGGTTCTCAAGATAATCAAGGAAGATAGGCACCTAATAAGAACCATCTCAACGATAAATAAACGTATCTATTGGTCAGCATGGAAACGATGGTTTTGTTTACGATATTGTGGAGGGATGGTTGAGGGTAGAAACTGTAGAGGGCGCCCTTTTCTTATTTAGAGACTCAATAACATGAATTTTTTATTTTTATCTTGCTGCAAACCAATCCACCGGATTGATACTAGGAAGAAGTTAATTATGAAAATTATATTTTTCGGGAATTTCAGGATATCATATTTGGTATTATTGTGACGGTATTGAATGAATATTAAATCGATTATTAGCTGTTTCTTTTTTAATATAGTAAACTTCAATTTGTAGCTGTAGTTTTACGAGTCACATCTCATCCTTGAACAGGATTATAGACTGAGGTAACCGACGAAATTCATCTTCGTCAGATACTGATGACGGTCGATGTCATCAATTACAGTTGACACGTCAGTGAGCCAACGTTACTGACTCCTAATGACCTGTATGCTCTTCCCATGCATCCAAATAATTTTAAAACAAAATAAAGATATAAAATTGGGTATGAGATCATCATAATCAGCAGTCTGTGTCTTGGTGAAAACCCTCCCTGACCCGTCCTGTTTTTGGAGACCTAGGTGGGGACCCGCTACTGGACGAACGCACAAAACTACTTGTTAGATAGTAGCTGAAGGCCTTCCCGTGATTATATATACTACAGCGAGTCTCGAATTGCCTTCTTTGGTAACACGTTGCTATCTACGAAATACGTGGGAATGGAAAAGGAAATGGTAAGGTTGGAAAATGGATTCTGCAGAATGGCAGTCTGTGTCTGTAGAGTGTACACTGATTTACATATGCCTTATTTATGATTCTTCACTTATTTTCATTGTTCTCTTCCACTTGTTTTTAATCCTCCTGTCATATATTTTGTAGATATTATGACAAGCAAAAATGATGAAATTATTAAAAGTAAAGCAAATTGTATATATTATTTTATTACAGAGAATGGTTTTATTAAGCACTGTTTATTTGATCCTAAGTAATGACTACTTCAAGGTGTCCTTAAAGATTCTCTAAAAGCTTTTACAACATTCAATATATTATTTTATTGGTAAGAAAGTATCTAATCTTGATTCTTATTATAAATGTGCCAATTTTTTTATAAACATCGTGTTGTACGTGAATGCCACTAGTATTAACAATTCCATCTTGTTCCATTTCATAATAAATTTAATACATTTTTTTTAATATGTGGAATTCTATGATGCTTACCATGGTGCATATGGCTAAGCGCTGCATGTGGAGTGTTGATCCGCCAACGTCATAGACTACAACCCGAGATTCACGCATCATCCTTATTATTACAGGAATTTACTATGAATGGGTGGTCTTCACAGGGAGACTTTCATCTGACACCAATTTTAATTAATAGGCTATGACTGACATTTTACGGGTGAGTGATCAAATTCACACCAACTGGGGGTATTTTAGAGCTCAGAAATCGATTAAAAATCTTTTAAAAACTAATACAAAGGCGATGTGCTACGTGTCACTTGTTGAAATTTGTGAGTTGTTGTGTTAAGATTTATACTGAATATGTTAATGATTTGCTGAATAAGGAAATCCAGATAAGAAGATAAAAATGATTTAGAATTGCGATCATGAACTGAAGTCAGATTCTGATCAGCAGCGAGCAAAGAACATCACATTTAATTGTTTTAAATCGTGATTTGAATGCAGTATACCTTTTTAAGCGTGCTCACAAAATACACGTTTCCTCTAAAGCGAAGAGAAACAAATCGAAATATGTAAGAAGCTAAGTTTCCTTACAACATTGTGATTTTATCATATTGGCTACGTTTCTAATATAAGAGTCTACATTGACTTGATTGAGATACTAAAGGTGATAAACATATTATTTCACTGAGAAGATAAAACTGAATAGATTTGTGAATTTGTATGTACGAATATATTTCACGTACTAAAATAAAAATGCCAAAGGAGCAGCTCTGTCGCTCTCACAGCAATTAAGTCTATAACGATCAATTCAACATGCGGGGCACGTATAGCCACCACAAGATTCAGCCAGAATAATAGAATAAACCTAGACAAGTAAAATAATGATTACCTAACGTGGTTGTGAAATCAATTGCATAAAAACATCGCAAAATGTGACTTAGTGATAATGTTAACGTATATTTTAATATATATTGTGCATATTTTTTAATATGTTTTAATAAATTTTTTAAAATGCAGTAAGACGATGATGAACATTCTTTATCTATTGATTATATGACGTTTGTCAATTTTAACGTAGAAAATGCTTAGAGAATTATAACATAGAAACTTGTCTACCAGGTTACCGAAGTAAACGGTAAACATCTTTCACCCCTATCTGGAAAACTGAGATAAAAACATTTTTACTGTAAAATATGATCAAGTAATTATTTTCACTGGCATGTAAGTTTTTGATCATTTCGCCAAACGGAGTGACGTTAACAGAGAGTTTAGAGTGCAATTTATATCCCAAATCCATTCCTAAAGTAACGAGGCCATTGCATTTTTTTATATACGAGGGCCGAGAAAATGGAGTAAATGAAAATAACAGTAAACGAAGGATATTAAATATTTTTAACGATATGAGGCTTGCGAAGGTTCGTCACATTGATTCTTGTAATTTGTTTTATAATTCACTGGAGATCTTTGTAGAGATTCGAACCTGGGATTTCTCGCATCATATGAGTAAGAATTTTTCCCATTGCACCATGACCCCACTTTTTTTCACACTCACAAGTGTCACATTACGCATAAATTATCTAGCATTTATTTCCTGCACTCTAACAATACTAAACACGAGTTATTAATATTCATTTCTGATACAAAATAATTGACATTTTTATTGATGACTTCAAACATTGAATGGACAATATGGCAGTTGTGTAAATGAGCATAGACAATTGGTCTACGCGCTAAACTTTAGATTATAATGTGCGGTGTCGAGGTATTTCTACAACGAATAGTCTTGAAAGAAATAGGAAGCCTCCAACCAATTCTAAAGCCTTTCTGAGAACCAACGTTCTTCTCATTAGCTTCACATGTAAGACAAATTTAAATTGCTTACCATAATTTAAGATCTTTCGCGTTTTTGTCATAAGTTATAATTATATATTTTTTGTCATTATAAGCATAAAAAATATATTAGAATAGATATCCAAACACATATAAATAAACAGAAAACCTATGAAGTACGACACAACAAAACATTAAACTACACGAAACGAAAACGAAAAAAAGCAATGTATTTAAACGTTAATATCTAATACGATAGATAAGTATTCAAATTTTTAATTTTTGATCGCTTTGTTATATAAATGTGTTGGAGCTGACTAATATGGCATCTCTTTCTTTCTCCAGCTCGGTCGCAGATTTATTCGGCGAATAGTTCCCACGGGATCCCGCGCGAAGCATCCCAACATTAATTGTCCTCCTTCTTCCACCCACCTCATCTGCATCAGCTACTCGGCCTGCTCCAACATTTTCTGAACCAGGCAGTGGTCTGATAACTCGATTAACACAGATTCTTACATATAACCACATCATCTCGTAAAGTATGAAATCTCTTAAGTCAATTCTTAAAAACAACTTGTGAATCCACTGTTAAGGTCCAAAATATTTGGAAAATACTCGAATAAGAGCTAAACATGCATTACAAAGTTTTGTGGAACACAGAAGAATTCAGCTGTAAAGTGAAGATTATATTGTATTTATATTTTTTTACATACATCTAAATTTTGTAGAAATACTAGATCGAAATAAGTATACCGTCTTAATTTTCCCCTTTCTTTGTACGGTAGGAAATCCTCATCAGAAAATAATTTTAGCAAAAGGCAAAACAGCTTTAAAATAAGGTTTTTAATGCAGGCATTTTTGCTGTAAGAAACGAAAATGTACCTATTTGGGATTTTTTTTCCAGACGTCAGATGAACATAAACTACTTCTATCTTCTGATATAAAAACTGCTTTATCTTCAGGTATCCGGGCTTTCAGAGTACTAGAAAGCCGTTTGGATTTATTTATAGAATTATCTTATCAAAGCTCCAGAGCTGAAATAGGATGAGATTAGGTAACGAATATAGAATGATGAGGATGAAATATCTGCTTCTTCTTCTCCAGAATTCTGGAGATTTTTTGTATCGTCAAATATTCTGCAAGTTAAACGGTGAGCTATTAAAGGTAGCTCGTAAATTGTTTGGCGATCCCTGAATGGACCAAAAAGCACGAGATCAAGTTGGATCTTGTCGCGTGAGACAAAACCGCTGCTCGTATATAAAAAAAACAGTAAATAACCTGACGAGATATGTTATATGCTAAAACACCACGTGCTCGTCGTGCTGATGTCATGAATGACAAAATTAAAAGCGGAATAATAATTAATTTAAATAATTAAGATCTGAAAAACGACACTTCAACAACAACAAAAAAATAAATCTTTATCAGTAATTTGACAAAGTTATTGTACTTTTTTAGTAAGTCATTTTGACATCATCTTTGTGTTTTTCCAAAGTAGTATTTATAATAAGTGACGGAGAAGACTTATTAAAGATTATTTTTGCCAAGATCAATTGACAATCAGCAATATAATTACATATTAAAAAGATATGTAATAAATATTTTATTACCAAACAATTTACATTGTCAGTTTAATAAGCTTACTATAAATTAAAAGGACTTACACACTACGTTTACGTTGACTTAGCATGGTTTGACATAGAAGTTACACAGAGTATTTGTATTTTTATAAATGGCTGTAAAAGGTTACAGCAGCTGTATTTATGCTCTTCTGGAGCATCAAATTGCATTTAAATAAGGCTGCACAGTCTATTTTAACTCTTTCGCAGATGCGTTAGTTCTATAATTAATGTGCGATGCGAAAAAACTGGGTCGAATAAATTCACAGGAAATAGTTTTTGCATACGTTGCAATCTTCATTAGGGCATGCGTAAGTGTGAAATAACCAAACCCTACTGCTTAAAATAAAAATACTCGTATACACAAATTAATGCCAAAAAAGTATTTTTTCTCAAACTCTTTATCGTTAACTTTTGTTCACAAGGCTTAAAAACCACACCTAGAAAAAATATATTTTGGTACTCATGTCATTATATACTACCGGTATTTTAATCAACAAAAACAAAGTCCCTATTTTGAAAGGGGTTGGCATATTTTTTGCATTTTTCGAGATAATACTTATTTTGGAATTGAGGTGTTTTTTATAAGATTATTTAACCCTTTTTAAATGCGTAAAATCTTAAATTACGGAAATGCTTAAAAAATAGGTCATGACTCTACAGAGGAGAAATAGTTTTTGTGCTTTCTGGTGTTTTTAATTTAAATTTAGCGAAATTGCCATTTGGGTAAAATAGGGGTGCGTTTTTGTATGTTATTTTACCCTTTTAAACGTGTGAAATATAAAGTGAAGGAAATATAAAAATAATATGGTTATTATTTTAAATGATAATATTAATACATACTAGTGGAGTGCATGCTACTATTTTTGAAATAATGGAGTATTCATGAAATATCGTCACAGAGTGTATACTGAGTCTACAAATCACAACTAACCGCTTCGTAAAAAAATCTCTAAAACTCATGAAAAAACCTGCTAAATCATCTTCCTGAAAATGATTGGTTCAATAATCTCGTTTGATTATACGAATATGCTACACTCTACACTTGTATTGAATAATTCTAAGACGTATCTTTGAGAGAATACGTCTTACCCACAGAACTGGCAGTTTCCAAAGTTCCTTCCTTAATGCCACCGGTAAGCTTTGGAATGCTCTTCCAGCGTCTGTGTGTCCTCCTTCCTACATTCTGGATCTCGTCAAGAAACAGATAAATATACACTTGCAATCTCCCCAACCCACACACAAACACGAACACAACACACATTTCCTGCAAGCAGCGTCCAGCCTCCCTGGCTGAGCGACATAGAGTGCAATGGTCTTGATCAGATGTGCTCTCCTGCATGCGATTACATAAAAAAGTATATAATTTAGCTTGTTCGTCACACAGTAGTTGCCTATTTAAAATGAATAGAGCTTGCTGATGATCTGTATACTCTATATAAAACAATGAGAAATAATTACTTGGATTAAAAATGCTTTATGTTGTATTGAGACAATCACTCCCAAACACAATCCAGAAACAGCAATAATTCATAGATTAATTTTTAATTTTGACCTAAACGGTTAATTGAAATCTCTTTAGAAGTCAAACGTATGCCATTATCATGAACAAAATGTATTATATGACTAGTGCTAGTCTCACGTGCGAATCTATCACTCTAGCTCTTATGCCATCCGCATACTCTTCTCATCATTCGTAATGGCACCATATGTGCATTTCTTTGCAACGACATCCTTTCAGTCTTCATCCGCGCAATTTCCCAAAGGCTCCCCGTTGTTTTAAATTAATTTTACCCCTTTTGGTCGTGTAAAATCTAAAATTACGGTAACGGGACAAAAAAGGTTCTTTGAAAAAACCGCGTTCGAGCGATTCCAATATGTCATTCCCATATGTCGGTATTTTTTACTTGGGTCCAAAGGAGTGGATTCAAGTATTCTCCTACTTTACGGGTAACGCTTGGATTATTGTTCGCCCGTAAAAACGAACCGGAAGGATAGAATGCTAGAAGAAACGTCCAAGTTTGACAAACGGTGAGCCTTTTTCTCCGTGATAAAATCTACAGAATTTGATTCTTATTAAAACAAGGAAATCATTAGTTGTACAATACTATTTTTATTTAAAAACAGGCACGTTTTAACATTCATATGTTTTTATTATGAGTATTTTAAATTTTAAGCCTGAAGAAAACGAGGCAATCTTCTTAGTCCTCAATTAAAGGAAAGTTGCACAATATTAGGGAAATCGCTTGGTGAAAACCCTCCCTGTCCCGTCCTGTTTTTGGAGACCCAGATGGGGACCCGTTACTCAAAAAGCTACTTGCTACTACAGTGGCTGAAGGCCTTCCCGTGATTCTAAGTGCATCAGTTAGATGTCAAAGAGACCTCAGTCTAAGGCTGCGAAGTTAGTATACTACAGCGAGTCTCGAATTACCTTCTTTGGAAACACGTTGCTAACCACGAAATACGTGTGAATGGAAAAGGAAATGGTGAGGTTGGGAAATGGATTCTGCAGATAGCAGATATCAGTTCAATATTAGGGAAATATTAAATATGACTTATAATCATTAAGCTTTTTATTATTTATTTTATTTTACCATCTCTGCTCCATATTTGGAGAAAATGAACACCGCCAATTGCAGTTTTAACAGTTCTGTACGCTCAGATTGTCTATGCCTTGTCCCAGAAAACCTGTATACCCCGGAGGTCCACATAGGAACATATAGTAGATGGTTCCCGGGATCTTCCAGAGCAAGAATCCGGATGGTTTTTTTTAACCCTTTCATTACGGCTCGGTTTGAATACAAATTATACTGTCAAATATAAAACTAGTATTTGATGCATAAATGTACTTATCTGGTCTATTTTCATATATCACATTGGTTTTTGTATCCTTTAGCTATCAGATTATGTATAAAAACTATTCTAAGAAACTAGCAAAACGATATATTACGTCAACCGATGTCAACGGTCGGGGAATCTTATGACGGCATATCCCGACAACCGATGCGAAAGGGTTAAGGGGTGGATCAACCCTATCGGAGGCATGTATAGAGCTTAGATTTCATTAAATACATTTAAAAAGTCAAGTTCGGATTTTTAAGCAGATGAATGACAAACAAACGCTCTTACCACTGGAGTATGCCGCACGGCTTGTTTTTACCTGGTATTAATTATTAATTTAATATTGCATTGTTTTTGTAATTATCTCTTCCCCTTTAACAGGTATTCGGCTCGCGGTCTCTGCTCCGTGCACTCGCAGTAACAGTCCTATGATTAATGGGCAACGCATGGAATGACACACGTTTCGAAAAAAGGGTTTAAATTAGTTTTGAATTAGTTCCCTTCGGGTCTATTCCTGTCGCGGGCACTCGGGGCTAGGCGCATATGTTCATTATTTCCACTGCATTACGACCGCTAAAGGGTTCGACTATTTATATATTTTATTTAATTCAAACCGGAGGTCTCAGAACACTTAAAGCGATTCTGCTTATCACGTCTTTATGACATTTCAAATATTTTAAATTTAATAAAACATAAGCAGAAAAGTAACAATGATTCATTTTTGAAATATTATCTGGCAGACGCTTCTTCTTTGTAGTATCAATCCGGTGGATTGGTTTGCAGCAACAGAATCTTGCATCTCGATCTCCATTCCTCTCGGTCCTCCGCAACCCTCTTCAGCTCAGCATAAGAGCTACAACTCGTGTCCTCAAACACTTGCTGAAAATACTCCCGTGTAGGGCGCCCTCTACAGTTTCTACTCTCAACCATCCCCTCCACAATGTCGTGAAGAAGACCATCGTGGCGCATGATGTGACCGATCCATCGGGTATAGCCAGACACGGCACTTCTTCAAAAACCGAATCTGTATAATAAAGTGCGTATGTATTATTTTACTCTAGATTTACCTTATCTACGATCCTTTAAAAATGAGCTTTGTCGTGCGTAGTGTTGAGAACGTCGACATAATCATCCGATAACTTTAAAAAATCGATCAATAAATCAACAAAAATGTTCCTCAGATACTGTACCTGCCGTTCCATTGATTCCACAGGCTCTTTCTCTCTGAACATCGTCAAGAAGTACAATATTCCCAAGTAGAGTTTCAAGTGCGTATTTGACTTGGGACAAGACGTGAACTATGGCGACTCACAGAACAAAGTGTTGGCAATTTGTTCAAAAGAAATACATAACATTAACCCAAAAATTCCTCGGATGCTTCTGTACTGGTCTTGACCGGATGTGCTCTCCTGCATGCGATTACATAAAAAAGTGTATACTTTTGCTTGTCTTCCACACAGTAATTGGCTATTTTAAAAGTATAGACCCTTGCTGTTGATCTGTGTACTGTGTAAATTAAGAAATAATTACTTTACTTACAAATGCTTTCTGTTATATTGAGGATATCATTTCTTAAATAATCCATAAAAATAGCAATAATTCAGAGATAATTCAGCTACTTTTCAAATTTCAACTATGGCTATTGAACCTAGTCTTCAAGTCTCGAGAATGGCTTAACCCAACCAAAAAAACACGCGGTTAGTAGCAAGAAGTATGAGTATTTTCATGTTGTTGTCCGCGACTAATGTTTCATATGAGAATCGTACTTATACTGTTGTTTCTCAAGTAAAATAAACGTTTCTTAAAGTTACCTCCGGTTTATTCGGAAATGCCTTCGCCCTGTCTACAGAGGGCGTTAGTTTGTTTTTTCTTTATAAATAAGAAGTTTTTAATGATGATTACGTCTGCTCGGCTGCGACGCGGCGGGGTTTATTTTTATACAACTTTTTAACTCTTTAATGTAACCCACCAGTTTGTTTGTTGCTGTAACTTACAGGTCTACTTAACTGAGTGGATGTAGGAATTCTATACTGTACTCGTATCTTTAGAATCTCATCTATTAACTCACTAGACAGTTTCGTAAATAAATTAAAGTAGTAGAGTAGAGCATGGATATTATATTTGTACTAATATACAAAATCGAACACATTGTTGGCGTTGGACGCGGAACAAAACTTGGATTGGTCATCTCGTGTTGCTAACCGCGTGTTGTTGGTTAAGTTGAGTCGCTCTTTATGACCAAATTGTCCAGGCTTAAGGTTAATAATACTTAATTTTTTTTAAATGTTCAATGTCTCCGGATAATGCCCCGGAGGTCGTCGGGAACTATATATGATCTCAGGTAGACATTCAGACGCAGAGATGCGTTGCAATACAATTGATGTATTGACACATACGACGCTTACCTATATTTGAATTTAAAATTCCACTATTCAAATCTCTTCCATACTGTCTGGCAGTATTCACCTGTAGGTATATATTTACAATTTACAAAATTGCGATGGACCAACACCACTTATTCAGAATAAATCTTTTGGTAAATAAATCAATTGATGAGACCGTTCTATTGCTATCCATAGTATTTATCTGTTTGCGTTGATATTTGATAAAAATGATAATTAATAGCTCTCTATTAAAGTCGAGAGTTCATGATTCACATGGTAGATAAATTCGAATAACTGAAATTTCTTGGAAACTTGTTTTTTATTGTTTTTGTTTTATATTCTGATACTGTTGGATAACGATCTGACTCATTCTTCAGCTAACTAGAGTTTTCGATTTAAATTTGCGAAACGATTGATGCAGCAATCAGCAACCATTTGTAAGGGGAGAGCTATCGATCAAGTGATTATGTGCAGGACTAAAACCTGGGATTCAAACACAACAGTTTCCACGCAGATTGATAGTTTTTTGCAGACTTTTCATACAAGTCAGAAACCACGCGAATAAATGTAGCTTTGCATATAGAAAATCAGCCGCGTGTTTGGAAACCACCCACTATATACCAATGCCAACAGTATCCCTCTTGACGCTTATACTAGACTTTTTCTAGAGAAATGTCTTTTTGATCATGCTATCATTTTGATTATTGTCAATTAACAACTGATGTGCTTAACGAGTCTACTTAATAATACTGATAAATAAATGAAGTAATGTGATAAGCCTATTTATAAAAATGTAAGAGTTTTATTTATTTTTAAGATCAGTAGAGCAAATTTTCACGAAAAGCTAATGTAGCCGTTTGAGGGTTTTGAAAACAGAGGCATCTTATCATTCCTCCACTATTATGCAGGTATGATAGTATGACTTTGTGACTAATGACGAAATGTTATAGTGGACAAGATTGCCTTCCGTACTACAATCAGTTAAGAGAAAAAGGTTTATCTGGCTGGAACATTTACTTTGAATACCGTAGAAGAGCATACCTTATTTCAGGCTCCCGGGTACTCGAAGGCCTTTACGGATAGTAAGCTGACAGAGCTTTATGGTGGCAGTTTGATACGACCATATGCTCCAGCTGACATGGAATAATGATGATGAGTGTAGCATTATGCAGAACAAGCGTATACCATCAGTATAATATCACTGTACTTAAGGATTCATATCACGCGCTTTTACATTACGTTACCGAGGGCACTAACATTTTAAGAGTATTGTGCTGAATTTCTTTATTGCAGTTTTTGCAACATTCTCTGCCAATTGATAAGCAGAAGATGTTTTGCTAAAGCGATCAGAAAAACCGTTTATTATAAAGCTACATGATGACAATACTTATTAACGTATTATTACGTGGCAACAAAATGATCGCTTTAGTTTGATAAAATATTTTTAAATGAATAGATGATGTAATACCATTATTTGATTATCTATTATATGGAGGTCCCTTAAGAGACTTCGGACCGGAGTATGCAAGACGAGGACAGAAATGAAAGCCTGGCAGTTTTACAGCGGACCAACTAAATATGACTGCGGCGTGGAGCAGACCTTGTCAGACCTTCTGAAGTGTGCGCTGTGTCCGAGTAGCTGCACCCAGGAAGACCTGATGATGGCCGGGAGTAACGTCATCGACGTTGCCCACTTCTGGGCAGACAGGATCTGCCCCTGTTATTTCCGACGCGATTATATATATTATCCATTCAAAATTAATTCATTTGTAGGTGTTAAATTTTATTTATTAAATTTAATTTATGATTAATTAAACGATAAATGCCTTTTAAATATTAACATAAAATATTTAAAAAATGCAATGGTAATTAATCAAAGTGATTTTAAGTCTTGAGTTTTTTTCGTGTTTAATTATTTATTAAAAACATTTGTGAACGTAACAAACAAAAAAACTTGAACAATTTAAAATTGATCGACGTACCAAAAATAATACACAAGAAATATATAAATAAAAATAAATAATGCGACAAAAAAAACAAGCCTTAATTTAATGAATTTAGTGAAAAGAGTGATGTTATCTACATGAAAAGATTTGCAAAATTATATAACATTACAGTAAGTCACTTTACTTTCTTAGATGAGATGCTTTTAATACAATTTCGATAAATTCTTCTTAAATCAGGCTTAACTCACGTGGAATTGATCTATATTGAAGGCAATTAAGTTCTCAAAAAGTATTATGCAATAATTATAGAAATTAATACAGTTCCAAAGAACCTCTGGGACCGCATCATTTCAAATCAGCTAGGTATTCCAAAGCTCTAAAGAATACTTTTTATAAAGATCCTTCAATATGTAAGCAAATAATTAAGGTTATTACAAATAAATACTTGAAAATATTTAAAATCATAAATACATTACGAGAGTATGTTCTCACATATGATTTGGAATGTTCATGTTAGTGAATATCAACCAGACAGTTGTAGCAAGATCTAGACAGAAAAGATTTCAATTAAAAGATGTCACGCGCCTCGGAACAGAAGGTGCCATATGTTGAGTGAAGTATTTTATGGGTCTGGAGAACGCCTACTGACAGAAGCTTTAAAGCTCGAGCTTTCAAAAACTCGGCCTTTAAGAAAAAATGAAAGACCAATATTATAGCTAAAAATATATGAGATAATGGCTTTATAGTTATGTCATTTATCGTAGGAAAACATTGCCGTCGTAACGTATTTGCCGCTTTGATATATGATGATAAGCCTAGCTAAAATTTGTTGAAATTGTGAAAGTATCCTAATGCTATACTATGATAACGTATCAAAGGATAAAATAGTCTTGGCTTTAATTCCGTTGCCAAATTTTGACTTGTTGATTCCGATAAAATTATTGAATATCTTGAAATTAGTGAAATTAAACAAGATGCGTCTAATTATTTGAAAAAATCATTTTACTTAAATCGTGTTTATTGTGCATCTATAATTTACTTATAATACGAGAAATATAACAAATACATAAACAATAAGTGTGATCCTGAATGTCATTTGCGATGAAACTTACAGTAATTATTATGCATTTTCTCGATGATTTCTCTCAGTGGAACGGGAAAGTATGAATTAGTAGCATTGTTTCGCTGCAGACCTAGCCCCTAAACACAACCAGGGGTGGAATTTATAGAGGTCCCTTAACAGACTTCGGACCGGAGTATGCAAGACGAGGACACAAATGAAAGCTTGGCAGTCTTACAGCGGACCGACTGAATGTGATTGCGGCGTGAAGCAGACCCTGTCACACCTTCTGGAGTGTGCGAAGTGTCCGAGTAGCTGCACCCAGGAGCACCTGATGATGGCCGGGAATAACGCCATCGACGTCGCCCACTTTTGGGCAGACAGGATCTGACCCTGTTGTTTCCGACACGATTATATATAGCGACTACTCATAAGTCAATCAAGACCATTTTAGCGACGTCAGCCCAGGTGTCAGCTTCTTTTTAGATGTTGAAAATACGAGTATATAATGTTCCCGTACTTAAAAACAGTAGTTAACAAAGCTATTAAAATGCACTTCATTAACCATAATTCATTTCAACGTAAGCCTGGTTCAGGTTGCTTAAATAGGTTATGTTTTTCTTTGACTTATAAGATATGCAATGATATTTCATCTGTGCAGAGTTCGGAATGAGTTTTGCGGATTTGTCGGTCGCGTTTGTGCCGATTTCGCTTGATTCATTCGTATGTACGTATCGAAGAAATGTTTTACCGCTAAGAGGGTTGGGTAAGTAGCGGAATACAATAGCGGCGGACATCGGCGGTTCGAGGAGATTTATTTGTTAGAGGCACAAAGCCGAGCCGGCGGACAAAATGCGAATAATTGCGGAAAATGCAAAGTGCCGCGTATAGAAGAGTCAATGAAACCAAGTGAAATGTAATGTAATTAAAAGGAATAAAATGCGCTGGAGTGGATACAATGTAATACAATGAAGAAATAGGAAATATTTTCTTTGTAAGATGTCACCTTTTAAGCAACAAAAATGCATCGCTTATAAGATACATACAATTTGAATTGTTTTTTGTATACGCTGTATGGAAGATATAAGATATATAGATTTTTTTATTCACGCGGTTCTATATTTGCTATTATTCTTGCTTTCTTGACTAATCGTCTTGCATTCGGAGCTCCGCAAAGTATTTTACATTTACTTGTAAACACATACAGGAGAATACCAACAGATGGTGATAGTAATTCTGAAGTCTCATCTGTGGAATTCTATGACGCTTACCATGCTGCATATGGCTAAACGCTGCATGCGGAGTGTTGATCCGCCAACGTCATTCACCCGTAAAATGCCAGTCATATCCTATTTATCAAAATTGGTAGTAGACGAAAGTCGTTCCGTGAAGACCACCCATTCATAGTAAATTCCTGTAATAATAAGGATGATGCGTGAATGTCGGGCTGTAGTCTATGACGTTGACGGATCGACACTCCACATGCAGCGCTTATTATATGTACCATTGTAAGCGTCATAGAATTCAAAGATGAGTATTCAACATCACGATCATCATTTATCGGTATTCTCCTGTATATAAATTTAAAAAGGTTTTTGTGGAAGCAAGAAAATTGTATTGTGGAAGGTGCTCTTATTATCTCATTTAAGGAACATATGCCATGTTTATTACGTTTTCTATAAGTTTTTCTCGACTACCAGCAATATTTTGCATGCGCCAGTTAAAAAAACGCATTTCGCTTGGCGTTTAAAATTCCCAGTTTCTTGCGTTCCCTGACTGTTTTTATTTCCTCCTGGTATTTCGGCTGGTCCTCTTGCTGGGCAGCAGTTTGTTCTCAGGAGTCCTCTCTTGGTCTTGTTGCATGCCCCAGAGGAAGAGAGGAATTTATTTATAGGCCGCCGGAGCAAACTTCACCAGAAATCGCTAGAATGCCAACAGTTTGGTTCGTGTTTATTGGAGTGCCATTCGAATTAAATAATAATTACCAAGAAACAGGGCTCTCCAAATTTATGACAACATATAATTTATTATAAAACTTACAGCATAATATACTTTTTCAGTAAACATTGTCATCTCTCAAACAAACATCTAGAACAAGATTCTACTCATTGATTTCCACCGTATATTTAGACATAGAAAACCTGATTTTTTATCTACCCTGGCAGACGATTGATTTACATTGATTCAAGAACCATCTCAGAGAGGCGAGCCCGATGGATCGGTCACATCATGCACCGCGATGGTATTCTTCACGACATTGTGGAAGGGATGGTTGAGGGTAGATACTGTAGAGGGCGCTCTAAACGGGAGTATTTACAGCAAGTGTTCCAAGACATGAGTTGTAGCTCTTATGCTGAGCTAGAAAGGATTGCAGAGAATCGAGAGGAGTGAGATCGAGATGCAAGATTTTGTTGCTGCAAACCAATCCACCGGTTTGATGATATGAAGAAGAAGAAGAAGATCAAATGATTGTTCTTTGAACTCGATGCTCCCGAGGCATGGACTATTCGTTCATACAAGGAAGCTCACCACGACCATTTTGGTTGTTTATGGGATAGACAGGTTGATGGGATGTTAGGCAGCGGGTCAGGCTCTTTGGGATCACCAATCACTTTACTTACTGGTTTGGTAAGACCCTTGAGACCAAACAGCTGCCTTTTTTTCATGACCCTATCTCGTGCTGTCCTAGAAGGCATAGCTGACATGTGATGATACAAGGACCATGGCGGCTGATGAGGAGCGTACATGGTGATGATGATGAAAATGAGAGAAGGTAGTAATGAGTTCTTTCTTCTGATGTGATAGATGACAAAGCGTCTATGATGTTATTCGATCGTGTTAAAAAAATATTTGATACTTCTTTTGCCATTGGAACCTTCTGAAAACCTGTTTAGTATATTTACACTTATGGTAACATACACATTTAATAAGTGGTTTTCGATGGAAAACATAAATTGATGTTGTATTTTATATGAACCAGAAGAATTTCGTAAAAGTTTGGGATGCATATAGAGAAAAAACTAGCAGCTATGGTCCCTATTTCTGTAGCCATATACTGCATATCATGATTTCGGGTATGAATTTAAAAGGATATTTATTAAATCAAGTGTTCCTTTACGGTGTCACGACCTATCGTCCTCAGACAATTTTTTGGTGCGACTCATCGGTAACGACGTTAGGCGCACTGAGCGTCTAGTGCACGAAACCACTGGTGCACTAGCTGTCTCGCAAATCAAACCTCACCTAGCCTAACCTAAGGATTTGCCCATTAATCATAGATTTCAAAGATCCATAGTTCTCGTTAGCGGAATAACTTAGGTTACGTTACGTTATGTTAGGTTCGCGAGACATTTAGTGCACTAGTTGTCTCGTGCAACAGACTTCCAGTACGCAAACACGTCGTTACCGATGAGTCGTAGAACGAAATATCTGAGAACTAAATGCTGCGGAACCGTTCATTTACTATATTATGACCACTGAACATCCAAAGACAACTATAAATGTTACAAGTAAGTGTACATACAACGACATCTGTGTTGAACAAACGGAAATGCTTTTCGGTCTAGGCAATTGGTTCCCGGAAACTCGATGTTACCATGAGTAATACAAATAAATCACAGTCTAACCTATTTAAATATTAATGTATTTTTTCGCTTTATAAATAAAATTTGTAATCCACACAGATTTTTGCTTTTTTTTTATTATTTAATAAATAAATCAACGATGTTCACCGTTTTTTACAGTCTGTAAAAACTGTTTCTAAGACGTAAACCAAATTGAGATTCTTTTGTGGATCATGATGAACTAATTCACAAACTAGAAAAGAGTGTTTAACCCTTTTATTACGGCTCGGTTTGAATACAAATTTACTGTCAATTATAAAACTAGTATTTGAAGCAAAAATGTACTTATCTGGTCTATTTGATATATCACATTGGTTTTTGTATCCTTTAGCTATCAGATGATACGGGGAGCAAAGAAGGAACCTCCGCGTGGTGCCCCCTGGAAACGGTTATTTACAATGCCGGCCAATCGGAAACAACATCAACACACGCAAAAGTGCAGAAGAACCTAAAACTGACAATGATGACCATCAACATTGAAGGGTTATCAGCTAGTAAAGAACTTTTACTCACAGAATACTGCCTTGCCAACAACTGTGACATCTTATGCGTGCAAGAAACTCACCGCGGTCGTCCTCAACAAATATGGGATTTTTGCACGGAGGACCTGCAATAATACTCACATCTGGTAGAGGTCACGACGGAACTGACAGCATGCACAGTCACTCCATCTACAAACCACCAAACACACCATTTGCTTTCTCCGAACCGAGCAACTTCCGATCAAAGGATACGAGATTTTTGCTAGGAGACTTTAATTGTCATAGCATAAACTGGGGCTGACAAGACAAATGGTGGAGAGTCTCTGGGCAGAAGCAAACAATCTGTGCTTATACGAATCAAAACCTCGCCTAGCCTAACCTCCACAGGTACAATTAGCCAGCAGTGCGAAAAATCGGTGTATACATTTCAACATAGACCTCCATAGTTCTCGTTTCAGACGGAGGTTTAATTTTAAAAGCCAAATTCTCAGAATCCCTCGACGCCAAAATCTGGAATACCACCCCAATGTACGACCACTTCGTGGAAACGGTAAAACAGGTGTCTCGACAGACAATCCCGAGAGGCTGCAAACGACATCACATACAGGGACTGGAGAAGGAAGCAGAGAGCTACTTATTATACCCAGCTGTGCGAGGACCCTTTCAACTTCAATACTGTTTCTGCTGGGAATGCTTTTAAAAGAGAAAATGGGCAGCCATGCTAAATGAGCTAGATCTTTCAAGAAATAGCCATGGAGATTACTAAAACCCTGAACAGTGACCCAAAACACGTCGTTACCTCTCGTATAACCGCAGACCAAATCCTTCTATTAAATGAACCCACAAACAATGTGCTAGGAGGAACATAAAAATGAAAAATAAATGTACCGCCGAGACCGCTAATGCTGCGGAACTCGTTCATTTACTATAATGAAGAATGGGAAAGCCGCAGGACTGGATTCTCCTGTTTTTAAATAATTGTATCAGTACTATACCAAAATATGGAGGAAGTCAAGAGTAATCACAATACTTAAACCCGGGAAAAGCCCAATCTCCTTCCACTGGACAGATTCTCGAAGATGGGTTTGAGAAGAGACAAATAACGGGAGCAGCCTTTGTAGACCTAACCGCTGCCTATGACACAGTACACCACAAAACCCTTCTGTAAACTAGAGAATATTACCCATATTTTATGCTGAACCGTAGATTTTATGTTGATCATGAAGGTAAGCGTAGCAGATGGCGCACGAACAAAAATGGACTGCCTCAAGGAAAACGTGTTAGCGCCCTCGCTTTCAATGTCTACACAAACGACCAGCCAATACTGAACAATACCAGGTCCTTCATCTACGCAGATGACTTGGCGCTCACAGCACAAGGGGTCTCTTTCGAGGAAGTAGAAACCCAGCTTAATAACGCACTCACCACCCTCTCTTCGTACTACCACCAAAATCGACTACAGCCAAACCCAAGCAAGACCCAAGTCTGCGCCTTTCATCTAATAACAGACTTGCCAAGAAAGCTGCACATTACCTGGAACGACTTGGTGTTGAAACTGCGAACACCTAAATACCTGGGGTCAAGCTGGATAGGACCCTCACTTATCAGAAACACTGTCAGTCTGTTAAGGATCCATGAACCTGAAAGTGGCAGGTACGAAGTGGGGAGCCCAACCAAACCTGATCCGCACAAGTGCTCTAGCTCTCTGTTTCTCTGCTGGCGAGTATGCTGCGCCAGTATGGGCGAGGTCTGCCCATACCAAGAAAGTGGATATTGCTCTGAATGAAACGTGCCGGGTGGTTACGGGGTGCCTAAACCTACCCCAATATCAAAGCTATATCAACTCTCGGGCATTGCCCCACCAAACATACGGCGAGAAGTTACTACCAAGAAGGAACTCACCAAAGCAACCCACGACGCACTCCACCCTATGTTTGGGTACCAAAAGATAACTACACATTGGTTTTTGTATCCTTTACATGACCAAGGGTGGAATATGGAGGTCCCTTAACAGACTTCGGACCGGAGTATGCAAGACGAGGACACAAATGAGGGCCTGGCAGTTTTACAGCGGACCGACTGAATGTGACTGCGGCGTGGAGCAGACCCTGTCACACCTTCTGGAGTGTGCGCTGTGCCCGAGTGGCTGCACCCAGGAAGACCTGATGATGGCCAGAAGTAACGCCATCGACGTCGCCCACTTCTGGGCAGACAGGATCTGACCCTGTTGTTTCCGACACGATTATATATATATCAGATGATGCATTAAAAACTATCCTAAGAAACTAGCAAAAGGATAATATCACGTCAACCGATGTCAACGGTTGAAAAATCTTATGACGGCATATGTCGACAACCGATGCAAAAGGGTTAAAAGTGAATATTTACAAAAGTTTGTTCCTGACCTATTTTAATCCTAAAAATACTTTCATTCTAGTACTGAATGTCAACCCTAATATACATATCTGCCTTCATTATAGACTTTTTAAAATTAAATGAAAAAAAATCCAAACATATTTTGGGTTTACTCCATTTCATGCTAAACATAAAAATTGGTAATGAATTCAGAAAAAAATATATCTTTAATATTCACTTAATAGTTAGGACAGGACATATAATTAACACGAATCGCTGTCATTAAGGTATTCGTTATATATTATTAGTTTTTAAGGAATTCAGGTGATCAATCCGAATATTGATGTGGACTCTTCTTCTTTTTCGTGTCCCAGCATTATGTTTTTAGGATGTTGGGCATATGGGGCAGGACACTAGGTGTGAGGCGGTCTGCAAGTCTCCACAGTCGCACAGCAGTGACTCTCCGATTCCTAATATGATTAGGGTTTTCCAGGTCCGCCAGTCAAGGTTCTTGCCAGTTGCGAGGCCTTACTTTGGAGTATTGAAATCTTCTGATGCGATTTGTTTTTGGACCTAGATTCTCGCATTTTTTAGGGTTGGATGTGAGGGGTTGTGTGGACCTCAGAAAGCCGCTTCACGACTTCAGTCTGGGTGTTGGGGGCATCTGATTTTATAAGCAGTGGGACGGTATATGACTTTTAATTCATTTTTACTAACTCATTTTTTGGCTGTGAGAGGTTGTGTAGATCTTAGAAATGGACTTAAATGAAAAGATATTTTTCAGTTATCGGCAGTTTTTCTTTCCGTAAAAAATAATAGCATCCCCTTTCAAGATATCAAAACTACTTTACCTACTATGTAACTGCTATATGCAATATATTATTTTATGAAGACCGGTTAATTTTCAGGAAAACACTTCGAAATCACAAGATATAAAAAATACTTGCCCACATATTGAGTGACAAGCAATATTTTACTACCATTTTACGTTATTTGACCTCAAACTTAACTTTTCGCTACTCAATTTAAAAAAAACGCATAAACACTTGTGTTTCAATGTAATGTGACAGAAAATTTACAGTTCAGATATAAGGATTAAAGAACGTGTAAGTTAGCGTGCTCCCCCGTTTATATCTCGGCTCATTACGCGCGTGCGCACATCTTTAATTCAACGCGCATGGAATAATAATTATTTTTACGGAGGGCAGGCTTCACCGCTCCGGACCTGCCCACTAGGACAGGGCAGAACTGGCGAGCTAAGAAGAAGAATCTGTCTATCAATCAAACTGTGTGGTAGACGAAAGTCATCCGTTGGTCAACAATTACCATTATAATATCCAAAGAACAGTGATGGTATTACCTTACCAAGCCTAAAAGAGTTAAATGTGTATTTTTTTTTGTAAACATGGAAAGGAAAAATCCAGCAGATGATAAAGAGGAGATGGAGAAAATCTCATATGTGGATTCTATGTCATTTTTCGATTTTAATCATGGCTAAGTGTTGCACGTGGAGTGTTGATCTGTCAACGTCATAGACTACAACTCATTTTCACGTGGACTCAGTATGAATGGATAGTTTTGATGGGTGAAGGATTAAATTCAAAGAATTTTAGGTATAAATTGAATAAAAACGTTTTTATTATGTCATAGTCGGGGACCGAACCTGGGACCTTTGAAATAGTTAACGTTTTACTTTTAAGCCATACCTATTGCATAAACTGAATATTAAATTAAAACAGTTTTTTTTTCTACTGAAATTTATAGTTTCTTATTTTTTATATTACGTTCATCATGCCTTATCACAATCGGTATTGCATTCAAAATTCTCACTCTGAATTGAGTTTAACTCATGTAAGATTGGTAATCAAAATGAACAGACCAATCAATCTCCCAAGAGGTATTGTTCTCTACAGGTAAGTAGTAGTAAGAAAAGGATTGCTAAGATTGAATTTTGTCTCTAAGGGGCATTATGGGAAGGCACTTTTCATTCTCGGGGTGTGTCTCATGGACACGGTGACAAGATCGGACTTGAACCATGACCGTCGAGTTCGCGGAGCGTGCTCTTGGTAATGAAATCAGAGACCGCTGGGCCGCTGCCATACAAAACAGAGACGCTACATAATAGAGGAAGCAAAGGATAATAAACCACACATAACAGCCGATCGTATTTCATAAGTTCAACCTGTGACTGCAATCTCAACAAGTTTTGATAATATATATATATATATATATACATACCTCAGATCCCACCTGCACCAAAGCATCATGCCTAACCTGTGAAGCTCTTTGATAGTGTAACTTGTCGAGTTTCCATTATATCACTTAGTTTATGAACCAAATTAAACTGAAGCCATTACTTTTAATGTATTTTGGTAATTAAATGCATCGGATGATCAACACTTACTCATATATAACTTGACGCATCTTGAAACTCTACATACTCGTATAATATCACATTTTCGTATGTATTGACATCAAACATTCCAATGTGATTGACATTATACGACTTGAAATTAACCTGTCTTAATATCACAGGTAGGGTTTGCAATGGTCTTTCGGTATATGTGTTTCCCTCTTTATACAATGTGAATATATTAATGAAGCAGATTTATAATTATATTTAATTTATAATTAAGAATTATAAGGGACTTTCGCCCTAAAGTTATAAAAACTACCATTGTAATAAAAATAAACAAACATTATTAAAAAATATTTTTTATACTAGCACTAATTGTTGCTGCTGTTTTCTTTTCGGTGTACTATAAGATGTTGTGTTACCTTCTACTTAGTAGTATCAATTGGTTTGCAGCAACTAAATCTTGCATCTCGATCTCCGCTCTTCTCAATCTTCTGCAACCCTCTTTAGCTCAGCATAAGAGCTGCAACTCATGTCCTCGAATACTTGCTGCAAATACTCTCTACCCTCAACCATTCCTTACAAAATGTCGTGAAGAAGACCATCGTAGCGCATGATGCGACCGATACTTCGAGCTCGCCTCTCTGAGATGATTCTTACTAGGTGTCCATCTTTCTTGATTATGCTGACAACCTCATTGTGTAACAAGAGGGTAGAAAATTAAATATATTGCTACGTTCCTTGAAAACTGCAAGCTTGAACAGTAAATTGTTTGACAGATTAAAAAAGTATGTTTTAAATATATACATATTTATTATGTATTTTATTTTGTACTAGCATTCTTATAATTAGTATAACTATTAAAATCACTTTTACGCCAACCGTAAGATATTTATAATAGTTTTTTAGCATACTATAATGATTGAATATTTCAAACTCCACAAACCCCAAACACACACAACAATTAGAAGACAATATACAGTTCAAAAAACAAGACTTTACTACACAAATTTAATGATACTTTAAGTTTATTTCAAATTATGTGTATTCTTAAAGTTTGCATTATGTTTCAATGTAGCTGAAATTTTATGGGTATATTATACAATTTAAAGTTAACCATCTAAGTCCTGTTAAAGTATAAGAGTCACGCCAGAGTAACCAGCGACGCTAACTCAATTTAAATTACAAGGTATTCCGACATTACAAACCCCTTCCTGTCACCTAGAACTAATTATTGTTGAACAACCCTTTTGCGTTAGAAAACAATGTTTTAGTCTCCACTCTAAGTGACAGCGATTCTACTTGTCTACTGAATTCAAACAACGCTTTGTACTGAACTTTGCGGAAGTTAGTAATATATTCAAACTCTTTGGAATAATTCATAATTTAGTTTATTTTATCACAAAAATATTATGTTTAAATCCATTGATACCAAATAGTCAAGAATTTCTTTATGATTTACGAGTAACAAATCACCAAAAATATGCCTCGATTACTACGCCATCTCTTCAAGTTCTAATTACAGATTAACATCGTCCTCTCTCTCAAAAAGGTGTTATTCCATCGCGTGATGGCATGATGAGGAGCAAGTCAGCAAAACAAAGACTTTTTCAGAAGCATATTGACATGTATTTACGATAAAACTTTACAAATTAAAGGCTCGACCTAGGCACAGCATAAGGCCGAGCCACAATACAATATGCTCTCGCCGACGGGCGGCGGGCGATTGATCCGTGCTCGGGATGGGCTTTTGCACGCGCCACGAGCGGCGGTGTATATAACTAGTGCCAAATGCCAATATGGCGGACACATTCATGTACGACAAGCGAACAGAAATAAGAGTCGAAAGATTGTAGATCGAGGTTTTCGGTACCAGTCAGCAAGGGCTACATCATGCTGATGTCAACATAAATAAATAATTATATTTTTTAAATTAATGCACACAAATCGATAGAATGACAAACAGTAAAAAATCTAACAAATTACAAAATTCTTGTGACACGTGCTGCAGTACTGTATTGGTAAATAAAGTATTTCTATGATTCCGATCAACGCTCAATAAAATATTTCATTCCACCATATGCTTACAATAAGTTCTGAACAAAACTGACCAATCATTCAAGCCAAGGTTCTCAATATATTTAAAAAATAAGTTAAGATGAAATATTTAATTTATTTAGCATATTACATGCAGCAATAATTATTTATTTAACATGAGACAGGGAAAACTTGTTAAACTTGTTAATTACATACTGAAATCATTATCTTCTTCTTCGTGTTAGCGACGTCAAATTATTTCTGCCCGGCAACATCGATAGCCCGTGTTTTGCCCAGCATTAGGTCATTGGGCACATGAAGCAGGATCTTAGGTGTAAGGCGGTCCTCAGGTCTCCGCAGTCGCACAATAATTACTCTGCTTGCCGAAGCATTCCCCACCGCTCGAGGTTGTTTTTTGTTCTTCCAACTTCGTTTCTTAATCTGTTCAGGGATTTCCAGGTCCGCCAGTCAAGGTTATTGCCAGTTGGGAGGCGTTCCTTTTGGAGTAATGAAATCCTCTGATGCGACTTGTTGCCAGAGCTGGAGTCTCTTATTTTCAGGGCCGAATGAGAGAGGTTGTGTGGATCTCAGAAAGCTGCTTCGCGACTTGAGTCTGGTGTTGCAGGTATCATATTATCATTATGAAATCATTATGAAAATATACGAATACATATCAAGAATACTTCAACGTCTTTCAGTTATATGGGGGTCTTCTACATCTTCCGTGTAAGCGGCGAAAAATTGATTCAGCTCAATATCTGGTAACATCGATGGCTTGTCCATTGCCTAGTGTATATAAGATCTTGGCAGGAACATATAGTCAGGCACGTAGGCAGCTTTTCATGATATATTTGGAGGTCTCCGCAATCGCACAGCAATAACGCTCCCTCTATCTTTTTAACGTGTTTTTTAATGGTCTTCTATAGAGAGACTCTCTTTAGGAATAATGAAATGACTTCCTGCCATAATTAGAGTTTTTCAGTTTCAGAGTTAGATGTAAGTGGTTCTAAGATCTCAGAAAGCTAATTGGTGACCAACCTAGTAACATCCTCCTCTCTTTCAAAAGGTTGTTATTCAGTCGCTTGATGGCAAGATTAGGAGCAGATTCATAACACAGACTTTTCAGAAGCAAATTGACATATATTTATGATAAACCTTACAAGCTTCCGGCCTAGGCGGAACGACATTCCAGCCGGCCATCAGCACACCACTGACTAGTGCGGCCCGTGGTCGTTCACCAGCGCCTTAAGTGGCAATCTATATAAGTAACGCCAATATGTCGACACACATGTCTGACAAGCGAACAGAAATAAGAGTTAGGTTTTTGGTACCAGTCAGCAAGGGCTATATCATGCTGATGTCACTAGGTTTTGGGAAAAGTTAGGTTTGAATGCAGTGCAACCGTTGGTTGATTGTCTGATGTACGCTTAGATAAGCATTTATCTAACAGTTATTTTGCTGCTATTAAAGTTTGAGAAACCTTTTTTTGTCAAGGTTTGAGGCTTTTTTATAATTCCCTTGTCATATATATTAGTTGCATTGTTGTGTGGGCTGATAATTATTACTAAGGTTAACCAGTGAGTCTATTGAGGGCGCCTTAAGAATATCAATAGTGTCTCAACCATTAAAGTTCTTAGCGCCAATTAAATATCCCTTCTCTAGCTGGAGGGTATGGACATCGTAAATCGAAGAATTTATGTCAAATGAATATATTCCTTTTTTCCCAAGTTCGGCATATCTAAGTTACATCGATTTACTTATCTGTTTGTCAACTGCCTTTCGAGATAGAGATAACCTCGCTTGGTGAAAACCCTCCTGTCCCATCCTGTTTTTAGAGACCCAGATTGGGACCCGTTACTGAACGCACGCAAAAAGCTACTTGTTAGAGAGTGGCTGAAGGCCTTCCCATGATTCAAGGTGCATCAGTTAGATGTCAAATAGACCTCAGTCTAAGGCTGCGAAGTTAGTATACTACAGCGAGTCTCGAATTGCCTTCTTTGGTAACACGTTACTAACTACGAAATACGTGGGAATGGATAAGGAAATGGTGAGGTCGGGAAATAGATTCTGTAAAAAATAGACATCAGTTAGGAGTCATTACTTGCGTCTGCACTCTTGCAGACGCGCAGAAGCGCTCAAAAACAGCGTAATTTCGTTTGTTAGCGACAAAGTGTATTGGTCAGCATAGAGATAAACTGTGGGCTTTGAAAAAAAAACAACTGTTGCTTATTCACCGAGGTTTACGGCAAATATCGATGTGCTTGACTGTCTTGTGAGAGATCGCGGGTTCAATCTTGTCTCAATCAAATCAATTTTAAGCTCCAAAATTGTTCACAAATATTTATGAGTATTATAAATATATATATTTAGTTAATTTTTCATCCGCAAAAACCCTGTCATAACCTTAACATTGTAATTGGTTAACAAACGAAAGGTTTTTTGTGAAAACTACCTCAATATTTTTCTTAACTACGTCACTTGAACTATATTTTCTAACCTGGATCATATATTTATCTTATGTCTTGAAGTTAGAAAAATGTGATTTTTTCAGAAATATATCAATTTGTTATATAAACACGATGTCATTGTATTTCATATGAGGTTGTATTACCTCATAAACACAATAAAAAATAAAAATAGTTTTGAAAAAAAATGCTCGAATGGAGAAGAAAACAAATGACAGCACTGAAAGGGTTAATGAACTTGGAACAATTCAAAGAATTTCAAACGTAATATGATCATTATGTCACTCGAAATGTACAACAAATAGAAATGTTTATATCGCGTAGACAATCAATACTTTATATGGCTTTTATTGTTAACGAATATATGAAGATTTTTATTTGATTTCAACGAGTAATACATATAATTAACAAAACGTTTACCTTTTATCCAAAAAATTACTCGATTTTACGTGGATTTATGGTAGTCATTTAACTGTTCCAATCGAAAAGTATTTAATATATTTTTGAGTGATTTGTAAATCTTTTTTTTTTAGGATTGGTTTTTTAGAGGTTTGGAGGATAAGACCGATGCTCCCGAGGCTTGGACAATTTTATAAGAAGCAATAGGCGGTGACCCATCCATGGTTTCCTCCGCGTTCAATGTTGCATAACTTCGATGATCTAACGAGAACTGCACTCATTATGTACGATTGGTTGACTTAACAGTACTTAAAACACAAAATACGTTATGTGTTGGAATTTATCATTACCTATATGCCGGTAGGTATAGCTCAATGGTCAAAGCGTTTGCTTTGCAAGCCAAAGATCGTGGGTTCGATCCCCGATGGAAATTAAAAAAAACGATTTCTGAGCTCTAAAATATCTCGGTTGGTGTGAATTTGACCCGTAAAATGCCAGTCATAGCCTATTAATCAAAATTGGTGGTAGGCGAAAGTCGTCCCGTGAAAACCACCTATTCATAGTAAATTCCTGTAATAATTAAGGATGATGCGTGAATCTCGGGCTATAGTCTATGACGTTTGCGGATCAACACCCCACATGCAGCGCTTGGCCATATGCAGCATGGTAAGCGTCATAGAATTCCACAGATCTTTCAGAATTACTATCACCATCTGTCGGTATTCTCCTGTATGTGCTTAGATTAAAAAAACCTAAGTAAATACAATATAAAAAAATTACTTACATTTTTTGTAGCGGCGAGAAACTAACTATTTAAATGTCATATTGGTATTACAATTTCACATTTTCAGAAGAACCCAAATAGTGGATACTACCCAACGAATAGGCACACTCAAGTGGCAATGGGCAGGACATATCTGTCGAAGAAACGACGTCGATGGGGAAGAAAAGTATTGGAATGGCGCCCAAGAACTGGCAAACGAAGCATTGGCCGTCCCCCTGCAAGATAGACTGACGACATAAGAATAATAGCTTGAGTGACCTGGATGCGGAAGGCGGAGGATCGAAGAGGATACAGGCTGATTATGATGATGATGATGAGCATCAAATTTCAAGTAGTTTTGCTCATCAAACTAGTGAACATTTGGTCAATATTGACCATTATTGGAGCTATTGAATAGTGTATGCCTACAAGCTGTCACAACTTTTAACACTGACCACATAACAGTGAACAAATTACACTTCAAATTTTGGGTCCAAGTACGCCCCCGGTTTACAAAAGGGTTGAAACCTGAAGCACCATTACTTACAACTACTTATCATCAACCGGTCAAAATGATGTCTATTATGCTCCCAAGAGAACATATGCTGTCCATACGAGACGAAATATAATAACGTTTTAGTATTATTTTTTATGTTATATGATATGAACGCATTCGAGAGAATACAGCCAGAGAGTTATAGAGAGATGTCATAAGTTAATTCCATGATGCTAGCCGATTTAAAATATTTAAGTGCTATATAAATAATTTATAAATATCTCACTACAGAAACCTTTTTTGACCACATATTTTATGGTAGAGCGCAAATAAAAACTGCATTGCTGGATAATAATAATGACGACGGAATAGACGTGATTCACATATAATTGTAATAATGTAAGTGTTACGAGTCAATTAAGTATAAAGCCGGTCTTGCTTCCAAAAAACCAGGCGTATTATATTGATCACTGAGGTATTTTAACGATAAAAAACTTCTTCTTCTATATAACGGACAAATCCGACCTATCCTTGAATACGGCAGCAAAATACCTTCTTAACTTAATTGACTCAGTTCAAAGAAGAGCAATTCGTTTGATAAACAATGACACTCTTACGTCTAACCTGCAATCAATGGAACACAGGCGTAAGATTGGTTCACTTAGTCTTTTCTAACGTTATTTCCACGGTCGCTGCTCTTCGGAACTTAAAGAACTTATTCCTCCTGCACCCACCCACAACCGACAAACTCGTCTTACACTTGCCGAACATCCATACACGGTTAAAATATGTCAAACAAGAACTGGCAGTTTCCAAAGCTCCTTCCTTAATGCCACCGGTAAGCTATGGAATGCTCTTCCAGCGTCTGTGTTTCCCCCTTCCTACAATCTGGATCTCTTCAAGAAACAGATAAATTGCTTAAAATGCAGCAATCTCCCCAACCCACACACAACATATACGAGTAAGTCAATGTTTTTTTTAAAAGATATAATACTCGTAAGATAAAATAAATTTCTACCATATAGCTTCATACTCCCTTTTGGTAAAATATAATATTATTATATTATGAGCCTTATAATTAGCTTACCAAAATATACCATTATATGTAAAGAAATAACTGATTATAAAAATACTACAACCCGGTCAATTTATTTCGCAATTTTATTTTGATAAGCGTTTATGTTAATTGGCTGGTCCCGGACGAAACGCTCCCTCCCAATTGGGTTAATGTGATAAATAGTTAATTTTACTTCGTTTCGCAAAATATGCCCTTTATGTAATAATTGTGGTGCAATTTTATCAGTGGGAAAGGTGCATACCATTAGCGAATAGCGATGCATGTTTCTTGGTAAGAACATGAACCCTTTACCGAGGTGTGTATACCCGTGATTGAACCACTTGACTGTCACGCAACCGGTCTCGGGTTCAAATATATTGAGAAGACCTTAATTTTTTTTTGTATATCTGTTCAATAGCTCCATGGAGTAAATGGTTTTCAAAAATTGTAACCACAATTCTCTGTATGTTGCTATAATACTTGCTTTGTACCTAGTTCTCTTTTAGCGTCTGTGTTTCCTCTTTCCTACAATCTGGATATCTTCAGGAAACATATAAATATTCACTTGAAGTCTCCCCAAACCACACACAAACACAAAAACAACACACGTTTCCCGCATACAGCGTCCAGCCTCCCTGGCTGAGCGTCATAGAGTGCACTTTCTGTGCTCTCCTGCATGCGATTACATAAAAAAAATGTTATGTCGGCACCTAGAGATCCATCAAGTTCATACAATGCATGCTTGTTACTGATTATTTGCATTGTGCACAACTCAGCTATCATTAGATATAAGATACATTCAATTATTGCACTAGCTCCTTTTGCCGGTTCTTGGGCGTTAGTTAACTTTCCTTCCTTGTCGATCGTCGTCTCTTGAGAGTACCGATACCATACACTCCTCGTTTTTTATTAGATGTTCTAATTTTTAAAGCGATTCATAAATAAGTTTTAATAAGGCAATAACATTACAAGAATAAACCATCAGTTTTAATCAGATTCGATTCAAAGAATTGTGAATCGAATTCCGAAAATCTGAAATAAATTAAATCCTAACGTCCCCCCATTTTTATTACACACAAGCCTTAGTCTACACCAGACATTAATAACCTTTTTTTAAACTCGTAAACCAATGAAAAATTACCATATAGATAGAAAATACAATAAACATATAGACAGAGTATGAAAAATAAAATAAAAAATATAGCCATTTTATTATATTATGTAATAGTGAATCACGGGAATACGACCACAGTTTCGTCTTCTTCTCCCGTTTATTTTTTTATATACATAAGGTACATATTATTTATATAACGTCACTCTGACTGTTATAAGCAGTTACTACACATCATCTACGTCACAACAAGGCTATCATAATACTATTTCATAATTATCTAATTATGATTAATTTCTAAGCTTCCAATGACGTCAAGCTTCACAAGACTCTTGGCTTTGGAACGATTTTGATTTATCAATGTGCCCTAATTTTGACAATAAAAATATCGTTGCAATAATATTTTAAGCAAATATCTAAGACAAAAGATTCATATTTAGAAGAAAAAAAACCGTAGAAAAAAGGAAGGTTATCAATATCACGTGTCGATTTCTTAGCTTAATGAATTCACTGTATTGTTATATTGTAATGTATTAACTGGTAAAGCGAATATACAATTGAAGTTGATTATTTAATGAAAAAAAAAAACTTTTGCGTGTCATAAACTTGTCGATCTCTGTTACGTGGCTATACAAGAGGCTCGTACAGAGTTACGGGCGGTAAGACGGCAAACCCGCGAGCGTCATACTAGAGCGCGCCCCAAGACACAGGATCCGTGGCCACTCAGCGCATATCCGGCCGGACCGGAAGTGGGGCGCGTGCGCAAGGTTCCTGCAAGAAGGAACGCTGGAACAGAGCAAAAGGGGCACATAGTCCACGGACGAGAAGACACTAGAAAAGAAGACAGTTATTACTCAACCGGAACTCTGAGATAACTTAGGATGACGCAAAGATCTTAACCTTGGCATCTGACTATGAAGTAGCATTTTCCTGGCTGTCATTCATTTCATATAGGGAGCGTATTGGAAGATGAAGTGTTTATGCATTAAAGCTAGTTAGTTTTGTTTTACAAAGTATTTACATAAATAATTGCTTATGACAAAAAGAAGGGACGCATTAGTCCAAAAATTAGAGTTTTTATGAGATTGCATTAAGTGTAAAACTGTATTTATTAGTAAGATGGTTCAAATTGGTGAAAAATTATAATGTAAGGGAATTAACATGAGAATCTTTTATCATATAGTCATTACGAATGCCAGAAAAATGCATAAACTACAAAGCCATTTTTATCAAACTAAATGATCTCGTCATTCTTAAATTGGTTATACATTTAATCGATAACATGTGAATTTACGCAATATTCGTGGATTCTGAGATTGTCATGTCATCTCTACCTCCTTTACAACTAGATGGGCAGTGTATCCAATAACTCTGTCTTTGCCTCTTAAGACTCGCCATTTACCATCATCTGGGGTCGGCTCTCCTTATGAACATTCGCCATGTCTGTCTATCCTGCGTTGCATTCTCGGCCAAGCCCAGAGTTTTCAGATCCTTGTCCACAGTTGCAGTCCAGGTTGCCTGTGGTCTTCCAGGTCTTCTTCTCAGCGTGGGTATGTTGAGTGTATCCAATAACAATAAATATATATTTTTCATTTCACCACCGTCATTTTTATGTCTGTTCGCATAAGTGAAATATGGTCGTCATTAATTGCCGCAATAAATCATCCACCACAGTTCTCACCTCATTCTATGTCAGTCAAATCTACCTCTTGAAGCTCCACCGTGTACATTCTGTGTATAATTCTCGTAGGCTTGACGAAGGTAGCTGTAATTTAAGCTCACTTACGGTAACCGAATTACAAGCCCCATCAAGGTCCACCTTAGTTTCTTGACCGACTACAATTTAAAGTCTCCCTTATCTGTTTCCTGACCTCGTTATTCCCTATAAAGTCTCATCGTACGAGGGCATCTGTTTTCGAAACCCATTATACGGCTGCATCGTCTTTTGGTGAGATGTCAATATTCGAAGGCGTAAAGAAAAATGGGGACGAAATATATTTTTACGAATAATAAAATTTTACGATAGAGATTGGTAGTGTCTGATATTGACCAAGATTATGAAATATTGGGAATTGACAGATTTCGGTTCCTCGTCTCTCCATTGGTGCTCGTCGAGCCCGCTGGTCTCCTCGACCAATCACAGCCCAGCCCCGGCACCTGCGCACGAGAGCCGCCAGGTGGATTATTCCAACCCAAAAATTGCGACTTAATGTTCCATAAAGCCAACATCTTACTGCCACTCTAAACGGAAACCTTAAATACTCGACAACTTTTATGATTCCTTGAAAAATATGTAACAACCTGGCAGCTAAGGTAACTGGTGTTCGTCTTGAAATGGCCAGATGATCCAAATTAACAGATTTAATATTTTACAAAGAGTTTCTTCTACGTGATATCGATACTTTTAAGGAAGGCTATTCGTATTCATGTTTTTGAAATCGAAACCATCGCAAACTCTGCGTATAAAATTGAGGGACTTAGTAAGGAATTACCTTATATTGTACAAGAGTCGATACGATAGCTTTCCATCTTATAGTTGCTCAAGAGACAAAACTTAACTTTACTAGGACATTAAATGAAGATGCCAAATGCTGTACGAGAGCAACTAAAGCCGCTTTATCTTCAACCCCTAACCTTTCGTCGTCTTGGAAAGCCGTTGTTAACTATGAATAGAATATAATTTACTTAACGGAGCTTCTGCAAGCAAAACTGAGCAACTGACTAAGTCGGTGATGTGGTAACTTTACGGTAGCAAATTGTGACAACAATATACACCGGCTAGGTAGTACAATTATAAATTATGACAATGGTGAAGAATTTAGATGTTATGAACCATATATACTTAATATTGTTTTAATTTGTATGAAAGTATGTCAAAAGAAAAAGATAAAAGAAGAGCAAAGAATAAGAGCAAATAAGAAGAAATAATAAGTATATCAATGGAATAAGATTAAAAGAAGTTCTTATTAAATTCAAAAGCGCGGTCTTCCGAGTAAGTGAGTAAACAGTGGTCATTGCGATCTATGAGTATATTAAAACTAGATATTTTTTATCTATTTAATAATTGAAATGGATCTCAAAAGTTAGCGAAAAAATTATAAAATTGATAAGAGTCATGTAATGAAGCAATATTAGTAAAACTTCTATGAATAATTTTTCATACAACTTATAGTAAAAATCTAAATGATTTATTTTTTGTGTTTTACAAAACAAGTATTTGACGTCCTAAAAAGTGGAACATCTCCATTTTAGCGCAAGGGTGCACAAGTCCCCCTTCGTTATCTTATGCAAGTCGGAAGCGGGTGTCATTTTTTATCACAAGAAGATGACATATCTCCCCTCACGTCATTTTTTCGATGATAGATATTTTTTATACGTCTCTCTTAAGTCCTATCCCAACCCCAGATGTATTTTTAGACAGACACAAAACTCTACAATATCTCACAAGAAGCATTTTTTATGAAGACACACAAAACAACACCAAAAGTAGGATCTAGGAGAATGTTTCAAATCATAACATTTTTCTCTTATACAATTTGAATCTCTTCAAGAAGCAGATTGATCAACACTTGCATTCTCTTCAATCATCACACAAACAACTTTTACACAAATTTTCTACACTGAAGTGTCAAAAGCCATGGGTGGAACTCTTCTTGAAGTATTTGCATGAAAATTTATATCACTGCCATGTTATGATGAGGAGATCCGATTTGTGGAGTCTGTGACGCTTAAGTTAAGTCCTGTGTTTGGAGTGTTGATTCATAATCATATATAAATGTATATGCCACATATATTCGTATTTCAACTTGAAACATTTAGTCCGCAACCAGTTTCATCGGTATCCAAATCGATGCTTGTTGTTCCATAAGTCCTGTAGCTTGAGTTCTGTCAGGATAACGAAAGACTTTGGCATGAGGAACTATGGATTAGTTTTGTTTTATCCTGAGTCTGCTTCATAGTTGAAGCATACAGTAAAATAGTGTGTTGAGACATGATACATTTTTAACCCTCGCCTTACGATGCTAAAAACTTCCGCGCGTTCCGATGGTGTCAACTCATTACACATTCTGATTTAAAGTGAATAAAATGAGTAGAAATTCGAAAAAATTAAAATATTCAAAGATATCGCTTAATTTTACAATAGTTGATGTCAATAAGCAGTAATAATTGACATTTAATAGCTAAAAACATGAAAAACATCAGACGAAGATGTCAAACGGCCAGACGCACCTTGTCGCGTGAACATCCGAGAGCTACTAACATTACTTGGCCTGTCGACATATGGATGAGCCGATATCATTTCGAACTAGGCGACGAACTGAGGTTTCCCGTCTCGCTCACTCATATTAGTACGTCAGCGAGAGTGAGGAGTATAGATGCCGACGTATCTGTATATTTTTTAATTTTATTTTCGCACACACTTCCGGCAGGTGCAATGATTCATAACAGTTTTTCCGGATTTTAGAAAAATATTTCCTGCTCCCGATGAGTGCCTATTATTATAAATATTATTTTTTTTCAATACGTAAATGTATTAAGGAGGAATACCTAAAATCTGAACCCTGTGTGTATTATATTTACAGAGATATTTAAGTTATTACAAGCAATGTGTAGTCGATAGACATAATCGGGGAGGAGAGGTTAATCAGTTCATCATTCATACTTTGTTAGTTTTCGCGGGACGACTATTGTCTACAATAATTTTTGATTAAGAGACAATAATAAGTGTTTTTAGTGACAAGAAATCAGTCTCAAATTTAACATTCTATTAAAATTTTATGTTTTATCGGAATACGAACCCGAGACAAATTGCATTAGAATAAAGCACGTTAACGGCTTTGCCATATCCCTTGTTTTTAGTTTCATCCAGGAGTGGCATAATCACGTGTCATTTATTTTCGGCTTGTCCTTGACAGATACCGTCAAAATAGGGTCGGTTATTTTCTATTAGATGATATTTTTATGAATTTTATTTTATTAAATTTAAATTAATTCATAAAAGCATGATGATATGATGCATATAAGATCTTCGATATAAACCAAACAACATCAGATTGCTGAAACCATTTAGATTGATAATTCTCTTTTTCCAAAATTACTTAAAAGTTAACTCGACTGTGTCTTTACGCAAGTGGTTCAAGCAGCTTTTCGACATTTTATAAAGCCTTCAATAGTCCAGTGATTAGTACAATGTTTACCACGCGTCGTACACGGTGATATTGATCCTGAAACGGCGGACTTCAGCCGTCGATCCGGTTCTACAAGATCGTAAAGATTTGGTGACTTTTATGGTCATTGGTCTTGCCACAGTTTGTCGTGCATTTTGGGTTGGCAAGAGCACGTGCCAACACGGGCCTGGTATGAAGAATAATAACGACAACTATAGACTGTTTAAATAAACCTGGCGCGTATTAAATAAAAACTATTTTTTTATTTATTTAAACAAATATAAAAGAATACAGTTAAAGATTTTGGTGACAATAAAAACATTTTTTTTTTTTTAGAATTCGCTTACCACACCAATTAAAGATGAATCTTGTGTGTGGCGTAGGCTTCATCCATGATATTACAATTTTTCACAATTTTACATAATTTTACAAAATTTTTACACAAATTTACATAATTTTATACAATTTTATACAATTTTACACAATTCCAATCAATATACAGCATGGTTCTTATAATAACATCAATTTTCTGTAATCTTGCCCATTCTCAACCAGACACCCTTTAAGGTACTCAATATTAAATATATATATAAATATATATATTATATATAAATATATACATTCCCACCGAACCAATAATTATGCAAAATTAAAAAAAGACAAAGATATTTAGCAAAGATAAATTTGCAATTTTATTATTTAAAGTGTTATTTACATTAATAGCAAAGTGTTAAAAAAAAAGTAACGTTTATTTATTAATTCATTACTTATTATTATTTTGAAATGACAAATTTATATTCATTTATATTTATTTTCCCGCCACAGATAAACATTGCAGCGTGAGTCAATGGATTTAAGCAATTTAAGAATAAACTCATATATGTACTTGAGAAAATTCATGTGAGACTAAATGTATTCAGAATAAAAGTTGTAGTTCAACAGTATTTGACATTTCATTATTGAGTTAATTTAAATTCAATTAAGATGGGTTTAATCGATACGCCGTAACCAGTTAATTGCTTTTGATATGAAATGTGATGGGCTCTCGAATTCTTAAGGGTTTTTGTTGGAGAGTATTCGGCTTAGGTGGTTGCGATTTCACCTGTACACGAATAAATAAATACTACAATGTTGCAAAGTGAAATGACATTCGGTTTAACTGAATAATCATGCAGGGCAGTAACATTTTCAGTTTACAACTAAATTAAATCAAGATTTTTTGTAAAATATGTGCATTGCAATATTTTTTTAGTTATCACGTTTAACAAAAAGAATTTAAGGAAAAAAGACGGACACGTCTGCATTCTCATCTTCGATATCTAATCCTTAGATTTCTTATCCGAATAAACAGTAATATGCTTAACGTAGACCTTTGGTATAAGAAAAAGTTAATCACAATGCCATTTTTTATCATTTGCAAACAGTTTTTTCTTGTTGTCATGCTGATGTCGTTAGCCTATCTAGGTATCCAACACCTTTCTTCCATTTCAAACGTAGTCTATTTGGCAAACATGTCATGTCCACTGTACTTCTGTTGTTGTAGGGTGTTAATTCTTTGAGTAGCGTGAACTACTACAGTATTTTATATCTTATCATAAAATTCACATCGCGAATGAATTTATCAGCCTTTATACTGATATCCTCCTCTTCCATTTAGGACATCCATTAACTGGATGAAGGATGCAGGATCAGGTTAACATTATAAACAACTTGTTTCTGTTTCACGATACATGTTTATTTGTCAATAACGTCGCCCGTTAAAGGGCCGCCCTTAGGGACGGTCCTATCACGAAGACGGGCGAGTTGCGACTACTTGCCCGCTCTCACATTTCGGCGGTATCACCCGTCAAGAGGACAGTTGTACCAACTGTCAATGGACCAACTGTCATAACAATTATTTTGGCGTATGCAAACACCGCTTAACATTCGATGTAGATGTCACGCAAGCGAACCAAAATAATAGACAAAAGATCGATTGGTGAGGCTTTACGGCATCGGCCTTAAGGAGCTATATCAAGCTGATATCAATACAATGGATAAACCCGTCAGTATTCTCATCTCTGCGCTGTAAGTAACTTTAATTGAGTAAAAATTATCTTAACAATTATTAAAACAATATTTTAAGATTTATGCCGATGTTTTCCACGTCCTTGTGTCCCCAGGGTGCAGTGTATCCGATGCTGTCATCTCGACGTTGTTTACGCGAATTTCAAGTAATTTTGCATGTTACAATGTTGCGCGGTGCAGGGGCCGCGTCATTCCCAGGGAACAGAGTTCTTAAGCAGCTGTCTCATGGCTTCAGTATTTGACTGCACCTTTCCAGATGGTACACTTACACTAACAGTTAGCTTTCACGTGACAAAATCTTATTTATCAATAAGAAAACTCCGTAGGTTTTCACACCTAATTGACAAATCATAGATGATCGAATTACGGGAGTTGTTTACTTTTGAATTGAGTACTTCAAAGAATAACTTAAGTTGTCTTTTTCAGAGGAGTGTTCTGCTAGAATCTATATTTACTTCCTCCTACTACTTGAAAACATAAATCTAACTTGCTATTTTCAAGCTGATTCTATAAACTAGAATTGTATTGTCATAATGATTCTAAAATACTGAGCTAGTTGTATAATAATATATATTTTTATTAACTCCCATAAGAGCAAATAGCCACAATACCTCATTAAAGATGCCAACTCCTAGATTCATATTATTTTCTCAGTTTAGCTTCTTAAATATGGACTTTCATAATAATAATAGAGTGAAACATATAGAAAGGAAAAATTAGTATGATGTTCTCTTGCTACATCAACATAGCAGTTACTTCAGTCTGCCAAAATTATTTAAATATTTGTTCGATACACTGAAGTAAATGCAATCAGTTTTTATAAAGCCTGATATTAGCCAGTCATTCTCAGGTAAAACTGTACAATTATGAATGGTAAATTATGAAAACGAATGAACTTTTTTATTAACGCTGTGACTATGTAAT
Source organism: Glossosoma conforme (assembly GCA_022606575.1). Taxonomy (NCBI): domain Eukaryota; kingdom Metazoa; phylum Arthropoda; class Insecta; order Trichoptera; family Glossosomatidae; genus Glossosoma; species Glossosoma conforme. Next base: position 230,338 of record JAGTXR010000080.1, on the reverse strand, counting down.
TGTGACTCTTTGGTATAACGTCGTTGTTGCTGTAGAACAAAACAAATTATTCGCTACATTTAAGCGTAAATTGGTGCTAAATAAAGGCCGTTGAGACGAAAAAAACCTTTATTGTTGCAATAATTGTCGTATGAGCAGTGTCCAAAGTTCCTTATTAAAGAACAACTTTAGCGACTCACTTGTAGCGTCATTCTAGACCGGAAGGCTATAAAGTAGAGTACATATATATTTTTATTGTCATGTTACCTATGACGTCACATTATGGAACTAATGATACAAATGATACGTTAGAATATAACAGTATAATATGTTTTTGTATCATTCATAACAGTTTTCAAATTTAAATAGACTGTATCACATTTGGCTTGGTTTATCGCTAGTATTTATCCCATCTGAAAATGACTTATCAATAATTTTTTCAGCAGCTACCTTTACGTGTCTACACAAATAATTAATATAAAATACATTTAAATTTATTCTTCTAGAAAGATTTTCAGATACAAATAACATTTAAGGAATCTTTGAAGCAAATGACCATGATTTCAAAACAGAAAAAACAAGTTTTAATGTTTAAAAATAATTTGTCAACTGTAGGGCAAGAGTTTTTTTTTAATTTTTACATTTTTAGGGATGAGTCGTTCTTTAGTGGAGTTTCATGATGGGCTTTTCAGGTAAAGGGTTGGCTTGTAAAGGGTGCGAGTTCTTTCATTTCTTTTCCACCCTTCATTTCATTGCTATATGGCGCATCTTTGAAATAACAGACAGCTGCTCTCTTATACAGTAGACCAAAATATTTATTAGTTAAAAACAGTACGTTTAAGTATATTTGATATACCTGTATTTATTATCCTTGAATATTTTATACATTAACTTCTTATTACTATTATACATATATTTAGCATTAATTTAATATGAAACAAGGTATAATAACGTTATTGAGCAAATGTTATTTGCAGACATGAGACCACAGTTTCATAGACATTCTAAGTTATATAATTGAACAGTGGTTATTAATAAATAGATAACAAAAAGAGCATAATGTCAAAATAAACCGTGATTTAATTTCTTTAAATAATAGTTTCTCCATTTTTTCACGAGGCTTACAAACATTATTAATTTAATATTTACATCTATTTTCAATCCTACAATCGTCTGACATATTTTAACTATTAAATGGGATGGAACATGTTCTATGGACGTAGCAGAAAATAATGAATTGCAGCTGTCATTATTCTAATAAGTTTGGATATAAATATTCAGAAGTGTTTGAAGATGATTCATTTTTTTATTATAAACTTTCCTTTCTTAATACACACAGGCATATTCAATGTAACTATGGAGCTTCTTACTCGTGTCAGTGACGTCAATTATTTCTGCCCAGTATCTGGCAAAATCGATTCTTTTGGTGTGCAGCTTGTTAGGCACATGGAGCAGGATCTTAGGTGCGAGGCGGTCTGCAGGTCTCCACAGTCGAACAATAGTGACTCTCCTTACCGAAGCATTCCCCACCGCTCGAGGTTGTCCTTTGTTCTACCAATTCCGGTTCTTAATCTGTTCAGGAATTTCCAGGTCCGCCAGTCAAGGTTCTTGCCAGTTGGGAGTAATGAATTCCTTCCTTTGGAGTAATGAAATTCTCTGATGTGACTTGTTGCCAGAGCTGGAATCTCTCATTTTCAGGGCCGGATGTGAGAGGTTGCGTGGATCTCAGAAAGCTGCTTTGCGAATTCAGTCTGGGTGTTGGGGGTATCTGATTATACAAGCAGTGGGACGGTTGGTTGATTTCCTTACGCATTTGTTCGGCGCATATGACTTTGCGTCATATTTGGTGGTGCGATACCAGCTATGGAGCTGACTTGGGACTAAGATAAGACAGTAATTTTTTTAAGCCATATGTTCCAAATTAGTCATGAATATGGCATTAGGGTACGAGAATTATATCTGCAGATAAGATAATCCATGTATGATATTTATTTTCCTCACTTGTCGGTATTTTCCTGTATGTGTAAATTTAAATATAAACTATTTTTAGATAATTTATTGCGATAGGTGCACGCCTCTCTTAATACAGAAGGTAGGTGTCTAACAATCTAAGGGGTTAAAGTAGCACATGTTTTAACATATCTACGTTGAACCCTTTCCTTTAAGGGCTAGATATCCATCGATAAGACGACACCCTTTATCTATTCGAAATAAATAATATTTTACAAGCAGAATATATTGAACGTTAATATATGAATATGATAATAAATCAACGCTTACGAAAATATACGTTTCATTTTAAAATAATAGCTTTACAGAAATAAAGGTAATAGAAACTTTATGAATGTGAAAATAAACTTTTTTTTTTAAAGTTCAAATTAAGACTCTCCCTTGGAACATGAAAATATTGAACCCTAGACTAGTCTTTTAAGGCCGTTGTAAACTATACATTTTATGTACTCTGTGAAGCTCCAGAAAGGAAAGTTTTTAGTGGCAGTTTTTGATAACCAATCGCTAAAGCTAGGAAACGGATATATGTATAATGATGATACTAGTAATAAAAATTAATATCGCGGTAAGCAGCGTTTATTAGAGGCACAATGCTTTCTTTAACTGCACATCAGGAATAAAAAACTGATATAAAATGCAGTTTCTACCAAGTTATTAATGTGCAAACAGACATATTAAAAATTTTTTTATTTCATTTTCACTTTTTACAATGAATCTCAAAAGTTCAATCAATTCATATTTAATAGAATTATATTAAAAGAAAGCTTTTATTGTTAATAATCTTTGAAATTTAGGTTAGTAGGGTATAATATTTTGGAGGTACCGTTCTCGTCATCCTAAAGGGAAAAAGGTTGGACCCTAAGGAAACGCGGATCAAGTCACTTCCTCCGAGATTTGAAATGACTAGTTAAAAAGTTCTTTCAAACCCTTCGTACCTTCACTCCCCTAAAAACTGTACACGTGGGGTTGATTGTAAAGATTCCTGAAAAAAGAATTAAGAAATGCATATCATCCCATAACGGATAGTACAGGAGACATGTTCCGAGAAATTGAATATGTGTTTAAAATACATTTTTTAGAACACGTAAATATGATAGAATGCTGTGAAAAAAGAAATTTCGTCTATGCCACTCTACACTTTGTTAAAAAATCAATATGTATGAATGATTATTCAGTGCATTTGAAGTGCTATTCTACCAATGTCATACTCATTGTCAAAATATCCTCTGATTATCTGCTTTCAGGGTGAAACACGTCCCTTTTTCATACTCCATACTCGTATGATGTGAAATGAAACAAGCATTTTTTTAAAAATAGTTACATACCTTATTATAATTATGTACTACTACCGTAAGCAATTTTAATGACATTAATTTAACGTCCAAAAATGCGACTTTATAAGGGTTATTTTGAGAGATCATTTTTGTATTATTAACGTTTTGTTAATACATTTTTGTAAGTATGCGTATGCAGGAGAGCATAACTGGATGAAACTTGTGGACTCTATGACACTCAATCAAGACTGCTGGACGCTGCACGTGGAAGACATCAATTGTATGTAAGGGTCAGGAATATTGCAAGTGTAAATTATTCTGTTTATTTAATAAATTTAAATTGTATGAATGAGTAATCATATAATATATATATTTTTCGTAGTAGTATCAATCCAGTGGATTGGTTTGCAGCAACGAAATCTTGCATCTCGATCTGCACACCTATCGATCCTCTGCAATCCTCTTCAGCTCACCATAAGAGCTACAACTCATGTCCTCGAACACTTGCTGCAAATACTCTCGTCTAGGGCGCCCTCTACAGTTTCTACCCTGAACCATCCCTTCCACAATGTTGTGAAGAAGACCATCGTGGCGCATGATGTGACCGATCCAACGGGCTCGCCTCTCTGAGATTGTTCTTACTAAGTGCTTATCTTCCTTGATTATGCTGAGAACCTCATTGTTCGTGACTTGGTCTCTCCAGAAAATTCCGAGAATTCTTCTGTAAGACCACATCTCAAAGGCATCTAGTCTTTATTTATTTATTTATGTATATTCATATATTTGTATTAAAAAACTTTCCAGAGGTAACATTTATCAAGTACATAGTTAGAAAATTATCTGTTTTTTGTCGTGTGAAGTGTTCGAGAAGTGAACATGTTTTAAATAAGTACCTAAATTAAGACTTTCTTGGTATTTGAATCTGCTTGCTACACAACCAATATCGAAAATGTATTGAAGTATTGAAAAACATGATTGTGCATATAGTGTAAGAAATGGCTATAAATACCTTAAGCCATGAAAGACAAAACGGAAGTAAAATGCACTAATAACCGAAGTCGGATGCGTTTTTTCAGCATTAAAAATAATTAAAGGAATGTTTGCAAAATGGCACATGGCGGACATTCGTAGACTATGAGAAATGCTGCATGTAATATATAAATAGAAAATAAATGCACAACATCTTGTGGCCCACATAAATTTTTAGACCATTTTTTTTGTATTGTTTATGACGCAAAAAAAGCAGCGCAGATGCATTTTTTAAGTTTCACTTTTTCAATATCTGCGGCAGATGACATATTTACTATTGTATCGATAGTTTGAAAAATGGGCTAAGACCAAATTTATTTGTTTGTGCATATTTTTGAATACTGTACTGACTTTTTATAAACAAATTCGAAAACATTAGAAATGATTGAAGCATTCATATTGACAAATGTTCAGAAGTTTATTTTATTTTATTAACTAATAAAAAACATGACTTAATTTGTTTTTTAATTTCAATTAAACATGCTGCCGGCGGGTATAGGTCAATAGTCAAAGCGTTTGCTTTGTAAGCCAAAGGACGTGGGATCGATCCCCGACGGAGATTAAAAAGAAGGTATTTTAATCGATTTCTGAGCTCTAAAATATTTAATAGGTTGGTGTGAATTTGATCCCTCACCCGTAAAATGCCAGTCATTGCATATCAATTAAAATTGGAAGTAGGCGAAAGTCGTACCGTGAAGACCACATATTCATAGTAAATTCCTGTAATAATAAGGATGATGCGTGAATTTCAGGCTGTAATCTATGAGGTTTGCGGATCAATAATCCACATGCAGCGCATAGCCATATGCACCATGGTAAGCGTCATAGAATTCCAAAGATGAGACTGCAGAATTACTATTACAATCTGTCGGTATTCTCCTGTATGTGCTTACATTTAAAAAACGTAAACGGATTTTTCATTTGATAGTTTTACATATACCTGTATAATGATTCTAAATTTATTGTAAATACTTTTTATATTCTTAATCAATGATTTTTCTTCATTATCTAAACAACTACGAGTATGTTAAGTATTTTATGTCCAAAAGAATTAGACTACAGCCCAATTTTCTCGAATCGTTTACAAATTACAGAAATTTATTCATTAATATGCCCACTATAAACATCCCATTCCTATAACTAATTTTACAGGTATATTTAGGTGAAGGATCAGCCTTATACTAACGGAGAAGTGGAGCCATATCTATGCATTGTTTTTCAAGTTATACTACAGGCTATAAAACCGACAATAATAATGTGAAGATGTAAGATATAAATAAAATAATGTTAAGAATTTATCCCACAATATATTTTTTGACGACATGTTTCAGCCAGGTCGAATGGCCATTTTCAAGTCAGTTAGTAAAGTGATTGTTGGCTCTACATAAAGCAAAGAGTGAGTGAAAAGGTGGATATGAATTGTGTGATGGGTATATGTGTTGTGGAAATCATTAATTTATAAAGGAGTTCATTGATATCACAACAAAATAATATGAATAATTTACAAAGGCCATTAAAAAACAATAAACATCTTACATCGACAACAATTTACATCTTCTTCTTCTTCGTAGTATCAATCCGGTGGATTGGTTTGCAGCAACAGAATCTTGCATCTCGATCTCCATTCCTCTCGGTCCTCCGCAACCCTCTTCAGCTCAGCATAAGAGCTACAATTCATGTCTTCGAAAACTTTCTGCAAATACTCCCGTCTAGGGCACCCTCTACAGTTTCTACCCTCAACCATCCCCTCCACAGTATCGTGAAGAAGACCATCGTGGCGCATGATGTGACCGATCCATCGGGCTCGCCTTTCTGAGATGGTTCTTATAAGGTGCCTATCTTCCTTGATTATCCTGAGAACCTCATTGTTCGTGACGTGGTCTCTCCAGGAAATTCCGAGAATTCTTCTGTACGACCACATTTAAAAGGCCTCTAGTCTTTTTTTATCAATTTACATCAAAATGCACTTAATCAAGAATTCGAAAAAATCGAAATAATTGAAGATGTAACCTTTACAAGCATTCTAGTGCAACATTTTAATACCAGGGACCTAGTTCGCTAATTATTATTTCCTAAGTTTTTTCGTCCACCTGGTGCCGTCACGGGGTGCATTCAAATCGAAAGATGTTCATAGAAAAAAACGCATCGCCGGGATTCAATAAGCGGCGGTAAAAAACATTTACGAATGCACACATGGTGTTTTTTTTGTCCGTCAAAAAACATCTTCTTTAAAAATTGGATTCAATTCAATCGTAGGATATTTTTTTGTAAAAATATAAGCTTACTGCTGATATTTATAATATTTATAGAAATGTGTTTCAACAAAATTATTTTTTATATGGTGCACTCACATATAGAGTGTTAAAATGCAATGTTAAAAATTATATCATTATTCATATAGAGATATTAATACTATTATATATTTGTTGAAATAGCGTTGGTAGCTTCCCACAACTATGTGAGTATGTAACGGGTCCGACAAATAACTTTTTTTTTTTTAAAATGGGGCGCAAAACATCGAGTGTAGCTTCGGCTGTGTGGCACGTAGCGCCGTCGTGTTGAAACCAAATGTTGGAAATATCCTCCTCTTCAATTTTTGTGAACAAAAATGGCAAGATAACGATCGCCATCGACTGTAACGGCCACTCCTTGCTCATTTTCAAAGAAAAATGGCCTGATTTTCAAAGTAATGTCGCAATATTTCTCAGCGTTGTTCAAGCATATACACAACCAAAAAGGATAAAACTAATTATCTGTCAAATCAGACATGAAGTGTTACCATTCGCGAAATAAGCACTAGTTAAAAAAAAACGTTAGATTGCGGACCCTATATATCAAAGTTCTCCAATTAGAGAAGTGTGCATGAAAAAGAAATGGATGGAGCCTACGAAAATATCGAAATATATATACAGTGGAACCTCTCATAACGAGCATAATTCGTTCCAGAATCTTGCTGGTTATGTGAAACACTCGTTAAGCGAAAGTAATTTTTCCATTTAAATCAACGTAAAACACTATAATGTTCCATGCAATTTTGCTGGTTATGCAAATTACTCAGTATGAGAGGTGCTCGTTTTGAGAGGTTCCACCTGTATATATAAAAAAATACTTGTGTTTTCTACAATGAAACAGATATATACTCTAATATGTAAATATAAAAAATTGTTGTACTTAAAAGAATATACACTGTCTTAAATTCAAGTGTAACTTTCTTAGAAAAATCGAAATCTTAAAAAAAACCTTTAATATACACGTGTTATCAATTCGATTCTACATGAACATGATTTGGGTGGTATCGCACCACCAAACATAGACGCAAAGTCATATACACCGAAGAAATGCGTAAGGCAATCAACCAACCGTTACACTGCTTGTATAATCAGATACCCCCAACACCCAGACTGAAACGAAGCAGCTTTCTGAGGTCCACACAACCTCTCACATCCGGCCCTGAAAATGAGAGACTCCTGCTCTGGCAACAAATCGCATCAGAAAATTTCATTTCTCCAAAGGAAGGCCTCCCAACTGGCAAAAACCTTGACTGGCGGACCTGGAAATTCCTGAACAGATTAAGAAACGGAGTTGGTAGAACAAAGGACAACCTCATGCGGTGGGGAATACTTTGGCAGGGAGAGTCACTTTTGTGTGACTGTGGAGACCTGCAGACTGCCTCACACCTAGGATCCTGTCCCATGTACCCAACAAGCTGCACATCCCAAGACCTAATACTGAGCAACACACGGGCTATCGATGCTGCTAGATACTGGGCAGAAATAATTTGACGTCGCTGACACGAAGAATTAGACTGCAAATCCTTTCCACGTATAGTGTTTTGATGGCCCAGTTTAATATCATAAACTTCTTTGACAAAAATTGCTCTCTATTGACATTATCATATTTATATATAACTGCATAAATAAATCTGCATATTATCAAAGCTATATAATTGATTTGGAATATACGGGCGACAACTTAACAATACGCTTTAGTGTCATTTTTTGCTGTTTACATTTTTTACATTTTTTAATCCACTACTAAATCTTTACCGCCTGACCAAAAAAAAAGTTCCGAATTAAATCTGAGTTTTCGAAAGTCGCGAGGTCGGGCATTGTTCCTGCTCGGCGAGGCTTTGTCGCAAGTTCCACACACGTGCGCGGCCACGTGTGCCTATAAAACCTCTCGAAGTTTATTTCCGATAAAAATGAGCTTTCTGCGGCGATAACTTTAAGCTATAGCGACTGCAATTGGAGTAATTTTGCGTGTTGCACGAAATAAATTAAAATTTTCATACTGAACACGATACAAAGTATTGTAATACCAATATTTACTACAGTAAATTTGACATAATTTCATTTTATTTTATAAAAAACATTTTAAATTAACACCTATTCATTTGAATATACTTGTTTCTCAAAAGAGCACAAATGCATACAAGTGGTTGAAACGCTTATCACAATACTACGTTTTATAAAAAAAAATTACCCGTAGAATTAAACCATTATTAATGAGAAAGTATGTCAAATTATATTGACTTTATAAGAGAATATAAATATTAAGATCGTTTTGTGATTAGTACAAACATTATGGAACAAATTAATAGTGAAAGTTTAGTAAATAGTAATTTGAAAACGAAAGTTCAGTTTGCTTATGCCAGGTGTGGGTGGATAGACGAATATGTAATTTCAAGGATGCAATTGAAAACATGAAAGGGCAAACGAAAAAAAATGGTATTGAAAATCAAAGTAAAAAAACTCAAATAAAAAGAGAGAGAGTATTGTAAACATTAACCAGGTGAATCGAATAAAAGGTAGAGAATTGCGTAATACAATATACATCAAAGATTCTAAAACGTTTTTACAGTGGTTTTCAATATACGAGTATTATACGATGTTTTAGCCAGGTTACCTAGACGCAGCATCCAGAAACATATGAAGTAATTATTTAAGTTTATATATTATATAGTCGCCCAGAAGGGGGCGACGTCGATGACATTACCATCATCGAGTCTTCCTGGGTGCAGCTACTCGGACACAGCGCACACTCCAGAAAGTGTGACAGGGTCTGCTCCACGCCGCAGTCACATTCAGTCGGTCCGCTGAAAAACTGCCAGACTTTCATTTGTGTCCTCGTCTTACATTATCAAACATAAAATTGTTTATATATAAATTATCATCATTATAAACGATTTAGAAAGTCAGGTTCATTAAATTTTTTTATTGTTTACCACGGTTTTTTGGCATAGATTTGGTGGTAATTTTTCATTGAATTTGTAATAAGTAATGACTATATACTCAACAGGATGTCGCTTCTATTGCAAGCTACTAGTTTTTTTCAATACACTTCGACTAAAGAGTATATTCGGGAAACATTTAGTTGCAGATTTACAATATATAAGGTTAACAAAACAGGTGCTGGAATATATTGAATTGCAATTTTTTGGTGACCATAAGTTTCATCTTGAATGCTGATTTAATGGAAAATTGCGATAAGCTTTACATTTTGGTGCGGATCTTGACAAAACAGCAAGAATTACTTGTATATCGAATGAAATCGATTGTCGTTAAGTTTGTTACACCCAAAATTTGCTGCTTTATATCCGAAAACATGCCTCTTATGAAGTCATATTGATGCTCCAACCTAGCGAGTGACAAAAATTTAGACAAAAGAAATTCGCAGCAAAGGAAAATAGTTTTATGGACTGCGAAAGAAACAATTTTACAAAAAAGCGACCGCAGTTTGCTAATGGATATCTCTAATTCTTTAAACAAATAATAAGGCGATTAGACAATATTCAACTGATAGATACTCACAATACTAGACAATTACAGCAAAGGAGATTATTACAAATAAAGAAAACTCATGATTCCAGGTGGACTTTCAGGTGTTGTTATATCTACGGATGACACAAGAACTGTGGTAACTGACAGGAATGAATAGCGAAAATCTATGTTAACCATTGGTTCGAAAAATGGAAGGGACTTAAACGAAGATTCATAGAAAATCATGATCAAGTGTGATGCAGTCATGTATCTTTTTCCTATCCGATTAAAAAATGATGTCTAATAGAGATATGAGCCAATAAATATGAGGTACAGTTCAATCGAAGACTGTTGTCTATGTTTTCGTTTGTCAAGAAGTCTGTTCGAGATCCAGGGTCAAGACGCAGATGCTCGTCCTGCCGGAGGACGTTGTGGTCGGAAGTTCGACCGCTCTAGTTCCGGTGGAAACCAGACACCGGCTGCCTTTGTTTGGGAACCACAGCCCATCGCGATGCTTCATCAGACATTGCCAACTTATATCAATTATCAACAAATATCATCTAAACGCATGATCTACAAGTTATGGAACATAATGTTCAATTAATACACAAAGCATATTTTACCTCTATCATCGTAAATATTTTATTTCTGAACGTCGTCTATTATTCCACCTCTACATACACAACAAAGTCAGAGGCGTTGAACCCTTTTTAAGCACCCTTAGACGATTTATATACGTCTACGGAGTTTTGCTTTCACATTCAATGAAGGTACTGCAATACTTTAACAGCATATGCGCTTAAATAACTTCTTAGGTTTTCACGGCCAGATTCGATAATGTGGCTTTTGGGTTTAGTCGTGTGTGGTGAATTACAATTTAAAAATATTTCGACCGCCATTGCATGGGTCTGGATGCACTAAGTCATCAACCCTGAAGAAGAAATAGCATATGCGTTTCTTTTTTCATGCAATCTAAATCTTTCCAGAGTATTACAATAATTACGTCCATTTTTTACGCACACAACTACATAAATCGTTACACAAACAAATTCGTATCAAACAACATCCTATATGACAATTTTCCCGTCAATCGATCAAAGAAAATAAACTATTTTTAAAGTAGAACATAGTATTTAAATAAAGATAAAAGAAATATTTTTATTATGATTTTTTACTGCGGAAATGTCATATAAACACAAAAAGTAAATAACAACCAAACTTTCTTAATAATAATTATTTCTTCTTTCCTTCTTCTTATTAAGGATCTTAAGATCCGTTTTTGCCACCGTTTCTTTTGGGATTACAGCTTTCATCGTAATTTTTTGAAACGAACATATTTTATTATCATAAAACAATTATATATTTTAATCTGGTTATTGTGTGCATATATGACGATCCCTGTTTTCGTCTCGAAATCTCGCCGCAACTACCTTGCACATGGATCCTTCCTCTCCTAGCAGAGACACGTGTTCTGTGCTCTCCCCAGTGGCGGGGCTGAACTTCCACCAGCCGCTTCCTTGCAGCCCCGCCTTCACTTCCGGCGGAACGCGTCCCCATTCAAATCAACTTGATATCACGAGCTTTAAGCTCCACAGTGAGCTTTTATGCAGTGATTCGGCGATGAATGAATCAGCACTGAATGGGACTGAATTTAAATGTACTTGCACATCCTACTTGTTGTTCTTGTGAAATGCGAGTGCGTTTATTATTATTTAAATTCACGCAGAACATTAAAATATTTATTTATACGATTCAAGCAAATAAATGTATCGCATTAATATAGATCACGTTAAGTGATTGTTATCACCGTAAAGATAATATAGTTTCCGATTCATTAATGTTTCAAATAAATTGTTTGATGTTAAGAACCAACAAATTTATTAGTGAATACGAAGCCGAGGTCTCATTTCTGTGATTAATAATTAACAAGTCCACATAAAAATAAGGTGAAATCAAGTTTTATATTTTGTTACTTTGTTGTATATGGAATCAAAAGGAATTGAAAAACGATTCGAAAAAAAATACTTTGTAAAACTTCATGGAAGACTGAATCAAGAAACAGTCCACAGTACTCTTATTTGATGTTAAACCAATGGCTCTCAAGGTTATTAATTTTGTAAAGTTAAAGCTCACAATCGGGTTGAGTCACTTCTTAAAATTAAATCGTGTAATATGAAATGTAACTTTGCGATGCGGAGCTGATTTTGGGCTAGAACTGTACTAATTGAGGTCATTAGTGACATTATAACATAATAACCATTTCAATATTCAGTTTTATCATACCAATGTCGAAACGTGTTTTCTATTTTATAAAATCCTATATTTTTTTCATTTCCAATTAGATTACTATTTTTAATGTTGGATCCTAATAAAATGTGTATGTTACAGAAATGATTACACTTTGAGTAATAATTATATCGTAACAAAGTGTTCTTCCTAGTTGAAACTATAATAAAATTAGTTATACTCTATTTTGTACTTGTAGTATCATTCCATTTTTAGGGTTTCCGATTCAAATATTTTTTAACATAGGTTTCTAGAAGATGGTGGAAAACATCGAATATAACTATTGAACTTTAATTATTTATATATATACACAAATACTTCCTTAAAATAATGTAAGCAAATAATAATAATATTAAAAGCTTTTATTCCAGCAGGAATGGGTGGGTTGTGCAATACCCAATCTGCCACATTTTTAAATACATATATATTTATAAAGTACAAAAGAAATAATAATTTTATAAAAAGATAATAATTCATGGTGGTCGCTGCATCATCTCCATCCAGCTATGGCTCAGGGAGGAGTTAAGCCAATCAGAAGCAGCTAGGATGATGATGTTGTTGGACCTCCTTATCCTGCTCCAGAAGCCGGCAACACGGTGACGAAATAATGCTGGGAATGAATGGACTCATTCACCTTTGGATTGGAGCCCCAAAATACCTTCTAAACTTAATTGATTCAGTTCAAAGAAGAGCAATTCGTTTGATAAAGAATGACACTCTTACGTCTAACCTGCAATCAATGGAACACAGGCGTAAGATTGGTTCTCTTAGTCTTTTCTACCGTTATTACCACGGTCGCTGCTCTTCGGAACTTAAAGAACTAATTCCTCCTGCACCCACCCACAACCGTCAAACTCGTCTTACACTTGCCGAACATCCATACACGGTTAATATATGTCAAACAAGAACTGGCAGTTTCCAAAGCGCCTTCCTTATTGCCACCGGTAAGCTATGGAATGATCTTCCAGCGTCTGTGTTTCCTCATTCCTACAATCTGGATCTCTTCAAGAAACAGATAAATTGCTTAAAATGCAGAAAACTTGCAATCTCCCCAACCCACACACAAACACGATCACAACACACGTGTCCAGCATGCAGCGTCCAGCCTCCCTAGCTGAGCGTCATAGAGTGCACTGGTCTTGACCGGCTGTGATCTCCTGCATGCGTTTACATAAAAAAAACACGTCAAACATATTAAAACGTTTGAAAAGCACTGTTTTTAGTGCGGCTGCCAAGGACAGCGTGATTTACTAAACTTCACTAGACTCTGGAAATCCTCTCTGTTGGATAGCAACACTTTTTGATTGTTTTACTCCGTCATTAACGTTGGTTAATTCAAGCAAACAGCATGAGAACAAACGAGCATTTGTCCCAAAGTGTGACACTTATTGTGCGGGAAAACACAGTCGTTACATTTTAGAAACATTTAAACGTAATTGTTCTCATCTACCAAATTATAACACCAAAGAACAATATGTTGTTTTATAAAATAAACATTAATTGCGTACTATTTTTCTTTGATTGATCAATGCGATTGCATTTAATTTAATGTAGCTTTTCTGAAATGTTAAAACGATCATTTTGCATTCAATATATCTCGGGTTCGATCTTTGTCAAAACTGAGCAATCTCTAATTCATTTAAATCGTCATTTTTGATTGATATAGCAGTACACAAGCCATGAGTGCTTACAGATACTTGTTAACATGTAATATATTATAAATTTATTACAATTTTAAATTTAAATAAAAAATAAAGTTTATTTAATGACTTATACCCCATACAAATCCCATTTCTTTCAACAATTTGACGGTAAAATATGAAATGTGATCTCTGTAAAAATAATATAATCCATTGAAGGCGAAAGAAATTTACTGTTTTGCCAAATAAATATTGATACAATTTATAACGTGCATCTATGAAAAATATATGTATGCTCTTTTGCGCTTGTTTATCATTCAGACGCTGTAGGTTCAAAACCTGACCAAGCTAGATTTTTAAAAAATTGATTAAATCAAATCTATACATGTTCCCGTTACGGTTAAGCCATATTTTAAGGACAGTAAAAAAAAATCATTATATGTATTGACTTTTCGTTCAAATGAGGTGAAATGGCACAAAGAGGTCATTCCTGAGTGTAATGGACAGGACAAGCACTCTTTCTTGTACGAATTTCACGTACACCAATTCTTGTTCGGTCACTCATTGATTGATGAAAAAAATAAGGGATAGCATTTGCTATAGATTTGTATGTGAATCAATAATTAAAAAAAAAAACTTTTATTTTAAACATCGCCGGGGACTGATCCCCCGACCTCTCGCGTTACTGTCGATCACTTAAGCTCTCAGGAACACTCCTAATTTGCCACGTCTCTGAGATTTTTTTTCAAAACCCAACATGAATCCTTTTTTACGTTCATTGTTACAAATCACGGTACAATCGTCGTAATACAATATTCAGGGATTCGCTCAATTAAACCTCGCATCCCATACAATTACTTCTGTCTCGGGCTTCAAAGGAACCGGCAGACATATGAGCAATTTAGTTAAAGATTTATGACTTTACAAATATTAATGTTTCTTCTTTATCGTATGTGTTTATCGTCCTTAATCAATGCAGCAACGATTCAAATTTATGTATGCAATTGTAAAAAAGCGTTTTAAGTCTTATTTAGTAATTCTTTTTTATATGTGTATATAGGGTGTTGGAAAATAATCTTATGAAAAATAATATTATACGAGTTGAATGAATGAAATTTATTGAAAAATAACGACCAACGACTATACTCGTACAATATTAAGTGCAAGATATCGTCCAATTCCTAAAGTAAAGCAGCATTGGTCGCGTATTATACTTGGATGAGTGATTGTCGTTGAATCAGTCTTAGGAGGGTCGCACTAATAATTCTAATTCTTAATCATGTTGATCAACATACTCGGATACTACACCTGCCTTGTCTTCAAGCTCCTGATCTGTCGAGTGCTAAGGATAGTACCTAGATATAAATAAAATAATATTTAGAATTTATCCCACAATATATTTGTAGACGACATGTTTCGGCCACGTCGAGTGGCCATTTTCAAGTCAATTAGTAGAATGAGTTTTGGTTCTATATAAAACAAAGAGTAAGTGAGAAGGTGGATATGAATTGTGTGATGGGTATATATGTTTTGGAAATCAATCATGTATAAGGGAATTCACTGATGAAAACAACAAAATAATATGTATAAATATTAAGGCCATTAAAAAACAATAAACATTTACATAAATAGATTAATTAGCACTAAAGTAAGTATTCTAGATAATTTTAACAAAATTTTGGTGGATAATGCAAAAGTAGATGGGGACGTATGGAGATAGTACCTACCTAATACGCGGCGGAAATACTAGTAACTTGGTATCTACCGCCTGCGAAGTACTAACGAAGGTTTCATTGGAAGCAAAACTGCTGTCTTTTTAACAAATAGTGTTATTGTGATCCATTTGAAAACAAGGTAAAAAATGTATTTAATATTTGATATATATATATTAAATAAGTGAATGCTTAGAATATAAATAGCCTATAAATATTAAATAGATAAAAAAAATCTATTACTATGCATTTCAAAGAGGACGTTAAAAACGTAAATAACATTTGGTCTAAATTATTAATTTATTGACTTTGACATCAGCACGAAGAAGCCCTTGCTAACTGGTACCGAAAACCTCGATAAAAAATCTTTCGTATGTGGCCACATTGGGGCGAGTTACATAGTTTTGCCACCGGCAGCGCTGGCGACGGGCCGCGGAAGTGTGGCCGAACAGTTGGTACCGACCTCTTGGCGAAGAAGGTTCACGTTGCGGCCGCGCGGGCACCTCATACCGCGTGGTCACAAAATTATAATGTCTTTTAAGTAAATATAATCTGTGCTTCTAAAAGAAAGTCTTTGTCTGCTGTCCTGCTCCTCATCCTGCCTCATACGACGGAATAACTCCCCTCTTTTTGAGAGAGGAGGATGTTAACTTATATAAAGAAATATTTTTTTAACAGTATCCCTGTGGCGGAAAATTCACTCACTCAAGATTCGCGAATTTGAAATTCCCAGCGAGTCGGGTGATAATGGGGCGTTAATCAGAAGAGAATGGTCTCGGGTTTCGCAAGGTCCGCTTTGCCCCGGCGGCCGCCATTGTGAGCAGCAGCGACGTGACAATAAACCAGCGCCGCAATCGCCATTAGGGCTATTAGCATAACGCGGTGTCGTTATTTATGTGTCCTCGGCGACGGAAACGAACGAAAACGAGCGAAAACGAGCGAAATCGAGCGAAAACGGGCGAAAATGCAACCAGATTCGGCAACGATGACTGTCTAATATACTTGGGATGGCAGAAAAAAAAGAGAAGTCAACAGTCGCATACATCAAGCAAGGCTAGCTTTCAATAAAAAAGCAAAAATTCTTGAGTCGAATATTAATTTAAGGCTCCGCAGGCACCTGCCAAAACATTTGTTTGTAGCATCTTGATGTACGGCTGTGAGACATGGCGCTTATCTGAAAGTTATAAAAAAAGACTAGAGGCCTTTGAGATGCGGTCGTACAGAAGAATTCTCGGAATTTTCTGTAGAGACCACGTCACGAACAATGAGGTTCTTAGGATAATCAAGGAAGATAGGCACCTAATAAGAACCATCTCAGAGAGGCGAGCCCGATGGATCGGTCACATCAAGCGCCACGATGGTCTTCTTCACGTCATTGTGGAGGGGATGGTTAAGGGTAGAAACTTTAGAGGGCGCTCTAGGCAGGAGTATTTGCAGCAAGTGTTCGAGGACATGAGTTGTAGCTCTTATGCTGAGCTGAAGAGGACTGCAGAGGGTCGAGAGGAGTGGACGTCGAGATGAAAGATTTTGTTGCTGCAAACCAATCCACCGGATTGATACTACGAAAAAAACTAGGCACGGAATATTTAGAGAATTCCTAAAAAGGTTTGGCCTCTCTTCTTGAGACGCTTGTCCAAATGATCCTAGCATGCAACAAACAGTAAGAAATTCTGTGATTGATTGCATCATCCATGAAAACAGGAGACAGGTTCTGTGTTGTCGCCTGGAAGCCTCTGCCTTTTTATGAAATGACCTTTTTGATCTGCTCCTTAGTTCTAACGGTCCCTTGCTGTTAAACTACATCAAGGATATCGCTGGAATAACGCGCGCGGTTAACCCTTTCATTACGGCTCGGTTTGAATACAAATTATACAGTCAATTATAAAACTAGTATTTGAATATTTGAATGAACATAAATTTACTTACCTGGTCTATTTTTACATATCAAATTGGTTCTTGTATCCTTTAGCTATAAGATGATGCATAAAAACTATTCTAAGAAAGTAGC
This sequence comes from Glossosoma conforme, assembly GCA_022606575.1. NCBI lineage: Eukaryota > Metazoa > Arthropoda > Insecta > Trichoptera > Glossosomatidae > Glossosoma > Glossosoma conforme. Next base: position 212,641 of record JAGTXR010000080.1, on the reverse strand, counting down.
AAAACGATATATTACGTCAACCCATGTCAACGGTCGCGGAATCTTATGACGGTATATGCCGACAACCGATGCGAAAGGGTTAAATAGTCCGACATGGAATAGACTCCTATGTTTTTTTTTCGTGAGTATTGTAAACAATTGATTGAACATTAGAATCCTAAAATTGCTTAGTATAGACGTGATGTGGTACGAAATATTATAAATAAATTAAAAATAAATGTGAAATATAACTACATATTTTTTTAAATTTTTTAATTGAAATTGTTTAAAAAATACATAATTGAAATAAATTCATTTCTTTAGGTTCCGACGGGAGTCGAACCCGAAGCTGCTATTACGACAGTCGGGTAGATTTCTTCTGATACCCCTTGATGAACATAACACTCGGCATACAGCATGACCGATCTCGTGTTTATTGTATTAACATTTCATGTATGATAAAATCGCATATTTTAATTATGCAATCGCTAAATTGGCAAAGTATCTTGCGCTTGAGAACAATTACGAAGAATTCTCACGACCGAAAATATTTTGCGAATAAAGGTTCACCCCTTAACGGTTGATTTCCGGATGAGATTAAGACGTCATGGTAGGCGTCATGTAGACATTTGCATTATTTAACGTTATTTGTATTAAAATTAAATATAAAACGGGAAACAAATTCTTATATACTCGTATAGAACTATATTATTCACGTATCACATAACAGCATTAATGTAGCCTCCTCGATGAAGTTTTAATTCGAATAAATTTTAAGTTAGTAATTGATAAGTCCAGGGCTTTCTGCACAAATGTGACTACTATTGAATTTTTCGACAATCCCACGGTCTGTTAATTTAAGGTTTTCATCAAGCCATTATTTTGTCTTCATAAGGTTCAACAGGCCTTCCAGAACGTGTTGTATCTTTGTGTAAAAATGACAAAACTGATCGAAATTTTGCAAAAAATAAAAATTTGGGTATTAGTGTTCTGCCATGACATTTTCTCCACACACATCGGATATCTTATTCTATGTTGAACAATGTTTTTTCCTTTTTGATAGTGAAATATGCCAAAAATACTGTTTTTCTACTGCGGTACTAACGTGCAAGTAATCAATCAAACTTTTTCCCAACTCTTGCTATATCATCTGTCAAAATATGGTATGATGTTTGTTTCATAAAAATATAATTTTAACTCTTTTTTGTTATCCTAATAACCTAATAGTAGAAATACTTATAGTAAGAAGAGGTTTACGACGGTGCAACTAAAAGATTTTTTTGAAACATACTAGTCTGTACAGTACTCTAATTATGTGTATAATTAGTAATTAAATATACACATTCAATTATACATCAAATTTTATTCGCATCAAATCATTCAGAAAAAATATTGGCAGACGCGGGATTTGAACCACGAGCCTTGCAACTTTTGCTCTATTCTTTTACATCACGCAGTCCACACGACTGTTCTCCGCCTGAATAGATACGCGAAAGTTTATGTATTTATACCATTGTTACCATCGTATAACGATAGATGTCTCTATGGTATATATTCAGAGTATGTATATTATTATTTTTATTATTCAATCAGTCAGCATTTATTCACAAGCTTTTTATATTATTAGTGTCCGATTATTTATTTAGTAAGTACCACTCGGGTCTCGAACCGAGCAATAGACTGAATGGATGAGAAACAACAGATATTTTTTCTGATTGAATTGATGCATATAAAATTTGGTGTATAATTATATGTGTGTATTTAATTACGATTAATATTGAAATATAGTCAACGATCTATTAAAGAAGATAAGAGTATTAAAAAAAATTCTAATAAAAATTTAAATCCATGTATGTGTATAATATTTATGTCGACTTAAAGGAAAACCGTCTGTCCATAGAATATCTTCAAGAATGTAGGTGCGGGGCTTTTACTTCTATACCAAAGTACAGTTCAATTCTTTCCCAAGGTAATCAAAAATATGACCGACTATTTGATATTTCATGACTGAAATTAATGTTATATTTGATTGGTTTTTATTTTATTATCTTCATAATTACCGTTGACGACACATATACTGTGTTTAATTGTGAGAGCGCTGCACTTAAAATGTCTATCATTTACATCAATTACTTAACCGCATTTAATTAGGTTTAAGATTTAATGTCTGTATAAAATATTACATCAAATCTATAAAAAAAATCTGACGTTAACTCACTCCTATTTTTAAGAGTAGTTATGGAGCCAATCAACGATTGCCTCCATAACTTATGGATTCTAAGCATACAAATTTCATGATTTTTTCAATGTTTTCAGCATTCACTTTGAAATCCATTATAAATAATTAATATTTATTTATATACCTTGTTTTTACATGGATCATGTTAGATATGGTATCTATTTAGCAACCCTACCTGTCTCCCTGTCTTATCATTCCTTGATAGTCACACACCCGAAATTACGAAGTATTATGCATCTTAGTTGTTTCTTGACAGTGATGGATTGACGAAGGCTACGAGTTAGTCGAAACTGCAGTCTCCTAAATAGGCTATATCTAACATTATCCATGTAAAAACAAGGTAAATAAATATTTATTTTCTGATTGTTTAGCTTTTTACTTAAAAATAAACAGCATACGCTGGGATTCGAACTCAGAACTATGCATTTTAGTTTTATTCTATACATAGCGCGTCCCACCAAGACCATTACTTCCACCTACTAAGTTGAGAGTTAAAGACGTGTTTATATTATTGATACGTATTATTACAGATAGCGCTTTGTTGTAAATTGCATGTACATTATTATGCGTATTTGATATATTTTTACCGTGTTTCAACGGATCTTGTAACTATACGTGAAACTTTTTAAAGAGAATTACAGAAATTAACAGTTAATCTCAGCTGTCAGTTCCGTGCCGCCATCATTCGTCGTTACTAGCCATCAGTATCCCTTAGATCAGGCATGGGCAACCTTTCCTAGGTCTGGGGCCACATTATCATTCTGTCTCCGTGTCAAGGGCCGGACCAAATTATTAACTATATTAAGGTAATATTAAATTAAATAAAACACATTGCTACTTCTTGCATATTTTATTTATTTATATAATGAACGACATTAATTGCTTATAAAATTTAATGTGACGATTGACTTTGTACTTGAATTACGAGACTATCAATATTGGCGTTGATATTGCTTAATGATAATCTCATCGAATTTTCGAGATTTTCATCTGTTATCCTCGTTCGAATTTTCGATTTGGTGTACTTCATCCTCGAAAAAAATTGTTCGCATGTATACGTGCTGCCAAAAAAGACAAATGATGTTTCTTGCAAATCTACGTAAGTTTGTATAATTTTCTTCCACCAAATATAATTTATAAAAATCCGTCAAAGTAAGTTTGTCAAATTGTGATTTTAGCGCTAAATCCCCCTGAAGCTCAATAAGTTCCATCTGTAAATTTGCTGGCACATTATTTACATCAGCATCCATCGGACGAGCAAATATAGCGAATGTTGAGTCTTTGTTTTGGAAGTCGGCAAACCTCGTATCATATTGCTCTATTAGTGCCTTCAGTTCATATCCATAAGAATTATATGTGATGTTTGTATGCCTTGATAGATTAGGAAAATGGTAACAATTTTTACCTCTTATCTGATTTTTCAAAAATTTAAGCTTATTACAAAAAACTTTGACATGGCTATGCAGTTCATGAACCAATTGTCCCTGTTTTTGTAGTTTTAAATTAAGATCATTTAGGTATCCTGTGACATCTACAAGGAATGCTAAATCACACACCCATTGATTATCTTTTATTTGGTTGATTGTGTTTCCTTTTATGTCCATAAAATCTGCAATGTCTTGTCTCAAATCATAGAATCGTTTCAACATGTTTCCTTTACTCAACCACCTTACTTCACAGTAAAAAGACACATCTTCATAGTCTGAAAATAGGTCTTCCAAAAACACCTTAACCTGGCGGTGATTAAGTGCACGTGACTTAATAAAATTAATGCTTGCTACTACTACATCCATAACATTCTTGAATTTCATCGATTTTGCGCACAAATTTTGCTGGTGGATAGTACAATGAAAATTTGTTAAATTTTCCGGCTGGATCTGTAATTCTATTGCTCTTTCATTAACAACTCCAATAAATCCTTTCCGTAAGCCAACCATTGCAGGGGCACCATCAGTACATATGCCAGATAGTGCACTCCATTTAATCCCAAAGCTTTCGAAGACTATGTTGACTGCTTCAAATATATCTTCACCGGTAGTCGTTCCTTTTAACGGCTGAAGAGCTAATAATTCTTCTGTGATTTTGAAGTCCACGTCAACTCCTCTGATAAATATTGCTAATTGTGCTGTATCAGAGGCATCTGTGCTCTCATCCAAAGCAATTGAAAATGCTTCGAATCCAGTAATCACCTCTTTCAAACTTTTTTTGATATCATCAGCCATCATTTATATACGTCGGACAACAGTACGTCTCGACAAAGATATTCTCTCAAAGTCTTTTTTCTTTTCAGGACAGATTTTACTTGAAACGTCGAGCAGACACTCTTTAATAAATTCTCCTTCACCAAATGACTTAGAATGCTTTGCAATTTTTTCGCTTACAACAAAGCTGGCTTTAACAACGCTATCGTGCTGCGTTATTTGCTTTTTGAACATTTGTTGCTGGGTATCCAAGTTCTTCTTCAACTTCTGTATCATATCTTTTCGAATTTGTTCATTTATTTGTTGGTGATCCGCATGCCTCGAAGTAAAATGTCTCTTTAAGTTGAATTCTTTGTTGACGGATACGGACTCCTTACACAGCAAACATACGGGCATTCCTTTATTCAGGATAAAGAAATAATCCTCCGTCCACTTGTCTTGAAATTTTCGACACTCTGCATCAACTTTTCTTTTTTTTCGACATAACCCCTGACATTGTCACAAATTTAAAAACAATATTCAGAACTGACAAACAAAACTGTCTTCTACGCCAGAACGCACCAGTAAACAGAACAAACCAGACCAGAAGTCGCGTGAACACTAAATAAGGGGAATGCGGCGCGGAGGGGGACGGAATTAGTGTGCTCCACTCGGGATATTTCGTGCCTACGAACTTTGCCGAAACACAAACCATCGGATGCATTGCGATAATAATATATATTATTATATTATGTAGCGCGGAGGGGGTGGGCCCCGCTCGTAATCCTTCGGTGCGTATACGAGCTTCCCCGAATCACTGCAAGCGCCCGTGTCATCTGCATTATTTTAACTAATGTATTTCTCAATTACTTCGCCGAGATGAATCAGGGCCGGACAAAATAGCTTCGCGGGCCGGATTCGGCCCGCAGGCCGGCGGTTGCCCATCTATGCCTTAGATAGTCGAATATATTGCTTTTGAATGATGTTCTGTATTTTTAAAAATAAATACATTTATTTATATCTTAATATTGTTTTCTTCTTAGAATATAAAGAGAATATATGAGAGGGCAGTACTTAACTCGATCTCCTTGTATTTTGTCCTTTTAACATCGCATTCATTGTTTTCCCGCATTCATAGTTAATTTTAACAGGTTCCTTTAAAAACTATAGATAGAGATTTCACTGTATATATTTTATATAAATATGATTCGATATTTTTTTCTTATTGTAGTTTCTTATAATGGCAAACTACATTAGAATCAACAGATGAAATGTCTCCATTTCTGTCTGACGGTATTATTTCGTAAGTTAAGAAAGGAATACAAAATAAATGTTTTACACTTCTTCCAAGATTTTTTTATCTTTAGCCTATAGTGCAGCGGTCGGGGAACCGGGGTAAATTACCCCAAATGGGGTAAAAATATGTTTTTTGGGGTAATATGAAAATTTTCTAGTTTGCTATTTCATAAAACTTACTATTTTCATGTAACTTTTTGGTTTTTTTCCGTGTAAATTAATTCAATAAATAATGTTTATTTAAATATATATTGATTGCCTTCTTTTCAAAATGGGGGGAGGGGGTGATATCGACTTACGTAAAAATATTTTGGGGTAATGGTTAAAAAAGTTCCCCGACCACTGCTATAGTGCTACATTATGTTTACAAGCTTACCAGAGAGGGAATCTCACATTAGAAAATAAAACTACGAGTATCATCAATTTATTTTTTATACGGCTTTTCGCTTTGCGGCCATGTTTCGTGGAACTTATCTAAGCCGTAAAGCGAGGTATGGGTGTATTTGACTTTTTTTAGCATTAGTAATAATATATATAAAAACAAAGGTGACGTAAGGGAATGTGGAAATTTTCGGGTAATAAAACTCACACCCAACACTCTAAAAATATGGGAAAGAGTGTTAAATAAAAGACTCACAGAGCTAACACACCTTACGTCCAACCAATGTGGCTTCGTGTCGGGAAGATCCAGTGCAGATGCTATCCAAACGATTAGACTTCTCACTGAGAAATACAGAGAAAATAATAAGGATCTGTACATGGTTTTCATCGATCTCGAAAAGGCTTTCGATAGAGTTGCGAGAGAGTTGATCTGGCAGTCTTTAAGGTCTCAACAGGTTCCGTAGTACTATGTGGAACTTCTTAAAGATATGTACCACGAAATACATACGAGTGTTCGAAGCCCCGCTGGCCTGAGTAAACCATTTCAAGTGAGGACCGATGTTCACCAGGGCTCGGCCCTGAGTCCATTGCTTTTTAACCTCTCCATAGACTATGTCACCAGAGATATTCAAAAACCAGTCCCTTGGAATATTTTATATGCTGACGACATTGCTCTAATCAGTGAAAATGCCCAAAGTATTCAGGAAATGCTGGAGGAATGGAGACTGTCTCTGGAGAGTAGTGGACTGCGAATAAGTAGAAGTAAAACCGAGTCGATGTACTTCAATTTCAATTCTGGTTGCACCGCGGTTAACACTCCTCCTACAGAATACACCCGTAAAAGAGCTTGATACTTTTAAATATCTCGGCTCTGTGATATCCTTAGATGCCAAAACTGAATCTGACGTGGAGCATAGAATAAACACAGGATGGCTGAAATGGAGGTCTCTCTCTGGGGTTTTGTGTGACAGCAAGATTCCAGTTAGGATCAAAGGTAAAATCTACAAAACTGCTGTAAGGCCAGCTATGCTATACGGATCGGAGTGTTGGACCACGCTGAAACGCGACTTCGATAGGATTCATGAGGCAGAGATGAAGATGCTGAGGTGGGCGGGCGGTGTGACTAGAGTAGACAGAGTTCGAAATGAGCATATTCGGGGTTCATTTCGGGTGGCCCCCATACCTGAAAAGATAAGGGAAAACCGCCTAAGATGGTATGGGCATGTGACACGGAGAGATGAGGACCACATGGTGAAGAGAGCCCTCAACATACCCACGCTGAGAAGAAGACCTGGAAGACCGCAGGCAACCTGGACTGCAACTGTAAACAAGGATCTGAAAACCCTGGGTTTGACCGAGAATGCAACGCAGGACAGACAGACATGGCAAACGTGCACAAGGAGAGCCGACCCCAGATGATGGGAAATGGCTAGGATAAAGAAGAGTAATAATATATATAAAATCGAATATACCTTACCATACGTCAGTTCTTTGACCCCGTTCAAGTCAGCTCCGCACGCTGAATTCCCGCCGAATTGCGTAAACTTCGTACAACAAGTATGGGATTTATTTTAGATGATTGAAACAAAAACATATTTTTCATGACATGTTTATTTTGATTCAAAATACTGTTTTTTTATAATTTCAACAATAATTATTACCATATTTCTCACAATTGCCACAATTAATTAAGTCAACCTTAAACGAGGCAAATTTACAACTACTTAAGAATTTCACTAAATTTATTATATAATATTTACAATTTTATGGCTAGTACTGTTTTAGTTTAACAATTTACAACACAGTATGCTTGTTCTTTTATTCATTATTAACTACCTAGTTAGAGCATATGCTTCAATAAAGATGTCAAGATGCCCTTTTCCATCATTAGTTCTTTTTTTTAAATGTAAGCACATACAAAAGAATAGCGACAGATGTTGATAGTAATTTTGAAGTCTCATCTGTGGAATTCTATGACGCTTACCATGGTGCATATGACTAAGCGCTGCATGTGGAGTGTTAATCAGCCAACGTCATAGACTACAGCCCGAGATTCACGCATCATCCTTATTATTACAGGAATTTACTATGAATGGGTGGTCTTCACTTTCGTCTACCACCAATTTTAATTACTAGGCTATGACTGACATTTTACGGGTGAGGGATCAAATTCACACCAACCGGGGGAATTTTAGAGCTTTATTATCACCATCTGTGGGTATTTTCATGTATTTGTTTACATAAAAAAAGTGCATGAGATTCGTACAATCAAAATACATCAATGGTGCCACGATACTCAGTCGTGGAGATGACAAGAGAAGCAAAAATAGTAAAAATTAAAATATACTTTGATTCATGGCTTTTGGTTGAGCCGTGCTTGGTGAAAAAAAACATTTATTTACATGTTATGAAGCATATACATACATAAATTTAGATTTTACTTAAAATAACATCTCGCCGATGTATAAACATGTCGACTTTCCATAATTACAATTGTCGAATAAATTTTGAATAATTTTTGTATCGAATTGAAAATAATTCAATATAATTTTATTTAAAAAACAAAGTTTTAATGTCTTGAGAAAACAAGATGTTAGATACAACAATTATGAAAAAAAAAAACTACTTATTTATAAGAATTCGTATTTTTCTACATCACGTCTTAGTTTCATAATCTATGTACATTATTCGATAAGATAAAACGGCATAAAACTTCCGTTAGTAGTAACGACAAGTGTCAATTATGTTTTTAAAAATACAAAATAAAATGAATGCCTTCATAATGACTGTTGACAATTATAAAATACTTATATATTAAAAATTCAGCAAATAAATAATCAATATTAATGGATAAAATAAGGGTACATTTGTCTACGTTGCGTACGTAAACTATCGATATGTCGCAATAGAAGTACATATACAGATTACTGTACAGCCATCTTAAAAGGAGCGAAATATTGTTTAATTTTTTTAAGTTAAGAAATAGAATTATTCGTTCATGCAGTAATTCAGTACAGCGGTAACATGACATACATACGAGTTTTTTTGAGATACGAGCCGATTTAAGGGCGTTACAATAGTTTCCAAGCTTCGAACCTCCCTTCATGAAAATATGGAGAAACTGCTGATGGTGTGGGTGAAAGAGAAGCAGCTTAAAGGAGATACCTTGACGAAGACCAAAATTAAGCGAAAGTAACACCTTATGAATCTAGTTTATTTCTTTACGTTCTTTTTTATTTGTAAATACATTTTTCTTATTCAAAAACACGTAGCAAAAATAACTACGGTGACATTTTGGGAGCTGGAACGGATTATTAGCAGTTCAATTAGTTTCTGGTAGTTTTACAGCGGACCGACTGAATGTGACTGCGGCGTGGAGCAGACCCTGTCACACCTTCTGGAGCGTGCGCTGTGTCCGAGTGGCTGCACCCAGGAAGACCTGATTATGGCCGGGAGTAACGCCATCGACGTCGCCACGTATTGTTTCCGACACGATTTTATATAGATATATATATATATATAATGGGGAAATTTGCTTTGAGATACAAATAATTTGAAATACGAGCAAGGTTGCGGAACGAATTAAACCTGTATGTCGAGGTACCACTGTGTATATATTTTTTTTATGGATTTTCTATACATATAATGTACTCGGTAAAGCTGTAGATGCAGATATGACTTGGATTGAGGTAAGTTTTTTTTTCTTTTTTTGCTTTCTGCAACCAAAAGATTTATATAGTGGAAATCTGTGGCAAAAATATGCTCCAAGTAGAGCGAATACGGAAGATTATTAGTTAAAATTAAACTTAAGATTTCACGAATAGCGAAATACAGCTTTGCCTTCTTAACGATGGACTGTGATTTGGGTAAATAAATACATATTACACATTTTTAAAATATAAAACACTGGTATAAAAATTGAGAAAATCGTTTACTTTATTCACTAACCGAATATATAATCGTATATTTATATATACATAATTAGCTCACACAAAAAGATTAAACAACATATCATTACGCACAACCCTATTCGATTAAAAGTAAATATTCACATATATACATTTTTAAATACACAGGTAATACAAGCAGGTATATATTGACTTAGAGTATGTACCCTCATAAAATAGTTCGTTATTTCCTACATCGTCTTCTCTTCCGAATCGGTGCGTATGACCACCACAAAGCGATATGAGATACAGAAGATTGACGAGAACCAGAATCTTTGACAAAAAAAGTCAATGTATACATGTATCTTGGAGGGTGTCACGACCTATCGTTCCCAGACAATTCGTTCAACGACTCATAGGTAACAATGTAGGGCGCACTGGACGTCTGGTGCACGGCACATTTGGCGCACGGGACAACTGGTGCACTGGATGTCTCGCTAACCTAACCTAAGGATATCTAAAGTGAGGGTTAGGTTGGGTTAGCGAGACATACAGTGCACCAGTTTTTCCGTACACAATCGCTTCGCCCTGTGCGCCCAACGTCGTTAGCGATGAGTCGTTGAACGAATAGTCTGGGAACGAAATGCGGTGGAACCATCTTGCAGCAACCGCTTCGTATTTAGGATACTAAGTGATAAATTAACAAAGCTTCGATACTAAATAATTTAAAAATATATATATATTAGGTATTAGGATAATTTATCAAACATTTTTAAAAAATGGCTTACTTAAAATGGATCGTAATTGTGATTTCATAAATCAAATTACCTTGAGGCAATACGAAATAGAATTGACTTTCTGATAATGTTCCATAATCATAATTTTACAACTTTTCGTAACTGAAGCTTTGGCAAAATAACAATAGAGGGGGACGGTAAAAACAATATATTTTTTTAACAATAATTTTCCTATATGACATTGTTATTTTAGTGAATACAGCTAAAGGTGTTGGCAGTCATCTCGGCTAAGGAGAAATCCTTATTGTCTCACCATGTCGATGACATGATGACATGTCTCTTTACGTTGAGCAAGCAGTAATTCATTAAGACGTCAGGTATATCTGTAAAAAATACGATTTCGATAACAGCTGCAAGATAAAATGCAATAATCAAAAAAAAAAGTTTTTATCTCTAAATAACACCTTGATAGGAGACTTATTAAAAGAGTACATAGAAATCATATGGGAAAAAACCAAAAAACGATCATCGTCCGTATCCATAATCGATCGGTATTGTATTAGAATCCAGGCTTATTAAATAGAAGTTGACTCTTTCATTACGGCTTGGTTTAAATACAAATTATACTGTCAATTATAAAACTAGCATTTGAAGCATAAATGTACTTATCTGGTCTATTTTTATATATCACATCGGTTCTTGTATCTTTTAGCTATCAGATGATGCATAAAAAACTATTCTAAGAAAGTAGCAAAACGATATATCACGTCAACCAATGTCAACGGCCGGGAAATGTTATGACGGCATATACCGACAACCGATGCGAAAGGGTTAAAATAACTAAATTAATTGAAAGTAGATACAACATATCATTTGAAGAATATGTGAAACATTTCAAATAATAATATACATAATTTATTTAGGAATCGTACTAAATTTTCTTAAGTAGTCAGAGCAGCAACAGTGTAATACTACATAATAGGATCGATTTGACTGAAACTTGAAGAACCAATATCCGGCAAATGGAGCGTTGGCTTACACCTTGCAATATGGAGTTTTGACATCAGAAGAATAGCGGAATAAGACTGAATGCAGAGGGCGGAGGATCGAGAGGATAGAGACTCATGTTGGAGGCCTACGTTCAACATGGAACGGACGATAAACATATAAATTTTTTTTTTTTGATAAGTGAAATTCTAAAATTTCCACGCAGTAACTAAAAATGCAGCACTGCTCCCGTTTACTGTACAAGTTTGGGCAAGCTGCATCACTTATTTAGGCAGCCATTGAAAGCAGACAACCTCATGAATTGATCTCATATCTGTTCTATGGACACTTCTTGATTGATTATTCGAGAATAAAGATTTACCTGTTCACTGCTCTCCATGTTGCGCTCCCAGAGGCACCAGTAGGGGCCCCCTGTGTCTTCTGGCTCTCTGAGGAGCTCTGCCCCCGCTGGCCGCCGCCCCGGCCCTGAGCCTCGGCCTCCCGGGCCCCCTTCTTGCGCCGCCTGACGTTGGAGTCGTGGCTCCCGGAGACGCGGCTCGCTGAGGAGTCTGCTGCCCTTGTGGGGTTTGCTGCTGCTGCGGCACCTGCGATTGTTGAGGCGTCGTGGGGGCTGACGATGAAGGTATGGAGGATCCTGACGGAGACGGTCGACCGGGGCCGGAGCGCCGGGAGCCGCGGGGGCGCCCTCTGCGAGCTCCTCGGCCTCCCGGGCGTCGTGATCTTATGCCTGAAGTGCCGTAAGGTGACTCAAATGAAACTGTAACAATAGTGAGAAAAAAAACATTGAATTTGATGCAAAATACTAGATTTTCAATGTCTATACATGTGAAATGTGCATTTTGCCGGGCGACATAGTTCAGTGGTAAAGCGTTTGTTTATCACGAAGACGCAGTTGATTTAAAACGGGAATATGTTAATTTTTTAAAAATCAAATCTTAGCTTTATCTAGCCACCGCTTTAGGACAAGAAATGTTCAGGCTGGTCGGAATCATCCGATCTCCATAAAAAAGACTCTGAATATTGAACACCCTATATATTGATCTGGTACTACAGCTACAGTCTATACAAGTTCGCGAACTCTTACGTTGGAGGCTCCCGGGAACCATATATGTTCCTATATAGACCTTCTGGTTAACAGGTGTTTTGGGAAAAGGCAACAGTCTGAGATTACAGAACTGAAAAATAACAATTCGCGGAGTCCATATGCTCCAAATATAAATCTGATATGTTACAAAATGAGCCATCTCGCTGCAATTTCGAAGAAAACGAAAGAATCCTATAAAAACTCTATATTAATATGCTTTGAATTGACAAAAAATAAAGTAATAAATAAGTAATAGGCAAAGCTGTATTGTAACAATAGGACAGCTCCAATAAGTGGGGAAGGCAGCAGTTTGTGGTGACCATATAATTCGGAAAGAACATGGCATAAGAAGAGATAAAATGAAATACTATAAAGTAAATACACATTTAGATACACGGTTGGAGTTTATTGTAATAGTTCAGTTTTCACACATATAATCTACGAATTCAGTACTCTTCCGAGGGATTATCCTATGACAAATGGATGTCTCTGGTGACTACCCCAACTGGGCGCAATTACCGCACGAGTACATAGCCTCGCACTTCACATTATACTCCGGGAGTGTTCTCAACCGATAACATAATCAGGGCCTAACAAATGGCCTCCCAGTGACATTACGGTGAAGCTAATACCGTTAAATGCGCGGCCATTTCAACGTATGATATATTAAATGAAACGTTAATAACAATAATAATGACAATCTCTTAATGCGCGTATAAATTATTGCTTGACAAATCTAATTAAAATTACACACTCGTAACAGTATAATAGTATTTTTATTTAAGAATACATAAATATTTACATTTATAATGCAATTCATTTATATTTCACGGATTTAAATTTTTATTAGAATATTTTTCAATACTCTAATCTTATTTCATAGATCGTTGACTATATTTCAATATTATTAGTAATTAAATATACACATACAATTAAACATCAAATATTATACGCATCAATTCATTCAGAAAAAATATTGGCAGACGCGGGATTTGAAAGTAATAATATAAAAAGCTTGTGAATAAATGTTGAAAAACTGATTGAATGATAAAAAATAATAATAAACATACACTGAATATATACTATAGAGACATCTATCGTTATTTTCTGTTCTTTCTTTAGTTTTCTGAATGAATTGATGCGTATAAAATTTGATGTATAATTGTATGTGTATATTTAATTAGTAAATATTTATTTATTTACCTGGTATCTATAAATTTCATGTACATGATAATACGAGTACATACATGAATCCTTCACTGTCAAAAGACAACTGAGCTGCATGATACTTTATTAAGTGGGCGAAAACATTTATGTAGGAGAAGGGGTGGGGGGAGGGTATGTCTATCAGGGAATATAATATTTATTTTACTATTTTAAGGTATTTAGTTTATTATTTAACGGAAACATTTTTTTAATTGATGGATTAAAATTGGTGATTGAGGAAGGTTACGAGTTAGTCGAAACTGCTTATATTTTTACTTATATTTCTAACTAAAATTATCTTGTTTATTATTATTTATCCAAAGTAATTTTATTTAATTATCTTAACGTTATTAAGAGATGGATAATCCCTATTTATTTTTAATTATATTTATTTATATTTTTAATTATTATTTATATTTTCATAATTAAATAAAATTATTTTACTTTCATCATGTAGATTTCATCGTGTGTATTTAGTGTACTTAGTTTTTTTTTGTAATTTTTAATATACTCTGGCAAAAATTCGAAAATAATTGTTATAATCGTGATTTCTTATTTTGAATTGTGGAATTCAGTGGACTATTTATGAAAAACGGCTTATTTAGTTATTTTTGTATCACTATTTATGTTTGTAGAATATTTACTGGATTCATTATATGTAATGAATATATTCCAAAATGAATATATATAATATGTATTTAAGTATAATGCGAATTCATATAATCGCAAAAATCATTTTTTCACTATTTATATATATTTATTAAACTTCAGGTGACTTCGGATCAACGCACTTCACTTATTGTAACAAAATAATTTTTGCGACTTGTCATAAAGGCGGTTATTTTAAAATAATGTTTTACTTAGGAATTTGTCATTCAGCTTAAATGATAGAATGACAGTTAAATTTTATCTACCATATACGGAAGAAATTTATCTTAACAATTAAGTGACTCACTCGTGAGGAATTAATATACCACAAAAAATGTTTGCCGCCAACGTTAATTTTACTGTGGAATTTGTATATTGTTCTGGAGTACCTATATTTTCGGGCATATTACGAGTTAGTTAACACATAGATGAAAACTGCCGGAAGGTTTAAAAGATATGACATCTATCAATCATGTAATTTATTAAATATTTACAGCTCACGTTACACACATTTCTTTTTAAATTTTTAAAATATCCGATTATCTAGCTTTTTTCAAGAAAACAGAGAAAGTTTTCCGTTAATGCACAGTATAATACGCGTTTTTCAGTTCCCTTTGGTACGTACACAGTACAAGCGTCACGTGTTGACTGGTCTTAGCGTAGGGTAATTTGTTCTACCGCGTCGAAAGATGTTTCATTTTAAAACTTGTTTAGCTACGTCGTCGGCCGAACCCGCGACTTCTCGCATAGCAGTAGATGTCCTCAACTCTCGGACATATCTCCAGGAATATGTCCACACACGCCACACGCTCACAAGCTCTCGGACAATAATGATGATAATCATAATCGATCACGACTCGCGATGTTTCAATAAAAGGTAATTTGAACTTGTGAAACTAATTGTCGAGTCGTGCCTCCAATTGACTAATAGAAGAGAGGAATAATACCCCACCGTTATTTGCATTCAATCCACATGCGCTCATAATAGACTGTGGAGGCTTTATCATCGGCTCTCGTTCCACGGAGGCGTAACTAAATATTTAGGGAATTTCACAAATTTGTCATCTCGAGATCAACTTTATAATTCTTGCCAAAGTTTAACGTTCCCTAGCACCCAAACCGCAAAGCTGACGAAAAACTTTACGAGAAAAATCATAACATTTATTATTTTACTTTTTTTTTCAATTTAATCATTTCTGTAGTGTATACATTGATAAGTTAAGTTTTTTTGTCCGGTAAGCAGTTTAAGCGTTAGAGAACGTTATATTTTGTGTGTCAAATTAGTAAGGAATTATAAAATTACCAATGTACGAGTACAAGTATCTTATAAAGAAAGAATAAACTTAAACAAAATATGTCATTGCCTTGAATAAATTTGTTCAATTATGCTTATTTTTACTTGTATATAAAGTTGACATGTTTACAGGACATATGATACATCATTTAGCTATGATCTCCAATTTAAGTGTAGAATGGAATATAGAGATATAATTAATCTATTGTAATTCACCTAATGGTCATCATCAAGTGATACCTTCGTTATGACTTGTTGTACTATTGATACATTGAACACCGAGTTTTATTTTGTTACTCCACTGACAAGGTAGCTTTATTACTAAGTGTCCTCAGTCACCTATAATTGCTATAAGAACGCAGGAATTTAGATGACACATTGGCCATTGTTGGTGGAAAATTTTGCTGTTCGCCTTTCCCTTATTACTTTGATTATTTTTTAATCGCACATTTCAAATAAAGAAAACTCTCGACCCATTGTAAACGAGAAGGTTTATGCATTGTTGATCGGCGAAGAATTCCGATGATACATTAAACTATTCTTTTGTATCTAAATAAGCTTTCTTTTCGATTTATAAAATCCAAAGTTGTGTACTATTTTAGGTGTTCAAATAAAGAGTTTTCTCTTTATGTATAATCACAATGCAAGGTATTCAATCATCGTTTATGAGCAATACATAGCATACATTAAATGCACATAATTCTGAGTCATTGTAAATCAAAATATTTTTGATTTTTATCATTTTTTACAATGGTTAAACGTTTCAATCATTGAAATTAAGATAACTCTCATGTTAACACTATTCAGTCCGCGCGTTACGCGATTAAGCTTACGCTGGAGGCTGACTGATTTTTTAAAGAATTGCTTACGAAAAAATTCGCATATATTTATTTGTTTATATATATTTTCATCCCCCATCATCGTCGCTGTCTTCGATATCCTCGGCGTCATCGGGAATATCGGACAAAGCATCAGCGTATATCATAAACTTATTCTAACCAATAATATATTTCGTAATATATACAAGAACGATTAAAAGAAACAGAAATTAAAAAATAAATTTGAAATGTACTCGTTTATATTATATAAGTCACGTGTTAAATACAATATGAATCGTGAGAACAATCTGCAACAACAAAAATAGCAATCTGTTTATCGCGATCGCAGCTTTGTTTCCGATATTAAAAACTTCCCTCTCTCAATAATTCAGTTCTGACTCCAGCGGTATCGGCGGCTCCCTGAAATAAGAAAAAATTCAAACGAAAAAATCGTAAAACACGCGAAATGCAGCCGGCACTTTTACGGTCAAAAACTGCAAAATATCCTGGAAATGTCAATGAGAAAATAATGGACGAGGAGATAAGAGGAGTCGTAATAAAAAAAAAACTGAAACCACAGCTAATCAAATCGTATGGTATTATTTAGGAACTTAATCGCCAGACCTTTGAGATAACAGCACGTATTGCATTACACGTTTTGCTCAAAAGTACTATAAAACAACATGAATCTATTTGAGATGTGGCTCTAGAGCAGTGTCATTTAACTGATGGATATTTCAGATGCCTCGCACAGAATCGCAACATTTTTTGGTATCTCTCCGATTAGAGGAAAAATATTTTTCCATTCCTGATTTGATCCATCACCATTTCAGTACTCTGCGAACTATATAATCAAAATTTCGTAATTAGTGTTTCGTAGATCCTCCAAAGAGGCTAAGAAAGATCGCCCTACAGAACGGTGACGTAACGTAATATTTTAGGGAATTAGCTAACTTTTCTTTACAGTGTAACAATAAACTTAGTTATGTAACAATATAAAAGTAAACACATCATTATATATGAAATTATGATAATTCATTCTAATTCCCTTTATACTTGCGCTGTCCCATGTAAGAGTTAAAATTAATAGGTGTACTGGAAAAGGATGTCGTTTTTTTAGTGATTTTGAGTGGTAAGTTGTGCTTCGGCAGTCGAACTTTTACAACGTGTTCTGTGTTGTTTCTCTGACTAAGTATACCTGGAGTGTACCATGACTTTTAAGCAAAAAAAAATACAACCCTATATCCAATGGAGAGCTTTGCAATAATTATTTTCCGGTACACCTAATATTACCTTGAAAACGTAGTGTGGTGGTTTGATGAATAATAAATCCCACGTACTATTAGTTGTACGGTAGTGTTTAAAGCGTCCTTGTTTAAAGAGATGCTTAGTATGTTATAAAATTTACTGTTCAATTCAAGCTAGTGTGATTCCTCCATGTCTGCATTTCTTTCGCGGGTATCGTAAATAATGCAATATTTTGCGGTAGCGATCGGTTCCAATGATTTACGCCGCCGCATTGCAGTCTTGCCAATGCAGCCGCGAGACTGAAAAATGCATCACACATTTAAAAATGAAAATAATAACAAATATACAACAGAATACCGTCAAACGGAGACGATAAATCGCATTCGATTGCCAATAACAGGATGACTAAACTCTATATGTAGTGTTGATACTTAAACATCATTAGACTATAGGTCAACCATTCATGCCTTCGATTTAATAATACTTGACTATGGATGATGGAAGATCTTAAGAAAGGAAAAAAAAATCATCAAGTTTATTTTTATAAAATTAAAATTACAAATACGATTATTATTGAAAAGAGTAGTGTTCGCGGAACTATTTTTAGCCTGCTACCATTCTGATTAATTGACTATGAAAGTGAGCAAGTACTTCACAGAAATATAAATTCACGTAATAAATCAATGAAGTCGTGTTTAGCAAACGCAAAATCGAAGAAGCTTTTCTAGCACCTTAAAGTTCAATCAGTCCATTATACGTATGGTAGAAAATTAATTTCATAACGATGCAGGCGTGCACTTCACATAAATACCAAAAGAAAGGCGATCTAACTTGATATGACGTGAGAGGTAATCAAAAAGAAAGGTGGAGATGGGTGGTAAAAATAATTACAAGCTAGCGATTTACTGAATTGTAATGATAATTAAATTAGAAGACTAAATCAATAATCTAAATAAATTACACCATTAAACAATTATGTAATATTCACATAATCGCTATTTAAGAATTCATATATTAAAAAAAAACAATTAATACACCGGGGATACGATTAGGTTCGCTAGTAAAACAAATTATGAATGCAATCGTTGTGCCAAAAAATGACGCATTTACTTGAAGATACCGAAACCGTAAAATATCTTCTCCCCCATTATATCCTAAAATAACCCGATTTGTTATAGTGATTATCTGCATACCTTTCACATTCATTGTAAGCGATTATAAAATTAAATACCTTACTGTATTCACTAAAAAACGAATTCAGAAAATTGAGGAAACGATCGTTTGACTGTTAGAAATGACAAGATTAGGTAAAAAATCTGTCAACCTTCCATTATCTACAGTTTGTAAAAGAAAAAAGGTAGACTAAGCTGGAACCTATTCCCTGGATATAAGAGATAAGCATTAGTTTTAATTATTTAGATTTTTTAGATCGATAATTCTTGGTGGAATTCCATAATATCATATATAAATGAAATAATTTTTAGAATTTATCTCACAATATATTTGTAGACGACATGTTTCGGCCACGTCGAATGGCCATTTTCAAGTCTTGAACTTGTAAACTTGAACAAGAGTCTGAGACTTGAGAATGGCCATTCGGCGTGGCCGAAACATGTCACCTACAAATAAATTGTGGAATAAATTCTAAAAATTATTTTATTTATATCTGATATTAGTTAAAGCTGCCTTTTCTTGATATTTCAGGCTTCTACAGTCTTGCAAGAAGTCTATACATGCAATGCATTCTAAAGAGCTTTGATATGCATCTGACATGGGACGAGGCAGTTGATAGCAAATTAAAACGGCAATATTTGGCGACTGTATTTCATTCAGTACGAGAGCGGATTTTAAGAACACGAAATGGATAAATTGTCTCATCACAGTGGTTTCTGTAAATATAACCGTCGTGAAATGAAATAGAAATCATCGGTCCGTAGCGTGAGTAATGAATTTAGTTCTACTTTTAATGATTTAATGAACTGAAAACAAGACGTGCGACTTCACTGAATAATTGAATGCTTAAAAAGCTGTCTCCCCTCAGCTACTTGGCGGCTGCACATTTCCTTCAGCTGCTAAAAAATTACTAGGATTTAAAAAAAAGGAACCGAAACTAATGATGGATAAGCAAAATGTTGAATCTTTGCACGTTTGCGTTAAATCGGAAACACGTGTAAGGGATCCCATAATTGATTGTGTAAAATCAACACATTATTTTTAGCCTTCCCAGACTGAATAACATTTATTTTTTTGAACAAAGTAACTAAGTAACAACACTTTTATTATTATGTAAATGATTATGAATTCGTACGACTTTTAAATACAGCGAAAACAATGTCGTATCCGAATACACATCAACTAGTAAGAATCATCTCAGTGAGGCGAGCCCGATGGATCGGTCACATCATGCGCCACGATGGTCTTCTTCACGACATTGTGGAGGAGATGGTTGAGGGTAGAAACTGTAGAGGGCGCTCTAGGCGGGAGTATTTGCAGCAAGTGTTCGAGGACATGAGTTGTAGCTCTTATGCTGAGATGAAAAGGGTTGCGGAGGACCGAGAGGAGTGGAGATCGAGATGCAAGATTTTGTTGCTGCAAACCAATCTACCTGATTGATACTACGAAGAAGAAATCAATGCAGCCAAATAAATGGTTTTGAGATCAAAAGTTTACGTAGACGATATTTTGAGTTTGTGAGAACGTTGAAGTAATGCAGAGGACAACTTTCCATCCTACAGATGGTCAAGAGACGAAGTGGGATCTGGTTGAAAGATATTCTTCGGATGTTACTGTTGATATCTTTTTTACAGACCCCAAGGCTCTCATCGTCCTGGAAAGCCTTCGAAAACTATTTTTAAATTATACTCATTGGAGCTCATGGAAGCAGAGCTGACGTGCAGTGAGGATTAGAAAACACGACGATTGTGCACGAGAGCGTTAGTAAAGTTGTGATATCAAAGATTGAATTAGACAATTTAATATGGTAACACAACTTCACGCAACGTTGAACATAAGAGTGTGGAATCACGTTAATAGCACAAAGCAGCCAGAAGTAGCATATTCCATAGGACATTGATACATGTCCACTATATATATATATATATATATATATAATCGTGTCGGAAACAACAGGGTCAAATTCTGTCTGCCCAGAAGTGGGCGACGTCGATGGCGTTTCTCCTGGCTACCATCAGGTCTTCCTGGGTGCAGCTTTTTTTTTTTTTTATGTAAACGCATGCACGAGAGCACAACCGGTCAGGACCAGTGCACTCTATGACGCTCAGCCAGGAAGGCTGGACGCTGCATGCGGGAAACGTGTGTTGTGTTCGTGTTTGTGTGTGGGTTGAGGAGATTGCAAGTGTATATTTATCTGTTTCTTGAAGAGATCCAGATTGTAGGAAGGAGGAAACACAGACGCTGGAAGAGCATTCCATAGCTTACCGGTGGCATTAAGGAAGGAACTTTGGAAGCTGCCAGTTCTTGGTCGACATATATTAACCGTGTATGGATGTTCGGCAAGTGTAAGACGAGTTTGTCGGCTGTGAGTGGGTGCAGGAGGAATTAGTTCTTTAAGTTCCGAAGAGCAGCGACCGTGGTAATAACGGTAGAAAAGACTAAAAGAACCAACCTTACGTCTGTGTTCCATTGATTGTAGATTAGACGTAAGGGTGTCATTGTTTATCAAACGAATTGCTCTTCTTTGAACTGAGTCAATTAAGTTTAGAAGGTATTTTGGGGGCTCCAATCCAAAGGTGACTGCCGTATTCAAGGATAGGTCGGATTTGTCCTTTATATAGAAGAAGAAGTTGTTTATCGTTGAAATACCGACGTGATCTATATAATACACCTAGTTTTTTGGAAGCGAGACCGGCTTTACACTTAATTGACTCGTAATATTTGATGTTATTCGATATTGATAATCCAAGCATGTTGATGGAGCTTGCTTTTGGAAGAGAACAACCGTTGAAAGATATAGGATCCATAGCAGTCTTCTTGGTGGAGAAAGTACATGATTGGGTTTTTGAAATGTTGAAACTGACGAGGTTGAGGTCGCCCCATCGTGAAACCCTTTCAAGAGACATGTTCATCTTCTTCACCAGAGATTCCCTAGCAGCAGATAGTTCCGAATGTTTCGGAGGTTTTTGGAAGATTATACTCTCATGGACAGTGCTGTCGTCGGCATAACAGTGAATGTTTGCGCATTGAAGCAAATCATTCGCTATTCGGGCACAGCGCACACCAGAAGGTGTGATAGGGTCTGCTCCACGCCGCAGTCACATTCAGTCGGTCCGCTGTAAAACTTCCAGGCTTTCATTTTTGTCCTCGTCTTGCATACTCCGGTCCGAAGTCTGTTAAGGGACCTCCATATATTTCACCCCTGGTCATGTCCAGAGGCTAGGTCCTCTTTCGGGGCAATTCAATTTTGCCGCAGGGTGGCCTCAGGTATCACCAGTTCTGTTGTCGACTGTAGGAAACTTCTTCTTGATTTGAGCCGTGTTGTTATCTTTTGATACCCAAACATAGGGTGGAGTGCGTCGTGGGTTGCTTTGGTGAGCTCCTTCTTGGTAGTGACTTCTCGTCGTATGTTTGGTGGGGCGATGCCCGAGAGTTTATATATTTTTGATATTGGGGTAGGTTTTAGGCACCTCGTAACCACTTGGCACGTTTTATTTAGAGCAATATCCACTTTCTTGGTATGGGCAGACCTCCCCCATACTGGCGCGGCATACTCGCCAGCAAAGAAACAGAGGGCTAGAGCACTTGTGCGGATCATGTTTGGTTGAGCTCCCCACTTCGTACCTGTCACTTTTTGGAGTAGGTTGTTTCTGGTAGACCTTTTGCTTAACAGACTGACAGTGTTTCTGATAAGTGATGTCCACTAAGAACGATGCACTATTCAATATTTTTATGTAAAATACCACGCATAGCAAGCATATCAATGTACAATCACAATCTCCCAATCCTTCCACATATAAGATGTAATTTTTGCGTGAATACTTCAGCCGCCCAGAACGTCATATTATATATAAAAAAAACAACATTTATACAAATCCTTGGTCAAGAGATTCAACACATCACAAACTGCCCACTGATAGACTAACATGTCACGTGACGTGGTGTGTCGATTGACACGTCATGTGGCGCCTGAGCCTCGCGTGGCCGGCGTGTGGGCGCGTGGGTTGCCAGTGCTAGTGCCCGCCCACGCTCGACTCACGTTCACAAGACATCTCACTTCACTGAAATCTGAATGAGCGCTTTATAAGCTCCTTAAACAAAGAAGCGGTTGCAGCTGCAACTTGTTATGTGTGTTAACACTTAACACCTTTGATTTTTATGCAAACACTTGCAGGATGATATTGACAAGGATTTTATGACTCCAACGGACACAGACTTAGGGAAAAGATGTGCAGTTTATATTTTGAGTGTGATCAAAATGATTTGTAAGTATTTATTAATCTGCTACTTGAAGAATTTTTTCCAAGTATGTAGATATTAGGGAAACTACTTGTTTTTGGTGAAAAATATATAGCACTATACATATATATTCACGAGTAATCATCCATTTAAGTATGTTTATAACCAAATGCATCTCATTTCACAGTCTAAGTACTGCTCCTTAATAAGAATATCCGTGGTCACTAGCCTCTTACAAAAATTTCAATATTGTTGCAGAGGATAGCGGACAGGCTTTACGTTTCATTGGAGCTACTTTTTGTCTCCATATCTGTTACAAATACGGTCACCAAAAATTATCACCAGTTCTGTCAGCTGCTATTAACAATTCGTCATCCCAATACATCCCTAAATCCGGATGTCTTTTAAGTTACATCCACTTATAGAGTACGGACCATTTGGTCTTAATGGAGTCTCTCATGGCGCCTGCAGTGTGGCCTGAAGGGACCATCGTTCAACCCTGGATACGTGTGAGACGAAAGAATCGCAGTGAACAGTGGTTGAACCCAACTTGAGTGAAGATATTGACATATTTAGTGTGTTTTTTAGTTTCGGATTCAGTGCAGGTGTTGACTGATATGAAATGTTGGACGTTTGTTTTTGTAACAATATTGCCGTATTATTTGTGAGTCCACCATGATATACTTATAGCATGGTTTTTGTTGTTGCAATTCCAACAATTTGCATTGAAATATTTCGACACTAGTTCTGAGTATGAGGTCATGGACACTGAATGTGACAATACACTTACAACGCTGCACTTATAAATGTTAGTTTGAATTAGAATTTACAAAATATTTTGTGATTCCTTGATAAAAGATCTGATACTATTTCTACTTCTGTAATCATGCTTTATTCATTTGCTAAGTGTATCTTTATAAATTTATGTATATTGTATTGGAGCTTGTGCTCTGTTAAATAAATAAATAAATGGTCGGTTTAACTAAATCAACGACACGCGGAATGCAACATGCGTTGACATATCCGAGTTTTAGTTATTTGTATCCGCGCTTAAACTGCGCTGAAGACACTTTAGATAAGAAATGTATTAAAATGTATTAAAATATCAGTCAGATTCTAACATCCTGCTAAACGTCTAGAGATTTATCTCAACGACCGGTAATATCCCTTCAAACTTAAGAGTCTACTAGAGACCCAAATACTGTATAGTTGCTTTCTGGCGTGTTAAGAAAAAATGTCGTTTATAAAAAAAAACAAATCTAATAGCCAGAACGTATGTAGCTTCCCGCTAAACGTTCAGGGGTCCACCTCAGCGACCCGTGCATCCAGTCCTTTGTGGTCCGGCGGGACGATTGAAAGAGTGCAACACATTACTTTACGACTCAATAAAAATGTTATTGTGTTGGCCGACAGATGAATGCTCTTCTTATCCTCTCATACCCTCCCGGTGTTTGTTATTTTTTTCTCTCGTACTTTATTTTTTTGTTTGCCGCCGAACCCTCCAATACCTCCGAAGCACCTCTCACAAAACAATATAAGCATTGAACACACGTTGGACACATCTATTTGGAACAACTTTTACAATTCGAAGATGCATTTTTCATGTTTGTGTACAAAAATGTGTCACTAAATGTGCTTGGGATAGCACCACATATTCATATGTATTGCATAATACATCATATAAACTATTGTCTTTATTTTTTTATTGCTCTTGCCCAGTAAAGAAAAAAGCAATAAAAATTGAAAAATGTTACAAAATCATATCAACCATAAACAGCCTTAACTTTAAGACATATTTGAACATAACTTCAAAACCATTGATTTTAATATCGATATATTACTAATGAGTAGAGACCCGTATTTTTAGCATCTATTTTTATTCAAAATTAGCGCTATGGAGCATTTAAAAACATGGATTTTAGGATCTATTTTTTTAAGACACAAATATCAAATAATTATCAATTACACTAAGTTGTAACATTTTTTTATTAATATAATGACAAATAAACATAAATATTATGAATAATTATTAAACGTACTAACAACACACCAAACAAAATAATACCAAAATAGGGCAATCATAAAAATATAAATTAAATTATTGAAATTATCAGGAATGAACTCTAACAATCACCAAGTTCATTTATTGGAAATTTGAGGAGAAACCGATAAAAGAGAGTTTAATTAAAGTTGTTTGTTTGGTCTCCATAACAGGAATAAAAAAGGATTAAAATATACACTATTGAATTTTATCTTACAAACAATAATATCTAACTAATATTTCTTAAAATTAATAAGGAAGCAATGGATATTTTTTTTAGATTATTGCGACGATCAGTTACTATTAAATAAGATTTTCTGAAGAATCTGTCAACATCTACACTATTTACTAGACACTAAATTATTTTGATAGCAACACAACTAAAATTTCATGCTTAACTTTTGTGGCCGATAAAAGTTGTAAAATATCTGGTTTTAAATAACTTTTTATAATTTTCAATTTTTTTATATCCTTATACATTGAGATTCTAATAATAAATTAAATAATGGCAAGTTCTTGTTTAACATTAATAGTACATCTTGAACCTGCTACTGATCATTAAATGAGACTCAAGTTTCAGAAGATTTTTTTAGCAGTTTCAGTTAAATAAAATTCCAGTTCCTTTTTTATTGTTTCACTAGTGAATAAAATTATTTGTATTGTTTCAACAGAAAAAACTCCATTAATATGATTTTGTAGGCTCCGTTTTATGTCGTCAATTTCCTCCCATAATAAATATGCAAAAGGATATGTATGGGCAATGTTATCAGTGTAAAAGTATTGCCATAGGCGATGTAAAGTGTGTCCATATAAGATAGGTATGTAAAAATCTATCATTTTATATTTATGACGGTGAAATTAATTGCATAAAACAAGCAAATTGAGATTTTAGCATCTATTTGCATATTCTAAGAAATTCGCATTTATTAGCATCTATTCAGAATTTTAGCATCTATTTAGCATCTATTTCAAAATGCTAAAAATACGGGTATCTACTAATGAGGCATATCATGTGCTTGACTCTGCTATAGCCTTTTTTTTTTAAATATTTGCATTACGAAACTGCTAAATATATTGTCTACTATAAAATTCTTTCAATCCAAGAACTTGGGGGCATGCAGAAAAGGCAGCATTGATTGATTTTTTCCTGCGACAACTACTCTTTGGATGACACCGCTGTCAGACAAATAATCCCTATCCATTACATAGTATTTAAATTTTTCAATTTTATTTCTTTCTTTCAAAAACATTACAAATATATTTAATACGATCTTGAAATAAGATAAAATACAAACAATTTATAAATATACGTATTTATGATTATAAACAATAATTATTTAAAAGTCCCAGTGCTCGCTAAACAGAAGACTCCACGAAATTACTTTGATAAATAAATTCGTGGAGCTCATGTCGAAACTGGGCTTCTCTCAAGTGGAATATATCAAGTAGCAGTACACGATCACTAATAAAGCCTTAGTATTTATTTACTAACCAATCTCTCCGAGAAAATAATATAAAAAATGTAACATTATTAATATAAAAACCATGGTAACACTATTACGATTTTACTCAATGTTTAGGTTCCATTGTCGCGAGGCTATTAACGTCAATTTGGATGGTTTGAAAGGATTACGGTGCTCCCTTTTATCACCCAGTAAAATTATACAATGCGAGTCCTCTATTTAGTTGTATGAAGCTTTGTGGAAGTCGCTGGACGGAAATGAGAGCGGACCTTGACGCCTCAACTCTTTATTTTCAATACAGTTTTACTGAAAACGATCTGAAAAAAATATTTAAAGCTTTACGATAATGGGTTCCGAACCGAACGGCAAAATATTAAATGACGCTTCTATTAAACATTATGAGTAATTAGTAGTAATGGAATCGAACCGCGATCATATTTAATATTAATTCATTTTATTTGATAGTACGAGTACATGCATTTAATTGATGTATGTATAAGTCAAAGATAACAAATCTTCAGTTTGCTGCAAGAAGTAAAAAAACAAGTAATTTGCTTCATTAATTTTAATGACAGTTTTTGATAATTTAAAATAATACAACATAAAAAATCTTCTTCTTTTCTGGGGAGCATGAAAAGAATCTCCACGCGGTGCCCCCTGGAAACGGAATCTCGGACTTCCTCCTCCGGCCAATCTTTTCAACCCAGCGACGATAAAACAAAAACGAGAAGCAGAAAACCAGCTCTCACCACCATGTCCATTAACATTGAGGCATTATCTTCCTGCAAAGATAAATATTTTAAAAATGGAACACATTGCATTTAGTGACATCAGGACACCTTAAGCATTTTCATATATTCTCCAGCTAGGAAGCATTTGTCAAACGAATGTTTCCATCAAAACCACCTTCTCTTTGAGCTACAGAGTTTACCATGAAGTAACATAGATAGGATAGGATATAATCATACAACTATTTACGATTTGCGATTTAAAACTACGAGTTGATTTGAGACTCTGAAGACTGTCAATTTTTTAGGTAACAATTCTGAACGTATGTTCTAACATTGAAGCGAATATGGCAAAATTAATAATCGAAATATTGCATGAATTATGATCATTGCAAATTAAGTAATGTAATACGAAAAAGTCATAACATCTTAGGCTAGCATTTGAAGTCTCCTAGCTTTAAAATTAGCCGCGTATTATAGAATATACAACATCCGTCAGTAATGAATAAGTAATAAAACTTAATTGCAAATCGTTTCACTGACGTGCATTAACACATCTCATGTGCGCATTATTTGTCGATCGTGATGGTACAATGCAGTTCCCGTGCACCGTAATAAAACCGTGTAAACGCCGTTGAGCCCCGTCGATTAATTGGTTTTCGACGTGCCCCGAAGACACCATGTGCGGGGTTTCAATTTAAGGGCTTTCAAAAAAATGGTTTTACTATTGGCGAGAACAAAACTGTCGACTCGCACATTTTCCATATAGAGAGAAAGTCGTAAAATTCTGCATCACACACGGGATCGTTATTAAAGCGTTGTTTACAATGCTGTTTTGTAAGCAAGAAAACATTTGACAATTTCTATGGAAACATGTTAATGATGCATACGCATGGGAACTAACGAAACGTGCGAAAATGTGCATTTTGAATATGCGACATTGTTTAACTTTTCTTACGTAAGCGATAGTTAAATTTACGCAAAAAAAACGTAATACGAGTGACGAAATCTAAAAATGTATCAGCTTTTAAAATAATATACACCCATACCTCGATTTACGACCTAGATACGTTCCACGTAACTTGACCGCAAAGCGAAAAGCCGCATAAAGAATAAATTATTCTAATACACAAATTCAATGGGATCGGTTGCAATTTTATAAATATATTAATATTTTATCTTTTATTTTACATTTTAGGCCGAAATTTAAGGCCGAAAATCGAAAACGTGCATTAATTGAAGAGGGCCGTTATAGCGAAATGCCGTATAAAGAGTGGGCGTATAGCGAGGTATGGGTGTATTTTGGATTGCTAATGCAAATAAATTATTTTAAAATGAATTCTAAAAATATATAATTCTTTATTGTACAATGCATCTTTATTCCAACATCCTCTGCCCACTGCCAGAGCTGGAACCTCTCACTCCAAGGGCTAGATATGAATGGTTTCGTCAATCAAAGAGAACTGCTTCGTTATTCCATCCTGGGTTTTATGGAAAGGTGTTTTTTCCGGAATGGATACAAGTACGTGACGCCTCGTGAATATTATAATAACTTTACTGAGTAAATTCATGCAATATGCATAAACTAGAATTATTTAGCCACATATGAATTGCCAGATAATAACCTTAACATAACTTATTTAAATCATCTCTGCAGACCGAGTACAAAAAGGCTTCTGTTAAATAAAACGGCCATTCATTGGTATGAGACATATACAATAAAAAAAAACAAATTCCTCGAAGTAACTACTACAATAAATGGAGTAAAGGCCGAAAATAGAACTGGCAATATGGCACACCCGAAAAATAAAACATTATGTGTTGTAAAAACAAGCGCCGCACGGGGTAAGCAAAACAAGCGCGAATCCTGCCGCAAAGGTCAGCGGGAGGACCAGAGGAAGAAGACGATATAACACTAATGTCCCGAGATAAAACGTAGTATACGCGCCTTAATAAATCAACTTTAAATAAGAAGTTATATTTTAATAGTAACTTTAAGTGATCAGCATGTACTGCCTACTTTACAAAGCATAATAATGTAAGTCAACGCCCTCTACGACGCTTAGCAGCTTCCAAATTAAATACGAGTACTTATTTTTGCATTTTCTGCGTATATCAGATTCAATAGACTATTAAAGAGTATATCATTGAATCATCCTCATCATTCCATATGTGCTTCCTAACTAGAGCATCTGGTCGTCACAGAGTTCTGTCAGCTGCTATGCTCCTCAACTCACGTCAGCTCTGCCACCCTGGAGTGCATCATCCATGAGAACAGGAGACGCATTCTGTGTTGTCGCCTGGGAGTCTCTGTACCATTTCTTGGGAGGATTTTCCTGAATTTCTACTTAGTTCTGACGGTCCCTTGCTGTTAAACTTCACCAGGGAAATCGTCGGGGCCACACGAGCGGTTAACGAGGCTGACGTGGAATAGGCTCCTCTGTTCTTCAACTATTTCTCAGACGTATATTCTAACCTTATTTGAAACTTGCAGGGTACAACACGCAACTGTATATTTTTATCATATGCTCTGTCACCCTGCAGGTATTTTATAGTTCCAGAACGGGTAAAATAATACAGGGAGCGAAAAGAAGCTGACGGTTTTAAATCAAAACAACGACGAAAGCCGTCAGCTTTTTTTGCCGCTCCAATATCAATAATAATGCTGTACAATTGATTGAATTATAATTATCATTGTTATAATCGTAATTATTTTTTCATCGTTCATATCCGCTTCATAGGTGGAGCATATGACTGCCATAAATTACCCGAAAATTCTAGTAATACAACATTCCGTATTTATTTGATGTGCTTCTACAGGCAAGCTTCTAAGAAAAAAGACGAAAAAATACATCGATGGAAATGGAAAACTAAAGGTGTTATTTTTAACGCCATCGGAATTATTATCCATACCCGAGGTTGCCAAGATTCAGAAACAGTATATTAAACAATTTTTTTAAGTTGCTGATAAAATTTCACGTGTACTGCGTTTCACGAAGTTGCTCAATTCTCCAGTCTCACGCTCTATGCTCCAAATGGACCAAATGTGTTCAGCACGTGGGTCCCACACAGACGGCTCTAGAGCATTTTGGAGCACCCCAACGAAGGTGTGCTCTTGAACCGCTCATTACCGAAGATCTTTGCAATATCCGCTCGCAAATACGGGCATCTTCACATTTATGTATCTCATGATATGATGACGATAGATTATGATGCAAGAGTATACTGGTCACCAGAAAGGGCCTCGCTTCGCCTCGTCCCAAGTCAGTTCTATATGCCTTGCTACTCCTAATACAGCATTTCCACTCGATGATCTACATATGTTCTCAACATAATTCTCCATTCCGTCCATATATTAAATATTAACATAAATTTGGTGATCAAAAAAATGGTGTTCCCCTCCAAAACGTTTGATGAGTAAAAAACGCCTAACAAGTCCTTACCTCAAATCTTTTGACTTAAAAATATGATGGGTAGAAATCAAATATCGCCATAACCACCAATCCCCTTCTAAGACCCATCTAAGACCATTCAAATTACCCACCTATTGAGAACCAGTTGCCTAACAAGTTAACTAAGCTTGAAGAAAACGTAGTAATGGCTTATACTCTCAAGGTAACAATTTAATAACTGGAGCATATATCCGGCACGATTTAGAAGACATATGCAATCAGATATCCTGCGTGCTATGTTAACGATGCAAACAATACCTTTAAGTGGTCTCCTTCTAAGGAGCTCATATACAATACACTAGAAATATTTGGAGAAAAGACACAAGAAATATAATTATTAAATCAGTTTTTCAGAACAGGAAGTTATTACAGTGAGTTAAATTATAACGAGTCATAATGAAAATAAATAAAAAATAATAACCGTAACAAATAGTTTAAAAAAATTACTATCGAGTGAAAAAATAACATTGGAATGTTGACAATACGAAAGGTCATTTTTTGCGTTATTATCTAAAGGTCAAAATACATCATGAATGAAATTTTAATGCAAATATTTACAACACACATTTGTTATTAATTCATTATTATTTCACATCATTCTCGCGGTGTGATCGTGTAAATATTTAGTCTTGTGTTGTGATGTCAGCAGTCATGTGAACATTTTTTGTCGATGCGAGATGACAGCGCACATAACGAGGCGATGATGGATGAGGTGAGAACCCTTGCAGTGATTCGGCGGAACCCTCGGGATGCGAGGGCGGGTTGGAGAAGACCAAATGACGCCCTGAGATCATTCGGAATGACGAAACAAAAAAACCCCATAAGTATGGTA
Organism: Glossosoma conforme; assembly: GCA_022606575.1. Classification (NCBI taxonomy): domain Eukaryota; kingdom Metazoa; phylum Arthropoda; class Insecta; order Trichoptera; family Glossosomatidae; genus Glossosoma; species Glossosoma conforme. The sequence goes on along the minus strand of JAGTXR010000080.1, from coordinate 180,708 downwards.
TATACGAGTCTTCTTCGTAGTATCAATCCGGTGGATTGGTTTGCAGCAACAGAATCTTGCATATCGATCTCCATTCCTCTCGGTCCTCCGCAACCCTCTTCAGCTCAGCATAAGAGCTACAACTCACGTCCTCGAACACCCGTCTAAGGCGCCCTTTACAGTTTCTACCCTCAACCATCCCCCCCACAATGTCGTGAAGAAGACCATCGTGGCGCATGATGTGGCCGATCCATCGGGCTCGTCTCTCTGAGATTGTTCTTATACGAGTAAGATACGTTTAAAAAAGAGAAAACTAATTAACATTGCTTTGATAGTAAATTTTAGTTTTAGGGCTAATCATTAGATCTCTTTAAGAAGCTGATTAATAAACATTAAGTATGCTTTGGATACAAGAGCTGCCGTAACTTTAGGGTCCGTAGGGTCTCGCTTTAGAGACCATCGTAAGCTTATACGTTATCATTTGGAACTTCGGGTGTAGTTATGTCTCGGGACAAGGTACGGACAGTGGCAGCTAACATAGCTGTGTTTTGGCGATTCGGGGTGATTATAAGCTCCAGACATGGATAAAAACTGTCAATAATCAGAATAAGCACATCATATAAAATACTTTATGTGATCCCGTAAGATGCGATTGTAAATCGAGAAATTTGTAGAGACCATAAGTCCAGTTAGACTAGTTAGAGTGTACAAAAAAAATTCAGCGTAGTTTCGAAATGACAAGAGTATAATTAATACTGATATCAGGTTGATATAGATAGCTCTTGCAGGCTGGTGCCTAAAAACCTCGAAAACCGATATTTTGTCTCTTATTTTTTTTTGTTCGCTCGCCTGACATGCACATCTAATAATGTTACTTTTAATTATATAATATTACACGGCGTTTGCATACGCCGTTTTATTTATTATGACAGTTGCTCCATTTCATGTTGGTGCAACTGTAATCTTTAATTTGATTTTTTCCCGCGATTGTCGGCGCTGGATGTTACAGGCTCCGGCAGATGTCAGTTAACCCTCGTCTGGCGAAATGCTATACCGGTCAGACGAGGAAATCAAGTCTTTTATTAAAAATAAATGCGTATTGTGCTTCAAAAACAGGTTCTTTGTGTTGTTAATCTGCTCCTGCATTCTTCCTCCACGCTGCCACATGACGAAACCGCGACTTGTCGTCCTTTTTAAAGACGGGGGATGTCAATACATACTATAGTATATTTGGATAATATTATGTTATTTAATAGAAGACGGTAAGAATACATCATTGTATATGTAATAATAATACATTACCTCGGTACATTATTACAGTGCACTATTCAAGTGCACTATATAGAAGCGACATAAAATTATGTAAAATCAAACTACTTCATTATTAATAATGGACAAAAAAAAACTTTTTACACCAGAAAGAAAGCATCAATGTTGATAATTATATGAGACTTATATATGTATTGGTACAATAAGCGACACGACTACTACGTTTGGCACGATTATAAAAAGGTTCACACGGTATAGCTTCTAACAGAAATGATATATGTCAAAGAGGTGTCATCTCCTCGGTGAGTGTTTTGGATCTTCCATCTGATCCACGCGGTGGCCCTGCCCTTGGGCCCGCAGCAAGAGTTTTAGAATGTTTTTTTTTTCAGACACGTCAGAAATTCGCCTCAGCGGGGGTCGACAATGTATCGCAGAATGTATATCATACTTTAGTACAAATTTAAGATAATTATTGAGATATTTAAGGGAAAATAACAATGATACCAAAAAGAATCATTATTCCATAATCAACAAATTGCCGCTATTTAATGCTGTCATTTGCTAATGTTCGCTTGTTCCAAGACTCTCAACAATTGAAAGTCCTTTTGGGACCATATACCGTTTCCGACGGCCTCCAGGTGGAGAACTCCTGGGTTTTAAGTGGAATTAAAGTGGTGGCAGCTTTTTTTATACATTTAAAAAAGACCTGACACTCTACCCCTAAACCATTTTTTTCCTACTCAAATGTGATAATATTGTAAATGATCAACTTATAAGTCCTGTGGCGATTTCATACGAACAATTGCGGGTTACTTCAAAACAAGCGTAAGTACCAAGGAATGACAATATTCTTAATCTGTGGTTATATGGAGATGGAGAAAGCATGAGGAAATGGTAAGTGAAGTTATGCACTGACCTGGAGTGGAAGCACCTGGAGGACTGTCAATGTCCACCACGAGGGGTTCGCTGCTGGTGTCGTCGTGAAGATGCGGCTGCTGAGATGATGGAATCTGGACCTGGGCGGGAGCAGCCTCAGCTGGACTTCCTGGAGCTGATTCTCCGCCGCTTCCTGCTTTGCTGCGTTTTCCATCGGGACCCTGGCAACAAAAAACATAAAAAATAAACATACGTGTCTTCTTCGTAGTATCAATCCGGTGGATTGGTTTGCAGCAACAGAATCTTGCATCTTGATCTCCATTCCTCTCGGTCCTCCGCAACCCTTTTCAGCTCAGCATAAGCGCTACAATTCATGTCCTCGAATACTTGCTGCAAATACTCCCGTCTAGGGCGCCCTCTACAGTTTTTACCCTCAACCATCCCCTCCACAATATCGTGAAGGAGACCATCGTGGCACATGATGTGACCAATCCATCGGGCTCGCCTCTCTGAGATGGTTCTTATTAGTTGCCTATCTTCCTTGATTATTCTGAGAACCTCATTGTTCGTGACGTGGTCTCTCCAGGAAATTCCGAGAATTCTTCTGTACGACCACATCTCAAAGGCCTCTAGTCTTTTTTTATCACTTTCAGATAAGCACCATGTCTTACAGCCGTACATTAAGATGCTCCAAACAAGTGTTTTGCTTGCGGAGCCCTAAAGAAATATTCTTTGACTCAAGAATTTTGGCTTTTTTATTGAAAGCTAGCCTTGCTTGATGTATTCGACTGTTGACTTCTCTTTTTGTTCTGCCATCCCAAGTGATTGTACTTCCAAGGTATACAAATTCTTTTGCATCTTTTAGGGGTACTCCTACTACATACGTGTCATGCGCTGCATAAAAGACTAACATCAATGAGAACTAAGAGGAAGGAATAGTTATGTGTGTAGGATTTAGATTAAGCGAATACAGAACTTAAACACGAGCAAAAATGTTCATTTCATGTGAATGGTTATGTTTTAACCTGGCAAACCTTCAGTGTTAAAAATTCGTAAGAAATTTTCCATGTTAGATGTTATACGTATTTACTAGTACCACCATTTGCAGTACACAAATTCGAAGGAGTATAATGTGCGAATACAAGATTTATCTAAATGTACCCTAACGAAATCGCATGTCGATTCCCTAATCATTTTAATAATGCGCATGCCTATCACGTAAATTATAAATGAATCAGCGAAGTTCGCAACGAATTTATCAAATATGTACGACCAAATATATTAAGCAACTAACCAAGCATGTAAATATCAAAAGTATCTTTAACCACTAACTACGATAATTAGCTAATTTTTGAACAATCATTATAGATCTAGTAATTATCGATATTTTTCTATCCAATTTACGAGTAAGTTAATCAAAAAAGCGGAGGGTTTGTGTGTTTTTTTAATGTTCATATCAGTGTCGGGCAAGCGATTCGTTCCGCAGCCTTATAAAAACAAAAGGAACGTAACAGATCCGCCGGCGTTATTATCGCATTCTTTGCAGTAATATAATAAATAGTGTGTTGTTCTTGGGAGATTGACTTGTTATGCTCTTGAAGAAAGAACATCGCAAATCGAAATCGATTACCGTAACGGCGGTACAATAAAGTCGGCACAATACAAATAAATTGCGATTAAAACCAAGCAAAGACATGTATTTTAGAACGACTACTACAGAATAATTTAATATTGATAATACTAATTAATATTTTCTACGTCGATAGTTTTAACCTGATATAATTTACTTGAATGGCACCTAATTAATTCAGAACTTTTCAATCGGTATCTCGCTTGGTGAAAACCCTCCCTGTCCCGTCCTGTTTTTGGAGACCCAGATGGGGACCCCCGTTACTGGACGCAAGCAAAAAGCTACTTGTTAGACTGTTAGAGAGTGACAGAAGGCCTTCCCGTGATTCTAGGTGCATTAGTTAGATGTCAAATAGACCTTAGTCTAAGACTGCGAAGTTAGTATCGATTTCGATCGGTAGTCGAAGCAATGTTGTTTTTAGTTCATTTATAACTCATTTTACAATACATGGTTAATAAAAATAGTTATTTGCTGACATTATTTTACCTGGAAGTAGTAAATGCTCTCCTAAGGCGGATGAACCTTTATGGTCAACAGCATTAGTATGTGGAAATAAAGGGGAAAATACCACATTAGAGGTCTAAAAGACATCCCATGTATCAGCAAAAAATGATTGCATCTCAAGTAAACCGATATGCTAGATTTTGTTGCTGCAAACCAATCCACCGGATTGATACTACGAAGATCAATTTGTTAAAAATACAAGTAAATACAGTCGATTCCGCTTAATAGGGACACTGCATAATTGGGACAGCCGCTTATTTGGGACAAATCTCAAAGAACAGAAACCAAACCAAGAAATCAATAGTAAATTTATATGTTTAATTGGGACAACATTCCGCTTAATTGGGACAGTAAATTTAAGATTTACCATGTTACGATGATAATGAAGACTGTGAGGATTCAATTGTAGAAGGTATAAATTCAAAATATGGAAAATTAGACGAAGATCACGATGATGATAATAAGTCACATGTGCCTGTGATTAACCAGTAGGCAAAAAATGTATGGCCGTGTTACAGCGTTATTTTATAGAGGAAGGAAATGAAGGGAGCCCTACATCCGCACTGAATATCTGTGCTGATTTTGTAGAAGTGAAATGTTACAAAAACAAAGACAGACTACACTTGACTCATTTTTGCATTGAATTAAATTGTATGTACCTACTCAGTTATTATTTTAATTAGGATTTTTTTTTCTTCTTAAAAGTTTATATTACATAATTGTAATTTATATGATAATTTATATTTCTTATATGTAATTTACAGTTTCCAAGAGTTTATAAAATAATATTATTGAAAAAAATATGCATTGTTTAATTTTATGTGTGTATTACTGGTTAATGGCCATAGTTGCCAAGACCAAATAAATGAATTTGAAAAAAAATGTAAAATTCTCTTAAGGACAGCCGCTTAATTGGGACAAAATGACCAAGTCCCGATGTGTCTCAATTAAGCGGAATCGACTGTATATGATATTCGCGTTCCTTAAATATTTGGCATCAAATCAAAAAATATATATACTTCGCAACACATGACATACTTTGATGAATAAAATATCGTGGCTGTGAAAACACCGCCATCCGCCCATTACGTCACACACAATAAACAGGCGAATATCGGGCGGGGTCGCATATGGTCGACATGTTCCTGACGTGCTTCCGCCGAAATTAAAACAATTTGAGACGGGCGGGATAAAAAAATACACAAAATTAATTTGTTGAATTATGGCACACACGCGCTGTCAAACAGCCATTGACCGTGAAAGTGACCCACTGGGATGTCTTTTTTGTCTCGCGGTAAATTGGTGACACCGACCGGAGATGCTGAATGAATGGGGCGCACGTTGCGCGGGGTCTGGAGATCGAAGTTCATTAAAAAACATATAAATCATATAAAATATCATACATAAGAAACGGACACAAAGAGTATCAATCGTTGGCATACATAGGTGATTTAAAATGTGGCGAAGATCATTAAAAAATAGCAGTTGATTTTTGCGATGAGAATTTGTGGCAACAAGCTGGGAGATTGGATACGGAAATATAAAGCAAGAAGTTGATGCTGCAATTGTAATACATTTTCTATTGATTCAAACGTCAACGCTTTGAAGCGGCCCAAGAACTTCTTCAAGACCACGGAACTCATGGCGAGGAATACCCCGACTCTATCGTCACTGGAGACGAGACCTGGGTGCACTACCTCACACCCGAAACCAAAGAACAGTCAATAAACAATGGAAGCACCCAGAGTCGCCGACAGGAAACGGATTAACGAGCGCAGCTCACATCTGGCGGGCGAAGCGAGTGGGAGATCCATCACGTACGGCTGCCAAGCCAAGACTGAGCTCCGCAGGCAGCTCGCTAGGGAAGGGATTTGGAGTGGGGGAACCAAGGTATACTACAGCATCACGGGATCCAACATAACAGCGAGACATAACAGCAATCTTATATTACGGATAACCCTCGTACATTAGTCGCACTTCAAACGGGATTGCTTATAGGCATTTATGTACAACTAGCGTACTTACACGCACGTTTCTACGCGTCATAAATTACAATGTTTTTAGTTGTCCTAATTCCACCTATTTCTCTACGCACTCTTCTCAAGTTGATTACATATATAATAAAGATATACTGTTTGCATGCTATACTCGATTTTTTAGTGTAATCCATCACAATTTAAGTGAATAGATTATCTTTGCTAGAATCCGGAATAACATAAACGTTATAATACTAAAATTACGGAAAGTATGTATAATCTATTTATTATTTGAAGCAACATATTACCACATAAAATTAAAATAATATATATTAAAAATCTAATAAATATCCATTATTTAGGTAACACTTAGGGATCATGCTATATTTTATATAGTGCCTCTCACTTCTGTATTAACCTTCTCAATATCGAACAAAATATATGTTTTAACAACTGATGCGATACAATTTTACAGTGAACATCTTATGATATTTCTTTTATCAATAAAATCGGAGAAAAACAAACAGAGGACGCGGAGATTCGAATCACGAGCCCACTTGCGCCGTTCATCGAGTCAAGTAATTAACACATAAAATATTATTAATTCATTACGGCTCGGTGGAATACAAATTAAACTGTCAATTATAAAACTAGTATTTGAAGCATAAATGTACTTATCTGGTCTTTTTTCATACGTCACATTGGTTCTTGTATCCTTCAGCTATCAGATGATGGATAAAAAGCTATTCTAAGAAAGTAGCAAAACGATATATCACGGCTACCGATGCGAAAGGGTTAATACGTATTATTTATGGATGGTGCTTGTTCAAACCCGATTTAATGTTTGTGTAAATAAAGGCTAAAGCAAGAAGCAATCAATCAATTGATTCTAAAAGTCTTTATATAATCTTTTCACACCGTATATGTTTAATTTACATCGTTTAGTGACGATTGTAGAGCCTTCATAAGACAATGGCACTCGATGTTGACCATCAATAATTTATTTCCTAACAGTAGTTGTCGGTCGGCCCGAATTCCATTTCTTGGGACGACAAAGGCGCCGTCACACTGCAGTTATTTGAAGGTGATATTCGGTTCAGCGAGTCGGCGATACGGTCGCAGGAAGACAACAGCGGGCCGCATATTTAAGAGACGGACAAAAGAGGTTTTGTCTGGCAATGTTCATGCAGATGACTGCAGACTAGACTTGGATGAGTCATCAACACATAACACACACTCGTAGTTAATAAGCAGTTCCGAATTTTTACTTTGTATCATAAATCAGTAGTCAGTCCTACTTGTAAATCTCAAATATATCATTTTAACTATAAACAATGAAATCATTTGTTAAGTTTAGATAATTACAAGTAAATTCCTATAGCGTAAAGCTTGCCCACCCACAACATTTATATTATATATTCACAACAAAAGCCTACATTTTTTTTTAAATCGCTGCATAGTTGGGGCTTACGATCGCCACAAAACGCCACCACACAATTTGAAGTCACCGTTATTCCTCCCTCTTTTAAAGTCGTTTATGAACCAAAAGCTTGGCTGAGTTACTCAGTCACACGCATAGGTAAAAATGCTTAATCTACTGCCACTGCAAATCATATTTTAGCAATATAGACTAAAGTGTTGCTATAACATATTTTAGCCAGAAAACAGCCATAATAGCGGTATAATTGTTTTCGATGCAATTCAAGGAAAGTGCGCCTGTATTAACAGGCATGCAGACTTTATGGCTACGAAAAAAAAGCCAGGAATGTACCATTTTCGCTCGTATTTTCAGTGAGAGAATCTATCTTCCATGTTCTTTTAACCAGTGAATACGATTCTAATTTCTTTCACGGGTCCTTTCTATTTAGTACTTATGTACAGTGGCCACAATTAATCAGATGGGATTGCCCACTAGACTTATCAGTTGCTTACTAATAATAATCTGAATGAGAGCATCATCAATAAGACATAATTATCCTCGAGCGTGAGGCAAGTAAAATTCAGTACATAAAAGTTGTTGATGTGATTGCGAGGGTTTTCGGCTATCTTCAGATCGATGGCGCCTGCATCATATGAGCTAACATTTTAACTAATCTAGTTAATCGTTTTGGTTACAAATCCCATCCTGCAGCGATCAACGGCAGCCTTGATCCTGCTTCGTTTGATTGGTTTGTGAAGGTCTCCGACGTCCATCATCAGACACACACAGTTGGCTGGTGGCGCCTGAGTCTTCAAACACAAAACCTTCCTGGAAGTCCGACGATCCTCGCACCAAAACTGACAGCACGTAACGCCTCGACTATTCATTATCAAACTCTACTGTTTATAGGTCAGCTGTTTTCAATCCAATTCCAGTATATTTAAGACGATTAACCGTGTCAACTGGACGCTGCACATAACATTGAATTTGTCAAGTAAGAATTGATATTAAAATTGAAATACGAAGATCCCTAACAAATACTCTGTTCTTCGTAGAAGTATCAATCCGGTGGATTGGTTTGCAGCAACAAAATCTTGCATTTCGATCTCCACTCTTATCGAAATTCTGCAACCCTCTATAGCTCACATTAGAGCTGCAACTCATGTCGTCGAACATACTCCCGTCTAGGGAGCCCTCTGAATTTTCTACCCTCAACCATCAACCAATAGGGGCCTATCTCCATTGATTATGCTGAGAACCTCATTGTTCGTGACGTGGTCTCTTCAGGAAATTCTAAGAATTCTTCTGTATGACCACATCTCAAAGGCGTATAGTTTTTTTATCACTTTCAGATAACCATCATGTCTCACAGCCATACAACATTTATTCAATAAATTAATCAGAGAACAAGAAACAGTGAACACGAGTTAACGAATCATAGACAGTAAATATTAATTTTCTTCACTAAACACAAGTTGACCATTCAGCTATTTGAACAACAGCAATGTTATTGTTTTTTTTACCCAAAATGTCTAAAATCGTTCACCACATATAATCAATCTGACAGCAGACCTTATCTACGCAATAAATCTTGTTTACCGTTCAACTGAGAGATAATATCTTGCATGTTTATCGCGACAATCCGAAAAGACGATATTCGAGAAGATCGAATGGCTTCCGAAAGAATTTCACTAGTAGCAATGACCAGGACACATGTGGCATAAATACAACAATAAATGAGGAAGGTAAGTGCGAGTGTGACGCTGAAGAACCGGATATAATGAGGCATTAGCCGACTCTGTGCTAGATGATATAACGACATCAGAAAAATGATTGGATGACACTGTGATGACGATATAAATGTGATACCTATTCATGTGATGAGCATTGTTGGAAGAAGTACGCAATGTATCCCTACCATGGGGATTGATCTCATCAGAAGGTATGTTTATATTGACATCAGCATGATTAAGTCCTTGCTTACTGTTACCGAAAACCTCGATATACGATCTTTCGTCTCTTTATTTCGGGTCGCTTGTCGTGCATTTAGGTGCGCCGTGCTGTCATTTTGGACGGTTCCGCTAACGGGTGTTAGTTAAAAACACCACCGCTCGTGGCGCTATCGGATGTCGGGACACCGCGGAGATCATCAGTCGGTCCCCACCTTTTGCGAGACAAGGCCGCGTCACGGCCAGCGGTATGTTTCCGCTTGGTCAAAAGCTTGTAATGTTTTTAACGTAAATATAATCAATGTGCTTCTAAAAGAAAGTCTGCTGACCTGTTCTTCTTTGAGAGAGGAAGATGTTAATATAAAAACGTCTTGACCTGTACAAGACGTAGAGGCAAGTTATTTCGGATACACGATACTAACTCGTACAAATATAGATACATTTTACGCATTAATGAAAATAAAGTGCATAATATAACATCTGTAATAAGCATAAATGCATAATTTATATGAAATGACAGTGAATATGATGTGATAAATGAAGATGAAGTTCATAAGGTCTTAGTTGAGAATCCCTGCAATGACACGGGGCAGTAGGGCGGTCTCTCACTCCCATTCATTAAAGTGTCGGGACTTTGCATTCGGATGTTTTGATGTTTGGCCAACGGATTCCGGTTATAATTAAACGGTGGGTTAAAAAAAAATTGACGAGGAAAACATCTAAAAAAACTGCACATCAAATTAACGAAGTCTCGACCGCAAGAATCTAATCACTGAATCGACAAATTATGAACCCAAACTGGCGGATACACAATGTACGTTTTCTTTACATTGCGAATGTGTCAAGTAACATTGATTTTAATGAATAATATAATAAAAAATTCAGGATCATCACAACAAGGACAACCACCTTACACTATCTGTTATTTTATCTGTCATTATAATGGAGAGATGCTAGTAAATTTGGAGCGTTCTCGCGCTAGGGTACAGTAATACCAATTTATTTAAATTTATCTTTTTTTTTTTTTTCACTACAGAAGATAAAAATTTAAAAAAAATTCAAATCGTTACTGAAGTACCCGTACAATCAATATTAATATACAAATATAGGTACTGATGATTTAGTACTAAAAACAAAGCAATAAAAACAAGCAACAGAAGGTCCCAATGCTCATCAAACAGACGACGCCAACAAATCATTCCTACAAAGAAACTCGTGGAGTTCATGCCTGAATTGGGCCTCCCTTACGTGAAATATATCAACATCCGAGGCGATTTTGCTGAACAGTTTGATCCCTCTCCCAAGAGGCATAGTCTCTGGCAGGTTAGTGTTACTCTTTGGAAGAGCGAATAATCTGTGCCTTCTAAGTAATGATTGAATGAAGATAGCACCGACAAAATACGTTTAACGGTGTATTTTTAATCGCGTGAGATTTTCAGAAACGTAATAAAGTCATGCGTGAATCGGATATAATGGCCAAGATTCACAATCAATACCTCCAACATCCACACTGCAGGGATGGACCAAGGCTCCAAAGCTGAGTGATGTGGAGCAGATTAGATCGTAACCTCGGCACTTTTGTAGAAATTTCAATGTTCTTCATAGATAACATAATCCATTCACAAAATCTCACCACGCTAATCATAATTTATGGATATTAACTTATCGAGCTTATACATTTGCTTAACACTTTATTTTATTATTTTGAGCTACGTGAGAATCGAACCCACACGAGCTTGTCCATCTTGTACGTCTACGTTGGCTCAATATTCTTTATTTTTAAAATTCTTATCATGTATTTAAATGGTTTCGTAATGACAATAATTGAAAAAAATAATCAATAAGCGCATCACATGTGGATAATTTTTATTCAATGGCGTCAGCATTGAATGGCCAGAACTCGCCTTTATTGGCATAATTACCAACATTGTGTTTATAATTCGTAAACCATTTCTGAAGGAGATCAATTAGGGTGCCTGAATTATTAATTTTAAGCGTTAATTTTATGCTAACACATCCAGTAGACTGCCGCCAAACGGTAAGGGATATATAACTTTTGATTCTATAATGCTTTCCATTTAGATGGCGACTATGCGCTTAACGTAGTATGTTGATCCGCCAACGCCTTTAAAGTACACATCGGCATTCACGCAGTCCATTTTTAATGGACTCATGGAGGTAGTATGAATTTGTATTTATCGCGACATTTTTGCAAATGAAGGGTCAGTTGCACAACAACCGAGAGTAGTACACTTACTCGTATATATTGTAAATCTTTTAAGCTTAACAAATTAATACTATTTCTAGTAACAAGGTCAAATATGTATTCTCTGGTACGTGTTGTTGATAGTTATTCAGAGATCATACTCATTGAAGGCGATCATTTGTACTTAACCTATCTCTTTAATACAATAAATTTAAGGCATCTATTTATCAAGATATTACCTAAAATGCATATTATCATTGTAATTTTATCCTAATTACGCTATTAATCAGAGAGAACGATGCAATAATCATGAAATTGCAATTGCATGTTTTTTAAATTTTATTTTAAGATTTACCAGGATCGCATTTTGGACTTCTCGCATGATAGTCGAGTGCTTTAAAGTCTTATTCAATAAATTATTAAGGTAATTGCTTACTTTAAAATACGCGAAAAGAGCAAAATTCCCTGGCAATTCAATGGAAGCGTGATAAGAAAGCCTCTTTCGGTGTTCACTTCATGGAGTTAACAATGATTGTTATTGACTGTAACAATACCCCCTGAAGATAATGACGCACAGTGCCGGCCATGAATATAAGCTTCGTGATTCATTTAAAGAGCGGAATGAAATTTTCGTGTTAATGTGAAAATTTGAATATTGCCTATTTAATTTATAAAAAATATATTTTATAGATATTTAATATGGAGATATTTAAAATATTCATATAATATGCAGTAAGTGCTCAAAAATTATTTACTATCAAAAATATTAAGAAGTATGGTGGAGCTTTTTTAGCAGTGTAGAATAGCTAATTAACTAAGATTTTTTAAATTATGACAAATCAAATCATTACATTAAAATAGTATAAAGTCACACCGTTTATCATTCTCATGTCCCTTCCTTTAACTGGGGCGTCAAAAGATAACAACACGGCTCAAATCAAGAAGAAGTTTCCTACAATCGACAACGGAACTGGTGATACCTGAGGCCACCCTGCAGTTGAACATGTGGAGAAGCGCAACTGAGGGGAATACTTGGATTGCCCCGAAAGAGGACCTAGCCCCTGTCACAGCGCGGAGCAGACCCTGTCACACCTTCTGGAGTGTGCGCTGTGTCCGAATAGCTGCTCCTAGGAAGACCTGATGATGGCAGGGAGTAACGCCACCGACGTCGCCCACTTCTGGGCAGACAGGATCTGACCCTATTGTTTCCGACATCTATATATACTTTAGAATATGATCGTCACGAATGCCGCCATAACGCTCTGTCAACCATCACGGAAACAATATAAAGTAATAAATGTATACAAGATAAACATTAAGTTTTTGTAGGTTTCTAGGTTTAAATTTATAATTAACGAATTTTGTGTTAAGTTGTTTTCATCGGAGAGAAAATAACATCGAACATGGCAAAGAATAGTATAGTAGGTAAATTACGAAACGAATGTGCTGAAATACTATAAATTGTTAACTGTTAACATTGAGAAGTATTCCATCAAAAATATTGCACAAAATTAAGTGGTACGAGTGTTTAAACATACGGGTACAAATACGTACGAGAACCTTACTAAAAATGAAGAACTAACATATTACAATCTCGATGCAAAACGTTCGCCACTAAATCTGCGACAAAGGCTACAAAAAATCGAGAATACTTGTATTTTCCTCGGATGCCAAGGATCTGTGGTAAGTATGCGGTGGAGGAGACCAGGTATAGTCCATAAGACAGTAGGTACAGTCGCCACTCCCGACAGCATCAGCCGAGAAGAATTTCAGGTGTTCAAATCTCACGTGCATTTCTTTGCGGCGGGGATCGCTTGCCTATCGCGTGGATCTGGAGACTTGTAATAGCAATAAGTGTTCAACGCAAAAGTGCCACCTTACTCATACATTAATTGATTGTTAAACGCACGCATCGCAACAGCCAATGGACCAAAAAAATTAGGAAATTTTTGCTACGAGGTGGATTATCATCACGTAATTTGGATTAGTATATAGATGGATTAGTAATCCCGCCAAGCCAACACTGAGCTCCGCATGCAGCTCGCAAGGGAAGGGATTTGGAGCGGGGGAAACAAGGTATACTACAGAATCGCGGGATCCACCATAACAGCGCTTTTCAAGACTGAAGCGCCATGGGAACCTTATTTTACGGATAACCCTTGTAGGTACATATACTCGTATAGTCGAAATGCGTTACTACAAGAGAGTTTGGCAAAGCTGTATTTTTTTCGAGAGACCTATCTCTGTTATAATGAAGGCTTGCTCGCTTACGATACTGGAGGACGACCGTTTAATGTACAACGAAGATATTATATTTTTCTTTATTAAATTTCTAAGCTTTAAAATAATTAAAATGATCGTCATATTATAAGAAAATAGGTGATAATCGAAAGTCGTTACGTGTCCACCACTCATTCCTAGTGAGTGCCCATAAAATGAACAATGCGTGAATGTCGGGCTATAGTTTAATGATATTGGTGGATAATTTTTTTTACATAAAGTCGCTTAATAATGGTTGTAATGGAATTCGTTCTAGACCATGGAGATTTCTTCGTCACGTTATGGGTAGTGTTACAAATGGCAAGGGAATTTGACATCGCTGACACGAAAATGAAGAAGAATCACCCTATATCGGTATTCTACTGTACGTATTTATATTTATATAAAGGGACAATCAAATAAAGATAGTAAGTATTTGATTGATATTCTTTAAAATCCAGACAAAAGAAAGAATAATTCGGTAGATAAAAGTTACTGACTAGACAGTATGCTTCATATTGTGAACGGATATGGCATAGATAAAATAAATGATAAAATCATATGCGTCGTCAAGAGAAAAAGACAAATATTCTTATTCTCATGAAGAGTGAGCGTGACAAGGTTTTGGCGTTGAAACGCAGTAGGTTTCGTATGCCGCTGGAGAGATCACAAGGCGAATATTGTTCCCACAGTAAAAGAAATCGCCTGAGAAGACGATAGTCGGTTCCGGTCGCGCGGGGACCACACGCTGGACCGTGAAACGCGCCGATCGGTGATGCGCCGAATTGCAACGCTGCCGCAAATGAGACCAATCAATGAAGACATTGTGTCATAGACATTCAAAAAAATTGATCCGATCTGGATCTCAATACGACGTTACATGTAATAAATCCAAAGCGTATAATGTATTTATTGCTATCGTCATTTTACTCGGTGTTGATTCTAAATCAATTTAATGGCATGTACGGGAACCGTCCATAAATGTCACGAAATTGGCCGTCATTGACGTCACCGCATGGGATGATAACGTGTGGCAAAAAAACAGGATAAATACATAATTTCTCAATTTAACTGGTTATATGGCACAAGCGTCTATTGACGCTCTACAACCCCGTGCACGGGGAGGCCGCCCATACAAAAATCGCGTCACTTAAGCACTTAATATCTAACCAATTTTGAGTATTTTTAATAATTCAATATTTTGAGCGTACAGTGACATCTCTTGCTGCCATGTTGAAATAATTAGCTTCTACGAATTGTTAAGAATTAAAGATAATACATCGATTTTAAAAATAGCTTTTGAATTTTCAAAAAAATGACGGCCCTCGGGGTCTCCCCATACGAAAACCGCTTGGCATAGAAAAGGTTAAGAAGTATTCTAATGGTTAAAGATTGATAGTTTTGCTAAACGCATCTCTCCATACAAAAAAAAAACCGTTAAAATTAAAAAAAAAGTGCGTTATAGGATTGTTGGATGTATACTTGTCTCCATCACTTCTTAGCAATGCATTGGGAATAGGAATTTGAAATAAATTTCATTAATAAGCGCACTTTAGCGGCGAAGTTAAGGCGAAAAAAGGTTCGGCGAAAAAATAAAAAATAAATATTTCGAGAAAAAATAACATATTAAAACGTTTCGGTTCCCGAAGAGATACGATTCTCGGTTTCAACACATTTAAGTTTTATCGCTTCTCAATAAGCATTCGGTGTGAATTATTGCCGGTCGAGGGGGTGGTTTCCAAACTGCGATGCGCAAAAGTTTTTAACACGACATGAGATTATTATTTATAGATATGTACTTTCGTAGGAAACAACGATTATTGATTGAGCATTTTTAAATATGGTGACAACAAAATTACGAGTCCGATTCTCGACAGTAGCCGTCTACGAGAATGTACTACACGATACTAAATTCTCTTGCGATATTGGCGCCATCGCGGTGAGGCTAAGTACTTATCGGACCGCCCTCTATTTAATTAATTAATTCTCTATTTAAATTAAATTAATTCTATCGGGTAATACTGCTATACTGAAGTAATTGATTACTAACTGGATTATGATAAATTATGAAACAACAAACAAAAACTGATTCTTGGAAATCCTAACCTAACATAACTATACCAAAACCCTCTCCTTATATACTTATATGTATACTGAATTACAGAACTTCTATTGAGATTCCGCATCTCGTGTTGGAATATATGAATCCCATTTTTCATCTATTTCATCTTGCAATCAAAGTAAACTAATTCAGAGAATGATAAGGTATCACAACTGTGATTTCACGACTCTTGCCACATTGGCGATAATTTTTCGGGGACTTATTGTGCATGCGTGGGGTTATTTGTTTTTTTTTTGTTTAGTAAGGTCAAACGTAAAGTAAGGTTAGTAAACATTAAAGGTCACACATTTATAAGACGATCATCAAACTAGATCGAAGGCTGTAATGATGTCGATTAAGGTGACCATAACAACATCACGACATTGTGGAAGGGATGGTTGAGGGTAGAAACTGCAGAGGGCGCCCTAGACGTGTGTATTTGCAGCAAGTGTTCGAGGACATGAGTTGTAGCTCTTATGCTGAGCTAAAGAGGATTGCAGAGGATCGAGAAGAGTGAAAATCGAGATGCAAGATTTTGTTGCTGCAAACCAATCCACCGGATTGATACTTACAAAGAAAAACAACGTCTACAACCCGCATAGATATTTGTCTTTTCGGCAGTTGTCTAATCCTGCATATCATTTTCTTTATGAATACGTGATATTTTGGAAAATTTAAGATCTCCTGGTCGAAGGGGGACCATCTTAAGTCGGAATGCCGAAGTTCACGCGGGTTATTCGATCGCCGCATCTAAGGTTACGCAGGTAGGGACGAGGACACTACAACGCTGGAGATATTCGTCTTCGGATGCCGGCCAAGAGAACCAAGAATGGGACGACTTGTACCTTGGAACAGGAATATGTTGTTAAATTGTATAAAACCTATAGATACGGGTCCTGAAACAATTCGATGAACCTATGACAATCGCCAAGATGTCAAAATGCAAAGATCGTATCATATAGAAATTTTAGAATTATATTTTAGCATTTGCCTGACCAAAATCAGAGTCTGTTTAATGAGAAAATAATGTATAATAAATGTATTTATTATTTCAAATACGATGACGTTGTAGCAAGAGAACATAAAACAGATGCGCACTTTGTTTAACCCAGATGTTTAGTAACATATTGTATGATTAATTATACCCTTATTAATATAAACATTTTCAATAGCGAATTGACAATTTTTCAAATCGCCTACCAATTAACACAATGCTATC
This sequence comes from Glossosoma conforme, assembly GCA_022606575.1. Classification (NCBI taxonomy): domain Eukaryota; kingdom Metazoa; phylum Arthropoda; class Insecta; order Trichoptera; family Glossosomatidae; genus Glossosoma; species Glossosoma conforme. The sequence goes on along the minus strand of JAGTXR010000080.1, from coordinate 163,320 downwards.
GATCATAGTAATACAAAAAATATGCATTGGGCTCTGGGCCACAAAAAATATACATCTGCTTCGAGAGCGTAACAGTGAACAGGCTGTTGTTTCAGTAGATATAACTTATTAGGAAACACTAAGGGGATTTGGTGCTCCATAATAACAGTCTTGTCTGGAAAATCATTCCACATAAGGGAAAAAAAAGTACAAAAAAGTGACAAGTGGTTGACGGCGATTAAAATGGGAGAGATGTCATACAAATAACATTTTCATCTCCAACTTCTCAGTGCTGCAAATAGAAACGTTCAATGTTGTCAACATAGTAGATGTTCTTTCACTGGTAGTGATCTTATTCCGTCCAAAATCCCAATATTTTTTAATATCGTCGCACTTACACTATAACTACATTTGAATATGTAACCACTTCGTCCTTTCGTTATTCTATGTTTTACGATTTTATCGAGATATTATCGCACCACCGAACATAAGACGCAAAGTCATATGCGCCGAAGAAATGCGTAAGGCAATCAACCAACCGTCCCACTGCTTGTATAATCAGATACCCCCAACACCAAGATTGAAGTCTCGAAGCAGCTTTCTGAAATCCACACAACCTCTCACATCCGGCCCTGAAAATGAGAGACTCCAACTCTGGCAACAAATCGCACCAGAGGATTTCATTACTCCAAAGGAAGGCCTCCCAACTGGCAAGAGCCTTGACTGGCCGACCTGGAAATCCCTAAACAGATTAAGAACCGGAGTTGGTAGAACAAAGGACAACCTCGAGCGGTGGGGAATGCTTCGGCAGGGAGAGACACTATTGTGCGACTGTGGAGACCTGCAGACCGCCTCACACCTACGATGCTGCTCCATGTGCCCAACAAGTTGCACATCTCAGGACCTAATGCTGGGCAACACACGAGCTATCGATGTTGCCAGATATTGGGAAAAAATAATTTGACGTCGCTGACACGAAGAAGAAGATCGAGATATTCATTAAATCTACCACTAGAATGTGTCAAGTATTCGTCTCTTGGAAGTATGACTTAGACTTAAAGCTTTTACTTACCAAACCACAAGACGTGAAGTCGATCTCTCACAAATCGGGTTTTACGCTACAAAAAGGCTTTATAATCAATTTCCTAGTTTTAATACTCTCTGTTCGAGTGAAATTTATGTTTCAACCGTTAAATACCAGTCACGTATCACATTAATCATAATTTAGAGGTAGAAGAAAGTCTCGCACAAAACACCACACATTGACACATTCATCAGTAAGTAGCTATACATATAGACAATATATGAACGTCAGACTACAGTCTGATCATAACTGCATATACGAGGTATTATCGTACAGTAATAATCCATCATATTACTATTAGAAGGTATTAGAATCCATATATGATTTTTCTCATCACCGTGGGACGGTAATATCGTGTAATTGTTTACATTAAAAGATAATATGACAGCGCTGACACACACATAAAGAGATCGGATCGCATCGGGCAAGTTTTTCTCTTGCGGTTGGCTGCAACATATTGAGCCATATCGGGCAGCCAATCACTGCCATTGATACATCCAATCAAATTATTTTCAGCTCACATAGTGAAAGAGTTTAAATAAAAACGAATTCGGGACTAAATCGTCCACGACCGTTTTATCTCAATATTGAAATGAATATAATAAATGCGTATAAAGCGTGGTCAATTATTTTGGTCATACATTTTCAGGCAGAGAGGAATTGATTTCAGATTACGCATTTACAAGGACGCAATCCTTAAGGCGCATAAAGAGGTCTTGTAACTGAATATTATGTGGCCCTAAAGGGCCTTTAATAAGGGTCTTATATTGAAATTGATACGGCTCATTTGTTTGAATCGATGTTCTCCAAGTGTAGGTGTGAATAACTACCAGATAATGCAAGCCGTATAAACACTATTTCGACCGTGATGACGGGCGTATTTTACACATCTGGATGCAACGACTGTGAAATCCATACAATCAGGATGAATGCCGTTAATAAAGGGTAAATGAATATTTACGAATACAACCGATATTTGATATTACAATATTTTAGTTTAAGATATATTTTAAATGTGATTGACCAGAAATTCCAGATGTTTGATGCATTAAAAGATTATATATGACATAGAGGGAGGCCCAGTTCAGACACGAACTCCTTCTCTTGACCAACTCTTTATCGCTTTGTTTTACTTAGTACTTAATTACAAGTTTTTTTTTCTTTTGAATTATTAATTATTGTATTGTATTTCAGTAACGCATAAAAGTTGTAAAAAAAATGTTAAGTTATTGAAAAAATAAATAAATAAAATTTGAAATAGATAAATCGCATTATATTTATAAGTTGTTTTTACACAAGAACATTTTTTTCTGGAGATGTGAAGATTTATAGTTTTAAAGCAAAAAAAATACAAAAAATTCAAAAAAAAACAAAAAAACTAAATTAATTTTTACAGTAAGTATTACATTAAACTGTCCAATACCAAATGTACAATGTAATGTTTTTAGCATGGATCACGTTCACGGAGTAACTGTAAATCGCAGATATTAGACCGCGGGTTTCGTGTACACTGACGCTTCAGTGTTTTTTTTAATTAATCATTTTTTTTCTCAACATTTTTTTACCCGAATCACTCAAACTATAAAGTGTTAATCTGTGGTAGGGAAACAAGAGATGGACAAACAAATTCAACGCGATCAAACGCAAACGAAACATAAAACCATTGACACCGGTCGTCATATTGTTACGACGACCGGCATCTTGCGTCAATAGCGTCACCGTTTTTGTCAACGGTCGACGAAAGAAACATTGTTTCCCAGTGGCGCACTCGGCATAGACGAGCGGCGCAAGGAGGAACCTCTCCCACGCGCCCTGAGGCAGTCCGGTACATACCACCGCCTAGGGCGCGTCATGTTGCAGGGATCTTCCTGTTAGATCGCTCTTCTAGCATTAGCATTATCGCGTGCCTTAGTAATAAGTCAACTTTGTATTGTGTTTTTTAAATGAATTTTTTAAATAAACGAGAATAATCCAAAGTCGTGGTTTTAGTAAATTTACAAAAAAAATGGAAAATGGCATTCTTTAGTCTGCCACAAAGTGCACTTTCATTAGTAGAAAGCAATACACGAACTGCATCACTTTGAAAAAAAACAACGTAAATAACGTAAATTATTCTGAAACTGACACATCTGGAGCAATACGCCGCTTAATTGATGATGTACAAATAGCGCAATTAGCGTAAAAGGTTCGCCGTGGCTGCCTCCGCTGCTAGGATCGCGTGTTTTCCTGGCGGACACGGGTCGGGTCAGGGGTCGCCAGTTTGGCCCCCGATCGAAACAATAATTTCCGCGGTGTATTATTTCGGCCGACAAAGGATTTTACGTTACGTTTTATAACCGTGAAAAAACCAACGGAGGACGCCGACAATGTATATAATATATAAGTATGTATATTGTATATATCTCATCCCGATGATGCGCCATTTCATTTTCGGATATGTTTCCTTGACGATGCGCCGATTTTATTTAATTTCGATTGGACGCATGCATGGTTTTGTTGTTCGCTACACATTTTACGACCATATAGTGAGCATCTCAGAACCATCTCTGAGAGGCGAGCCCGATGGATCGGTCACATCGAGCGCCACGATGGTCTTCTTCACGACATTGTGGAGGGGACGGTTGAGGGTATAAACTACAGAGGGCGCCCTGGACGGAAGTATTTGCAGCAAGTGTTCAAGGACATGAGTTGTAGCTCTTATGCTGAGTTAAAGAGGATTGCAGAGGATCAAGAAGAGTGGAGATCGAGATGCAAGATTTTGTTGCTGCAAACCAATCCACCGGATTGATACTACGAAGAAGTGAAATAAACATCGAGTCAATCTTTCAATAGGATGGGAATGAGGCAGGACTGGATTTTTCCGCCTAAAGTCTCTTTGACGATGCGCCTATTTAAATCATGTTCAGTCAGCATTTGACACCAGGCGGACCTGGAAATCCCTGAACAGATTAAGAACCGGAGTTGGTAGAACAAAGGACAACCTCGAGCGGTGGGGAATGCTTCGACAGGGAGAGACACTATTGTGCGACTGTGGAGACCTGCACATCTCAGGACCTAATGCTAGGCACCACACGAGCTATCGACGTTGCCAGATACTGGGAAAAAATAATTTGACGTCGCTGACACGAAGAAGAAGCATTTGATATCCCTGTGGGTTCAACTGCCCTTTAGAACCGAACGGTCCAGACAGTGAGCGTCGGGCAAATTATCCGATAAAAAAAATGTTTTGAAGAAACGGAGCACTTTTTACTATAAAAATGATGAAGGAGAATCGAAATCATGCTGCAATTTTAGTTACAAGTGATATTGACGGATGAAGTGGGGTAAGAAGACAACTATGTGATCCATTTAAAAAAAGGATGCATCTCGATCTCCAGTCCTCTCGGTTCTACGCAACCCTCTTCAGCTCAGCATAAGAGCTACGACTCATGTACTCGAACACTTGCTGCAAATAATCCCGTCTAGGGCGCCCTCTACAGTTTCTACCCTCAACCATCCCCTCCACAATGCCACGAAGAAGACCATCGTGGCGCATGATATCATTAAACATTAAATATTTAAAATAGATATCAAAGTTAATGACCAAAAAAAGCATTACAATCTGGAATTGTGGCTTTTGGTGAATTACTTTGTCGTATGTAATGAAGGAATTCACCACACACGGCTAAACTAAAAAAACCACAATGCTAAATCTGGACGTGAAAACCTACGAAAACCATAAAATCTAAAAAAAAACGAAATTAATACAATCGAGATTTTTCTTTATTATTACAGTAAATTATCTCTTGTGTATGTTTTGGAATCAAACAAAAGTATTCACAAAAAATGTTTTACGAGATTTTAGAAAAATCACGCTTGTGCATGGAAAAATAACTGAGTTTAAAATAATGTTGTTGCCCTTTTTAACCTTGTAGCACAACAGGTAACACTCTAGGGTAAGAGAGAATCTCTCAAGAAGATGGATAAAAATTCCGGTAAATTTGCTGCAAAATAAATGTGCCAGAAGCAATCGAGTGCGTTGTTAAAAAAAATACTAATACACGATAAAAACATGAAAAATATTATCGTTGGTGTTGTTATTGTTAATAACAATATCAGGTTCACATGGAAGGCTCATTTCTCGGAAGAGTTAATACAACAGAGCCAGAGATTTATGTGCATTACCCAACTCTCCCAATTAGCTGAGATTTCGCCGTGAAATTTCAGCGCAAACGTAAGTAATAAGCTGTGTGAAGGAAAAAAAACGTGAGCGCTTCGCGAACAAAAACATCAAAGAATGCTTCAGCGAGAGACGATATTATTATTAGATCCAGTGCAAGCTGAGGTTTACGGCCGAGTTATTGCAGGTCTCAACTGTTGTGCAGTGAACGCGGGTTTGTTCCCCAAATAAATAAAAAATAAATTTTAAAAAAACGTTATCATCATTAACCTGTCTTATTCTTCGTGTCAGCAACTAAAAATAATTTCTGCCCAGTATCTGGCAACATCGATAGCCTGTGTGTTGCTAAGCATTAGGTCTAGAGATGTGCAGCTTATTGGACACATGGAACATAATCTTAGGTGTGAGGCGGTCTGCAGGTTTCTACAGTCGCACAATAGTGACTCCCTGCAGGAGCACTCCCTACCGCTCGAGGTTGTCCTTGTTCTACTAACTCCGGTTCTTAATTTGATCAGGGATTTGCCGGTCCGGCAGTCAAGGTTCTTGCCAGTTGGGAGGCCTTCCTTTGGATTAATGAAATCCTCTGATGCGACTTGTTGCCAGAGCTGGAGTCTCTTATTTTCAGGGACGGATGAGAGAGGTTGTGTGGATCTCAGAAAGCTGCTTCGCGACTTTAGTCTGGGTGTTGGAGGTATCTGATTATCATTATGAAATTGTGAACCGACGCGGAACGCGGCTCCCATTGTGAACCGCTTATTGAGTAAATTGCTGTCATTTGAGGACGGTGAGTAAATGTCGAGTGCAGAGAGTAATGATGTAGTCTGTACAACACTTTACGCACAACCGAAATGTAAACACAGTATTGAAGTACCCCCGTGTACGAGGGTTATCCGGAATATAAAGTCCCCATGGCGCTAGTCCTGAAAAGCGCTGTTATGGTGGAACCCGCGATTCTGTAGTGTACCTTGGTTCCCAGATCAGCGATGCTCTCAGATCGAGGAGTAGCGGTTTATTAGCTCTCCGAAATGATCCCTGCTGTCAGCAAAACCTCTATTGATAAGATTTTGACAGAGCATCTAGGGTATGCTAAGGTTTGCGCGAGGTAGGTGCCAAGAATGTTGACCGAAGACGCCACCAACGAGCTCATCGCAAAATTTGGATGGGGTATTGTAAAACACCCACCCTACAGCCCGGACTTAGCCCCAAGTGACTACCATCTCTTCTAAAATAGGTAAAAGTCTGAAGTTTCCAAAAATGTACACATTCATGGAATTAAACACGTTTTACGCTGTGAAAAATCACTGGGAATCTTATATTACGGATAACCCTCGTATGTGTTTACATATAAAAAGCGCAGTCGTTAAAAGTTCACTGCGAATTTTTCAGGCTATGAGAAATCAAGATAAAGTTGCAACGTATTTATCTGAGTTATTGGAGGTGTTTGGTGGGATCAGGGAATCGTTAGGCACGTAACTGTCGACGTTGTAAGGGGATTAATTTTTTACGCAATTAAAAGAAACCTTTTCATAAGTGACACTTTAATTAAAAGATTTATTCGTTAAAATAAAATCCGAGGCGGCTAATAAAGGCAGGGAATATATTTTTATTTGAAGTAAAGCAACAATGTGGATGGGCTTATTCCCATGGGAAATGTCTCTCACAGTATTAAACTTTTTGTTTTGTGTAGATTCACGTAATGAAACATTGTATCTAAAGAAGAGCAGTGCGCCTGATAAAAAATGGCACAACAAAGCCTAATCTCCAATGCATGGAATGGTGATGAATGTGCAAACCTTTTGGTAAGATTTTTATTGAACTTAAGGCCAACAGTTTTTTTGACTCCTTTTGCAACACTTAAGGTAGGCTTTGGAACGTCTTCACAGCATTGTTGTTACTTCTGGCATGTAATAAACGTCAGGAGGGTGTTTAAAATCATCTGTGGACATCATTTTGCATGTAATATAAAAACATAATCAAAAGTCGTAATAAAAATTAATTAAATGTGACCTACCTTTGGTGAAAATCCGTAAATTTTTCTCTTTCTGTCCTTGTCGCCTTTGGCAGGTTCGACTTTGGTGTCGTCCTGACCTTTTTTTTCTTCGGCTCTTTGTCGATCTGAAATATAAATAAAATTCACAACATTGCAATAAAATTATAATTTAAAAGTACGTAGAGACTAATTAAGAATATTATCTAAATAAAAATGTATAAAATAATAAATAAAAACATAAGTAGAGAATTATTTTTAAATCAAAATTATTTTTAAGGATGCGGGGTGATTAGACTGGCGCTCTTTTGCATACATATGGAGCATATCGTTACAACGAATTGTCGCCAATCAGTTCTGTCAGTCGCCATTGTCCATGCCTTGTTCCAAAACATTCCTACACCCAAAGGTCCACTTAGCAACATATATGGTTCCCGACAACTTTAAGAGCAGGACTACGGGGCGGCTCAACACAACCAACGACACTCGGTAAACAACAGACGATGAAGGATCCCACTTTTGATACACGTCCAATGTTGCTAAGCTTTTATGCTATTGTCATTGATAATTATGTAACCAATCGTTATTTTTTTCATGAAAGCATACTATACAGGAGAATACCGACAGATGGTGATAATAATTTTGAAGTTTCATCTGTGGAATTCTATGACGATGACCATAGTGCATATGGCTAAACGCTGAATGTGAGTGTTGATCCGCCAACGTCATAGACTACAGCTCGAGATTCACGGATCACAATTATTATTACAGGAATTTACTATGAATGGGTGGTTCTTCACGGGACGACTTTCGTCTACCAACAATTTTAATTAATGGGCTATGATTGGAATTTTACGGGTGATAGATCAAATTCACACCTACCGGGGGTATTTAAGAGCTCATAAATCGATTAACAAGCTTTTTTTAAATTTCCCTCGGGGAACGAACCCACGACCTTTGGCTTGCAAAGCAAATGCTTTGACCATTGAGCTATGACCGCCGGCTAATGCAAGTGAAGAAATCTAAAAAAAACACAAATATTTCTTGAAATTATAATTGTAACTATACAATACAAAATAATCATTTTCCTTACATTTATACTCAATTTCTTCATCGTCCAGGAGCAGCGACACGACTTCCTTTGGTTTCAACGTGTCTGGTTTAAAGTTTCCTCCACTGATGACCATCCTTTGGATCTGTGAACAGTAAAAATATATAAGCTATCGGTTATGTTCTCACGTAAATTATGCTTCGGACGCTATAGCTGCCGCCTCATCAAGGCCCCGAGTTCCTGTCCTGAATGACGTCGGAAACAATATATGTTCCCAGGTGGACCTTCAGGTGAAAAAATGTCTTGGGATAAGGTATGGACAATGGCAACAAACTGCAGCAATTGGCGGCAATTTGGTGTGACTTATGCTCTAGTTTTGAAAAGTATATGGGAATAAAAAAATATTTTATTGTACTTGATATTAATCACTGCATTTTAGTGTTGTTTGTAACGTATAAGCTAATAATAATATAAAATCTACAAATGTGTACTTGATTTATGATTTTATCGGATGAGGGCGTCATCATGTCACATTGTCCTACCTGAGAGATGTTTTATAATCTTACGACAATCCGTACACGACATAATAAAACAATACATATTGAATATACAAATATTGTCGGTACATTATTCAGCGTATCGATAGTTTAGTATTTCAATACAAGATACCGCACCGATATGACGACATCATAGAAGTAGGACTGCGGTAAAGCACCTAAATATCCGGCTGTAATGCAGCCAGTCTCGGCTTTAAATCCTGTAGAAATTTAATGATTTTCGTTCAAATATTAGGTGTACCGGATTTCGAATAAATGCCTTATTCGGTACAAAGCACTCCATTGTATGTAGGGTTGTATTATTTTTTTGTTTAAAAGACCTAGTACACTATAATACGTAGTCGGAGAAACAACACAGAAAACGTTGTAAAAGTTCGACTGCCGAAGCACAACTGACCACTCAAAACCACTAAAAAAAACGACATTCTTTTCCGGTACATCTATTATTTGCGTTCCTAATTAGTGTACACAAAGTCTAGCTAAAAATGCCTTCTATCAAAACATTCGCTAGTGAAAAGTCAGCTCAGAATCCTGTAAAAATGACTTCCACAACCCATTCAGAATCGGTGGTACACTAAATTAACTAACTAAAAAATTCACTTGTAGATGATGTTTGAATCTAACAAGTAACGATGTTGTCCAATTGCCGGTGGGTATAGCTAGATGGTCAAAGCGTTTGCTTTGCAAGCCAAAGGTCGTGAGTTTGATCCACGACGGAAATTACAAAAAAACGGAGCTCTAAAATACCCCCGGGTTGGTGTGAATTTGTAATTTGTAATCGTAAAATATCAGTCATAGCCTATTAATTAAAATTGGTAGTAGTAGATGAAAGTCGTCCCGTGAAGACCAACCATTCATAGTAAATTCCTGTAATAATAAGGATGACGCGTGAATCTCGGGCTGTAGCCTATGACGTTGGCGGATCAACACTTCACATGCAGCGCTTAGCCATATGCACCATGGTAAGCGTCATAGAATTCCACAGATGAGACTTCAGAATTACTATTAACATCTCTCGGTATTCTCCTGTATGTGTTTGCATAAAAAACAAAGCGTTTTTATTCACAGTAAGAATGGCAAGAGACGGATAATCACTTTTTGACGATATTGTCCGGTGCGCTTTTACACATAAACAGTGAGGCGCATTTAGCGTGTTATCGATAGTTTAGCGGTACAATGGGAGATGCCGCGCCGATAGCGGGCGCCCCGGGAGGTCCGGACCTCTTCCTCCGGACCCTCCAGATGCTATCGGCTTCCTCCCAGTTGTGTCGCTGGATGACGGCAATGTCCCGCGACAAAGGATACCCATCCAGCCAGAGAGCCCGCAACATCGCCTACGATCAACCAGCGTCACTTCAAAGGTCTTCTATGTTATATTTTACATTGAAATATTATAAGTTTTCCAGTTTGTTGTCTACTCTTAAGTAACAGAAATGAAAATTAACACAATTCTTGTCATCCAATCAAGCAGAAAAAAATCAAATTTACCAAAATATGATATCAACAAACGTTGTAATTTTTTTTATTTTTTTTTGTAATCACATACAGGAGAAAAACGACAGATCGGTGATAGTATTCCTGAATTCTCATCTGTGGAATTATATGACGCTTACCATGGTGCATATGGCTAAGCGCTGCATGTGTTGATCCGCCAACGTCATAGACTACAGCCCGAGATTCACGCATCATCCTTTATTGTTACAGGAATTTACTATGTATGGGTGATTTTCACGGGACGACTTTCGTCTACCACCAATTTTAATTAATAGGCTATGACTGGCATTTTACGGATGAGGGGTCAAATTCACGCCAGCCGGTGTACTTTTGAGCTTAGAAATCGTTTTTTTTTTAAATCTTCGTCGGGGATCGAACCCACGACTTTTGGCTTGCCAAGCAAACGCTTTGATCATTGAACTATACCCGACGGCACTGATTTCCTGTCATCAATTCGAGTTGAAATTTTGCATATCGATTTGATATCGATAGCAATAAATTATTATTCATTATAATACACAATACTAAAAAGTATAAAATAATTATTTAAATACTTTTCCAATACTAACTTCAAAGTAAACAAGATTTTTTTATAATCTCATACAGATTCCTTGCCCCGTAATCCACTGATAGTATATTCAAAACCTGCTTAAAATAAGCAGGAAAGTAATATTTTTATTAATAACACAAACGTAAGAAATGTGGTTTACCATTCCTCAAAAAAAAAGGTTAATTTGTTTAATTCAATTTATAAAAAACGAATCTTCAATGTCATTACGATAAAATGCAATAATAATTTATTATTATCGCGTTATTTCATAAGGATAGTTTGATTATGATGGCTTATCCGAGCCATTCGAACAATTTCTATATTTTGATTAAAAATATTATATGCAGTTTAAGAAACGCTTATGAACACCCCTCTTTTTAGATATTCTATGCACAAATCCCTATCGCGATGTATCTCTGAAGGGTTCGCAAAGGCGACAATAACAAACCGATACCTTTTTTCCTCCGAAAGAGAGCGGCGCTGGGTGGTCCAAAGAAATTAAACTACTTTCATACAAAATGTACTTGCAACGAATGAATGGGAGCTTTTTTAAATTTAACTTATTAAGCCAATATTAATACAATAAAAACGTTTACAAAGTCGTGTGAATGTTCATCAAATAAGTGTATAATATAATATTCGTTACATTATTAGAATAGTAAGGGTACATTATGTATATCTATAAAATTTGCACTTTTAACAAGGTAAAAACACTACATGAATGTTACGATTATTATTATTTCTAGAGACCCTTATTTTTAGCATTTTGCAATAGATGCTAAAATTCGGAATATATGCTAATAAATGCGAATTTCATAAAATAATAAAATAGATGCTAAAATCATTTTTTGCGATATTTTATGTTTTTTAAATACTTTTTAAATTAATAATAATCAATCAACTTAATTAAACTCGATCATAGCTGGGTAGGTTTTTTCTCAATTTTTCTGTAAATGAACTTTGTGTTTGTAACTTAGACGATTTCGGTATAATTTAATTTATATTATTATGATTGCCCTATTTTGGGATAATTTTGTTTAATATGTTAATATATACTAAATGGATGCTAAAATCAGCTTTAAATGCTCCAAAACGCTAATATCAACGTTTAAATGCTTCAAAATTATAAAATCCAAACCTTAAAATGCTCTACAAACGCTAAAAATTAAAAAATAGATGCTAAAAATATGGGTCTCTAATTATTACTCTACACTAATTTTAATAATGTTTTAAATATCGTGTTTTTTATCTCGTTATGAACACACGTCACACATCCCTTTACATTTAACAGGTTAGTGTGACTTGTGAGTAAGTAAACATTGCAGTAAACATTAACAACATTTTACGTTTTTTTATCACTTATGTTAATTCCATAAAAGAAAATTCCACGAAACCTAACAACCCATAAGGAAGCACAGAAATTGACAAAAAAATATCTAGTAATTTATCTTATCATTTCACCGAAGATATGTGTATCCTAGCATTCTAAAATCCCTCAGCATTATACGCAACTTAGGACATTGTTGAAATCACGGCTTAAGTTGTAAGTTAACACCTGGCGCAACTATTACCATAAAAGTGGGCTTTTAAATTTGATTAAAATCACTATTGTTTTATCTAAATTGTGGCTAAGCATCCCGATTGATAGAAGGAAGGGCGGTTTTATGGCGGCAGAAGCCCTTCGATATTACGACAAAGTGAAACAATGGAGAACGTGGCACACGACTCGCAAGTTCCAGGATGGGACTAGACTAGACCTACCGCACAAGGGCGCTTGACATACGACAGGGGCGGATCAAATACAGTTAAATATCCTATAATGTTTTCATAAGATCGATTGATTAGCGCAATGCTCCAGGGGGCTGAACTATTTAGATTTTAGACCTAAGATGCGGTTAAACCCATAATAACAACATATAAGCCATCGCTATATGAAATATCGCCGCAACACTGTAGGAAAAATCTACGTTAAAAATTTCCGTTAGATTGGTTTTCTCTAGATTTCCACTCTTCTCGATACTCTGCAACTCTCTTTAGCTCAACATAAGAGCTCCAACTCGTGTCCTGTCGAACACTTGCTGCAAATACTCCCGTCTAGAGCGCCATTTACAGTTTCTACCCTCAACCATCCCTTCCACAATATCGTGAAGAAGACCATCGCGGCGCATGATGTGACCGATCCATGGGGCTCGCCTCTCTGAGATGGTTCTAACTAGGTGCCTATCTTCCTTGATTATGCTGAGAGCCTCATTGTTCGTGACGTGGCTCTCCATGAAATTCCGAGAATTCTTCTGTATGACCACATCTCAAAGGCCTTTAGTCATTTCTTATAATAAGCACCATGTTTCACAGCCGTACATACCTGTATATAAATCTATATTATAGCAAGGACGATATGTGTACTGCGCAGATATATTGAAGAGAATCAGGTTCTCTCAATACAGTCGGAGCACAATTCTGGTACAATACGGGGTGGGATGCAGCCTACCAAGGCTCGTATGGTCTGGTCGTGCCTTAGCCTGCGGTGGGCGGCTATTGAGCGGCACGTGCGCCACGTGCTGCGACCGACGATCATTATTACCTGGCGTTATTACAAAGGTGACAAATCCAACAATAAACAATTAACATCGCGCAACGTGACCAGCGGCCGAGGACCGGAGAGAGGAGAGCGCGCACACGAACAATGCGTGTATCGCATTGTATTTGAAATATTATCGATAATTAAATACAAATTGTAGTTGAATTATTAATACAAAAGCGTGTTACGATATACTCAACACTGTTGCATAAAAAATGTCATGAAAATTGGGTATATCTTGGGCAGGATATAGTTAAACGAACATGAATTATCGTCAATCTTGAGAGCTTTCATCATTCAATGGGTTAACTTTTCAAAAAAAGTGTGCAATAGGTGAGGTGAAGAATTCATAGATGAAATGTCTTCGGTGACAGGTCTTACTTATGTAGAGACAATATGGCCGAACTTTGAAGACGAATTTCAAATTAGATGAAGTTACTGTGATTATACGTCGTCCTAAAAACACTTTGCCATATATTCACTATGCTAAAAAATAACATTTTACCAGCTTTCTATGAGATCCTATACTTGACGTTCATTGTATGAGTTCAATTCGTCTCTTATATATGGTATGAATGGTATTGTTCTGAACCTATTTTTTATTTTTATTTTTTGTTGTCGCTGGGTTAAAAAGATCCTGCTCCATGTGCCCAACAAGCTGCACATCCCAAGACCTAATGCTGGGAAACACACGGGCTATCGATGTTGCCAGATAATGGGAAAAATAAATTGATTTCGCTGACACGAAGAAGAAGAAGATTGATTAATTAAATGTTATTAATTTATTTCTACAAATATATACGTTTCCAATTAAACAATGCATTATATTAGACACTAAATTTTACTTTTACAGTGGTACCTCGACATACGAGTTTAATTCGTTCCGCATCCTTGCTCGTATTTCAAATTACTCGTATATCAAAGCAATTTTTACCCATTAAAACTAAGAACTTATCAAAGATGCTTTGACAGCGAGAGCACACTGATAACTGATACTCTGACCGTGGCCGGGGGATTCACGCGGGAAAGCGTGACGCGACGTGCGTGTGCAACCGGCCGATCCGCTAAGCCGATTGCTCGTATCTCAAATATTGCTCGTCCTTCAAAGCAAAAAATTGCTCGCTCGACGGCGCGTATCTCAAAAAACGTATGTTGGGGCACTCGTATGTTAAGGTACCACTATAAATTGTAATGCCAAAGCCACAAGGCGCCTGTCTGGAGTCTGGACTAATAAAATTTCAAAAATAATGAAATAAACAACATAAAAATGCTGTGTAAATAATGATATCATTCCATCGCCAACAATCATGTTCTGCCCAATACGACATTGTACTCGTGAATCTCTAAACATTTTAGTCGTCTATACTCTTTAAAATCTTTTCTTCTTTACACTGAAGAGCGCTTCGTACGCTGATGTTATAAAACTAATTAAAACATCCCAGATAGAGCAGGACCACCGAGGGACGTCACGAGAGTCTCATCAAGCAGCAATCCCGATATCTTATCCTCGCAACACGAGCCAGATCCCCGAGGCCTTGTTCTCCGCGGTCTATCTCCTGATCCGACTGGCTAATCGCTCGGTTAATTCCACCGTCGGTTTTCCGCGATGCTTTCCCAGGCGGCGGAGGCAACAGCCGCCTAACGCTAATTGGGATCGCGGTGTCGACGATTTTGAGATCGCTTCTATCTAGAAGGTTTAGTATAATTGAAACGATTAACATTTTACTGTCAGCTTGCACTGAATGGCTACAGAACTGCAGCCTCAGGACTTCATATGTTCATTAGATAGTAATTGCTCTGCATCCATAAAAGATACAGCAAAACGTGTAGATAACGCGGTGAACATGTCACTTGGCGTGCTCTTGTGATAAGCCGAGTCATTACCACGACCCCTTACGAGACATAATTAAATTATATCGAACTTATTGTGTTTTCAGGAACAAAAAAATTTTCATAATATAATATTTAACGATAAAAAACGGACTTTTAAGTAACAATAATATCACTTAGGATGAGAAATGTTTAGTTAAACCATTTTCTTGCATCATGTCCGCTCCTTTAACTGGAGTATATGGTTGCCATTGCCACAAACTACCGCTATAAAGTCATGTCAACTGACATGGTCCTCGCCTAATTCCATGTCAGCTCTGGTTCTCAAAGCTCTGCTTAGTACATATATATGTATAGTTCCTGAGGGCCTTCCAGGACTCTTTCAGTAGTTTAGCAAGAGTTTATGCTCTCTTACGGTATCTAAAGTTTATGTCCTACATTGTTGTGATCACATTCTCTATATTTGGAGTGGATGTGGCATAACGATAATATCGTTAATTGAATATTGTGGCTTTTGTCTGCTCTTACCTCGCTCTTTTCTCTTGCTCTCTGCATGATGCGTTCCTCGATGGTTCCCTTGCAGATAAGCCTGTACACTGTGACTTGCTTGGTTTGCCCCAGTCTGTGGGCGCGATCCATGGCCTGCTGGTCCACAGTAGGATTCCAGTCCGAATCGTAGAATATAACCTGAAACAATGAAAAAATAAAAACATTAATTTAACGTCATATTAATTATGTGTATTCGATATAATCCGCAATGTAATTGGTTTAAATCCCCTTTAGTCATGAAGATTATTTATGTTATAGTTTAGTTGTTTTGTATACAGATATTCAACTGCAAAAAGATAGAATCCGAAACGAGGAAATACGCAAAAGAACCCAAGTAGTGGATACTACCCAATGAATAGGCACACTCAAGTGGCAATGGGCAGGACATATCTGTAGAAGAGACGACGGTCGATGGGGAAGAAGTATTGGAATGGCGCCCAAGAACTGGCAAACGAAGCATTGGCCGACCCCCTGCAAGATGGACTGACGACATAATAAGAATAGCGGGAGTGACCTGGATGCGGAAGGCAGAGGATCGAAGAGGATGAAGACTCATGGTGGAGGCTTACGTTCAACAGTGGACGGATACAGGCTGATGATGATGATTCAACTGCACGGTTTCCGCAACATTAAGCCACCGCATGTGAACGAGGTCCAATAATGATAGAACCTTTTATAAGATCATTGTCACTAAGATGCACAATTGTGGTGTTAATAAAAGGCAATCAACGGATTGTCCCAGAACTGTATGAATAAAATTGAGCATTAAGTCGATGGAAAAAATATTTAAAAATACACAAATATTTTATTATTTTGTGTAGGTAAGAGGGTGCTACCGAAACTAATAGACAATATAAACTGTAAACCAAGTGGTTATAAACAAAGTTTACTAATTAAAAATTTTTGTACACTCATATCTTTAAAGTATTCACAACCAACAAGTATTGTACTATTTACCTGATGAACTTAATTTACGAGTATCGTATATTAAACGTTAACTATTTAAAACAAACCCTCAATTTATACAGTCGATAGCTTCCTCAATAATGATTTTTAAATGAAGAATATTTGTTCAAAAAATGAGAATAACTCTTTATATAACTAATATAATATGCATATCTCATTCGGTCTTAAATGACTCAAGTATTTCCCCGTTTTATAACAATAGATTCGTAATTTACAATTTGTTAAAAATATATTGATA
Organism: Glossosoma conforme; assembly: GCA_022606575.1. Taxonomy (NCBI): domain Eukaryota; kingdom Metazoa; phylum Arthropoda; class Insecta; order Trichoptera; family Glossosomatidae; genus Glossosoma; species Glossosoma conforme. The sequence continues at coordinate 146,298 of JAGTXR010000080.1, read as the reverse complement.
TTAATTGATCTATAAACACGTGGCAAATGGCTAACATCACTTAATCCTTAATTGTAATACTCGATACGTTAACTCAAAATCGAAAGAATAATGACAGTCATTAACTTTCAAAAGCCACAATTAAAATCACGCGTTAAAAAACCATTTCACACACATTATATAAGATAAAACAAAACAGAGGGGATTAATAATCGTATCGAACATTCACAATGATGGGCGGATGTGTTAGAAAGTAACGTTGGCAATAATAGACATTTAAAATCAGCATTAGGTGTTGATCAACTGGAGAATGTAAAAAATATGTAAAAAAAACACCCTCTGCGTCAGAAAATAAAAAGCTATGTGAGTGTTTTTTTTTGGTCGTTTTTTTGCATGAAAAAGGTCCCTTCAAAGTTTGGGGAGAGGTGGGAAAGGGCCCGATGAATGATTCATTGCTGGTGATGTATGGGCATAGGCAGATTTAGTGGCAATTGTTAATGAGAGGTGGCGAGATATATGATACTTACCTGCCTAAAGGTATAATGCGGTAAATCGCGCCATTTAAAAATACGCAAAAAAATGTACCGCAGTTGCAAATACAATGAACGATAAATAACTGTTTATATAAGGAAACCGTACGAAATAAATAGTTTAATTAACAATTACATATATGATTTCAGTACCAGTGATAAAAGCAACAACAACGTTCTAATAAACTATATCGTTCAACTACGCAGACATCCAGTAGAAGCGGTTGAATAAATATACAATAAACAAAGAACACAATATTAACTGTCGAGTTCTAGTGATTCTAGTATTAGACAGCATATAATACAGATTGAAGGAACCAGACCACTTTCATATAATTCGCCTTGTATTAATCAAATAATTGTACTCAATTGAACAGTTTTAATGCAAATATCTTCTAGGATGACACTTTGTAGTAGGATCACAAGTATATTTGTAGAAAGAACAACTCATTTTTAGGAAGTCCAAGTGATGCTATAAAACATTATTTTTTAGCATTCGTTTCTATGATTAAAGGTATACCATGTTTGATTTCAGGGCAGTCTCACACGGCCATCGGTCCCTCTCCGGAGCGTCCAGGTGATTTTTGGCTAATTCTGATTAATGAGCTCACATCCCGCCAACCGAGGGAGAGCGCGAGCCGTTATGATTTATGATACAGAGAGCCAATGGGCTTCGCTGGGATTAACGTGAAGATCGCTCGCCCCACGGTGCTCAATTGGGGAGCTGATGAAGCGATATGGAGGATCAGACTGATTAGTTACAGAAAAATTAATTCAATACGACGGAGAGAAAGTATATTGAACGACTGTATAAGTGGTCAGAATTGTCAATGATATATCTTCGACGTGTCCTGCCATATAGCGCGAAGAGAAGATGATAATAATAATATAGAGAGGCTTGTGATAACTGGTAATGTTGGAGGTTAACTATGCAGAGAAGTAAGCCGAGTTACATGTGTCACTGAACTACCTTTACATGATTCCATATGGTCTGCTAAGGCTTTGTAAGGAGTCACGTTCCTCAGCATTAAGACCTCGATGGAGAAGTTGTAAGATTTTAATGTATGATCACAAGATAAAATAATAAACTGCTTGTTTAAAAATCACTGGCCTAATCAATATTTTCTTCAATCTTCAAGAACCAATTTCATAAACAATTACAATACACTCGTTCCCCGCATGCACACAACCACTACATATGATTTCCACGTGGGGAATGTAAGTGTTCTCGACTGAATTTCAAAGTCAACTCAAAGAACAAAACAAATATTCTGGCATAAATGGCCAATACGGTGGACGTCATTTTAATCCTCCCTGGACCTTTGGAATGCATAATAAACTTGTAATAACTGTATTCTTGATATTTGCAATTTTGTCTTTTAATGATAATCTTATTATATAAAACATAATCACTGAAATGTTACGATCCTAAAGTAATGTTCTGATGCTTGCATCAACAAATACCGTAAAATGTAGTTATGTAAATACACATTGAAGAATATATAAAATTGAACATACCAGCATACACATATTGAAGATACGAGTATTTCTAATTCACACATCATCGTGGTGAAGCCACCGTCTCACATAATTCACAAAAACATTTATTAAAGTGTTTTCTTGGGATCCGTGTGGTGATCGTGAGGAGCGACAAATTGTCACGTATTCTTCTGAATTGCTTCTCGCGTTCCTGTTCCATCCATCATCGGCCGAGGCTCTCGAGCTCGTCTGCCGTCAAAGAGAAAGTCTCACATGAAAGCTGGGAGCCGAATCATCCACTAAGCAAAGAATACGTGTAAGCGATTGAATGTTTACTCGCTAGATTATGTCTTGAAAATATCATAGCTGATCGAAGTATCGCGGACAAGACGAAGTGACTTCAATGGCATTGAAACTGAGTTATCAATTATAGAAGCATTTAGAATGGCAAAAAAGAGACTTCTACTTTAAAAGCGGATAGAATAAAGGTTATTTTAATTATTTTTAAAAATAAAATATTGCCCATAATACTACAGCTGGCAGCTGATAATGATACACATTTTGTATGCGAAATGAGGAGCAGACCGCAAATAAGGCAATGATCCTAGTAGTTGCAATAAGTACTTACGGATGATATGAAGCGGAAGAAGATATAAACATTTTAAGTAAGAAAATCTATATGAATCTTCTGTTATTATTATTTAACATTCGTTTACATAAAATGGCTACCTTTTATTTAGGGTCCCGGGCTTTCGCAGTCTTAAAAGGCAGTTGAGAATCATATATATAATATAATTAGCATTGCGAACCACGTATTTCGTGGTTAGCAACGTATTACCAAAGAAGGCAATTGGAGACTCGCTGTAGTACACTAACTTGGCAGCCTTAGACTGAGGTCTATTTGACATCTAACTGATGCATTTAGAATCACGGAAAGGCCTTCAGCCACTCTCTAACAAGTAGCTTTTTGCGTGCGTTCAGTAACAGGTCCCCATATGGGTCTCCAAAAACAGGACGGGACAGGGAGGGTTTTCACCAAGCGAGGCACAGCTGACATGGGATGAGGCGAGAACCATGGCTGCTGATAAAGCATTTTGTGGCAGTATAGTTTGTGACGACCAACGGATGTGGAATGATGATTACATAAAAATAAACATTTTTTTCAATTCGTGACTATCGCTTTTATTCAATGAATTTACTTTTATATATATTGTACCGAGCCGAATAATGAGAATGGTAAAGAAACACAAAGCGAGCCAGTACAGCAGTTTAACTGCGACACGAAGTATTTCATTAAGCTGAGCGCCCATTCGTTACAGCGGGCACAATGCGACCCCATCGATGAAATAAAAAGTTACGAGCACCGGCAAGGGCATGTGCGGACTTAAACCCCGGGCTCGAGGACGCGGCACGCGCCGGACTGGAGCGTGGACCAAGGAGCCGACATGGCGAATCCGACAAATTATACGACGAGCGTAAAAAACGACACGACAATTTTATAGCCTCCACTTTTTGTTGAAAGGATACGAGATGCCATGGAAGCAATCACACTAGCTATCACTTTTCCAAGAGAGAAACAATGAAGATACACCACGACACTAATTATATGTAAATACATACAAAAGAATAGCAATTGATGATGATGGAGAAATCTCATCTGTAGATTATATGACGCTTGCTATTTCAGGAACGGCTAAGCACTATAAAATATTTATTTATCTGCCAAAATCATTAGATTAAATCCCCGCCTTTTCACATTACCCAGATTTACGGGGACTCACTATGGGTGGTATTCACGAGGCGTATTTTCACGCTAACCAATTTCGATTAATAGTCTAGTAATCTATAAAAATGGTTACGTACCTCATGCAAAATGTACTTAAGCCAATGTTTTCAAGGACCACGAATCTCAAATTAAGAACCGCGAAAACGAAGAAGATTTTACGTCGCGGTTAAATATTCAGGAATTTTTCAAATCATTATTAATATTTTGCAGCAAATTACTAACAATTAATAAGAAAAATACGCGACCCGAAAATTAAATTACCAATCCATGTAGAAACGTTATTTTGCTAGCAAAGGCTTTCACGATATCCACTAAAAGCAAATGATTTAAAAGATAATATGATTTGGATTCTAAATGGTGCACATTAGGAATTTCAAATGCACAAGGATAACTTTAAGAATAAAGCTAGAAAACATGTAAAAGCTAAATTAAAAGCTCGAAAGACCAAAATTCCGTGTTTTGTATTTTATTATATATAATAAATATTATACTGAAGAGTGTGTACTATGACGAAGAAAACTTCTCGATGGTACTCGTGTCTGTAAATAAGTCACAGTAAATAAAAATTGTAATCAATATCACATTTCCTGAACAAACTTGTATTGATCTGCCATTGTCTCGTCATCCTCAGAGAGCAGTTAGATTGCCTCTTGAATTGAACGAGAGTCGAACTAGATTGTCGCAACTGAACTGAAAAATTGAATTGCTTTATCGAGCAATAATGGTGACCCCGGCTAGTCAACCTTTTGCCTATCCCGATATGCACAGTGCATCTAAATACATTTATAAAATATAACTAAACGTAATTATACTAATATACTAAGATTTAAAAATTCCAAGCCAAAGGCTAATTTTAAATGACATTGATAACAGGAACTATTTTAATTTAATATTCCATTATTTTGTGAAAAGTCATCGATCGGTCAGTGGATGAATCCAGAAAAAAGGCTATACTGTAATTGTAAATAGACTGACAGTTGAATTTTTAACATTATTAAAACAATTATAGCGCATTGATTTATAATTTTCTAATTGAAAAATGAACTGACGATTTTGTAAAAAAAGGGATAAAACAAAATTGCAAAAATCACATCTAATTGAATCCTACATAAATCTCCTTCACATTCGTCTATGACTGAAAATTAATGGCACCGGAGCGGTCGCGAAGCAGCTTTCTGAAATCCACACAACCTGTCACATCCGGCCCTGAAAATTAAAGAGACTCCAGCTCTGGCAACAAATCGCACCAGAGGATTTCATTGCTCCAAAGGAAGGCCTCCCAACTGGCAAGAACCTTGACTGGCGGACCTGGAAATCCCTGAACAGATTAATAACCGGAGTTGGTAGAACAAAGGACAACCTCGAGCGGTGGGGAATGCTTCGGCAGGGAGAGACACTATTGTGCGACTGTGGAGACCTGCAGACCGCCTCACACCTAAGATGCTGCTCCATGTGCCCAACAAGCTGCACATCTCAGGACCTAATGCTGGGCAACACACGAGCTATCGATGTTGCCAGATACTGGGAAAAAATAATTTGACGTCGCTGACACGAAGAAGAAGAATGGCACCAAATATAGCGCTAAAGAATACGATTATATAAAAAGAATACGATTATATAAAAAGAATACTCTACTTCATATATTTTCATTGTTATCCTCGAGTATTGATTATTTCCTAATATTGCTTGCAAGAAGTATAATAGATTTTATGTTATTATCATTCCAAATTGCTAACCTTTACTTACAAGTAAGTAAATTTCAGTTATATTTAATGGGTTTTAAATGCGATTCACGAATCGTTGGCCATCTCTTTCAAAACGCACAGCCCCACCCCCTTAAGAACACCACCCCTTGCAGAGACAGTTGAGGGTGGCAGACTCCGGAGACGCTATCGTCGTCCGCCGTCCACAAATCCCCGAGAAATTGGTTTCACCCGAGAGGTGAAGACTTTCACTTCCCAAGAGAAGAAAGGTGGCCCGCGAACGATAAAGGGATATAAAACATCACCGAATGAATAACGGGGAGCCCCCCATGTCCCCGCCCTCTTACGAAAGGAGAAAAAGAAAGAAAACACTTGGAATGCAAAAAGTATTTGGCATAATTTAAGAATACGTAGCAGACTGCATTAAACAACACAAGACTTATTTTCTGCTGCAAGTATTTTTTTTCAAAAAAAATGTTGATTTTCCTTCTCCTTTATGTCAGCAACTTGTACTATATTTATAATATATATAATTATAATATGCAAAGCTCACGATAAATTTAGCAGTACTCATGGCAAAAATATTTCCCTATATATTTGAAGGGTGACCTTATTTGGAAGGTCAGAAATATCATATTTTTGTATCTTTTAAGTCTATAAAACAATCCGAAAATATGTTCTTATTTTCAAAGATAGACAACCGAAAGTACAGTAACACATCGAGCTATTTTCGATGTAATTTTTCCTACACATTGCAAAACTTTGAAGCGTGTTTTTACCAGTTTTTATTTAAACGTTTTTCTTAATTGACGAACGAAATATCAAAAAAAAAAACTCAATTCTATAATAATTTTTATTTTATTTTATTATAGAATTCTTCTAAAGTGAATCTCTAATATCAAAACGCTGTTTTGTCTGTTGAGAAAGCTGTTTCGAGTAACTCGTAGCCTTTCTCAAAGTTTCCCTTGTTAAGAGATAACTTAAGGGAAGGATTTAGAAAGGCTACGAGTAAGTCGAAAATGCAGTCTACTAATAGAGAACTTATTTTACGTCATCCATGTAAAGACAAGGTAAATAAATAAATATTTATAACTTATAATGGATCTCAAAGTTAATGCTGAAAACATTGAAAAAATATATAATTATTTAAACATGACATAGATAAAAACAGTTTTTCGACGAAATTTAAGGTTCTTTTGTAATTTCTTACACAAAAACATACAATAGATCGAGTACAAACGAAAAAAAGCAATTGTATTAGTAACGTGGGTAATAAAAATATTGATTGCCATACATACGCCACACAATAATTCCGGTTACTCGGTAATTAAAAAAACGCCGACAGAACATTACCTTTGATATCGGACCGCGGGGCGGAAGCTCCATACACTTCGAGGAGACTCATTGTTGAAGAATGAAATAAATGTGTGATAATAATATACGCGTGACCTTTTACGAACGGCGAACATTTTACAAATCGGCATTTTTTGATATCCTATACGACTGTGCATGTTATGCCGCAAATGTATTGATAAAAAAAAACTTCAAAAAAATAGCAACGATCAAAAACATGGATGTATGGGATCTTTTACCTGATCAAATAAATCGAAAATCTTTAACAAAATCATTCGCATTTTTTGTTCTGATTTTATAATTTATATATTGACTAGAAATTTTATCACATGATCATGATTAATATATAGTAAGAGTAGACACTGCTGCTGTATGATTTTTATTAGTAGTCTATGTGATTAAACCGACGCCCCAAGAAAAGTAATTAATGTAGAGTTAATAAGAATTACCTAATTTGTATTATGCTTCAACAATTGATCCACCTATAAAACTACAGCAATTACAACTGCATAGTATATCAATATTATATTCATTGCAATCGATGCCGACCACTGAGCCATTTCACCACTTCAAAATATTAATATACATTGTATGCGATTTTTAAAGTAGTAATTTGTTTTATTACATTTTCATATTTTATTGCATATATTCAGTATTATACACTGTTTGAATATCAGTTTTATAATTATTAATTTGATGAATGCAATTTCACAAAAGACAATAAAAATATCCATTGATTTGATATAGTATGTGAAAAATAATATTACTTAAAAAATCGTAGTAAAATTGAATTCAATTAAGTTTCACCCGCAAACTTAATTGACTCAGTTCAAAGAAGACCAATTCGTTTGATAAACAATGACACCCTTACGTCTAATCTACAATCAATGGAACACAGACGTAAGGTTGGTTCTCTTAGTCTTTTCTACCGTTATTACCACGGTCGCTGCTCTTCGGAACTTAAAGAACTAATTCCTCCTGCACCCACTCACAGCCGACAAACTCGTCTTACACTTGCCGAACATCCATACACGGTTAATATATGTCGACCAAGAACTGGCAGCTTCCAAAGTTCCTTCCTTACTGCCACCGGTAAGCTATGGAATGCTCTTCCAGCGTCTGTGTTTCCTCCTTCCTACAATCTGGATCTCTTCAAGAAACAGATAAATATACACTTGCAATCTCCCCAACCCACACACAAACACGAACACAACACACGTTTCCCGCATGCAGCGTCCAGCCTCCCTGGCTGAGCGTCATAGAGTGCACTGGTCTTGACCGGTTGTGCTCTCCTGCATGTGTTTACATAAAAAAAAAAAAATTCTCAGACATTATATTTAAAGTCCTACTACAAATATCCCGACGCTTGCTATCAGATAGTTAAAGCTTTAATTTAACGTCTTGTTGAAGGCTCGACCCGACCACACGTAAGCAAAAAACCTGCGGACCTCCTCCTGGATGCTGTGAAGAGGTCAGAGGACGAGGGACCGTCAGGAGATAAGAGCTGATTTACCATCAGATCGCTCTTAACTGTTAATCCCGTCGTCCACTACACAGGAGTACGAATACGGAATCTACTTTGTAAGCAGAGACGAGTAATATCTAAGAGTAAACTATACAAGTCCATGTACTATTTGATCTATCAGTTGTCGACAATTTTATGGAATAGATAAATACATGACAATGCAGTGAATTAAAGACATCATCATTGATTACAAAAAAAGTTAAAAATTAAATACCTTTTTAATTGGCAATTTACATAATTGAATATGTTAAAGTTCACGACAGTTCATCTAATAGTTCGCAGGTTTAATATCTGAACACAGCTCTAAAAATTTTACAAGAAAAAAAAACTACTTCTGAGACCAAAAAATAAATGTCCATTTCAGAATAGTTTACGAGGAGAGTCTTCATTTAATATTCTAGTACTTGTGTCTTAAAGTAGAGAACGACGAGTCACCTTAACGTGATGACAAGACACATCGCAATGTGAACGATGGTTTGTAGAGAAATCTCGTCGATCTCTGCGATTTGAAGTAGCGGAAACCCTCGCATGGAAATCGGGCAATTACGTGGAGACGAGATCTGCGAACCATCAAGGCGATGGAAAACCAACCGGCAAATGCTTACTTCTTAGTATATTTATTAAGTATTTACATAACATAACTTCACTCAAAATAATACATACTGATATAAATATGAAAAAAAAAACATATTTTTATAGGCTACAGCTGTTATAGAAGACTTCTTTATCAGCGTTCTCCTTTTATGGATACATATCCGCCACAATATCGATGAATCTCTTATATACACTCGTAGGTTTTCGAGAATAAAAATCATGACTTTTAGGTGAGCCGTGTGAATTGTTTTCTACGATATTTCAACTACGTCTTCAGGGGACATGTAATAAACCTCAACCATAAATAGATCCGTATATTTGACAATATTTAATATCAAAAGGCATAATTTTCGAATATATTACATTATATCTTCTTCGTAGTATCAATCCGATGGATTGGTTTGCAGCAACAGAATCTTGCATCTCGATCTCCATTCCTCTCGGTCCTCCGCAACCCTTTTCAGCTCAGCATTACATTATATATACGTCATTATTTTTTATCTTTCTTTTTATATTACAGCACATCTAAAAGGAGTAAGAAATAGTGATGGTGGTGATTTAGGGTAGCCTTTAGCAATACTGTGGCATCAAACGTTGATGGCAGCAGAGACATGGTAGACGAGTGGTTGTCTTATCTGCATACTGCCTGAAGGTTCGCGGATCTCATCCTGCACCGCGCTCCACTTATACATCACGTATTGACCGTAAGTGCACGTGGAGATTACGTCAATAAAAGGGATCTGTGATCGATACCGTTCACAGGCCTTCCTGAGATTTCTGTGTGATAGTATTCTAAAATGATATTTTTATGAAGGAGGCAGTTCGCATTGATGAAGTTATCTGCGGCATTGATTGATACGGCGAGATCGATTTTTGATTTGAGCATCGTTATTGTAGAAATGTTTATTAGATTGAAGTGGGAATTCCGAAGTTAATTTACATATAGCGCCTTCTAGGAAATTGATACAGATCTAGGACGACTTGAGATTATTATTTCTAAGAGTAATAAAACATACCAATCACTGCATAAATCCAATTCAAGTGAAAGGTTTCCCATAAAGTAGGTACATGAGCAAACCTTCTATATCAAACACAGGAATACCGGAAATCAAAGTAGTTAAAGTGCCAATAAAAACTGAACTTTTAATATATCACTTATACGCTAATCATTCGTTTCAGAAAAAAAGCATTTATGCCCTTTACGTTTTGCGGTATTTATTTTACAAACCCTATATATTGTATATACGTACACAACAAGAGTGTGATTAGCAGTATTCATGTCATTTTGTGAACTAAAGGAACATCTGACGATAATAAGGAAGTATTTTCACACTAAAAATTTAAGCTATTTTTTTAGATTAGATAATACATTATTACCCTCATTGACTACTGATTAGAATGGACTGGTATTTATAATCAGAAATAAATGCTCGTTTTTTATTAACCATATAAAGTAAAGATTTACAATCCTGGGTGTGGGATTGTATAACGGCCAATGAACGTACTCGCCGCTTTAGTAATCTGTTGCCTCTACTTAGTAGTATAAATAATTAAGAGAGACGATAAAACCTGCACATGTAGGCGACTGCATCGAATGGCCCAAGTGTTTACGCACACGGTTGGTCTCCCCAATACTAAACAACGATGTAACGAAGGTTGTCAAACCATTACTTATTCCGAAAATTTCATATTTTTTCATAAATTTGTAGAAAATTCAATCGAGAAAATAAAAATCCTAAGAATTAGGATGAACCGCCGAGTCTGCTTGAGAGACGACGGTCTATAGAGAAGAAAGATATTGAACTGATGCTCAAGAACTGGGGTATGAACCGTGCTTTTGCTAGGTGAACTAACGGCGCCAATTGCAGGAAGAATATACGCTAGAAAAGCGTGGAGACATTCAGCATTGGGTGAACACATGATAATAGCAGTTTACTTAAAATCTGTTGCTGTTTCACTATCGAAAAATATTTGGTATGTTTGAGCACTGTTGATATAAACCAGACGATTTAACCGCTTTTCATTAGTTTACAGATCGTAAAACGGGGGATATTGGTCTCGTTAAGTGCGCTGAAGACGCAGTTATTGCGACTGTGACACGCCCACTAGGCGACCATCAATGTAATTCCATACGAACATTACATAATATTATTAAACAGTTTGAAATGCCAATACAATAATTTCCACTTTCAGAACACAAAATATAACATTTTTAAGTGTCAGTGGATGTAAATTACTAATACTAAAATTATAAGTATGTAGACTTTGGTTGTCATAAGAATCACGTTGATGGTTTTTTTTTTTATTATTATTTTCACTTAAAAAAATTTTGAAAAAAATATATAGTTGCGTGTTGTACCCTGCAAGTTACACACAAGGTTAGAATATAAGTCTGAGAAATAGTTAAATAGTTGAAGAACGTAGGAGCCTTTTCCATGTAAGCCTCGTAAACCGCTCGTGTAGCCCCGACGATTTCCCTGATGAAGTTTAACACCAAGGGACCGTCAGAATTAAGTAGCGATTCAGGAAAATCCTCCCAAGAAATGGTAGCGACTTCCAGGCGATAACAGAGAATGCGTCTCCTGTTCTCATGGATGATGCACTCCAAGAGAGAGTGTCTCACCGTCTGTGTCACAGGTTCATTGGGTAGAGTAACTTATTACACTGTAAACTTGTTCAGGTATTAAAATAAAAAAAGAACCATTACTTCATTTGAAAGGTTTAAGTAATGTATACGGAACCACGGTCCTAATCAATTAAAAACACAATTCACATTAAAACGAAGAATATAATACTGAAAATGGATGACAATATGAATGTTACACACCATCAAATCAATTTCTGGAAAAATGAAAAAGTATGCCACAGCATACAAAAACGTTGCTCGCTACTCACAACCCCGGTATTATTGAATATTTCAAGCCTGCGTTCTAGATGGGTACAGCGGTACTCGTATTCATCCATTGTTTTACGTTCCAATTGAAATCTGTGATGCTTGTTATACTAAATTCAGTCCTACATGATGCTTCTAAATGAGCTTACAGTACATCTCGATCCTATCATCATCATTTTCTTAATATTGCTTTTAGCATATTTCAATATTTTGTATACGCTCTTTTGGTACATTATTCTAGATCTATATATCATAGTTTTATTGTGTCAAATTCGTAAATAATTTGTGAATTGCAAATATAACGTTTAAGCGTCACTTGGGGGATGAACACGCAGATTGCATAACGTGTTCAGACATTTCCTGTGGCTCTAAGCGCCTCTAGGGGTTGACGATTCGAGGGTCCTCGTTCAGAATGGTCCAGCACATGGCATTGTTCGATCATGAACCCGGACCCCGGGGACGTGTCTGGTGACCGGGGCGCGTGCCCACGGCAACGACGGGGGTTCCGATTTCGATTGCGCGCGTGTGTTTCAACATTGCACGCGATTATTCATTGTTTCGAAGGTATTTACCCGAGATGATCGTTTCAGATTATTACATCATACGTTTATTGACCGACACAACGTTTATTTGCTGCCCGAAGTTAAGCATGTTTGGACGAGGACCAAAACCATCAACATGCTTGGATTATCAATATCGAATAATGTCAAATATTACGAGTCAATTAAGTGTAAAGCCGGTCTCGCTTCCAAAAAACTAGGTGTATTATATAGATCACGTCGGTATTTCAACGATAAACAACTTCTTCTTCTATATAAAGGACAAATCCGACCTATCCTTGAATACGGCAGTCACCTTTGGATTGGAGCCCCAAAATACCTTCTAAACTTAATTGACTCAGTTCAAAGAAGAGCAATTCGTTTGATAAACAATGACACCCTTACGTCTAATCTACAATCAATGGAATACAGACGTAAGGTTGGTTCTCTTAGTCTTTTCTACCGTTATTACCACGGTCGCTGCTCTTCGGAACTTAAAGAACTAATTCCTCCTGCACCCACTCACAGCCGACAAACTCGTCTTACACTTGCCGAACATCTATACACGGTTAATATATGTCGACCAAGAACTGGCAGCTTCCAAAGTTCCTTCCTTAATGCCACCGGTAAGCTATGGAATGCTCTTCCAGCGTCTGTGTTTCCTCCTTCCTACAATCTGGATCTCTTCAAGAAACAGATAAATATACACTTGCAATCTCCCCAACCCACACACAAACACGAACACAACACACGTTTCCCGCATGCAGCGTCCAGCCTCCCTGGCTGAGCGTCATAGAGTGATACTTCAGTTGTTGGGTTAAGCCCGAATGGATTAAACCTTCAGCTTGCCGAAAAATTATGATTAAAAAATAGTGAAATATGCCTACAATATTACAGCAAGCGTGTGAGGTCTCGAGATATCTCGTTCCGGACACCAAAGAGAACCATATATATATATAGAGTATACGTGGAGTTTCGGGTGCAGATATCTTGGAACAAGGCATGGAAAATCACAGCTAAAAATGTGTTGCGGGCACTTGTGGAGAAGAAGAAAAAAATACTAGGAAATTGTTAAATAGTATTTTAATACTATTTAACTGTTATGTTTTAACAAGTCGAGTTATTTGTTTAAAATAAGGTGTAAAAATTACTTTCAAATTTTCATTTAATTTATATTTTTATGTAATCATATTGTACAGTAAAATGTAATTACAAATATATATTATACTTAAGATTGTTTCCTTACATGTAATTTATTTTTCAATATATTTCCATATAAAGAAAGGCATTATGTTTGAACGTTTAAGGCAACGAAGAAACTCCGCCGCGAAATCGAAAGAAAAAGAGTAACAATAAAAATGTGGCCCCCAATTTACAAACATTATCGTAGAAATGTCAACACTCAAATGATACGTTTTCTATGAAAACAAGTGCTCAATGTCACTTATTATATGAAAAGTTCGTAGTATCGGGGCGTTTCATGGAGCCAAGGTAACAGGTAGCATAAAAAACATTTATACAAATTAATAATGGGGAAAAATATTATAGTAGAACTAAAAAAGCAGAGCTTTTCAGTGCGGTGTTATTGTGATTTTTTAGTTGTTTACAATTTTCGATAAAATATTGATTTACTTTACATTTTTGATTGAAAGTAGGTTAATAGGCAAACGTATCAGTAATAACAAGAAAATTATACAGGTGATGAACTACACGTTGAGGTGAAACGAAGGTGAACATAAAATATTTGTTATCTAAAATATAAAATTGTCATGTAAGGACTCGTTTAGATTATTGAAACGTACTTAAATTAAATAAAACACATACAAGAAAACAATACATATTTCTTATAAAACATTAATTTATATTTTTTAATTGATTAATATTTACTCGACACACGTTTAAGGTTTTTAGTAGAATAAAATATATTAAAGTTTATTCGTATTTTTCATAATTATAGAATAATAACTTTAATTTTTCAATTCTAATTATGCAGTTTCCTTAAGAATTATCAGTCAAATAATCTAAGCGTTACTGACATAAACTTAAAATTTCATGATACATATGATAAAAGATTGTGACGTTTTGTTAAGTACATACAAAAACACACATATAATATATATATAATACACACATTAATGTTATGTCGCTATTTGTTCATTTACTCAACTGTGTATAAATACATCACAAAATATGTTATCATATCACAAAAATAGAGAGTATATATTCTAAAAAATTGATATCATACTGCTTTGAATGTCGCATTAAAAATGTAAACATATTTAAGGATCTTATAAATAAACGTTAATCGCATCCCAGCTTCCTAATAACCCAATCAAAGACGTAACAAATTGCAGTGGAACACCTGCGGAGACATGGACCACCCGCCCGTACGCAATGGTCCCAACAGGGACCCTTGAAAATTTGAATAATGCAAGTTTTATGGTAAAGCGATCCAGCCCCCACGCGCATTATTAAGCGATTCCGAGGATTCAATTACTCCAGTAAAACCTCCCACGGGGACCCTCTCTACGTTGCCAAGTTGAATTATAATAGACACTGTCTATTTTTCTGGTAGAGTACTTTTTTATATGATCGCAATTCAATGAAGGAAAGCGCACGAGGGGAAGAATTCCAATACACTGGATCGACTTGATCAAAAAGACATAATAGTTGCTTTGCTTTCCACTGTTATATTTACTGTGAGTCATGGAGAATTATGCAAGATGATTCATGTCGCGAGGTTCCGCTGTAATATACATTTTTTCAGCATGGCTATATCTTTAACACTTATAATAAATAAATAAAGAGGTTGATACTTTTAAATATCTCGGCTCTGTGATATCCTTAGATGCCAAAACTGAATCTGACGTGGAGCATAGAATAAACACAGGATGGCTGAAATGGAGGTCTCTCTCTGGGGTTTTGTGTGACAGCAAGATTCCAGTTAGGATCAAAGGTAAAATCTACAAAACTGCTGTAAGGCCAGCTATGCTCTACGGATCGGAGTGTTGGACCCCGCTGAAACGTGACTCAGATAGGATTCATGTGGCAGAGATGAAGATGCTGAGGTGGGCGGGCGGTGTGACTAGAGTGGACAGAGTTCGAAATGAGCATATTCGGGGTTCATTTCGGGTGGCCCCCATACCTGAAAAGATAAGGGAAAACCGCCTAAGATGGTATGGGCATGTGACACGAGAGATGAGGACCATATGGTGAAGAGAGCCCTCAACATACCCACGCTGAGAAGAAGACCTGGAAGACCGCATGCAACCTGGACTGCAACTGTAAACAAGGAGTATCTGAAGACCCTGGGTTTGACCGAGAATGCAACGCAGGACAGACAGACATGGCGAACGTGCACAGGGAGAGCCGACCCCAGATGGTGGGAAATGGCTAGGATAAAGAAGAAGAGCTATATCTTTAACACTATTTGTCATATGTTATAATATTATGGTCTATAGAAAAAAAAAAGCAATTAAGAAATACCGACACCACTTATATTCGTACAAGCTTTCATCAATGTTCTATAATACAAAAAATAAATAGATATTTTAAACGTTTTACTTCTTTTTCAAATTTTCGTTCAACGATAGAGAAATGTATCAACACATTAATAAAATAAAATAATTTCAAAAACAAAACGTTATAAAATACTAGTATTTTAACAATTTTTCACACAATGGACTCGAAAACTAAACAAACAAATCATTAAAATGATTTATCATAGATATTTATAAAACAAACACATTTTTAATAACATTAATTTATCAACTGACAAAACTTGGTGAAACAATATATAATTACAAGGAAGCTGAAGATCAAATATAGAATTACAAGGATTTTTTAAATTGAACACAAAAATGTAATATTATATAATGACTTAGAACATTAAGATAACACATACCCCTTGATTTTATAATGTCTTTTTCAATGGTTTTACTCGCACACATACAATCTGTAAATATGTGTGTACTAACGTAGTAACTAATACTTATACATAACTACGTAGCCACTACCAGTTTTTCATTGATTAATTATTGAAGATGGTCTCTAGGGAGGCCAAAACATGTAATCGTTTAAAATAAATGTGAATCAAAGCTAAATAATTTTGATTTGTAAATTTTTAAATTTAAATCTTCTTCGTAGTATCAATCCGGTGGATTGGTTTGCAGCAACAGAATCTTGCATCTCGATCTCCATTCCTCTCGGTCCTCCGCAACCCTTTTCAGCTCAGCATAAGCGCTACAATTCATGTCCTCGAATATTTGCTGTAAATACTCCCGTCTAGGGCGCCCTCTACAGTTTTTTTACATTTAAATTGATTTAAATAAATTTAAATAAATTTAAAAACTTAAACACATTTCTAGATTTTTTTTTAAAATTAGGTTTTTATGCATATCACGCATAATAATATTGATGCGACATGGCAGAATGCATTGGAGAGGTTTACACACTCGGTATAATGTATCGAGAGCGTTTTTTTATAAATGGAGGGTTCCGCAAGAGCTTTCCACGCGTCGAGATTTTCAAGAGCTTTCTCTCAGGGGGTTTACATCCGATATGATTCATGGTGAGAGTTTTATTGGAAAATTACGGCGACAAATATTTTCAAACTAGCCGCAAACGAAACAGACCTTATCGCGGCTATCGCAGTATTTCGCTATTAAATATGTGGGGTTACTTCAGTTGCTACAGCATAATTTGTACATAAACAAATAGTCAATACAAAAATGTTATAACTGAATGATAATTTATGGCTCGTGTGGTTTAGAGATAAATCGCAGACTAATGAAGCTAGAGGTTGTGAGATAGATCCCCGACCAAGCTCATATTTTTTTTTTGGAATTTTATAAGCTCTATAAATAAATTGCTGTGTAATTGATACCTCGTATGTAAAACACCAACAAAATTGGTCTGAAAATGAACATGGATAAAACAAAAGCCATGATTAATAGTCATATTTCACAGACCTTTGATCCTATTTCCATTGGAGGAACAGAAATAGAGGTTGTAAACGACTATACCTATCTGGGACAAGTAATACAACTAGGGCGAAATAACTTCTCAAAAGAAATCGACAGGCGCATACAACTGGGATGGGCAGCATTTGGAAAACTAAAGTACATTTTTAAAGCGAAAATTCCGCAATGCCTTAAAACTAAGGCGTTTAACCAATGCGTCCTCCCTGTATTAACTTATGGCGCAGAGACGTGGAATCTGACAGCAAGTCTTACCCATAAAATAAAAGTCACCCAGCGTGCTATGGAGAGATCCATGCTCGGAGTGTCGCTAAAAGATAGAATCCGAAACGAGGAAATACGCAGAAGAACTCAAGTAGTGGATGCTACCCAACGAATAGGCACACTCAAGTGGCAATGGGCAGGTCATATCTGTCGAAGAGACGACGGTCGATGGGGAAGAAAAGTATTGGAATGGCGCCCAAGAACTGGCAAACGAAGCATTGGCCGACCCCCTACAAGATGGACTGACGATATAAGAAGAATAGCGGGAGTGACCTGGATGCGGAAGGCGGAGGATCGAAGAGGATGGAGACTCATGCGGGAGGCCTACGTTCAACAGTGGACGGACACAGGCTGATGATGATGATGATGTAAAACACCAGTCACAGTCTATTAATCAAAATTAATGACAAGCGAAAGTCACACCACGAAAACCACCAAAGACAGTAAATTTAATAAATCGGTATTCTCCTGTATACGTTTACAGTAAAAAAAGTTTATTATATATTATATTCGGATTATTTAAATTTTTATTACAATACTTTCAATACTCTAAATTATTTATAGATAATTGATCTATACCAATATTTCATAAATTGATACACACATACAAAATATGTATCAATTTATAAAAAAGTTGAATTCACTTCATTGTATTTTAACAAAATAATTAGTAATTACAATGATGAGCATAGTTAAGATTTTTTAAGAGCAAATTATGCTATTTAACCAAAAATCGACAGAACTTGTCTTTACTTTTATTATGATTTAAAATTATCTGAAAATGTATTATACAACTTCCTGGAGGGGCATACCATGAATACTCGTATATCAATCATCGTAGCTTTCATGTTGCGAGCAAACAGGCAGGTTTAATATCTCCCCGCCAATACATAATAATATTACAGATTGAAAAAGATACGATTCCGATAGCCGAATGCTCCGCGCTTAGCGAAAGCACGAAAGCTACGCGACGGCGATTACGTGAAAAACGCATTTTTTTTATTCAGGAAGCGATCACGCGATGTCGCCAGCAATAGAGAAAAAACGTCCAGATTAATTTGCGTATTTTAGCTGGGCAATAAAACCCGCGACATTATCGAACATGAGTTACGGATTAAAACAAAACAGCCGTATACACACAGAGGAGCAATAACCCTAGATCTTAATGATTCGATAATTTCTCTATTTTCTATACATACAGGTACAGTTTAAAATCGATACGTTTTGAATATAAGCTTACCTTGTTAAAGACTACGTTTTCGTACACTCTGAATGCACCTACAGTGAAAGTTACTATAAAGCATATTGACATTTGATTAACACACAACTGTGTGCACAATATCCACTTACGACTCATGCATATAGTATAGATAACAGTTTAGTGATTCGATGCCTTGCAGTGAGCTTATATTCTTAAAAAAATGTAACATATAATCGGGTAAGAGGTTCTTCATTAAACGCATTGTATTACATTCATGTAATGCATTGTATTACATTCATGTAACGCAATGTACATTATGTGTTTATTTTAATCTTATATACACGTAGATAAATAAATAGCTGTCTTTGAAGCGCTGTCTTTCAAAAATTTAATGCACGTGCTCTATGACTGTCAATTCATTTTGTTACAAATAGAGTTCATTTTTGATGCAATGCAAAGAAACTGCCACTGCCTTATTCAGAATACAAATAGTGTGGTCAGTAAAAAATATTTTGGTCGCAATTTGTGTCAGAAAATATATCTTCTTTCTCTATGTCCTTTTAACCTGTTCATACTCTTTAGCAGTTCTGTGCGGCAGCCATAATTGTTCAGAGTGGACCCTTGCTGGACTTAACAGTAATTTACTGATACTAATCAGAATAATCGCATTATTAATTAAACGACATTGTCCTAGGACCTAGGGTGTGATGAGTATGACGGGAAAAGCCCAGTCAATGGTTTTCGCAATGAAGATTCCAATGCTTTAATTGCGCATCAGCGATGTATTCCTTTGGTACCCATATCACAAAAATCTGAAAAAAAGACTGACGTATTTTTCGTGTGGCAGGTCATATACACATCGAGTGGTACTTCTGATGTGAAAAATATATTTCAGTTATTTTATTTTATGACAAATAAAAAAGTTCAGGACGGCACAACAACAATTCGAAAGAAGTAATAGACTTTTGAACAGATATAAAAGGAAGCCATGAAAGTAGACGACAATATCGTGCAAGGAAGCTCCGAGCGCTCCAATATCGCATACATAATATATTTTTCATTTTACAAGCAAGTAATAGCTCGGCATAAACGATTTTAAAAAATGCGATCACGAATGGAGATTTACTGCAAATGTGCTTCTAAGCAGAGTCATGATGGGGACTAGACAGCAGTACACTACCTGAAACCATTTATTATATTTTTTCCATGTTATTATATGCAAATTATGTCATATTAAATCAAAAAAGTTTAAGCTCCTCTCTATTACCAAAAGCATCATTCTTTCATTCTCCTTTCTTCCCTGACGATCTAATATACTTTCAAGTTTGCAAAAACACTTATCTTTTTACAATCGAAGAACTGAAGGAACTCTCATTGAATGATATACCGCTGTATTCATACTGTGATTACCATCGCTCTACTAAATAAACTAAAAATATTTTATGTGCTTACAATTATTATTTTAATTTACTGCAATATATCGCAAATATCTCTAATATAATAAATTAACATTATTGTTTAAATTAACACAATAAACACACGATATAAGACGTTGAATTTAATCAATTAATCAATATAATAAAAAAAATACAAATATTCAAAGCTCACAAAACGGATCTCTCCATAAAATTACGCCTACAAACGAATTCTCTAAGTTTTATTTGATTTGGGCTTCCGTCGCATAGAGTGTATCAATATTCAATGTGAAGTGGTTGAATAGACTGATCACCCTCTGTTCAGGTTTTCATATTATAAAAAGATATCGAAGTGAAACTTCTTGGTTGCGAACAGCTGGGCTTCCGCGAAAGCTTCCCGTGTCTAGCGACCGCATCGGTTGAGGAGAGAGAGGCGCGCCTGATGGAATGCAATCCTAGGTCTGCATTCACCATCAAAGCTATCCGACATACAGAATGTTCCATCCTACCCACTCTTTTAAGAGACATTGCTATATCAAATAGAATCTCTAATATTCCTACGAACAATATGTACCCCTGAAGAAAATTCAATTATCAAACAATTAATATAAAACTCACGTGAGATCAATATAAGAGGATTTTGGTCTTCACAGACCAAAATTATCTATCAAGGGACATTGGCATATTACACCAAATCTATAAATAATATATAGTAAAATAATAAATAGTACTTTAATAGGAAATACAAAAAAAAATAGAATCGAATAGATCAAGCAATATAACACGCATATGAAAGTACTTTAAAAAGGTTTTGGTCTTCACAGACTATGACATTTAACCAAGTAGGCTGAACATAAAGGACTAGTATCAATTTAAGTAATTTAATGGTAATATAACGACAACTAATATTACTGCTTAATCTTAACTAAAATAATTGGTTCAATATGGATCTAGTATATTTATTAACATAAATTTAGAATAAAATATTAGAGAAATCTTTACTTATCTCTAAGCTCGTCTCAATCTGCGCTAAGCCACATCCCATAAATATTATTTTTATAATTTGGTACATAAGTATATGTTTGCAAACGAAGAACTGACGAAGCCCTCGTGATCTTCTTGCGATCTTCATTTATGTAATTAGTATATCCTCAACAATCTATCCATATTCAAACAAGGTAAAAATAATCAAAATAAGATGGATGGTATTTGTGTATCTCCCACCCACAACACTTTTGATCTCCATGTGACATTTATCTGACCTCCAGACTCGAAGCGGAGACCCCCGCTAGGCATCCAATAGGATTATGATTTACGGGCGCCGGATAAACGTGCACGTTCTGTACATGAGCGTCTTCATGTCGAAATGAAGATGCGCAAATCGGGCGAGCACTGCAGACGAGTTATCACACAGGAAGAAAATGCACAGACGAGAAAATAAATGTTAATATACAGTGCAACTTGAATATGTAATCAAAGTTGAAGGGACCAGAAGAAAATCAAATGTGGTCGGGAAATTCATCAAGCGACCGAACGAAAAATTAATTAAGTAATGATGCACCGGATGCACCAGTTGTAGATGTGCATGTCAGTTTTATACCATTTTAAGTTGTGTATGAGAAATATTTAACAAAAAATAAATATTCTTAGTGTCAAGAAATGTTTACATCAGCAATATTCCATATTCGTTTCCTAGATGAAAACGTATTAGTCACAAATTGTAGCCGTAAAGCCTAAAGACAGGAAGTCCTCAGGACAGCCAATTTTAAATAAAAAATAATCCATTTGATGTATAAGTACGTAAAAAGTTTCTATGATATTTTCCTTTTTCATAATTTTTCAGTAATTTCAACATTTTTCAGATATCACAACAGCAAAAATAATTTCTTAGACGTATTTGTATGTTCGTGACGTGTATAGTCAAATTGAATCATATTATTCGACGATCGTAATAAAATCATAAGAATAGCACGAAGCCTTCACAGCCTGATGAAAAAATCTTATTAATTGAATAAACTTAATTATCTTATGGGCACTTCGATTATTATGCACCATAATTAAATACTCGTACTCGAATTGTACCCTAAAAAACAGTAAGACAATGACGCCAACATTACTAACAAAACGTCATAAATTACACACGTACGAAAATTCCAAATATCTTCTGTCACATTCCAGATCAGTGTCCTGATGTGATCGGATCACAAGTCATGCTAATTGTCCTGTTATCTTCGCATTGTATCTGTTAAGTTACAGATGTAAAGGTCCGATGGCGCCCAGCACGAATTCGTAGCCGCACGCATAATTTCCGCATTCTTACGTAAGATGCGTGAGAACCCATCGACACCTCGGCTAGGTATGACATTGTTCTGGGGAAACAATCCAAAGAGTACGTGACGACTTGCGACAAGTTCTGGAGCATTCCTAATCACGGATTGACCATCGTCTGTCTACATATCTTAGTTACCCTCGAATTCTTGTGTAAGACGTAAAGTGCAACATATGCTGTAAAATACACTCGCCTTCCATTTGTAAAATGTAAGACCAAATTTTTGAAAAATTGAAGATTAATATCAAATTAAGGCGTAACATAAATTCTGTCGAAATATAAATTATTTCGCTAACCCAATAATATGGCGCTACTAAATAGGTTTACAGGACTTTTTTATCCCTTTTTTCATCATTTTCTTTTATCAAAGCCATTGTTTTTTTAGATTTATGAATGTTTTTGTTGTATCTATAGCCAATATGTCATTGTTTAATATAATTATATTAGCCTATTGAATATTATATATAAGCTAACTTTATATATTTATTGCATTATTATGAGTGATTGGAACATTGGTTTTGTCAAACAAATAAATATATAGATAATTACCGAATACATAATTACATATGTTAACTAAGGTTAACTATAACAACGTTGAATATTGTAAATATTATTAAAAATTGCGTTTAAAAATAATTATTACGAATAAGAACGTTAAATTGTTTAGACTACATATTTGAACAATAAAACACAACTTTAAATAACTTCTTAGGTTTTTACGGCCAGATTTGATATTGTGGCTTTTGGGTTTAGCCATGTGTGGCGTATTTATCTTAACCAATATTTCGACCGACATTGCAGGGGTCTTCTTCAGGATTGATGATTTAGTTGTGATTTAGTTGTGAGTTTGTGTCAGATTATTTTTTACGAGCGTAAATTTAAATCACAACTAAATCATCAATCCTGAAGAAAACCCCTACAATGGCGGTGGAAATATTGGTTAAAAGAAATACGTCACACACGGCTTAACCCAAAAGCCACAATATTAAAACATAACCTAATACCTAATAATAGGCATGCATAGATAGTGCATTCAGCTTGATATTAAAGTAAAATTTTCAAAGATAATTATTAATCTAATTTCCCCAAACTGTGCCGCCGTACAAAGTATCTAGAAATCAATTTTACGCTCCCACAGAACAAAAATGTCACAAAACTTTCGGTAAAGTTTCCTGAAAACCCCAGTCTACAGACTTATTAAAAACGGAAGCTCCGGCTCGATAATTCTGCAGGGGGTAGACCACCTACTATCCAAGTACATACTTGCCAGTTATGTCAAACCTTGCCGAGCATAATTGGTAGTATATATCATGTTTTTATTTTTTTACTTTACAAAGTACGAACACACATGCTAAACAAATTGATAATATACAATTTAAAAAAAAAAACAACAGAAAAATATTATTGTTTTTGGTAAGACTGAGGTTTATAGTATATCATTATAAATATATATAAATGATATTAGGAATACCGAGTTTTTAATTATTTTATATCGCTACATGACAATAAACGTATATATATATATAATCTCTTCATATATAGAAACACAAGGGCGATTAATAGATCTTTACTTGAAAAAATCCAATATACGAAGTAATCATGTTGTAAGAACTACGCTTTCCAGAGATAATGAATTAGAAGAGTTCCAAATTCATTGAAACATTAAAAAAAAACCACAACAGTATTTTACGAATGAAGAGAAATAAGTATATTCCAAACTCTGCAAGATAATTGATAATTTATATCGTTATGACAACGAAGAAGACTATATGTTACTGTTTAAAGTGTTATTAAAATTCATATGCATTACATCCTATGATGGTTGATTTCCAATGGTATATGGGTAATAATATGCAAATGGCATCGGAAAGGAAAGCCCGAGACCTGGGATCCTCGTACCACGGCACGGCGGCCCGCGACAGGCGATCCTACGCAGAGCAAGCAAAAAATACAAGGAAAACTGTGGCCACGAACCAAAATACTGCACACGCGCGTTCTGTGAATTGTTGAGGAAGAAAATTGGAAGCAGTTCGGCATAACGCTGAAGAATAGTATGATAGTTTTCATGGAATCCTGATGGAGCTGCAATAGTTAGACACAATCAAACATCATAAGTCTTAAATATTTATCTGTTTGGGGTAGGCTTTTCACAAGAGTTCTTCGCTTCTTCCGATCCTAATCATTTTACATAATTAATTAGCCAGTCATAATTTATGTAGTAATTAATTCAGATTTTATCAATGTTATTAGTTTTATTAATGCTCAAAATGAACGTGTCGTGAGATAAAACAAAAATATCCGAAATAAGTTTATACGAAACTGCTAAAATAAAAAAGTTAAAGTAGAGCTGAAAAGATTGTTGTCTATTTCAATAATTTCAGTTCTAATTTGATATTTCTAGAAGAACAACTCAAATATTCTAACTCTAAAGAAATTTTAAATATTAACTTTCCGAACTCAAATAAAATGTTATATTTATAAAATTCAAATTTATACTATAAATATTCAATACTTTTTTAGTATATTCGATAATTTTAATTACTAAATACTATTCTATAGTAGTAAAGATGAAAGAAAAGGAATTATAATGACACATTCATTTCCTTAAAGTAAAAATATCTTTAAACCAATAATGACATAAAATGAATACAATTACATTAAATATTTGTTAAAAGCCCACCCTGAATAATTTTGTAAATATGACATCCAGCCTTTCTAGACATATTTAATTCGAATTATTTTTATATTAATTTCTAATCCCTTTAAGGTATATTTATTAGCATAAAATAAACATTCGATGTTGCTGACAAGAAGAACAATCCACCTAGAAGTGAAAAAGCAGTAAAATGACAGTGAGCATTTCCTCTTTACTGCGTTTTGCTTCATGGTAGTAGTCCAAATAGTATATCATTCACCGATAATGCCCTGCGATTTGCCGCAAATAAAATAATTTAATATTTATAGCTATCGGGAATACAGACTCGCTTCACGGTCATCGATGGGGTGGAAGAAACTCAAGAACAGTTCAATTTATTGTATTGTATAGGAGCTTTACAATACATTGTGCTACAAAATAATGCCAGTTCACATAATTTGCTGTTTTTTTGCGTGGGCGACAAATAAATGTTTCCAATTATTTATTGGAATCGTTCGCTGTGTGGTTAAAGGAAATAGAAAAAAATCAAATGTATTGCGGAAAAATTGTATTTTAATATAAGGTTATCGATCGATCACTGTGATACAAAGTTTTACTTGCTTGGAACAAAAAAAAAACGCAGCATGATACATTGCCTGCCTATAATAATTTAATATTGTAATTTAAATTATGCCAAGCAATTTCAGTCGAATTAAAATATCTGCGCGATGCAAAAAAGAAACATTTTAAATCACGAATCCGATTTGACGGCTGTCAATTGGATACAATATTGTTTCCATAATTCAATATTATTTCTGCACATTTTTATTTAAATATACTCGTAAAGACGCATAGAAAACTTTAGTAATAGGTGGTTAGTAAAAGTTTCAATATACTCGTATTTCAGACATTGCACCTGCCTTTACTTAAAACTTCTTGGTCTCGTCACCTTGGAAGGCCGTCTGAAACGAATGTACTTGGATTAGCTTCGAAATGTAGGACATGTAAGAATCTATGGCTGAATGAATTTTATGGCGAGTATATGCTCTAGCTGGAGAGCACATATATAAGAAAAAGTAAATAAAAGAAAATATTTGTAAATATTGCAGGTAGATTGCATTTAATAACATTCAATAAAAGACAACTCTAACTTGACTTTTAGTATTTCTCAACATTCTCACTATTACGTATCCGTATAACGTATTTAAGGTTGTCTAGATACTTGTCAAATTTGACACGCAATGATGTAACGGTATCCTCATCGACACTAGTACAAACATTGATGTTACGCGAATACGTTTTCAGGAAAATATTTGTAAATTTATGTATTCAAAAACTATGTGAAAAATTAACGTAAATTTAAAAAAATCGATTGTACATTGAACACGTGGGTAAATATTACACAATAATAAAATACTTGATGTCACACTAGTGTATTGTGTACATAGCATTTCCTAGTAGTCGGCTCGATATCCGCCTGTCAGAAACGGGAAAATATTTCAAAATTCAACGTTGAGTAAATAAAAATATAAATATCGTCGTAATCGGAAAAATAGCAGGCAAACACGAAAGCGGTGCAACGATAGTGAAGGCTATACGACAGTGAAGCTGATCATTCTGTAAATAAAAAAATGTATATATGCAAAGAGATTTTGTTTTAATACTAAGTCATTTTTGAAATTATCATAATGTGTCAAAGGTAGTTTAACAATGGAAATTTTTAATGAAACTGCATAATTATTGATATTGTGGCTTTTGGGTTTAGCCGAGCGTGGCGAATTTCCTTCAAATTCAAGGTTGAAGGAAGTTCGCCACACACGGCTAAACCCAAAAGCCACAATATCAAATCTGGCAGTAAAAACCTAGGAAGTTATTTGCATGATTATTATTAAAATGAAATTATTAAAATATAATTCAAATAATTTACAACTTTACTCAAAAAACCAATATCATCAATACATAAGGAAAATTATTTAAAAAAAATGATCAAAATATTGCTGGAAGCTCGTTTAAATTCGCCATTGCTATTGTAGGACTTAGGTACGCCAAACATTACATATACCAACCGGAATGGAAAACAATGAAAGACTACGGACACGGTTATACCTCTCTGAAACTTAGTAGGTTTGTTAATAGCACTACGAAAGAGAAATGTATGTTAAAGTAAAGATATTTTTATAGTTGACTCTAGGAATGGGAATGCATCTTTAGACCAATGATAAATGCGTTGATATCCTCCTCTTCCATTTAGGACATCAGCTTACTGGATGAAGGATGCAGGATCAGGTTTACAATAAAAACACTTGTTTCACATATTATTTGTTTACTGTCACAAACGTCGCCCGCCACAGCGAACGCACAGGACGCGCGCACTGTGACGGGCGCGAGTCAAACTTCAACTGCCAGCCCACGGCGCGATCTCACATCTCCACGGTACCAACTGCCAATATGACAGTCCTACCAACCGGCAATAGGCCAACTGTCATAACAATTATTTTTGGCGTATGCAAACATTCGATGTAGATGTCACACAAGCGAACCAAAATAATAGACAAAAGATCGCTTGTTGAGGCTTTACGGCATCGGCCTTAAGGAGCTATATCAAGCTGATATCAGCGTGTCGTACAGATACCTGTATTTTCATAGTGGAGAATGGAATAAAACATCCCCAGAAAAAGGAAAATACGTCTAATACAAAAATAAACGATTAGCATATTTCGGTTGCATAGTTGTGTGCCTCCCCGTGTACCAGAAGAGCGTTTGCCAGCCCAGCCTCCCGGTCGTGCGGCGTTCCTCTCAAAGCCGCGCCGAAGACTCCCACGACAGCGAGCGGCACGACTGGCGGTAGCCGCGACTGACGAGCGGAACAATGCCGACCGTGTGATATACCGAGAGGGATGACTCCTCTCGACTATCCGATATGGGTATTACCGGTTCCTCTCTCTTGCGAAAGTCTACGATGGATGGTGCTGCTACGCGCGCGGTTTTTGGAAAGCGGACAATTATTATAGTTCTGCTTTGTAAGGTTGAGGAGCGGATCCGGTAACCTTCCACCCTGCAGTGGGTCAAAGAGTTTCATCGTGGTTTATCTGCGAAGGTGAGATGCACGTGTTTTACCCTTCTGTAGGGCAATATCACGAAGAAAATTGAAATAAAATGAGAGACTAACTGCACTCGTAGCATGGCAAAAAAGATGGTCCATTTCGCTTAAGAGTTGACACACTTATTCCTTTATTCCTTACTTCCTTCCTTTCTCACAGAAAGGATATTTCATAGCTTATTCCAATTCGCTGGATTATAAATTGATGACTGGTCATAACAATTTTCAAGCTAAACATGAAGAGTTTATCCTCGTTAATGGTCCAGACTGCCCTTGAAGGTCAAGGGACTAAGGTTGAACTGGTTAAGACGTGTACTCCTGATACCAATGCAGGAGAGCTTAAACTAGTGTTGCGTTTACTTTAATCCCCTAGATTCTTGTCATCTTGGATCGTGACCGCCGAGAAAAATACATATCAATGGTAAATAGTGCACAACACAATCTATCTTTTTCAATGCATGACAAGAGATTTTCATTAAATTTTACATAATTGCAATTCGGACACATCCTAATACATAAAACCAAAATGATTCACTGCCGAGAAGACTTTACTTCAAGCAGTAAGAAAACTCCAGTATTTTCCCGGCCGTCATCCATCACATTGGGCTTGTATGAGATAATAGAATTAAATCAGCATAAATTTTACGTGTACATAAATGTGCATTCTCCCATAGATGATACTATTATTATGGGTTTTGGCGTCGCGGTTTGCACAGTGGAGGTAAATAACTCCTGAATATAATAGTGGTTTACGCAGAGACTGCGGCGGCTTTGACCTGCACAAGTACTGATTTTAATTGGCAGTATAGAGCCGCTTTTGCATCATATTGCGATCCGACCACTGAAAATTTAATATTGTGAGATACTTGACAATTATGATCATATACAGTCCATTGCCCCCATCAGCCCCCTAAAAGTACTGGAGGACTCTGCGAAATGCCTTAAGGTCACAGGTTCGATGAAAAGAAAATCCTGATCTATCTCCTTCTCGTGGTGGGGGGTGAGCGACATCAGTCGGCCAATATAGACAGGGACCGAATGTTGGCCGGAATAAGCTAACACCCAGCTAACCTCATCAGGTCAAGCTGGTTAGGGCACTCTATTGTCCTGGAGGTAGTAAATGCTCTCCTAAGGCGGATGAACCTTTATGGTCAACGGCATTAGGATGTGGAAATAAAGGGGAAAATACCACATTAAAGGTCTTAAAGACATCCCATGTATCAGCAAAAAAAATGATTGCATCTCAAGTAAAATTTCGAGAGAATGGAGATCGAGATGCAAGATTCTGTTGCTGCAAACCAATCCACCGGATTGATACTAAGAAGAAGACAGTCCATTGAAAGCTGACCATCGACAGATTTTCATTAATTATTCATATAGTAAATATGCATTTATTACTGTATTGGTAGCGAAAAGCTGGTGTTTCGTGAGGTCTCCTCGCAGTGTTAATTAACTTCAAACTCTTCTTCCATATTACAAGTATTTAATTTACTTCTTAGGCCATGCTTAATTTTTGAAGCTGATATAGATTACTAGTTAATTAGATTACTAGATAAATAGATTTCTAGTGAATTTTGATAAAAAAAATACATTTTAAAAAATAATTATGTCAAAGCACCTTAAACGTACATTACTTGTAAGACTACCTTCATAAACTGGCATTCAATCTCATAATTTGAAACTGAAACTATAAAAAATATTTTTTTTACGATTCGTTTATGAAAAACATGAGCAGAGTAATGCTTACGAAAGGAGTATTAAATCTATATACAAGCCTAATTAATAATTGTGCCCTTAATTATGAAAATGGTGTAAGTCAAGAATTTGAAAAAAAAATACTTATTCATTCATTACAGTTCACATTGTTGTGAATTAATATAATCTTCATCCAACATAAATTTAAAAAATGTAAATATAGCATTTTATGTAACATGAAGTTGTCACTTTCGTTAGTTTTCAACCAACAGCAAAACACAAACCTTTAAATATCTTAGAACGAATGAAACATGACTTACACCACTTTCATAATCACGGGCAAAATTACTCAAGGGTTTTGATAATGTTTTTTTAATCCGAAAGAAGTTAACTGAATTAGGCTATGGTCACATTATACTACTAAAAAAGGTGTATACATAAAATCATAGTGTTACGTTATTTTCATATGAATTTGTCGGATTATTTTATATATGGGGTTCCTACATACTCGTGCATTCTGTTAACATTATTAAAATATACCAATAAATATGAAATTTTTAATTCCGTCGTAAAACGTGGAAATAGAACAATAAACGAGGAATGTTTGAAAACGCTATCCAAGGAATATCGCAAATCAAATCATAACGGAATACGTAGAATTTATCGCTGTGAATTCGATTCGATTCGCGGCTTTCGTAGTGCATCAATAATAATTGATATCGGATCGTCAAAGCGGAGCTCGTCAGTACAAGGCAGGGTCGGACGTGGAAGCCACAATAATGCACATATGAATGTGGTTTAATATATATTAAATTTCCTATTTCAATCAATATAATTAGTCTTTGTAAAGGTTTGCGTGAAAGTTATTATTAATGCTAGGGGTCGTTCACAAAGGAAATATCGATACAGAGGAAATGCTCACCACAATCCGGAATATATACCCCGACTGGATGCATTGCTATCAAAGGGTTCTTGTAATGGCGAATATTTTGTAAAATTACTCATAGGCAATAAATAATACAACGCAAAAAACGGCTAAATTTTACATAGATTATATTAATTTTACTAGCCATTTCTTAAAAACATATTGTGAAGTATATTTGGGTGTATGGTTATAAATATTAATAAGGAAAAAAGCTTTTGAATAGCATTAGTTAATGTTATTTCAAGGCTTCGTAAGCGTCGATGTAATCATATTTTGGTCTTGAAAATGCTTATAAGCATACACCCAGATATACTTCAGATAGTCAGGATCTCGCCATAAAAGCAGCAAGGCTAGGATAATGGCGGCAGCTGACAAAAAGTGAGTACGATTTTTGTAACGACCATATGATTCAAATAAAGATTTTTTAAAAGTTACATGCTAGTACGGAAGAATTATTATATTAGTATTTGTATAGCGCTTTTTTATAACCGAATGGTCATTTCAAAAGCGCTTCTTTGCCTCTTTGTATGTCTTGAGTCTGCTTCTGAAGGATGCCTCCGCTTTAAGTTCTCTTATGCTTTCCGGCAGCGAGTTCCAGGCCATTGGTGCCGCGTAGCTGTAAGCACAATTGCCAAAGACCGTAGAAGGACTACCTCCCATCAGCTGCAGGGTGCTTCTATTTGCTTTGGCTGATCTGATTGTCTCTCCAATCACGCTTATATCCGAAGGCTTTATTAGTTCTGTCCAATAGCCCGGTGCAGTTCCGTTGAGTGCCTTATAAGCTAAGAGGCATAGTTTGTACTGGATTCGGATTAATTTAAATAAATAAGAATTTAATACTATACGAAGAACATATACTGACAATACTGACAAGAATAATAATTACGAGTAATTAAATATACACATACTATACATCAAATTCTTTATACGCATTAATTCGTTCAGAAAAAATATCGGCAGAATCGGGATGCGAAACTGCGAGCCTTGGAACCAACCGTTGCTCATGTTCTTTACCCTAGTACTCTCGACCATCTCCTGCCATGGGCAGATGAATTTGATGTATAGTATGTGTATATTTAATTACAAAAATATTGTAATATAGTCAATGATCTATAAAAGTAGATTAGAATATTGAAAAATTAAAATAATATTCTAATAAATATTTAAAAATCCATATAATAATAATTACTGTGGAATAATCTAGTCTGTTGTGTACGGGATCCGACTCTGCGGCCATCCGTTCCGAATATAATTCAATAAAATAAATTATCAACGGCGGGCTGGGTCTCCGGTGGAGCAGCGATCGCGCCGATATTAATTCGGAGAGATCCTAAACGTCAAGCAATAAGCTGTAAATACCACGCAGCCAAAAGCCATGATAAAGCCTCCGCCAATTATCCGTCCATCTCTGTGGGATGTCACGCGACGCTGGCCGGAGACAGAACGAAATGTGGATCGGTATTGAAATTTCGAACCTTAGTTTGCGAGCACTATCTGTTTAGGGATCGTGATTTAAACCTAACTCACTTTTTTTCTTCTTCCCGTATCGTCGTGGTCCAAGTTAATAAATTGTTATTGACCATGTCTTGTACGAAGACATGTCTGCATCCGGATGTATACCTAAATACCTATTGACATCAGCACGATGTAGCCCTTGCTAACTGGTACCGAAAACCTCGATAGACAATCTTTCGTCTCGTATTTTTGTCGCTTGCCATACCACATTGGTTCTAGGTAAATAGTTTTGCCACCGGTGGCGCTGGTGACCGACTACGGGCCGTGGAAGTGCCGACGGCCGGCAGTTGGTCCCCACCCTTTGGCAAGTCAAGGTCCGCGTCGCGGCCGCGCGGCATTTCATACCGCGTCGTCACAAAATTGTAATGTTTTTAACGTAAATATAATCTGTGCTTCTAAAAGAAAGTCTTTGTCTGCTGACCTGCTCCTCATCCTGCCCCGCGCGACGTAATAACGCCCCTCTTTTTAAGAGAGGAGGATGTTAATATCTGTTGTCATCCCCCGTCTTTAAAAAGAAGGACAAGTCGCGGGTTCGTCACGTGGCCGCGTGGAGGAAGGATGCAAGAGCAGATTAAGAATACGAAGAACTTGTTTTTGAAGCACGATTCGCGTTTATTCTTATTAAAGACTTGATTTCCTCGTCTAACCGGTATGGCGTTTGGCCGGCCAGACAAGAGGTTAACTTTTAACTGCGGGAATCACTGTGTCATTCAGCGCCGCTAAGGCAATCGCGGCAAAAAAGCAAAGTAAAGATGACAGTTGCACCAACATGATATGGAGCAACTTTCATTACAAATAAAATGGCGTTTGCAAAGGCCGTGTAATATTATATAATTAAAACTAACATTATCGATGTGCATGTAAGGCGAGCGCACAAAAATAAGAGACAAAATATCGTTTTTCGAGGCTTTACGGCATCAGCCTTAAACAGCTATATCAAGCTGATATCACTGTAAAAAAGGTATATTCTTTTTGACAGCCTCTAGGTCGTAGACCCAGAGACTTGAAGAGACTTCAAATGTAGTGTAATATATTTAAAATGTGTTTTATGAGTATCACTTTTTTAAAGGAAATCAGATGATTAGCCCAACGGTCTTGTGGCCTGAACCATACCCTTAAAATGGTGGTTGAACCCAATAATCTCAAGGCGTAACTATTCAGAAGTACTAATAATAAATGATAATGTGTATGGCAACTATAAGAAATAGAGACATATATTTATGTATGGACCGATAATTAAATTAAGAGCGTTGACAATTATAGTTAAAATTTAAGGTTTAAAACAATCATTTATAATACACATAAGGTATATAAATAATAATAAACATGTGACAAGAAATATGTAAGTGTAAGTAAGTAAATGCGTACAGAGGGTCAGTTTCCTTAAGAGTTAACGATTAAATTCTATATTTTGAAGAAAATTGTTTATTTTCGCGCGAATCGAAATTACTTACTGCTTCACTAAGGTTACATCATCGTCCTATAAAATAATGTGGATATGAGAGAAAATATTCGAGTACGCAGGGTTATTCGCATAGTAACAGCAAGCTTGTGTAATTTTTAAAATGATACATGTTTTACGAAATACTCGCAAGTCGAGTTTTTTTTTTCTCAGTATATTGTAAATTGTCAATGATAATATTGCATTATCTGTCCTCGGTTCACGAACTTGCTATTTCAGAAGGAATTTGCGTTGCGAAACACTATCTGAGAATTGATTTCGATTTGGAATTCGTCTCGCGTGTTTTAAAAGTATTGTTTGGTTTAATAGAATTTAAGATGATTTATGAACGACGTTTTTTTTCCTTCGGTATCACAGTTAGTTAAATCGATAAGCAGGCACAGAACTTCCAACCATAGGAATGAAATTAATTCAGTCGATTTAAAAATGCCGATTCTTTTTTAATATAACTTAAAAACTACAAAATAATTTTACTTATAGAGGGAGGCTAGCTTTACAAAATTAGTGGTGACAAATAATTGTGATTACATTTTCATTTCATTTCTTGTTTTGATGTCGCTTGGTCATGAGTCAAGAAACATTGTTTATGACCTCAGACATGACTCATGACATCGCATCATTATTAAACTACTCTTCTTATTTTTGGATTTACGATATTTAGAATACAAATTATTCCACACCACAGTAGTCCGATGTTAAGCTCATTTATAGTACAAAACCTGCGGTCTGTACTCAGAGCAGATTTATTAATCATAGGCGAATATAAGAAAACCATAAATGTTCTACGGATAATTTCATATAGTAATTCAATAATTAAAGCTCAACCTCAACGTGGTAATAAAAGCTTGCCCCCCCCCCCCGAGTAAAAATGTTACAGGTACATAGTTATTTAATCTAGTATTCAGTCATTTTGTTCTTACTAAGATATTCCTTAATTGACTGAAATAACTGATTTCAACATAATATTATAAAACTGATCGAATAATAAAATGAAACTCGCAAATTGGTATTTAAAAACACTCTTCTTCGTAGTATCAATCCGGTGGATTGGTTTGCAGCAACAGAATCTTGCATCTCGATCTCCATTCCTCTCGGTCCTCCGCAACCCTTTTCAGCTCAGCATAAGCGCTACAGTTCATGTCCTCGAATACTTGCTGCAAATACTCCCGTCTAGGGCGCCCTCTACAGTTTCTACCCTCAACCATCCCCTCCACAAAACACTCTAAAGAGCTAAATTTCAAGCGACAAAAACTTTCTCATTTCACTGGGACTAATATCATCCACCCAATATCTCATTTCCTCACAGCAAAAGATTCGCTTACTTGTATAGTTTTCGAGGTAGAGACTTGTATAGTTATACAGCGTGGGTAAAAGCACCCCACGTGTGAAAAGCTCTGCCCGACAAATTGTATACTTAACGACACTTTAGCGGAGTTGCGAGAGTTACGGTTAAGCTTAACCAACCGATAAATTGTATTATTACTTCACGTGCCTCGCAGGAATTAAAAGCAAACATACCGTGGGCATTGGAAATAACAGTTTAATGGATTAGTTTTATGAATTCTTGGTTGATTTGTGCGATTCCTATCAAGTTCAATACCCAACAATTAACACGAAGAAGAGGAAAAACGCAAATTACCGGCTTTGTGGCGTGCGCAATAATTTATACACAGGATTCGCAATTTCGGATACAAATAAATAAATTATAATTGAACCTGCAACAGAGGCTGAAACATCGAAAGTTATAAAACAACAACACGCAAAAATAATCTGTCATAATTATTTACAAACTTAAAATACATATTGCAGGGCAAATTTAATGCCATATTAGATGAACGAAATCAACGATAAACATTAGATTGTAGACGAATAATGATCATTATTTTTAATACAAAATAATGTTATTGACATACCCAAAATTCCATTACTTAGATGTTAGTAATTTGCCAAAAATAATGTTTTTCCTCTCACGTTATTTTTCTCAACGATGAGATTAATGACTGAAAAAACTGATTGCCTTATAGACAAAAACATACAAAAAACATATCGAAACATTTATCACTTATACTAGAAGTTATTAACTAACAATTTAAATTCCTTGTCACCTTACATTAAATTATTTATAAAATCGTCTAACACGGACACGGGCTACCCAAAATAATAGTAACAATAGAATCATCAGCTAGATAAGGTGCAGTGCAAGTAACACCAGATGCTTTTGTCGTTTACATGAAAAGCCTTCGCAAGGTGGACGCCTATGTTATCGACTGGTTCCGCAAGAAAAACGGATATTCTCATTATGTCGGCCAGTGGCCCTCGCAGACCAAAGGGTTAAGGATGACATTTGGCAGGCGGTCGGTTGACCAGCGAATAGATGTGAATAGAAGTCCGGAAGCAAAGACTTGTTCAGTTTAGAGTGTCTATTAATTATTTCTGTAACCACTATACGCATTAAAAAAAAACGATCAAGTAATAACGATGCGATGTCAAAAACCAGGAAGCAATTCAAATATTAAGTAGAATATATTGTGGTCACGTGTATGAAATTCCGTAATATTTTAAGAATTCTGGAAGTAAAAAAGTGTTTGTAACGTGCTCCTCGACTTTTACACATTAAAAAATACAATCAAAGTAAAAAATATTTAACATTGTAATAAGAATAATGTACGTAATTTGAAAATAAAAGGAAGGAACCGTAGCATACGTGTCTAAATAATAATTTAAAATACAACAAGAAACATCCTAGAAATCGATTTGAAGTAGACACCTTCAAACATATGATGGTTTGATGATGCTAATAAGAAAAAAATCTATGCATTCAATGGAATTTTAAAATAACACATTCACATAAAAAATGTTAGGTTTTAAGACGTATTTTTTTAGTCATACTGTCATGACCTGTATACAACTAACAGCTTCAAGGAAGAAACATATTTTTTCTTAATTACTCTTAAATGAAAACGATGTTCCAGTCATTTTGGGGTGAATCCAATCGTGCCAAAAAGACAACAACGCGTCACTTTCAAGATTGCCAGCACTGCATCACCCCGAGCAATCCCACACCATCGTCATCCCCAAATAGTCGTCTCGGTGTGTCTCCATTTGTTCGCGAGCGGAGACGTCTCTTCCTAAAGGAAGTCATTATCACTGCATCTCTGTATATCCCATGCTGTGTGTGCATGTACTTGGATACTCTCTTCTTATCCACTTCGTTTCTTTGTCACCCGAGATTGTTGAATAATGGGAGCGCTTAAGAGCGTTAAAAAACGGAGAAAAATTCAAAAAGATGCGCTTCGTTTTGATGGAGATCTCGCCAGGTTCGAGGGGTGAACGTCTGGGTTGTAAATTACTTAATTATGCGTTGAATCGTCACACAACATTATTCCCGAGTTTATTCAGTGCATATTCTTATACGTCTCCAGAATAATTTCATTCAAACGATAAAATTTAAAAAAAACTGAAAACTTAAGGTCTTTAAAAAATGATGATAGAAAAATGACATTTTAATCAGCAATGCCTGCACCATAGAATTTGTCTTCTTTTATAATTATTATATTAGTATTTGTATAGCGCTCTTTTATGACCGAATGATCATTCCAAAAGCGCTTCTTTGCCTCTCTGAGTAAAAAGGTGGGTCTTGAGTCTGCTTCTGAAGGATGCCTCTGCTTTAAGCTCTCTTATGCTTTCCGGTAGTGAGTTCCAGGCCATTGGCGCAGCGTAGCTGAAAGCCCGATTGCCAAAGACCGTGCTAGGACTACCTCCCGTCAGCTGCAGGGTGCTTCTATTTGCTCTAGCCGATCTGAGTGTCTCTCCACGCGTGCTTATTTCTGAAGGCTTAATAAGTTCTGTCAGATAGCCCGGTGCAGTTCCGTTGAGAGCCTTGTAAGCTAAGAGGCATAATTTATACTGGATTCTAGCCGAAACTCTCAACCAGTGCAGTCGGTGTAGTATTGGAGTAATGTGACAGAATTTGGGCGCGTTGTAGACTAGTCGTGCCGCTGCGTTTTGTAACGACTGCAATCGATTTAATTGTTTGGCTGGCTGGCCTGCGTGCAGTGCGTTGCAGTAGTCCATTTTGGAGACTATAAACGCATTTACCAAACTCTTTGTAGCGTCTCTGGGTAAGCATCTTTTTACCGACCGTATCTGCCGCAGGTTAAAAAATCCAGATTTCACCGTTTTTGTAATATTACCGCTAAGATTGAGGAACTGGTTAATTTCTACTCCCAGCAGCTTGACGCTTGTAGAAGGGATGACATCATTACCACAAATGGCCAAGGGTTGTAAGTCCAATAGATGTTGTCTTCTTGTTCCTCATAAGCCTAATTGTACTTTACTATATACTATATGTTGTAATACAAATAATAAAACATAAACGAGTTCGAAAGAGTCATGCTTGAATACATATTTGATAAATTTTCATGTCTCTTTATTGCTTTTCCCATTATATGAGGTCAGCCTTTCTTGTGTAGTTAAATTACAACAAATTGAGTAAAGTTATAAATTATTTCATATCGTTTCTACATTATCCTTAGACGCCAAAACTGAATCCGACGTGGAGCATAGAATAAACACAGGATGGCTGAAATGGAGGTCTCTCTCTGGGGTTTTGTGTGACAGCAAGATTCCAGTTAGGACCAGAGGTAAAATCTACAAAACTGCTGTAACGCCAGCTATGCTCTACGGATCGGATTGTTGGACCCCGCTGAAACGTGACTTGGATAGGATTCATGTGGCAGAGATGAAGATGCTGAGGTGGGCGGGCGGTGTGACTAGAGTGGACAGAGTTCGAAATGAGCATATTCGGGGTTCATTTCGGGTGGCCCCCATATCTGTAAAGATAAGGGAAAACCGCCTAAGATGGTATGGGCATGTGACACGGAGAGATGAGGACCACATGGTAAAGACAGCCCTCAATATACCCACGCTGAGAAGAAGACCTGGAAGACCACAGGCAACCTGGACTGCAACTGTAAACAAGGATCTGAAAACTCTGGTTTTGACCGAGAATGCAAAGCAGGACAGACAGATATGATGTACACAAGGAGCCGACCACAGATGATGGGAAATGGCAAGGCTAAAGAAGAATATCGTTTCTAACTGATGGTGGTCTTCCAAGTCTGAGTGCTTGACTAACATTTATTCTTCCGATCTGCGCATAAACTGTCATTTCATATTAAAAATTAAATGAACTACCACGCATGTAATACAAATTTTTCAATTGTATGAAATCATTGTAAAATTGTAGCCTTATATTATTAATTTTATTTTACAGTTTACACATTTAACAGATTTCGCCGTCAACATTTGATGTTTCAATTTTATATAAAAGTAGACTTTCAATTTTCTGGTCGATTGAATCACAACGAAGGGTTTCGTTCGAACGGTTTGAACGTTTGATCGTCCCTAGTACCGGGACCAAAGGGTTGCGTTTCGTCGGGGGATGGAGAGCACGCTCGCCCGGCTAAATCAATCGGCTTGCTTAATGGGCCGGATCACGGAACCATATGTCGGGCGCTTTACGGAGGCTATTCATTCCAGAAGACCCGGCAAGTAAAGTTGATGGATATCGGAAATGCGACAGTTGTAAAACGGCTGTGATGGGTATTGTATTGTACGGATTGAGATTAAAATCTAGTAATGGTTTAAATGGCTATCGATAAATGTAGGAATAATGTATCAATAACTAACAAACGTTTCAATTTCAGACAAGACTTTGTATATGTTGTAAAAAAAATTGTACAATCCAATATGTAAAAATGCAATATGTAATACTAAAGCATCATCGACTACATAAGTAAGACGAGTATCTTCAATTCTTCGACTTTTAACATTGAGCTTTAATTAGAAAACAAATATACTTAAAAAAACAATAAATAAGTGTAACCGTAGAATATAAAACCGGTAATTAATAAGTATTAGACTTACGAAATTTTGGTCTATTTCTTGCATTACAGTGAATAAAAAACGAATTATTAGTTATTATAGAGTGATAATATGATGGTGAGTAATATATGCATTTAAACCTCGTTTTACGAGCATACTTACGAGACATAATCAACAAACAAGACAAAATTACCTACACCGTGTAGGACTCCTTCAGAAAAACAATTTTTCCCTACCTATTCCTTGATTAACTATAAACTGGCCAGAAGTAACGCCATCGACGTCGCCCACTTCTGGGCAGACAGGATCTGACCCTGTTGTTTCCGACACGATTATATATATACTATAAACTTTGCGAGAATTGAGTTAGTTCATTTGATTATGTACTAATAGTCTTGTTATCAAATAATCTTTGCTTGTTAATTAACTTTTTTTTAAATGGGTACTCTTAAAACTAGGTTCGACTGTATTACATACACTAAAAATGCAGCACGAAATTTGTGGTTTTCGTGTATTTTAGATGGACAAAGATATCATAACTATTATTGTTGACTTTGGAGGGTGCGTAAGAGCGCAGTCGTCTACAATTACCACCCCCTCTGCAAGACATAATACATCTTCTCCGGGAAGCAGTCAGACGGGAAGACGGAGACGCTGGTGGAGGAAGACTGGGAGACGGTAAAAACGCGACGCGAAGAAAGACGCGAAAAATAAAAAAAATAACACATCTCCAGACGATACTAAGCGATACGCCAAAGTGTTTTGTGAAGCCAAGTGTCGTCTGGTGGAGGGATCCAGAACATTTTCATCAAAAATGAAACACGAATTATAACTCAATTCAGACATGAAATGATGGATTATTCAAAACAGTCTGATATTTTTATTTACTTATAAATATATAACTATTGATATATTTGTATAATCTTGCTTTTATATTTTCATTTTCTCATTGTTGCGTTTCTTATATTTGCGTTTTATTTATAATAATTTATATTATCTTAAGCCACTATTATGTTACATAACTTTAGATGAGTAAATTTATATGCGTATAATCATGGGCGCTATCTGCAAACCAGAAAAATAACCTATTCAGGTTGGGTGAAATTATGAAATTAAGCAACCGATTCTAGGCAATAACCAATTCTAATTTATCCTTAATAACTTGGGTGTGCTGCATTGTTAATTAGCTAGAATGTGTTAAATAAGCAATGTGTTTTATGTTGTCGTTTATGTTGATACATTTAACTTACGAGTAATTCAGAATAATTACACAATAACCTTCCAGTATGTACAAGGATAAACCAACAAAGTGAATATTAGCTTTACTAAACAACAATAGTAATGATATGTAGTGCAATCATTTTTAGTAATGGTATTTCACAACAACAAAAAACATTAGCAAACGTAAAAACATGCTTGACACTTCAACTATTCTTCATCAAATCCTGAACTCTTGTCCTGGAGGACCGTTCGTAACACTATATATGACAGAGTTTCAGTCAGTATGACAGAACTTTGTGGCGGCAATATAGAAGAAAAATGAAGGACAATACATAAACAATAATTATGAATACCAAGAAAATTCAAAGTAATTGTAATGAATTTATTAATTTTAAATTGATTCATTAAAGTGGGACAAAGCTGTCTTTTTGGCAGGTTGTATACCTAATAGAATCTCAGTAGTCTACTTTTTAATAATTGCATTTTAATACATTTTTTAATAGTGAAGAATAATAAAAGTTCCGCACGCCAACTAAGTGTTCAAGTGCGAGAGGCGGTGTAGGAAGCGTTTATGAAAGATCGTTTCCACGGTAGATGTTGGGGTCGCAATAATAGAAATAAAAAAAACCCTCCCGCCGGTACTCGCACAGACTTGCACTCCAAGACCTGTGAGATGAAGAAACCAGTCAAGTCGAGAGATGTCGCCGGAAGGTTAAAGCGCACGACTGTAATGCGAAATGTCGCTGGTTTGATCCCGGTGAAGCTCGAAACAAATATAAATTTAAAATTATTTTCTTTAAAAATGTATAACCCGAAGTTCGTCTGGGAACATATATGTTCCCAATGACCTCCAGGGCTGGAGCCCGAGGACTCGAAGAGACGCCATCTATAGAATGCAAAGCATATTTGGACATTTGTTAGTCAACCATTTTAAAGAGATAGGCCGAATGTCTAAAGCCATTTGGTTTTAAAGGGTGACTCAACACAATTACATTTATATAAATATCCTCGGTTACTGTTACGTAAGCGACTGTAGTTAGCCCATCAAATGCATATATATTCTGAAAAATAGCAAGCGGCATAGAATGTGTACTATAATATCTCCCCATCACCGTTTGGTAGTGTTTTTCTGTATGTGTTTACATTTTTTTCAGAAACGAGCCTTGCCAAAGTGATAGAGAGTGGCTTTTTGTATGATGAAAAGCCCGGAGCTTCCGAAAGCTCGACGAAGAAATAAGAAGCTGCCGGTTATTAATGAACGATAATGGTGCGAAAGAGGGACGATTTCCACTGCGGACCACCCTCCATATAATGGACTTGCTATTTTAAGGGCGTTCGAAAAAAGTCGAGTTGATAAATGGATAAAGTGAAGTTTAATTACGGAGACGAGTATTTCTGTTTCGTAGCTCGCAAGTGCATTACGCCACAAAATTGATGCTTGAGGTTCCGTATGGGAAATACTTGCAATCTGAATTTCTTAAATGTCCATGAAAAATAACAATCGTGCATAAAACTCAGATAAAAATATATATTCGTATAACAGGAACAGGTCTTCACACAAAACAAAGCGAAAAAATTGAGGACTAAATACTAGAATCGACTGAAATCTGAAGAGGTGATTGCTTTTTCCATCGTGCAGTGAATTTAGTGAATTCTCATTAATAATACGCTATATTTGCGATTTATTTGTCCTACACACAGTGCCCAACAAACTAAGTTGAGTATTTAAACTCAAAGGATATAAACTCCATTCGTACTGTCATGTGTTTGTTTTATATATAAAAAATACACGATTATTGTCATCGAATTTAAAATAATTTTTGATACTGGATAATTTGATGATATATTTTTATCGAAATTCTATTAAATGTGTTATTTATAAAATAAAACTATTAATATATATATCGGTAAATAATAATACTGTGACCGAATATTACTTTTCTTGCAGGAGGCCCTACGTTCAACAGAGGACGGACACGGATGTACACTATAAGAAAATAAAAAATGACTGAATGGACGAAGCAAAACATAATATTCAAAATTAATAAACTGCGAAATGAGCATATTCGGGGTTCATTTCGGGTGGCCCCCGTACCTGAAAATATAAGGGAAAACCGCCTAAGATGATATGGGCATGTGACACGGAGAGATGAGGACTACATGATGAAGAGAGCCCTCTACGTACCCGCGCTGAGAAGAAGACCTGGAAGACCACAGGCAACCTGGACTGCAACTTAAACAAGGACCTGAAAACTCTGGGTTTGGCTGAGAATGCAACGCAGGACAGACAGACATGGCAAATGTGCACAAAGAGAGCCGACCCCAGATGATGGGAAATGGCGAGGCTAAAGAAGAAGAATAAACTCATTTGACAAAATTAATATCAAAATCATTTTTTTACAAATTTTTATTATCATTTTATTACCATGATTTTGAATTTGCCAAGGTGGTCTCTGTATGCTTCGTTTATTTATGAATTGAACAAGAATTTTGCACTAGTTTGTATGCAGTTACGAGGCCTGCAGTGTCTTGATCAAAACCCAAACAGTCTTCTTCCGTCTGTCTGGTCGGACATTTACATAAAACCGTGTGAAATGACGAGACGTTTTTACGTATTTTTCAACAACTCATAAATAATGTCGACAGCTCACACGGTACTACACTACTGTACTCGAAAATTAGTCAGGACACGTAATGTGTTTAATGTTGAATTATATCGATTTCATTGTAATATCTTAGATTGCATATCTTGCATTCAAAATATCGATGATCGTGTGAATCGGTTTTAATTTATTCGAGTATTTTTAAATGAATGTTCGCGACGTGATGGAAACATATTACTTTTAAAAACGTAAGGAAATGATCAGTAAAATACTCGTATCATTTAAGTCCAAGGATGGTTTCGTTG
Organism: Glossosoma conforme; assembly: GCA_022606575.1. NCBI lineage: Eukaryota > Metazoa > Arthropoda > Insecta > Trichoptera > Glossosomatidae > Glossosoma > Glossosoma conforme. The sequence goes on along the minus strand of JAGTXR010000080.1, from coordinate 102,382 downwards.
CAATTTATTTTTATTATTACATATAATTATAGGATGAAAGTGGGTATATAATAATTTAAATTTGTTATTATTTATATAAAAACGTACGGGTGGTGATTAACCCTTTCATTGTGGCTCAGTGGAATACAAATAATCCTGTTAATTATAAAACCAGTATTTGAAGCATAAATTTACTTATCTGGTCTATTTTTATTTATCACATTGGTTCTTGTACCTTTAGGCTTGTATCAGATGATGCATAAAAAACTATTCTAAGAACGTAGCAAAACGATATATCACGGCTACCGATGTCAACGGTAGGAGAATCTTACACGGCATATATCGGCTACGGTGCGAACAGGTTAAGAAATGTTATCTGTAAATAGTTTGACGCTTGCCGTTTTGATGGTGATCAAGCGCTCCTTGTAAAGTTTTTATTTGCCAACGTCATTAGACTACAAGAAGACATTCATTCATCGTCCATTTCCTACACCAGCATCATTATTGAGGACAATAAAGTCTCCATAATTATGATAGATTCTCTCACCGAAAATACGATCAAAATTGGTAAAAGCGCGTTTTTTTTGTTGTAAAATATAGTTAGTGCTTTTTCTAGCGCTCTCGTGGAAGGACGTCAGAAATACACATAGAATATAATCGGCAGAGCTGTAGGAGGCAGAGTTGACATGCCATGAAGCGAGGACAAAAGCGGCTGACACAGGCAGTGACGGCGGCACGTGATGTCCTTATGCTCCAATTAAGGGAGTGAACATGGAAGTGATGATGATGATGTATGAGGCTCGAAAATGCGTGAAAAGCTCGTGACGGCAATAGACGTCATCCGCGGTGAAGGTGGCCACCCGGTAGCCGCCCAGTCTCACACGGACGACAACCCAAAGCTCACGCACGACGTCCCCACACTCGGACAGGGATTCCGTGACGGAACACGGACATGAATAATGCATCGGCCGCAATGTGCGGCTAATCACCACTTGTCCGCCCGCCGGGACATCGTCAAAATTTTCGGTTATTCGTGATCGGGCGTACGATCATTATCATCATCATCACCATATCCGCTCCCCTTAATGAAGCATATAGTCTTCACAACTACCGCCCATAAACCATATCAGCTGCTGTGTATCTTGTCCCATCCCACATCAGCTCCGCATACCGCAGCTCCGCCGAGTATATTTTATGTAAATTCTATATAATTCATATTACACATCTGTATAACAGGCAGCCGTAGCGTATGCTCTTCTTCGGCATCCTAAGTACATGTGTCAGTCTTCCGACAATCTCTTGACCGACTATAATATGGACCACGTCTGCATACATATAAATCTATACGACCTTTTCCTAATTGAATATGATAGCGGAGTACAAAATATACTATCAATAATAAAACTAGTATTTGAAGCATAAATGTACTTATCTGGTCTATTTTCATATATCACATTGGTTCTTGTATCCTTTAGCTATCAAGTGACGCATAAAAACTATTCTAAGAAAGTAGCAAAACGATATATCACGGCTACCGATGTCAACGGTAGGGGAATCTTTCACGGCATATATCGGGTACCGATGCGAACAGGTTAAAGAATTAAAAAATATTTAGATCCAAAGTAATTTTCTTTATGTTCTTTAGTAAAAATTATTTTATAAAAACACACACTGGTCATCTGTTACAGGTAATGGATCTCTAGTAGATTATATGACGCCCAATATCACTGATACGACTTGATAATTTAGTTAATAAGCTTTGTCGTGACTTTTATTTAAACTCCCTTACATGTCACATGCAACTTTACAAGGGCTTTCCAAATGCATAACGATTTGTATTATTTCGTTATCCACGACCCGAGATTGTTTTAAAAAGTGTTATTTTAATAAAGCGTGCTTCTTTAGCTCACGAAACAGGATGCGGCCATTAAAAAATGTGACCTAAACCCCGAAAAAAAACTGTGCGACCAATTGTCATCGGTCTCCACACCTGTCAAAAAACATAGCCTAACGACCGTTTGTCTCAAAAGAGTTTGCCTCTAATGTAAGGGACACGCTTCCGAAGCAATAAACGATGTTGAATTGTCAACAATTGGGCAATTATCGGAGAGGTGTCATTAGCAGAGGTCAAACTTACACGCGTAATTGTTATTTAAGGCAGCGGTCAAGGGAGCCATTGATTTCATTTTGAGTGTCGAAATTATTTTAATTACGTGGCCGGTCACGTTTAAGTTAGGTCGTGATTGGTTTTACAAAATTATCGACGAATATCTTATTATCACTCTGTGTCACATTCGATCCCATAGGAGCATATAGACACCACAAACTACCACATTAACATTCTTCATGAGATGACTCCGTATCGCGAAAATTCGCCCAACGCTATATGTAGTCGACGGTCTTACGGGATGAGAGTAGATACTAGCTCGTCAAAAATCAGCTTCGATATAGTACAACTAACTCTCTTTTCGAAGCATTTAGCCGCCAAAATCTGGCAAACATGACCCATTCAGAGTCACAGAGGCTGCTATGATGAGGGCGTAATCCTTATTTTAAAATATATTTACTGATGTTATTAGTTTATCTCTCAATGATTGAGTATATTGTAGAATCTTAAATATGACATAAATACAAATTCACGAGCAATTGAATACATCATAACGCGCTCTTTCACCTTTTCATATGTATTTTTACTATTATTTTTTCCGATTTCGCCCTTATAATATATATTTTTAAAAATTAAGCGAAAACGGTGGACACTTCATGTGCGAAAAATGGGTTTGAGCGCCATTGAATATACTCGTATTAAAAGTATATTCAACTTTATTAAGGAATGTACTTCTTGAAGATAATGATCATCCTAAAGCCTATACATATGTGGTATTGTAAAAAACGATTTCGCAATTATGTACAGTTATATATATATATATGCCATTTGATTACAAATCAAATAATAGAAACACGTGTATACAAGATTTGGGAGACATCATACGATTCAATTAAATTATGTATTTTCCTCTTCATTTCCGAGTAAGCGTGCAAAAATCTGAGAATAGTTAATAACCTGAACTAACAGTTTTAATTTTAATTAAAACTCACAGTTTTGTAATTAACTAATCTAAATGCAAATCGTTAGGGCGGAGTATGACGTTAAATGATATATTTCTTCTAACCATATTTTGTGCTGAAATAGCCGACCATCACAAATCACCACAAAGCATTGAAAACATTAGACTTATTGTGTGTATTCGACAGTCGATATCAATGAGAGATGGGTTTGAAAAATGTTATAAATTTTACAGTTTTGCATTTTGCAATCCGAAGAAAACATTCAAAGGCAAAAAAAGGAGTCCCCGTTGAGTAGAAATAGTGAGTGCATTTTTTAAAATGGTGAATTTAGAATATAAAATATGTTTTCAATTGAATTTTTTAAGCATTGAAAAAATACCAACGCTAATGGCCAATTATAATTGAATTTGTAAAGGAAAAACAGCATATTTATACGGAAACGTGTGAACATCGGGTTCGTGCCAGATTTTGTCGCCTATCGAATTACAAACAGTGAGGCCCCGAACACAGGGCATGAAAAGCGCATGTTTCCGATTAAAAGAACAAGCCACTATTAAATTTTCGTTATCAGATCGGCTGCGCATGGAGCTTCGGAAGGGTCGTGCAGACTATCAGACGGACGGATATTGAAATGCATTAAAGGTCTGCGTGTGTCAACATGTGTCAGGGAATCGTAAATGTCCATTTTGACGAAATTCGTACGTTTCTTAGAAATGTATTGATTTGAATGATGTGTTGATTTGAGGTTATGCTAATCACAATAAAGTGTACGAATGCATTTTTTCCAGACTTATGGCATTTTTAGTCATAATAGAAGACTCGTAACGTAACCTAAACTAACCTAATACCAATTTAAACGACAAAAAAAATAAAAATCTTTATTATTCCCTATGAAATATGGATATGCAGAAATGTGCATTGAAATTGATTTGAGGTTATGCTAATCACAATAAAATGTACGAATTCGTTTTTTCCAGACTTATGATATCTTGAGTCATAAGAGAGGACGCAACCTAACCTAATACCAGTTTAAGCGACTAAAAAAATAAAATTCTTTATTATTCCCTTTAAAATATGGAGTGCATTGAAAATGAGCGTTTTGTATTGAGACTCATAATTCGGCAGGTATATATCCGATCGGGCTGAAATAAATTTTACCGAAAGCTAAAACCCTAGGTTGCGAACACCAGTCCAATTTCAACTCCCGACAGTATTTTGAATGATCTGAGTCTGATAGTCTTCTCAATTTTTCTTTTTTTCAAACTTTTATTTTAATAAAAAAAAACTAATTTTCAATGCTTACTCCTCATATATAAACAAAATTAAAATAATAATATTAAATGAAAATCTTTTTATCTTTCTGGCGTATAAAAAGTTAGAAATCTTTAAATTGTTATTAAGGCATTCGAAATTCAAATAAAAGCGAGTGAAGCTAAAAATCGATGGCGTGGTCAAGCGGTGACCGTGGCCGCCACGTAGGCAAGGGTCACCGGATCTTATCAGAAGGGGGTGGTCGAACACCGCCGGTCGTCGACCGCCAAGGAGTTAATGAGCCAGCTCACGTGCACCGGCGATCGTTATCACTGACCGTTATCGCCAGCAATTTTTCAATACCGCAGTTTATTGCCCCTTGTGGCGTACATCGCATATTGTTTGCACTCTCAATGCTGATTAAAATGAGAAGTGTCGTGCTAATCACTTGACCTCCTTAAAAATATTGGTTTTTAAAGGTGGTCTACTCGCTTTGGTAATCCTGAAGTGTATATTTATTCCATGCGCAAAAAAAAATATTAAGAAGAATGTTTTCATATTATGTTTTCTAAAAACATTTTATTTTATTTATGTTTGTCATATTCTTGAACTAGAAAGATCTCTGATGAAGCGTTCATTCATGAAAACATAAAACGCATTTTAAGAATCATTTTTAAAGGTAAAAAAATAAAGAAAACATATTGCGTAGGTACCCTGCAAATTCCACAGAAGTTTAAGCTATGCGAAGGGAACAAAAATTATAAATAAGTACTCGTACATTCAATTTAAGCCTCGTTAACTGCGCGTGTTATCCCGACGATATCTCTGATGTAGCTCAACAGCAAGGGACATATTTATTAAATTAATAAAATGGCAAAAAATCTCAGATGACAACAAACAATGCGTATTCTGTTCTCATGGATGTTCCACTCCATCACAGAATATCTTACATTCTACTTGCTTAAATAATTTCTTAGATTTTCACGACCAGATTTGATATTGTGGTATAAGGAAAATATGCACGCCTAGTAAGGGAAGCCATTGAAATCAAAAGACATCCCATCAACATCAACAGGGATGACGGTTTGATTCTCAAAACAGCATGGCTTACACCTCTAGCACATACTCTAAAACCTGTACAGACAAGCAAGGACGACCACAGTCCGACATGACGTTTGTGGAGGTACAATTCTTAGAACATACCTACCGTATTCTTAGAACATACTTACCGTAGTCTTAAAACATATCCACAATTCTCCGGAATGAAACTTGAGTATGTAGTTGCCATGGAGATATAAATCAATAACACTCATAAAAAAAGTATAATCTGAATAAACCAACTCAAAACTAAATAAATCATCAATCCTGAAGAAGACCCCTGCAATGGCGGTCGAAATATTGGTTGAAGGTAGTTCGCCACACACGGCTAAACCCAAAAGCCACAATATCAGTCTACTTGCTGTTTGCCGGAATCACATAGACAGGCGTCATCGAAAGAGAGGCCAAATCTTTTGAGAAACTGAAAATAATTTACGAAAATCCAAAAGCTTTTATTTTTCTATTAGAAATCTGTTGGTAAGGCCTTCCCGAATTGCTGCTTACTGTAGATTCCTAGCTGTTAAGAATTGATGCATGTGTGAAATAGCCTTTACGAAGACGTCTAGTATTGTGTTTCGTTGACTCACCGTGTCTGCAGCTGTGAGGTTGATGCCCAGGCCACCAGCGCGCGTGCTGAGCAGGAAGACGAAGATGTCAGAACGAGCCTGGAAGTCCGCCACCATGTCTCGTCGCGCTGAAATCTTGCTGGAGCCGTCCAGCCGCATGTACTTGTGTTTTCTGTGCCACATGTATTCCTGAAACAACCGCATTTGATCAGACAACAATAAGGTAATAGTAGCCGAAGCATCTTAGTCTTCAGGATAAAGGTCTGATAGATAAACTATCCAAGCATATCAATGAAGTAAATGATTATGATATAATTATAGCACCTAATTATTTTGATGCGACACAACTCAGCTTCGTCGAGAAAACATTATCAAGAAACATTTTTTTTTATGTAAACACATTCAGGAGAATACCGACAGATGGTGATAATAATTCTGAAGTCTCATTTGTGGAATTCTATGACGCTTGCCATGGTGTATATAGCTAAACGCTGCATGTGGAGTGTTGATCCGCCAACGTCATAGACTACAGCCCGAGATTCACGTATCATCCTTTATTATTACAGGAACTTACTATGAATGGGTGGTCTTCACGGAACGACTTTCGTCTACCACCAATTTTGATTAATAGGCTATGACTGGTATTTTACGGGTGGCGGATAAAATTCACACTAACCGGGGGTTATTTTAGAGTACAAAAATCGTATTTTTTTAAATCTTCGTTAGGGATTGAGCCCACGATCTTTGACTTGCAAAGGGAACGCTTTGACCATTGAGCTATAACCGCCGGCGAATCAATCATGTATAAAAATAAAATTTTGGAATAATTCTAAATATTCCTTCGTCTACTACATCGACATGGATTTCCACTAAGAACTATAGATCAAAAAAATCGAAAAAATGTCTAAGAATACATTTACAAAGAAATATAAATCCGAAAGCAGAGGAGTATCGAGATAAATTGTAAGTATTTCGGGCATTGAAAATATTTAAAATTTGTTTCCTTCAGTTTTTATTTGAATATATTTCTAAATTTGCTGGTATAAAAGCAAGTTATATAGCCAACTGAATTAAAACATACGAAGAGTTACTGATTTTTTCGTTTAAAACGAATTTGCTTTCCATATATATATATTACATAATAGATGCTTGTAGTTTAATGTATTAGGGGTCTGCAAAAATAGTTAAATCACGCCCAAATCGTGATGTAACAATAATCGAAAGCTGCATCAATAATACTCGTAATCAAGCCAATTACATATTTCAATCGCGAGTGGTGTAATGAATTAGTTCTATCGAGTCGTAAATTCACATTGACCGACCTATAAGACACAACAAGTTGCGCAATATCAATCTGCACCGAGAGCGTCAGTCCCCAAGACGAGGAAAACGACAGCGCAAGGAAAACTGCCCACAACTCTCGATTTCAACTGAAACTTTGTAACAATACGATATGGCGCGCCTTTGTAGGAAGACAACGAAATTACAGCGTAATTATGTGATATGCTGTACACTCTTGTGCATACAATGATACGAATAGTTAACCCCATCATTCTAATATCTTAAGTTTAAAATATATTTTTCTATGATATATTTTAGATAAAACATTACAATACATACATTTCTTTTAGATTTTTTAAACCAAATACTACGCTTCTTCAATCCTTGTCTGTTTGCCTATGACAAAGCATCATGTCGCCAATGATTTTAGCGTAAACTTTAACAAAACGAGCTTAGAAGATGAACACGATCAATAATCTTAATTAAGTGTAAAAAGTTTTGTTTTTAGCTGCCTTCTTAAAAAAAAATCGTAATTTTTTTTAAGAAGAATTGCTTTATTATTTAACGGTCTACAATATTTACGGAATTCTCGGAATTTCTCGGAGACCATGTCACGAACAATGAGGTTTTCAAGATAATCAAGGAAGATAGGCACCTAGTAAGAACCATCTCAGAGGGGCGAGCCCGATGTATCGGTCACATCGTGCGCCACGATGGTCTTCTTCACGACATTGTGGAGGGGATGGTTGAGGGTGGAAACTGTAGATGGCGCGCTAGACGTATTTGCAGAAAGTGTTCGAGGACATGAGTTGTAGTTATTATGCTGAGCTGTAAAAACTTGCAGAAGACTGAGAGTAGTGTAGATCGAGATGCAAGATTTTGATGCTGCAAACCAATCCACCGGATTGATTCTATGAAGAGAAATATTAACAATTTTTGCAAGCATTCCAGAAGATAAATGTTTTTTTCACAAATTACAAGTAATGATTAAAAATTAAATAATAGCGTGTTTGAAGGGTTTAATGCAGCGTTAGTTTTAACGTTTACGTGGGGTGCCAATGACGGCTCGTGTTGATAAATCATACGCGGGCATAATAAAGTGTAATCACAGAGATGGGAGAGAAGGTGAGCCGCGATACGCGCAGGTGTATAAACGCAGGTAATAATCGACAGGCATTCAATATTCGAGAGTTGCCCGTGCGAAAACTTAAGGAAATATCAACGTTTGCGACACCTAATCCACATGATGTATGTCGAGATTTTCATAAAACGTTTACGCAAACAGTTTTATTACGTGCTAAATTAATGATTTTTTGCGTGAAAAATTATTTACGCACTTTTTTGCACGACAGTGAATGAGTGTGATCCTTTACGTTTTAACACTATCCAGTCCGATTACACAATATGTGTGTAATCACCAGGCCGAACGTTAAAGGCCGGTCACACAACATGTGTGTGATCGTTCCGCCAACGCTTAGTGGCCGATTATACATAGCTTGTGATGTTTTTTTTTTCAAATGTTAGTGGCCGATCACACAACATATGAGTTGTTTTTACTTTCAACCATAATTCAAAGATCTCAAACCTTTTCAGTGAGGGTCATATTTTATTTTATTTGAACACATGACGATAGATTTAGCAATTCTTTAAAAAACAGTCGGCCTCCAGCGTAAGTTTAATCGCGTAACGCGCGGACTGGATAGTGTTAATGTGAAAAACTCGTTTCGGCACTTGCTATATGTATTAAAAAACTGATTATTAACATGGCATTAACGTTGGTATACATTTAATATAGTAACGTAAATAAAATGAGTAGTAGAATATTAGAGACGTCCAATTTCTTAAATAGGAGATGTTCATGCATGTATAAATGTAGCATTGTCAAAATTGAACAAATTTAAGTTAATACTACTTCTACGACCACCATTTTTGCCTGCTCAAAAGATTTTTTTTCATTCCTCACTTTAAAAAAATCCAAATGCTGCTGTGGAAAACGATAATATTCTTTGGTATATGCAATAAATTATTTTGACGAATCAAAAATAGATGGAATATACGTTGGACCAAATGTGTCAAGTTGCTGGCTGGAAGAGGGGGTATTTTTTTCTTATTTAAAATATGTGTTAAAATTGTCAAATGCGAATTGCATTACAACTTTTTTTTTTGGCCTTACGATAATTTTATATGAGAAGTACTCAAAATGCTCTATTTCATTTAAATCCGATGAATATGCAAAATTTGTGTATTGTCACAAATTACATATACAGGTATGTATTCTTGCGAAATTCGCGAAACGATTCATAAACATCAGAATGAATGCAAGCAATCATACATGTGGAAATGGGTAAAGTATTTTTTTAATTAATCCGAAATTATATAGAAATTTAACTTGGGAATTATTGATGTACAAAAACTAAACATAAGCGAATCGCTAAGTGTTTGTATTGTGTGAATGATTAATAAAATACCCTATTAAAGTGCAGAGCCATTTTTCTGCTTGTGGCAGTTCTGAAATTATCCCGTCAGGTGTGGCGTACAATTAGATCGTCAATCGAGCCTCCAGAGCCCATCAATAAAGCGTTTAGCGTCGTCGTGAGCAAACTCGCCAATGCGTCTTATAAAGCATTCAACTTCATCGGGTAAGACTAATGCAGGAAACAAAGATCAACAAACAAAACTACTAATTAATAGCAGCAACAAAGGGCATGCAGACTTAGTGGTTATTTAAAATATCATTTCACGCAATGTGCTGATCGCTTGGCCACTTACGCCGCTTCATCGAGTCGAAAAATTAAGTATTAAATGACTGATACGTATTATTGGCGCAATAGATGGCAGTCATACAGAAGAATTCTCGGAATTTCCTGGAGAGACCACGTCATGAACAGTGAGGTTCTCAGCGTAATCAAGGAGGCAAGCATGATGGATCGATCACATCATGCGCCACGATGGTCTTCTTCACGACATTGTGGAAGGGATGGTTGAGGGTAGAAACTGCAGAGGGCGCCCTAGACGGGAATATTTGCAGAAAGTGTTTGAGGACATGAGTTGTAGCTTTTATGCTGAGCTAAAGAGGATTGCAGAGGATCGAGAGAGTGGAGATTGACATGCAAAATTTTGTTGCTGCAAACCAATCCACCGGATTGATAATACGAAGAAGAAGATGGCGCTTGTTATAAAGTGCATGAATATTTCAATTTTTAAAGTTGAATTAATTCATTCACAAGTATTTTTTTATGTTGGAAGCGTCGGGCTGATCATCCTATCACCTTAATGAAATCTGATTGACAATTCACCCAAAAATATGCCTCGGATACAAGAGCTGCCGTCATCATACATGTTCCCAGGTGGACTTTCGGGTGAAGAGAAAATCTAAAGACGACCCATGGACTAAATGGCGGCAATTTATGGTGACCATATGCTCAGATATGGAACGGATATTGGAAGATTTATTTACCGATAATCTATTTTTTCAATGTACCCCTGAGCGTCGACTAAACTATAAACTGTATGGAATCAATTTTTTTCGTCTCTGGAGGGTTAAACCAACACGGGCATTACAACCAATGATTTACTCATGTGCTGATAAAACTTTCTTACTTTTATGTTTGCATATCATTTAATTTAAAAAAAATACAGTTCGGATTGCTTCAACGGGAGTCATCTCTTAACGACTGTGGCCACTGCACACTAGTGACATAGACACTTATCCAGAGAATCTAAAAAAAAGCATTTCGCGTCGTGGTGTGGTGGCTATATGGTGGAGTAAACCATCAAGGACCAAAAGAACAAGCATTCACTCAACCGTCGTTTGCCGCGATGTGTGACTAACGCGAAAATAATGGCGGCCGCCGCATCAGGTGAGACACATAATTGCACAGGTTTTTTAAAAATATATTTTTCAATTCGTGTAATAAAAGGGTGGCCAACACCATAAGCTCGAATGTGTAATTAGTTAAAAAAATGACAATAAAATAAAAAAATGTAAAATGATATATACATTGATATCAGCATGATATAGCCCTTGCTGACTGGTACCGAAAACCTCGATATACAATCTTTCGTCTCTTATTTCTGTTCGCTTGCCATACGTGAATGTGTCCGCCATATTTGCATTAGTTATATAGACCACCGCTTGTAGGGCCAGCGCCGACGAGCGCGGCCAGTCGTGCGCCGCCAGTCGGCGAGAGCATATTGTATTGTGGCTCGGCCTAATGGTGTAACTAGGTCGAGCCATACTTTTGTTAAGTTTATCGTGAATATATAACTCAATGTCCTTCTGAAAAATTCTGTGTTATTATCTGCTCCTAACCCTGCCATCACGCGACTGAATAACAACCTTTTGAAAGAGAGGAGGATGTTAAAATATAACACTGGATGGAAACATCATGAAAAATATAATAAATACATCGCAATTGTCGTCAATCGAGAGTTGTCGCGATGAAAAGCGGCCTAAAAATGTATTCGGTGAAACACTAGGAGTGGTTCTACAAGACGAAGATTTTGGTAGTCGACCACTTTATGAAGAAAATTCCTAGGAAATGATTTTTTAATTTTTTTATGTAAGCACATACAGGAGAATAGCGATAGACGGTGATAGTAATTCTGATGTCATCTATGGAATTCTATGACACTCACCACGGTGCATATGGCTAAGCGCTGCATGTGGAGTGTTGATCCGCCAACGCCATACACTACAGCCCGAGATTCACGCATCATCCTTATTATTGCAGGAATTTACTATGAATGGTTGGTCTTCACGGGACGAGTTTCGTGTACCACCAATTTTAATTAATATGCTGTGACTGGCATTTTGACGGGTGAGGGATCAAATTCACACCAACCGGGTTATTTTAGAGCTCAGAAATCGATTAATTTTTTTTTTTAATTTCCGTCGCGGATCGAAAACCACGATCTTTGACTTGCAAAGCAAACGCTTTGACCATTGAGCTATACCCGCCGGCATATGAAAGAAAATGGCCAATAAAAGTTTTGAAGAAAAAAAAAAAAGGATCATTTTGAAATGACGATCGTTGTAATTTTATACTTATACCACCATAAGCATCATCATTTCCATGTCCGCTCGCTAAACTGGAGCATATGGTCGTCATGAACTGCGCTATAATTATCGCTGCTTAGAACACACTCAGCAGAACACTATTAATAATTACGTCAATAATCTTCACTACAATGCAGCGCTGTTTAGGTTGTTGAAATGCCGTGCGGTGTATTTCTTGGCGTTGGTTTTAAAACAATCGTTTAACACTATCCAGTCCGATTACACAATATGTGTGTAATCACCAGGCCGAACGTTAAACGATCACACACAACTTATGTGTGATCGTTCCGCCAACGCTTAGTGGCCGACTATACACAGCTTGTGATGTTTTTTCAAACGTTAGTGGCCGATCACACAACATATTTGCTGTGTGATCGGCTTTATTTTTACTTTCGACCATAATTCAAAGATCTCAAACCTTTTCAGTGGGGGTCATATTCAATTGTATTAGAACACATGACGAAAGATTTAGCAATTCTTTAAAATACAGTCGGCCTCCAGCGTAAGTTTAATCGCGTAATGGGCGGACTGGATAGTGTTAATAGCTCCTGCTCGTTTAACATATGATAGATTGCCGTTCGGGTCATTATTACCAACCACTAAGCCACGGCTCAAGAGTCAGCAACCTACATTAAGATTGCGTAGAATACTGGGGGTACGACGGTTTGATTTTGCAAGGAAAGAACGATTTAAGAGAACGGTCAAGCAGCCTTCCACACTATAGTTGGTTAAGAGATAAAGATGCACCAAACTGGGACATGTACTTCGGATGCCGCAGAAGAGCATAAACTACAGCAGCTATTTTTCAGGCTTCAGGCCCGCGCCATCATGGAAGGCCGTTGGGGACTGTAAATTGAATGGACTCGGCAGTGCTTCGGGAGGCGAAACTGACATGTCATGAGGCAAGGAAAATGGCGGGAATTTGTGATGCCCTATATTTCAGATATGGTGTGGAAATATTGAGAAAAAACATGTGTTTTAATGAATCTGGTTTAGTCCTGGTCGTAAATGGCAAGTGGGGTGACCCCACTTTGGCACTTAGCGAGCGCCACACACCTGTGGGAATCCTTCAGTGGGCGGACGCGATAGATCGTTGCGTCGTTGCAACACCAGACACAATAGTGTCAAGCCCATTACGGCGTCAGGTTGCGCAAACGTGGAAAACGACTAGACCGAGGGTCTAAAGACGTGTGGTTACACTAGTTATCCAGAGATGAAAAACAAACGGATCATCAAACATTATTTTAAAGACATTTATTTAAGTAATTAAATATACACATACTATACATCAAATTCTTTATACGCATCAATTCATTCAGAAAAATATCGGCAGAAGCGGGATGCGAACCGCGGTCCTTGGAACCAACCTTTGACCAGGTCTTTATATACCGCTCGCCTCGGCTATTTGTTTGCCTGAGCTGACACGCATTAGAACTTGTATTTATACCATTGTTATCATCGTATGACGATAGATGTCTCGATAGTATATATTCAGAGTATGTATATTATTATTTTTTATTATTCAATCAGTCAACATTTATTCACAAGCTTTTTAATATTATTACTTTCCGACAGTCTATTTATTTTAGTAAGTACCACTCGGGTCTCGAACCGAACTATAGATTGAATGGATGAAAAACAACTTCTTGTAGGTCCGACCGGACTTTACAACCATTTACCTGTGTTACTGATGAACAATTTTACCTTCTTGATGCGTATAAAGAATTTGATGTATAGTATGTGTATATTTAATTACTAATAATATTGTAGTATAGTCAATGATCTATAAAAGTAGATTAGAATATTGAAAAAATAAAATAGTATTCTAATAAATATTTAATTCATACATTTATTTAAGTACTCTCTTTTGTCTCAAAATATATGAAACAGGAGCAGTTTGTTTAATAAATAGTATCACAATTACATCTTACGTCTAATCCTTGGAACACATACGTAATTTTGGTTCACTTCCATCTACCGTTATTATCATGGTCATTGCTCATATGAAGTTAAAAATATTATTCTTCCTGCACCAACCCACAACAAACTCGTCTCACACTTCATCATACACGGTTAACGAATTCAAAATTCCTTACTACAGCCACTGGTAAGTTTTGGAGTGCTGTATCCAGTATGTGTGTTTCCACCGTCGTACATTCTGAATTTATTCAAGAAATAAATTAATATACACTTGAAATCTCCCAAGCCCGCACACAAACACAGCACGTGTTTTCCATATGCAGCACCCGGCCATCCTGTCAGAGACAAGCCGAGCGTCATAGAATCCACTGGCCTTTACCGGTTGTGCTATCCTGCATGGTATTCCATCAAAAAAACTACAGCATAACAGCCGCGGGCTTACAGACAGCTACTGTACTTTCCGATGCATATTTTGAGTGATTTGTTTATTAAAAAATTTAAGTAGATTGGATGATTGGTCCAACGATCTCGATGCTAGGACCATTTGGTCTTAAGGAGAGGCTCATATCCAAACCTCAACCCTCGCATACATACTAAATAAAAAATATAAACACGGATTTGATAAACCAGCATAAAAAAATATTCTTCTGCATAAAAAAATTAAAGCCTTTATAGTGAAGAATATACATTATCTTTGCTATAATGGTTTCATAAGATCAGAGGTTTAGTCCGATGCTCTTGTGACCTAAACCATTTAGTCCTAAGAGGTGGTTCAACCTAAATTAAGAATAGAAGGTACCGATATATGAATAATCGCCACAAACACCGACTGCATTGGTTGAGAGCTCCGGCTAGAATCCAGTACAAGCTATTCCTATTAGCTTATAAGGCACTCAATGAAACTGCACCAGGTTATTTGACAGAACTAATCAAGCCTTCGGAGATAAGCGCGCGTGGAGAGACACTCAGATCACGCAGAGCAAATAGAAACACCCTGCAGCTGGCGGGAGGTAGTCCTAGCACGGTCTTTGGCAATCGTGGTTTTAGCTACGCGGCACTAATGGCGTGTAACTCGCTGCCGGAAAGCATATGAGAACTTAAGGCGTAGGCATCTTCAGAAGCAGACTCAAGACCCACCTTTTTACTCAGAAAGGCAAAGAAGCGCTTTTGGAATGACCATTCGGTCATAAAAAAGCGCTATACAAATACTGATATCATAATAATAACAGTAAGAAAATCTCCTTCACAAATTAAAAAAAGTGTGCGTTATAGGAGAGTTGGCTGTATCCCTTTTGTAAAGAGCTAATGGGATGTAAATAGTGTACTCTGGTAGGGCAATATTTCTTTCGCATATACGATTATAGCAAACGAACCCGTGAATAATGTTTGTAAAAATATTTGATATCAAAATTGATAAATTGTGTTACACCCCTGTCACTTATATTGTTATTACTGAGGTGTTGGGAGGTTCACATTGGCTGAATCGCCCAGGTAATTACAGCGCACTTAAAAAGAAGTGAAACAATGACTGAATTATGGGACAATATGTGTGTACATTATGCAACACGTATTGTGTTTAATAATGGCCGCCTAAAACAAACAGAAATAAATCCCTAAGGAAATTTGTCATCATTATAAAATTAGTTGCCTGTCATTCCTTGACACTCTGGCCTAGAAATTTAATATTTTTGTGCTGTTGATTGGTCTACAAATATTTGTAATTCCACTGGTGTTATTTGGATATGATTAATCACCTCTTTTATTAGATGACAAAAATATTTTAGGTGACAAGTAATAATATCGAATTATTTCGATTTTTTCGATGGATTATTCTTGGTGGAATCCCATATCAGATAAATAAGAGTATTTAGAATTTATCCCACAATATATATGTAGATGACATGTTTCGGCCACGTCGAGAGGCCGTTTTCACTTGAAAATGGCCAATCGACTATCTAATAATATTGAACTCCATTCGCCGGCGGGTATAGCTCAATAGTCAAAGCGATTACGAACCCATGAATGCGATTCTAATCTCTTTCACGGCTTCTTTCTTTTAGCACTTCTGTGCAGTGGCCACAATTGTTCAGAGTGGACTCCCACTAGACTAATCAGTTGCTAACTGATCAAATTCTGAATGAGCGCGTCATCAAGGAGACTAAACTGTCCTCCTGAAGATTAAAAAAAAAGCTATTTTAATCGATTTCTGAGCTCTAAAATTTGAAAAAGTTTGATCTGTCACCCGTAAAATGCCAGTCATGGCCTATTAATAAAAATTTGTGGTAGACAAAAGTCGTCTTGTGAAGACCGCCCATTCATAGTAAATTCTTTTAATAATAAGGATGATGCGTGAATCTCGGGCTGTAGTCTATGACGTTGGCAGATCAACATGCAGCGCTTAGCCATATGCACCATGGTAAGCGCCATAGAATTCCACAGATGAGACTTCAGAATTACTATCACCATCCGTCAGTATTTTCCAGTATGTTTACATAAAAAAAAACATTTTAATTTAAAAAGCAATGCACTTTTTCGAGTTAATGTTAAACAAATATTTTTAAGAAATAACCCATTCCCATAGAATTAAGAGTAGGGCTCGTAGTGTGTAACCGTGTCCAAAAGTGAAAATATTTAAAAAAATGTATTAACTTAATTACAATTAATAATTGTAATTAAGTTGATTGCATTCATGCTAAAAATAATAATTATAAAAACTGTTTGCGGTTTAGCGTTTTATCGTTTACAAACATTGCATTTGTGATATTGTGGAAGGGACGGTTGAGGGAAGAAACTGCAGAGAGCGTCATAGACAGGAGTATTTACAGCAAGTGTTTGAGGTCACGAGTTGCAGCTCTTCTGCTGAGCTTAAGAGGGTTGCAAAACATCGAGAAGAGTAGGAGATCAAGATGCAAGATTTTGTTGCTGCAAACCAATCCACCGGATTGATACTACTAAGGAAAAGAATTTTGCACATTAAAACAAAAATACCGGCTGAATGGATTAATAAAGCTTTAAATTGTCCGCGATATGACAAACGCATGCATGATTCAATAATAATTGAATTTTAGATCACCAGATGTCTCCATTTTTATCCATGTTTCAGATTTAAAGTATAAATAGGATAGAGATGCCCACCAGTAAGGGCAATTCATCGATCAACAACAATTTTACCATCACCAAAAAAATATATATCTTTATTTTTCACAAAAATTTCACATGAATTGGATGAAGAATTTTTAGGCAGCAAGTCTACAAAAATTTTGAAGTTTAGATTTATGAACTACATTTGATGAATATTGTATATAGACCCGTGATTTAGGAAAGTACTTGTAATTTAAAAGGTTAGTTTGAGGGGCACTAAAGTAATGGATCAAATTTAGTATTCAGGAAATACAAATAATGCAATGTAAACCTAAAAATGCTGCCATTCTATGCTTCACAGAGGGAAGAATAACCACTGTAAGAGGTTTTTTTTTAACTCTTTGGTTTTACATATAAATATATATAAATACATTTGTTTTTTAAAACACATTACTTTTTGCACGTGAAAATACGCATGGATGGATGGAACGATCTAATGGTATAAAAAAATATATAATTTTTGTAGAACTATAAGGATAAAAGGAGATGTTTATGCCACACCCCCGAAACATCAGTCAAAATATTAGAAGGCAAAACATCCCAGGCAGCTCGATGCAAAACTCATAATACCCAGATCTCGTGTATTTTATGGACTAATAAAATTATGCTAGCAATAAACTTACCTCTAAGAGATCAATCATCTTTGTCATCTGAGAGTAGATGAGGACTCGGTGACCTTGAGCCTTAAGTCTTCTCAGCAGGTTATCGAGGACGTTCAGCTTCCCAGCGTCTGTCACCAGGGTTTGCTTATCTAAAATAAAATAAAACATTAACATTTAGTTCATACATTTTTCAGTTTGTAATTTTATTTTATTAAGAATTTGGTTAATAAAATAAAAAGTGTTGATAAATTATTGGTTAATAAATAAGTGTTGATATTTTATTCTTTCAAAAACCTTGATATACAATCTTTCATCTGTTATTTCTGTTCACTTGTTGTACATGTGTATGTCACCATATTGGCATTTTGGACTAGTTACGTTGACCGCCACGGCGGCACTAGGCGACAGCCCATCACGGGCGCGCTCAGTTGTGTGCCGACAGCCGAGAAGGTTGCATTATGGCCGGCCCGGAATGTTATTCTGCTTGGGCCGGAACTTTGAAAAGTTATCGAAATATATATGTCAATGTGCTTCAGAAAAAGTCTTTGCGTTGTTAATCTGCTCCTCATCCTGCCACCACCCGACTGAATAACTACCTTTTTTAAAGAGAGGAGGATGTTAGCCTATATCAAAGAAAAAGACTCCTAGAAATAAAAAGAATTTAGACTGAATCACTTAGACAAATCAATCTTGATTCTACAATTAACACTTAACTCAATCTGATCTATGATAAAATATGGCAAAATGACATTACTTATTTAATTACTTATGCAATTTGGATAAATGAAGTAGGAGTAAAATAAAATTCCCAGTGATTTTTCACAGTGTAAAGCATGTTTAATTCCATGAATGGTGTAGTGTACCTTGGTTCCCCTACTTGGAGTGGGGGAACCAAGGTACACTAGAGAATCACGGGATCCACCATAACAGCGCTTTTCAGAACTGTGGCGCCATAGGAACCTTATTTTACGGATAACCCTCGTAGTAATAATAAATACAATGAAAGTATCTAAGAAAAATCTTGCCAATTCAAAAATTGAGATGACAAAAAGGGCATTCATGAAGTACATGAGTCTAATCTGCAAGTCTTGGATGAATCACCATTGCAATCCATCTCACTGAGTTGATATCTTTGATAAAGATGCCTTATGAAAGATGTTGCATACTAGTAATTAAAAGCATACCTGGTACAGATAGACAGGAGGCAGTCAATGGAGGTTTGGGCATCGGTGCTACAAGTGTGGCTCGAGAAGCTCCTCGCTCCATCCGGGTCCATCTGTGGGCCGCGGCTCGGGAACAGGCGTGCGCACGCCGCGCACCGCAGTTCACCTGTTGGCAATCACATTCAGATTCAGTTATTTGACACTTATCAATCATATTTTTTTAAATGGATTTTTAAATATTTATTAGAATATTATTTAATTTTTCAATATTCTAATCTACTTTTATAGATCATTGACTATATTACAATATTATTAGTAATTAAATATACACATACTATACATTGAATTCTTTATACGCAACAATCAATTCATTCAGAAAAATATCGGCAGATGCGGGATGCGAACTTGCGAGCCTTGGAACCAACCGTTGCTCAAGTTCATTACCCTAGACCACTCGACCATCTCCTGCCCGAACTGTTGCGCGGATTAAGTTGTATTTATACCATTGTTACCATCATATAATGATAGATGTCTCTATAGTATGTATTCAGAGTGTGTATATTATTTTTTATTATTCAATCAGTCAACATTTATTCACAAGCTTAATATTATTACTTTCCGACACTCGGGTCTCAAACCGAACTATAGATTGAATGGATGAGAAACAACTTCTTGTAGGTCCTACGCGGACTTTACAACCAGTCATTTACCCGTGTTACTGATGAACAATTTTACCTTATGATATTGAGTATAAAGGTATAAGATATACAAGATAGCAATTCATATTATCATGGTTATATATAAGTATTTAGAATCAATCTGTACTAATTACAATAAGGTTAAAGGCATAACATATGCAAAGATTACATAAATTTAAAAAAAAAAAATTTGATCGATTATGTTTTTTTTTGGGGCAGTCGCCTTGTAACTGCGCTCTTTAGGAGCAAGTCACCAAGATATTGTTTTCAGAGCACTTTCTCATTATACACAGATCACAGCCGGCGGGTATATCTCAGTGGTTGAAACGTTTGCTTGTCAAGCCAAAGGTAGTGAGTTCGATCCCTGACGCAGATTAAATAAAATAAAATAAAACAATTTCTGAGCTCTAAAATACCCCCGGTTGATGTGAATTTGATCCCTGACCCGTAAAATGCCAGTCATAGCCTATTAATAAAAATTGGAAGTAGACAAAAGTCGTCCTGTGAAGGCCACCCATTCATAGTGAATCCCTGTAATAATAAAGATGATGCATGAATGTCGGTCTGTAGTCTATGAAGTTGGCAGATCAACACTCCACATGCAGCGCTTAGCCATATGCAGCATGTTAAACGTCAAAGAATTCCACAAATGAGACTACAGAATCATTATTAGCATCTCTAAGTATTCTAATGTTAACCCGATGCTCCCCTGAAAAAACTCAGCTTTTTGAAACTTGATAAAGGAATATTGTGGATTTTGGGTTTAGCCGTGTGTGGCGAATTTCTTTTAACCAATATTTCGACCGCCATTGCAGGGGTCTTCTTTAGGATTGATGATTTAGTTGTGATTTAAATGTGAGTTTGTGTCAGATCTTTTTTTTTGACAATATCAAATCTGGGCATGAAAACCTAAGAAGTTATTTGATAAAGGAACATTGTATTACTAGGACTGAAGGATAATTTCATCACAATGTTGAAGAACTGACCTTGATAGTGGAGGCGTACAGGAATCCCGGAAGAGCGCAGGGCAGGCAGGTGTGAATTTGCGGGGGTAGCGGCCTGTGAGGAAACTCAGGTAGCAGCTGGAGACCTCCAGGAACACCTGACTGATTGATGCTGTCGGCTTTCTTCAACGGAGACTTCGGTTCAATCTTTACTTTCTGCAAAAAAATTGTAAAAAATAAAATGCACATTAAATTTAATTACAAAATAAACTACACCTGAATTTTCACATTGACCTTTAAGAGCAAAATATTGATAATCATTATTTCAATGTCCGCTCCCTTAAACCTTTTGTTACGGCTCGGCGGAATACAAATTATACTGTCAGAACGGTGTGAATTTTTCAACCATTTTTTTTTGCTTTAAATTAGTATTTGAAGCATAAATGTACTTATCTGACGTATTTTCATATATCACATTGGTTCTTCTATTCTTTAGCTATCAGATGATGCATACAAAACTATTATATTTAACAAACATTCATAATGTAACTTCATACATGTGGTGGCATTGACACATGTGATTTACAGAAAAATCGCTCATGTGACAAAACTTAACGATATTTATTTACATGCTTTACAGATTCCTGTAAAGAATACATGTAGGTTGATAAAGGGAATGACTGCATTTCCAATTTCCTACCGTAGATGTCACAATGAGTACTGAAAGTAGCAAAGCGATATATCACGTCAACTGATGTCAACAGTCGGTGAATCTTTGATGGCATATGCCAACAACCAATGCTAAAGGGTTAAATGGAGCATATGGACATCACAAGCCGCCACTACAAAGCTCTGTCAGCCTTGGTTCTCGCCTCATCCCATGTCAGGGATATCTCGCTTAGTTCCACCGAGTACTCTTATGTATAGTTCTTAAAGTTCTGGACTGGTAAGTGTGTGGGGGGAAAAATTCATAGCCCAAATTCATAAAATATCAAATGATATTAGTTATTATTATTTCTGGCTAGACACAGATAGCTCAAAATGTCGAATAAATTGAAGTAAACAGTGTTGTTTTTCATGTTATATTTTCGTATTATATAAAAAACAATAACAAATCTGACCTTGGGTGAGGAGAGCAGAAGCGGTGCGGAGAGCAGAAGCGGTGCGGCATCCATCTCCAGAATAGGAACAATTGCTGTTGGATCCGGCTGAGCATGCCGGCTCCTGAGAAGTCTGTGCTCCATGGTCTCTGCCATGCTGTGGATGTGGAGGTCGGCGTGGGCGTAAAACATGGGACCTGAAAACGTTACACAAAAATTGGTAAAGAGCCTAAAGAATAATCGACGAATTGAATATTTTAAGAAGCAAACGTTTATATAAAAAGTATCTTTTATGTTCGGAAATCATCAGGAAATAACAATGATCTAAATGCGTAAAATAGAGGATTAAAATAAGTGGAAGTGCATACGGTAAACCTGCATCAAGCAGTTGTTGAACACAGGTTGTTGATGATTGCATATAGAAAAACTTAATTTTTTCTTAGCAAATCATTATAAATATAGCAAAATCTTTTTATACTCAAATAATTACTTATTTAAAATCAATATTTCATACAATTATTTCACAAAACAAAAACATAATACTACACTATAAATTATACATATAATTTATAGATAAAATCTCCACTTATGGTCCAGATTTTCCATCTAAACGTGTTTAAAAAAAATTAAGCTAAACCTCATCCTAACATTATAACCTTTTATTACAAAAATAACATAATAATATAAAATTTGATCAATGGAAGAACCAATAGAAGATTTGCAAAGTCGCGTTACAATATTTCGTTAAATGATTCTCACACACATTCAATCTATTCACAGTGTAGATTGCGTGTACATAAAATAAAGCATAATATATGCACTATGTGTTTAAAAACACCAAAAGCTAAGCCAAAATGGTAAGTATGAATTTATTACCTTCTTTAGTGATAGGATCAGTAAACATCAAGTCATTCCATATAGACCTGTGTTTTCTGACAAATTTAAAACTGTGTCCATTAGGGCACACTATGAACTTGTGCCTCCTCAGCACTCCTTCATAATAAAAGTTTCTCGGTCGGTAAGGCTCTGGTCTTGAATTGGAAGTTTTCTCTGTTTTGATGTGACCAATATCCTCATTTTCTGACCACCACGTCTTCCTGTGATTGATTATGCTGTGGATGTGATTTTCTGCTACGAGACGTGATATTCTGAAATAAAAACACATTATTTAGAAGAATCATGTTGCAATTTCAATTGACTTTTAATAATATATATATATTGATATCAGCTTGATATAGCTCCTTAAGGCCGATGCCGTAAAGCCTCGACAAGCGATCTTTTGTCTATTATTTTTGTCCGCTTGCCTGACATCTACATCGAATGTTTATTTTAATTATATAATGTTGCACGGCGCTTGCATGCGCCATTTTGTTTGTTATGACAGTTGGCCTATTGTTGGTTGGTAAGACTGTCATATTGGCAGTTGGTACCGTGGAGATGTGAGATCGCGCCGTGGGCTGGCAGTTGAAGTTTGACTCGCGCCCGTTACAGTGCGCGCATCCTGTACGTTCCTGTAGCGGGCGACGTTGTGAACAATAAACGTAGTATATAAACAGAAACAAGTGTTTATATTGTGAACCTGATCCTGCATCCTTCATCCAGTTAAAGCCAGTTCCATAAATGGAAGAGGAGGATATCAATTGTCGCCCAACGCGTGGGGCATTGGAGCTACGCAAAGTTCTACGAATCCACGGCCTTGCGGATCATCGCAGGCATTCTCGGGAGGGAGACCCGAGTGGCGCCCATCTTCACAACTAAGGGATGCAGAGATCAGGTACGCTTTTCTGAGCATACGAGAAGCCACACCGCCCTGGGAGTTACATAGAAGCCCAGCGAAGTCACGCTTCAAAATGGCGTCACCAAGCCAAGCAGGAAGGCATCACAGAAACCAAGATGGCGGCGCTCGTAGACGCCGTGCCCCGTTACCAACACTGGGCCGGGGATCGTGATTTGATGAAGGGATATGTTTTGACGAAATCGCGTGGGTGGAGCCAGGACCTGAACCTCTAGATGTCGCCATGCTGGAGTGGAAAAGGTGTCGCGAGGCGGCCGCGTGGATTGGGCCGGAAACTGAATCGCAGATAACCTGGATGGTTAGTCTGGAGCCGGAAACCCAGTAGGTTAGTCCGGAACCTCAAGATGACCTCATGCTTGGAGGCGGTATCGCGGATAACCGAGCAGGTTAGTCCGGAACCGGAACCTCAAGACGACCTCATGCTTGGAGGAGGAGAGTTTCGCGGACAATCACGTGAGTTGGCCGAGACCCTGAATCTCCAGGCGCCGTCATGCTGGAGCGCAGAGGAGCCAGAAGACCACCACGTGGGTTCATCAAGATAAAGAAGAGCATCATCACCCTCGAGCGCCAACGAGAGACATTGCGGACCGCGCGGAAACCACGCCAGCCGTCAAAAATGGCGTCGTTCGTAAAGCCAGTTCCGTAGTAAACAAGTGATGTAAAAAGTTCTAATGGTGTTTGTGATCAGTCACATTTTGAGTGACGCGGTAGTAAAACCCGCCAAGTGTGATGTGGATAAATTCTCTTTGTGTTTTTTTTGTTTTTTTATGCCCTGTCTTTAATTTTTATGTTTGTGTTTTTTTTCTTGCTGTTTCCTTTTTTCTTTCTATGTTTGTGTTTTTCTTGTTGTGTTTTTTAGGAAACCAAGATGGCGGCGCGCGGCAAACGCCGTACCGCGTTACCAACACTGGGCCGGGGGGTCGTGATTTGATGAAGGGATATGTTTTGAAGAAATCGCGTGGGTGGAGCCAGGACCTGAACCTCTAGATGTCACCATGCTGGACTGGAAAAGGTGTCGCGAGGCGGCCGCGTGGATTGGGCCGGAAACTGAATCGCAGATAACCGGGATGGTTAGTCTGGAGCCGGAAACCCAGTAGGTTAGTCCGGAACCTCAAGATGACCTCATGCTTGGAGGCGGTATCGCGGATAACCGAGAAGGTTAGTCCGGAACCGGAACCTCAAGATGACCTCATGCTTGGAGGAGGAGAGTTTCGCGGACAATCACGTGAGTTGGCCGAGACCCTGAATCTCCAGGTGCCGTCATGCTGGAGCGCAGAGGAGCCAGAAGACCACCACGTGGATTCATCAAGATAAAGAAGAGCATCATCACCCTCGAGCGCCGACGAGAGACATTGCGGATCGCGTGGAAACCACGCCAGCCGTCAAAATTGCGTCATTCGTAAAGCCAGTGGCGTAGTAAACAAGTGATATCAACAAAATTTTGAGTGAAGCGGTAGTACAACCCGCCAAATGTGATCTGGGTGAATTCTTTTTGTATTTTTGCTTGCTCTGTCTTTTTTATATGTTTGTGTTTTTCTTGCTATGTTTCTTATTTTTATATGTTTGTGTTTTTCTTGTACTCATATGTAGCGTGTCAGCGAGCAAGCTTAAGCTTGGGTTAAGATCGTTTGTCGAAGGTTTTTCGTCTTTGAAAGGGTAGCGATTGATATTAGCTTGATATAGCTCCTTAAGGCCGATGCCGTAAAGCCTCGATAAGCGATCTTTTGTCTATTATTTTTGTCCGCTTGCCTGACATCTACATCGAATGTTTATTTTAATTATATAATGTTGCACGGCGCTTGCATGCGCCATTTTGTTTGTTTTGACAGTTGGCCTATTGTTGGTTGGTAGGACTGTCATATTGGCAGTTGGTACCGTGGAGATGTGAGATCGCGCCGTGGGCTGGCAGTTGAAGTTTGACTCGCGCCCGTTACAGTGCGCGCATCCTGTGCGTTCCTGTAGCGGGCGACGTTGTGAACAATAAACGTAGTATGTAAACAGAAACAAGTGTTTATATTGTGAACCTGATCCTGCATCCTTCATCCAGTAAACCGATGTCTTAAATGGAAGAGGAGGATATCAATATATATTTGTATTGAATACATTTCAGGATCTAATCCGGGACTGCAGTATCGTAAAACATGTGCTTAATCTCTACATCATATACATTATATTTTTATCATAGCGAGTAAGCCCAAAATTAATTTATATATATATAATCGTGTCGGAAACAACAGGGTCAGATCCTGTCTGCCCAGAAGTGGGCGACGTCGATGGCGTTACTTCCGGCCATCATCAGGTCTTCCTGGGTGCAGCTACTCGGACACAGCGCACACTCCGGAAGGTCTGACAGGGTCTGCTCCACTACGCAGTCACATTCAGTCGGTTCGATGTAAAACTGCCAGGCTTTTATTTGTGCACTCGCCTTGCATACTCCGGTCCGAAGTCTATTAAGGGACCTCCAAATATTTCACCCCTGGTCGTGTCCAGGGGCTAGGTCCTCTTTCGGGGCAATCCAAGTATAATATGACACCATAATTTATATACCAAACCATTTTTTTTCTAGTTTTCCAACATTACAGCATTTTTATCGAATGTAATAACAATATACATACCCCTTTAACCAATCTCCAATAGTGATGTGATAGATTTCTTCCGGAGACAAATCCATGAACCTCGAGAAGCTGAATGCTCTACCGTTGCCTTCGTCACTGAACAGATCTCGGTTGATATTCTCAGTGGTGAAGATGGACAGTTTGTTATATAGTAGGTGCATCCTTGAGGGCACCGAGGAGGAGAGGAGTCCATCTTCTGCGACGATCTTTGGCACCTCGTAGTCGTCGCACTTGATGAACAACGGAGACCTGACGTCCCGCCTCTCAAATAGTTCTGGATGGTTACACACCTGAATGATATTCATTTAATATAAATCATCTGTTTAGATTATATATGCACAAGATAAAGGATATTCAAAGAAAAAAATGGAGGATCATTTAAAAGGTCTCATCATCAATTTAAATAAAAATCACACAAATTAAAAAAATAATGTGACTTGCTTTAAAATGATCACAATATTTTTGCTCCATTCAGTTTACATCTGAAATGGGAATTTCTTCTCCTCTGTACTAGGTTCCATTTATAAAAATGATTACTAACTAAATTGTATTATAACATCCCCCATCTTTAAAAAGGATGCAGGAGCAGATCGCAAAGCAAAGAACGTTTTCGGAAGCACAATTCGTGTTTATTTTTAATAGAAGACTTCGCTTTCCTCACCCGACCGTAAAATTATGTACCGTGGACCTCAGATGAGTGGGAACTGAGCTGCCAGACGGGCACAGTAACATGTAACGCCGCAAAGATTGTCACAAACTAAAGTTGACAGTTGAACCAACATGAAATGGAGCAACTGCCAAAGCAAATAAAATGGCGTATGCAAACGCCATGTATTTTTATATAAAATTAAAACTAACATTATTAGATGTGCATGTCAGGCGAGCGAACAAAAATAAGAGACAAGATCGTTTTTCGAGGCTTTTCGGCATCAGCCTAAAAGAGCTATATCGAGCTGATATCAATTACTAAAAAGATCTATGATAAATGATTTTGAAAATATATATATACATTTCACATTAAACTTAATTCACATTTATTACAATATATGAGCATATAAAGTGTACAAGACTTTTTTAATGTTTATACAATAGGATTAAATAAAAATATAGACTGCATACCTTTCTGAACTGCATCACCAAATTCATGAGATTGGAAGTGAAGTTTTTGTCTACGCTATGTCCAGATTCTCCTCCCACAGAATAATGAAGAAGATCATCTATTTTAATCTTCTTCTTGAGAGCTAAAAAATAATGGTAATACATGTCAAAAAATAAATGTGTATAATTACATTTGTAAAAGCATGTACAAGAATGCATACAGTGAATTTAGCCGTCTAATGGGTTCTGTATTGTTCAACCAAAAATAAGGTAGGCACTTATGAAACATTAACATGAGAATCAAAAATATTTAGAAAATTAAAAACAAAAAATGCAGAAAAAAAAACATTTTTAAGTATCTTAAATAAAAAAGGATCAAATGATTATTTATTTATATATTAATCAAATTAAATGTTACTTAAAATGTTATTCATGTCTCTGTTAGGTGTGAGAAGGTTAGGATATGATAATTGAAATACAATAAGTGAAACTTACCAAAGTACAAGAGATTTTGTCTAGTGGTGAGAGGACAGTGCACCATAATTTCAATTTTGTCGGACAGCTCATTTTCTACATCCTTCTTAATTCTTCGTAACATGAATGGTTTCAGGATCATATGCAGGCGGGATAAATGCTCTGAAAAAAATGAAAAACAGTAACAAATATATTAATTGATTAATAATATTGAATTAAATCGGTGATTTATTTTAACAGTATTGTAGTGTATTAGACTTATGTATTAAAATTATATGTATAGATGGTATAGTTTTAAATTTTCATAAAAAAATATTATAAAAATGAATTTATAATTATAAGAATAATAAAAAATAAAAAATTCTTCAATCAGGACAACAGAGAGAAAAATGTAAAAAACGAATCGTAATGTCCTCACTTTCATCTATTGCGGTCTTATTTTCGGCGTGGCTCTCAATGTCTTTTGAGAACCACTCGTTGAACTCGTCGTGGGAATCAAACAATGTGGGCATAATGAAATGAAGCAGCGCCCACAGCTCCGCCATACTGTTTTGGATCGGAGTACCTGAAAGCAACAACATAATTATAATCATTTGTATAATTTTTTTTGTTAGAACTGAGGGTAAATCATAAAATAAAGTATTTATGTACTAACAAAATATATATTGTAGAACACGGGTCGTCAACCTGGTCCGTACCGCCCACTAGTGGGCGATACGGCTTCCGTGGTGGGCGGTGGGTGATTTTTGTAGATTTTCAAATCTCCTACATTCCTTCTACAATTTTTTCCACCCATATACTAAATTGAAATATAGCAAGGTTGGTGGGCGGTAAGAAATTTTATCATGAAGAATAAGCAAAAGTGGGCGCTAGGCATAAAAAGGTTGACGACCCCTGTTGTAGAATATAAGTGTATAAGAAAATATAGGATTTTCCTGTCTTTAGCTTTATTTTTTAGGTATATTATAAATGACTTCTACTAAATGACGACAATTGACACAGCTGTAGAGAAAATTATCAATTTATGGATGAAAACTATGGGAACTGAAGAATTAAGTAGCTCAGACCTTAAAAAATAGAAAATATTAAAATTACTTGATTAATTTATGCAACCAAACTGCAACTTCTCTTACAATTATGAGAATTAATTCAAAAGATGATAAATCAAATAATTTATTGTTACGTGTCAATTGAAAGTGAGATGAATAACTGTTAATTTGCAATTTCATTGAAATACATATTGATATTAGCTATATATAGCCCTTGCAGGCTGGTGCCGAAAAACCTCGATATACAATTTTTTGTCTTTTTTTTTGTTCGCTTGTCGGACACACGTCTCGCCATTTTGGTTGTTTAGACAGAAGGACGCAGCGGTATTACGAAGCGCTCCGATTCACTTCGGCAATAGACTACTGTGGTGTAGAGGGATTTGAAAAGCCATCTCACTGCTTTCACAATAAAACAACAATTAAAATGATAAAAGGAAACTGGTACATATACAAGGATCATACTGATACATATCAATGATGCCAAATGCAATACAAGCAGCATTCCTCGCTGAATGGAAACGACTAGCATTAGAGATATTGTAGATTAATATAAAATTTTACCAGACAGGAGCAGTCTGTTTCGACAGCTGAAGCCCAGCAGCAGCTTCCACCGCTGCGATCCCGAGGACTTGATGGCCTGCGCCTCATCCAGGATCATGTGCTGCCACTTGATGCGGTTCATGTACTTGACGTCGCCGACCACAATCTGGTACGAGGTGATGACCACGTGGAAGGCGGCTTCCAGCGTGTGAAGGTCGCGCCGCTCCCAAAACTGCCGAAGGATCTTGCGCTCGTTGGGGTTTCCCCAGTATGGCACCTGAAGATAAAATATAAACTTTACCAAAAAAAAATTACAGTATCAAACCTGAATTGATGAAATGCTAAGGATTTCAACAAGAATTGGAAAAAATATTTTATTAAGAGAAGAGTGCCACTGGATTATTAATCTCAAAATCATTTCTTATAATATGATTGATAATTAAATATAATTTTTAAATTTCCCGCTTGGAAACATAAAAGCAACACCACTCCCATCAAATGAAATCCGCCTTTAAAAGTTTTAAAACCCATTCGGACGGAATAACGAGTCCGACTCATAGTATGTAACCGCGTTCAAAAGTGAAAACTACAACTACGAGTCTAGCTCGTAATATCTTCAATAATTTCTAAAAAAAATTAAAAATATATATTTTGCATAATATATATTTCCTTTAGCTATTTGTTAATGACCAAGTTTAATATATTACCTTCAGAAAATAATTTTAAAAAATCCCGTAAGTATTTTTTTTTTAAAACATTGCATTGTGGAATTCGAGCGTATGTGACTTTTTTCCATTTTGTCCCGGGCAGGGGTGGTCTCGCCGTTGTGTTGCGTAATATTGAAACATTTGTTTATTTTTGTATGTATACTTTTGCGTTTGAGACTTTCAATCGATAAAAACATTAGAAAAAAAATTGTACAAAAAAACAAAATCAAGGTAAAAGGGGTAGAGATTGGACTTCTTTTTCAACCCTTACATATGAAGTAAAAGATTTATTTTAATTTTGTATAATAGTATTATTATTCAAGTTTTGTACATGCTTTTTTTTATTAAATTAATTTTTTCATCCAAATTTTGATAGTAGAATAACACACCCAGACAAAAAAAAACCATCTGAATGGGTTATGAAATCTTCATCTGTTAAATTGTATTTGACAATCATTGAAAGCTGAAAACCGCTTGAAATTTTGCAATAGTGAAATGATAATAATACAATGTGATTTTATATAAATTGAAATGAGAATTTCTTTCTCATCGTATGTTCTTTCAATAACTCCCAATGACTATTTCTTATTTCCAAATATGTAAAAAAATTGGATTGGTCACAAAACCTAAAATCATAGCTTAAACAAAGAGCTCTTTAAATGACCAAAATAAATATATTTAAAAGTGATAACAAAAATAGAAAACGTAGGATGTAGTGGATTGTTATGCATTAAATTTTGTTCATATTTTTTTGTCATCCCAATACTTTTTCACCTAGTCTTCTAGAGTGTATCATGCCATTGACTAGCTTCATTGAGCTCAAGCATAGTGTGAGAGGGCTATCTACACAAATGCAGTCATACCACTTTAAAGTCGGGAACAAATCGCTGCATCTCCTGTTGCCAGTTGTGCAGAGTGCTGGCGGGTGAGACCACAAGGAACGGCCCCCAGACTCCGAGTCTCTCGGCCACGTGACACAGGAAGGCGATGCACTGGACCGTTTACCCAAACCCATTTCATCAGCGAGGATTCCGCTTATACCCTGAAAAAATAAAATACGTCTTAAAATTAATATAAAATTTATAAAATATACTCTAAACATCATTTTATATGAATATGATTTTTAAATATTTTGTTTTATTTCACATTTATTTTTAAGTGATTGAACATGTTTTGGATTCCATTGAGTCCATCTTGAGCAATGGCTAAACTCTAAACTGACAGTTAATTATATAGGTATTATAAATAGGTATGTTCAAATATTAGTTCTTATGTTCATCATCATCAGCCTGTGTCCGTCCACTGTTGAACGTAGGCCTCCCGCATGAGTCTCCATCCTCTTCGATCCTCCGCCTTCCGCATCCAGGTCACTCCCGCTATTCTTCTTATATCGTCAGTCCATCTTGTAGGGGGTCGGCCAATGCTTCGTTTGCCAGTTCTTGGGCGCCATTCCAATACTTTTCTTCCCCATCGACCGTCGTCTCTTCGACAGATATGACCTGC
Organism: Glossosoma conforme; assembly: GCA_022606575.1. NCBI lineage: Eukaryota > Metazoa > Arthropoda > Insecta > Trichoptera > Glossosomatidae > Glossosoma > Glossosoma conforme. The sequence continues at coordinate 70,730 of JAGTXR010000080.1, read as the reverse complement.
CCATTGCCACTTGAGTGTGCCTATTCGTTGGGTAGCATCCACTACTTGAGTTCTTCTGCGTATTTCCTCGTTTCGGATTCTATCTTTTAGCGACACTCCGAGCATGGATCTCTCCATAGCACGCTGGGTGACTTTTATTTTATGGGTAAGACTTGCTGTCAGATTCCACGTCTCTGCGCCATAAGTTAATACAGGGAGGACGCATTGGTTAAACGCCTTAGTTTTAAGGCATTGCGGAATTTTCGCTTTAAAAATGTACTTTAGTTTTCCAAATGCTGCCCATCCCAGTTGTATGCGCCTGTCGATTTCTTTTGAGAAGTTATTTCGCCCTAGTTGTATTACTTGTCCCAGATAGGTATAGTCGTTTACAACCTCTATTTCTGTTCCTCCAATGGAAATAGGATCAAAGGTCTGTGAAATATGACTATTAATCATGGCTTTTGTTTTATCCATGTTCATTTTCAGACCAATTTTGTTCGACGCTTCATTGAGGTCGTAGAGCATGTCTTGGAGCTTGTTAGGTGATTCGGCTATTAGCACTATGTCATCTGCAAATCGGAGGTGAGAAATGTACTCTCCGTTAATATTTATTCCACATTTTGTCCAGGATAGCAGTTTATTATGTTAATATACACAAATTTACAGAAATTGTTTGTGTATGGGTAAAGACTTTAGAAATAAAGAAATAATATATTTCGGCTATTAGCACTATGTCATCTGCAAATCGGAGGTGAGAAATGTACTCTCCGTTAATATTTATTCCACATTTTGTCCAGGATAGCAGTTCTTATGTTAATATACACAAATTTACAGAAATTGTTTGTGTATGGGTAAAGACTTTAGAAATAAAGAAATAATATATTTTGGGTTTAAGAATATTCTCGAATAATGAACTAACAATTATAATGGTAAATTGGTAAAAATACTTAATAAAGTTATAATTTTGAAACATGTCTTGTAAATGCTTGCTTTAGTTTTGTACTTGTATGGCTTTATACTTAATTGACTCTTAATATTTGTCATTATTTGAGATTGATACTCCAACGATGAGTTGATGGAGCTTGCTTTTGAAAGAGAACAACCGTTGAAAGATACAGGATCCATAGCAGTCTTCTTGGTGGAGAAAGTGCATGATTGGGTTTTGGAAATGTTGAAACTGATGAGGTTCCGGTCACCCCATCTTGTAAGTGAGTCATGAAATATTCTTGATAGTCTCCGTCTATAGCATATATTTTTCTCTCTTCCTAATTTCCGACATACCTGGTCATAGAGATTGGCCAGCCAATTCATGCCTTTGAGCTGATACCCCTTGAGCGTGCCCCTGAAGAGGTTGGGCTGTGAGTGCTCCCCGCCGGGGGGCGCAGCCGGCCCCTCCAGCGCCCCGGGCCCGGCCAGCGGCCCTCCCCCGGCCGTGCGGTCAAACTGACGCGTGCGAGCTCTGTCTGCTCGGAACGCATCTTCTGCATTGCGTGCCGCACGATCCTTCATTGTGTCACTAGAAAAGATATTATTTTTACAAAATATATATTTGCCACAAATTTCTTCACACAGTAATATCAACTGTCATAATCATTGCCACGTTTTAAGTGATTTATGAACTTGGTACTTAACTGATACCATACTAGTTCCCAATAGCTTGCAAGAAGATAGCATGAGAACTTAACCCTTTGGTTACGAAGATTTTTCTTAGCGAAGTTGCGAAAAAGATGAAGCAATTTTAGAGCATTTTTTAGTACTTTAAAAATTTAACATAATATTTATCTTTTTAAGCTAGATTGTAAAAATAAAAATAATGTTCATTCCAAGCAGTTCATACTTCAGATTTAGCAAATAAAAATTTAAACAATAATAATTATGTTTGCCAATAAAAAAATAAGAACATAAAAAAAATATATATCCAAACTCAAATTTTGATTTTGAGATCATATATGATGTAAATAATAAATCTTTATTGCTGTCAACTTGATGAAAATTGTTAGTAAAAATCATATACATACTATATAAATATAGAAAAACAAACTAAAAAAACTCAAAAAATCAAATAAAATAAAGTTGTGGAGGAGTATATTTATATAACACATTTAAAAAGCTTGAAGTATGTATACGTATGATATGTTACAAACTAATATTATTAAAATATCAAAGGCCCAAACCATTTTTATGAAATACCAAAAAAAAAACCTTAGATGGTTGATATATAAACCTTAAAAAGAAACTTTTTCGCACAAGAATCGACCTCGTAACCAAAAGGTTATAGAGGAGGCAGCTGTCTTGTTAGAAGCATATTTGAACATTTATTGAGCAGATTTTTTATGTACCCATAATTATAAAAGTGGCATATGAGATAGGAAGATTATGTTAAAATTCTCGAGGCCTAGAACACCAAATCCGAGTGGCGATTCAACCAAAATAAAAAGCAGAGTTTAAAAATATTTATATATTCCAAATCTTCACCGAGAACATTTTATGCATAGTTGCTGATGGACATCCTGGACGATTAGAGCTTTGAAGGCTATAGAAAAGGCAGCGGTATATATAACATGGCAAGATTCACAATAGTCTTTTGAACAACTGTTGGTTAGAATACTGTTGAGTCCAATTCATTCTAACCTCATACTTTAAAAAATATTTATAAAAATTTAATCCCATTTTTTTCACCCACATGCTGACAATACCACAATAACTCCATGGCTAAAATTCAACAGCCCTGACAATAGATTTATGCAACATATGAATAAATACACAATCTCTTACACATCATATGTATCGAGATATTGTAGGTTCTTGGGTGTCCTCTCCTCATCCAACTGGCTAAGGATGCGCAGCTGCAGACTGGGCGAGGCGTCGCGCCCAATCTTCTTTGACATGAAGTGAGCGTAAAGTTCCGTCTGGGTAATCAGGAAGTTCAACTTGCGCTGCTGCCGCTTAGCCTCTATAATCTCTACGTCCATCTGTAAACATAAAACACCTTCATTAATAATATGCCATTATTTAAACAAGTGAGAAGCTTTAGTAGCCATAATTAAATTGAAACCTAACCTTCCGTTGTTCTTCGGCTTCCTTCTCCATCCTTCTTCTGGTTTCTCGCTCCACACGATCGTATCTCTTCCAGTAGGACTGCATCTCCCGGGTCAGTCTCTTGCAGCGCCAAACCGTCTCCTTCATATTCTTCTGAGACTTGAAAATACAATTTATTTATTTAAATAGTCACAAAAATAGTATTTAAAATAATAAAAACAAAATGAAAATTAAATATTTACAACTATTAAGACGATTCACTCTAAAATGGCTAAGAAAGTAGCCAAAATCATGTCATGAACAAAAAAAAAATGTAATTGAAATAATAACATCTTGAAAACGTAAGAGGCACCTGTTTGATAAATTTGTTATAGTCCATCCAATATAGGAAGAACCCTATGACACATTTATTGCCCTGTGCTAAATATTGTCCGATATAACGTTGTAAAAACGTTCGCTACCTATACTAATTTTATCAACATAAACAAAAGCCTCTCTTCTTATATATAATAAGTTATTTAGGTAAATATATCACAATAAAAACAAAATAATAAAAAATATATGCATATTGTTACAAATTAGAAAAAATACGGCAATTTGTAACTATAATACTCTAATATCTGACGCACGTATAAGGCCATGTCACATTACTGCGAAAACCAGTGTTGGGGTATAGATAATCGTATTTTCGATTGTTTTTGTAAATACCTACTAAAATTAAATATTAGAATTATTATCAATTATAAGTGAATATTAACAGGTTTTAAGAGACATGTAAGACAAACTATAAATAATAATATTAGTAATATGAAAATTATGAAGAAAAGCAAGTGTAGAGATAAATATTAGCACATAACCTTAAAAACACATATTTTAGTCGGAATCCGATAAAGCAGTACATTCTAAATTGTCTTCGTCACTATCGGAATCAGAACTACAACTTTCACACACATTTATAATCAGGTTCTGTTCACTTAAATTGTCAAAGCGTACATTGCGATCCCAATCTGCATAATATTCTCTTTTTGTTTTGTCCACCACTTTTTTCCAATCTTCTGCCGTGACATTGTCACATGCCTCGTTCAATAGAGTCAACATCTTGTTCGCTGTGAATGGTGGAGACGTGTTATTTCTAGCCGAAAAGACCAGAAAAACGACTTTCTCCCAATTCCTAATACTCTTCATTTGCCTCAAAAAATCGCATCTTTTCAGGGAAATATCCGTGCGCTCCATTATAAACTTTCTTTTTTCACATTTTTTATATTTGAAGCCAATGTTTTTCAATACCTTACTAAGAGATGTCGCACTGCCTTGAAATAATCCGACTGACTTTAGAGAACCTACCAGTTTAAGAAGTGTTGGTATTTCGTTGCGGTCATAGTATGCATACACGTGATTCCGAATTGCTGCCAAATCAAAGCTATCGGGTTTTGTTATTGAGCATTTCTTCTGTCGTTTCTTATTTGGTGTTAATAATTTTTTCTCTTCTAACGAAGATTCACCGTATTTCTCCTCTGTGATCCGAGACACTGTAGATTTACTGATTCCTAGGGAATTCGCGACCCGATCTCGACTGTTTTCAACAGACAGCAATGGTCCACCATTTTGTTTTTCTTGATGAAAATAATCACGCAAGCGTACGACAAATTCACGTGATTCACTGCTGAGAACAGTTCTTTTCTGTCTCTTCGGCATTGTAAAAACACAAAAATATGATTCAATTAAACAACTTTAACAATACTAACAATAAATATAATAATTACAACAACAAAAAACCCGAATCGATCGAAGAACAACACGCTACTGAAAGTCAAACATTTGTACTGATCCGCCATGAAGCCGCCATGCGGAAATAGAGATGTTTATATACGATTTACTTCGAATTCAAATTCGATTTTTTTTCGAAGAAGAGAAAAAAAATCGACCTAATCGAAATAAATATTTTTGCCCCATCCCTTTTACAAGGGGCAATAAATGTGTCATAGGGTTCTTCATATATTGATATATGATATACTATAATCTATTTTTAGGTAGATGACATGTAATATGTAAAAATGCATTTTTATTTAAAATTATAAATTGTGTATTTTGTTTGTATGTAATGTATTTTGAAAAAAATAAATATGAGAGTTGTCACATATAGTTTTTGAATCAAATCTAATTGATCATATATTCAGTAATACATTCAATAAATTTTCAGCATTATACCAGTACAAAATGGCTGATATAGGCTCAAAGTCTCTTCGTAAATCATCCACAGAATGAAGGAGTTAACTAACAAACCTTAGTAACAGGTAAAAAATTTCAATAAACCAATACAGGTTATAAAAATTTAAATACAATTTATTATTTTCATTGTATCTTCATTTTATAAAACAAAGATTATTCATTATTACAACCTATCTTTTGGCACATGATGAGTAGTAAGTAAATTTGAGGGATGTGTGAAGTTCCAAAAATGAGTAGCATTATACAAATTTTGTATACAGTGTTTTACAAATGTGGATAAAAAAGTTTAGAGAGGTGGAATCAAATCACTGTCCACATAAACCTTTTTTCGTGCGATAGATGCGTTCCGTGGTAAATCGCACAAAAAAAACTATGATTTACATAGAAAAAGGGAAGATTCGTTCCATGGATTTTAAAAATCGCATAACATTGAAACTGCTATATAAAATATACCCAAAAACGCACAAAAAAAATATTTCCCCCGGAACATGAATCAGTAGATGGCTCCAATTTTAAAAAAATTTCATAAAATTAACGTGCTTTTTCTTGAAGTAAATAACTACTCATCGGGATTCTTTTTTTGGTTAAATATTCAATAAAGATTTTGTGCGCTTATACAGTTTTTTATAATAACTACTTTTTATAATATCTCTTGTGCATGATGATAATTTGGAACTTATGTTGGTCCCATCAATAATAGATAGCAATTTCATTCTTTTTAATTGCTCATACACCTAGCTAGCCAACGTTTGACTGTATGCACCGCACAGACAGCCGCCCGGCTGTGTGTGTGCAGCCGAACCCGAGTCAAATGAATAGACGGCCTTGTAACACTCGGCGTAAGTTGGGGTATAGGCGGCCAATATTTCAATCCATTGTGTTATTTGGAGTAGTTTAATAAGGGGTTCGACTGTATATTTTTAAGATTATATATACATACGTTCATATGGTCTCAAATTTTTTTTTTTTTAAATATTGCATTTAAAAAAAACGCATAACTTCAAAATCACACAAAAAAAAGTCGCACAAGAGGTTTGAGTGTACTTGATGAAAGAAGCATTTAAGCCAGTGTCTCTAAATACGGAAAATCCTTCCCACAATGTCTATGTTAAGAGTAACAGAGAGAGAGAAAATGACGAAATTTTTTTGAAGCCTTCTAATAATTAACTGTTTTATCCACATCACTATCAAGACAAATTCTAACATAAGTCTTAATCATTTTTACCTGCATGGCTTTTTGTCGGTGATGCTTGGTACAGAGTGTGGCCATCCTCTTGCAGTTCTGCAGGGTGTCCTTGTGGGCGGCTGCTCGGGTCCTCTGCACCTTGCCAAGCTCCTTCTTGCCCATCAGCTGCCACAACTTGCGTCTCCGGGCGGCCAGCACCTCCGGTTTCTTGGCCATCAACGCCTTCTTACGAGCTCTGAAAATAAAAATCATCCTATTATTAATTGATGCAAAAAATTATATCAATTGACTATAAAAGTAATTAAATATACACATACAATTATACATCAAATTTTATACCCATCAATTCATTCAGAAAAAAATATCGACAGACGTGGGGTCCAAACCACGAGCATTGCAACCTTTGCTCCGTTCTTCACACCACGCAGATCAATCGAATATTTATCTGCCTGAATTGATACGCGAAAGATGGTGTATTTATACCATTGTTACCGTCGTATAACGATAGATGTCTATAGTATATATTCAGAGTATGTATATCATTTTTTTTTATTATTCAATCATTCAACATTTATTCAAAAGCTTTTTTTTTATATTATTACTTTCCGACAGTCTATTTTCAATAAAAAACTCAATTGTATAGCATTTAATTTACATTGGTATGCTAAACAACTAATTATTTAGCATAAAATTCAACATAATTGATTATAAAAATATTTAAATCATAACAATTTGAAAGAATTTTGGCGAATCAAAAAAAGTCAAATGATATTGATAAAAGCGTTATTGGGTAACATGCAGGACACTTTTATTTTTTTGTAGTAAAAGAAAAACAGAAAAGACATTATTTACATGATAAGCTTTTAAGTTAACAGATTTTTTAATTTTTTAATCTTTTAATTAACACATTGCTATCAGGACACAAATTTTTCTGTTTTTGCAGAACTGCTACTGGATTACGGACCCGTAAAAATCCAAGCATTTATTACAATTCCACCAAATGTATTGTACAAATTTGATATTGAATTTTTAAACCGTACAAGATTAATTTTTAAAAACATGTCAAATAAAAGTTAAATATCGAACTATAAATGCTTTATACATGCTTGTTACTTGATTTGGAGTCCTTGAAACCGTTCCATTATCCCAAATATCTCCTGTTTTGTTACAATTCTATTGATGATGTTTCGAGAAATTGCTTTTTACCTGATGTAAAAAAGGGATAGCTCAGGATAACAAAACAAAACAAATTACGATGAAACTTGGCCTACAAGAATTAGTAACGTAGCTTAATTGGTATCAGATGTACATCAATTTAACTTCAGTTAAATTGTTATTTTTTTTGTGAAATCGTCGGCCGGGAATGTTTTGTCACTTCTTATAAATGTGTTTTTTGTGATAATACCCTACATAGGGGTTATTGTTACCATGAATATCATACTCTAAATTTAATAACATATATATAACTATAAAAACGTACCCTTAAATGATTTAATGTATATTTTCAAGTTGTTGACGATATTAATAATGAGTGTAAGAAGTTCTACAACTTTTTGATCATTTTGCTGGTGGTGCTATAATTGGTGAGTGTTATATTGAAAAAAAAATGTAGTTATGTTGGATATTTTAAAATATAAGATGAGATAAAGATATTTTTAGTGACAAGACAATCAGAAACACACACATTTTGAATTTCATTGTAGAGATGATATACCTTGCAGCGGCTCTAGGATTCATGCCAGCGTACAGCCCTCGGTCATCATCCGGTTCCTCTTTAATGGACACGCTGAGTCCGTCATCCCATTCATCCCGTTCTCCAGGTTGGGGCGCGGCCGGGGGGCGCTGCTGTCGCACCCGAGGTGTCGGGGCCGGCCCAGTCGCGTTTCCGCCCCGGCCCCGACGTCGCCGTGCAGCATTGGTGGCCGCTGGGCGCTTGGGGGCGACTCCTCGCTGTAACGCCGGCCAGCGATCGTAGGATGATAGCAAACCCGCACCGTAATACATGTACTGGGAGTTCTGAAAATTGAATAATAAAGATATTTATGATAAATTTATAAATTTTAAATAAATAATATTAAGTTTAACAATAGGCGGATATGAAGATAAATAAATCGGGTAAGTCTAATTCACTTTTGACATGGTAAAACATTGTATATTTTCATAAAATAATGTTGTTAATAATATATTATAATCAATTACTCCCTATTTAACACTGTTTTCTGTTTTTTCTTATTAACATTAAGGTTATCAATTGATAATATTTGGTGAATCTGCTTAATCTGTTCACCGCGTATGACCGCTATGTGTTCTAACGAACATGCCCTCAGCGCGTATGACACACATAGAAGTCATGGAAGTTTCAAACCTATATAATTGTATGAAGAATGATTATTGTTAATTAATTGAACAAATTACTTTGGGTGCCAATTAATATATTGATTAGTTGAAAAAATATCACAACCTATATTTATAATTGAAAACGCAACAATAAAATACCCGAAAAATATTCCCCGAAAAAACAGCCGCGTACAGGGTATGTTCGCTAAATTTGGTGCTGCGGGAAAAAGGTTAATTATAATTTTAAATTAATTTCAATTAAAAAATTAACAAATTAACCATCTTTTATAGGTATGTACAAGTATTTGTTCCTACGTTAGTACACACATTTTTACAGATTTTATATGTGTATGGGATAAACCATTGAAAAAGGACATTATGAAATATTACTAATAATTAAAAAATATATTATTATTTTTGTCAAGTTATTACATGCAAAAAAAAACAAATTCAATCACTTATTAATATTATTACTTTCAAGGACTGACTACTGTACTATGTCACTATTTATATCCCATGAATGTTTTTTGTTAGCAATTTTATAATACTCACATTTACTTTGAAATGTCTGTCTTTATTCTGTATTATATTGCCCGTTATTTTAAAGAAATTTACAGCCTACAGAATCATAATGATACAAAAACTAAAATATTCATATATATTATAATGTGCTAATCATTTATTTTAACACAATGTAACGTGAAATTAAAAAGTATCGCCTCACATCTGGATCTCCGTAATACTTGGCTGCGTATTTTCTCCTCTTAATATGGTCCCGGAGCATCCTCGCCAGCCGCACTTCTGTCACATCTTCGGACCCGCTGCTGTCGCTGGCCGAGTCCGACAACAACGCGGCTCGCAGCCAGGCTCGCTCTCCATCGGCAGGCTCTCCCGCGTGGTCTGTGTTGTAGAGACGCAGTTTGTCACTCCTGCGCTCTGAAATCAACATTACATTATAAATTAAAAAATATTTTCAATCTAAATAAATTCATACTCATATCATATTTGGTTACTTCTTAGATCATTTAATGAAGGGTTTAATGTTAGGCTTGTGTATTTATACTAATGAAAAATTTATGATGTCTTGATTGAAAGCGAAACCGAAATGCACAAGAAAAACCAGTTTTATTTTTGAAAAGGATCTCAAAGTGAATGCCATATAATAACAATTTGAAAGTATAATTAAATAACAATATAAAAGACAACTAATTTTAATCAAAGAAATTATACACAATTTTATAGGTACCAGAAAGAATTGAAGTTCACACTTAAGCGTATATGTCATTTGTCTAAATTCCTTCACATTGAATATGTCAACTATAGAAATGATGTGGTGACTGATTATCAACAAGCAGGTTACCATTAATCTTACGGAGAATTAAAAATCTATGCCCCAATACTTTGGACAACTTTCAAGAACTAACAAACCAATTTCCGCAACAAAATTTCAGGATGTTGCTAATCTAAGCGCACCATGTACAAGCAAGAAGAACAACTCATAGGCACAATTTTTTTTTGCCTTTCAAAGTAACATCTTGTACATACAGTTAATCTGCTTATAGTGTACTTCTAAAAAGATTTTTCTATAAGTACTTGTATCAATTTATCATATAATTTGAACATCTTAGGTAGAAATGCCCGATAGCACCAACTGATCCAGGCTCTGGGAGCATAGGACTGTTCAAGCGATTATATTAACCTTTAAATGCCCAGTGGTCCCGTACGGGACCGCAAATTTGCATCGTTCAATGCCCTAGCATGCCAATGTTTGTAATGTTTCGTCGCACAATAGATTCTTCCATGAACTTACATTAATACTATTATTACATGTTAATGTAATCCGATTGTGAAATGAACCATAAGCACTCCTGTATGGGACCGTAGGGCATTGGACGACGCAAATCTGCGGTCCCATAAGGAAACCACTGGGCGTTTAAAGGTTAATGTTTTGTGATAGAATTTACTCGTATAGGAGTCCCGTAAGGAGACCATTAAGCGTTTAAAGGTTAAATAGCGCTATACGTAGGGTGACTGTAATTAAATTTGTGTAAGAATAGGTTATACCTTCTTTGGTAGTGACGACGCCGTGTATGATTTTGTCCCCCGGACACACCTCCTCGTCGCTGAGGCGCCCGCCTGACTGGCTGTCGCTGTCATCGGAGCCGGGCTCGTCTGCGAGGGCGCGCTCCACAGCGGCCATGAGCGGCCGCACGTCCAGCGCCGCTTCCAGGCGCTGCAGGTGCGGCGGCTTGGCAAGGTCGCCCTTCCTGCTATTCACCATCACTGGTTTCTCGGCCATGGCTTACTCTGCAATCATGAAAGAAAACACATTTTTCAACAAGTCGAAAAAATTAAGAAAAAAAACTATTGAAACTAAACAAGAAGTGAATATTATTGTTGAATACAAGAAAATATAACAATCCCGTACATATTCATAAAACATTTTGTAATAAATAATATCTTTCCAAAAAATAGAGCAGAATTGTTGATGAATTTTTGGTAAAATTTGAAACGTGGTAGTAAACCATAATGGTATTATGGTTTTAAATTGTGTTTGCTGATCAAAACAATACAACACTTGCACTTTTATAATGCTTTTATATCATAATTCATAACATTATTATAACCTGCAAAAAGAGTTCGCTTCCCACCTTGGGAATGCTGGACTCCCAGCTTTGCTCGATCAATACAAAATGCCGAATATACATTGCCTGTATCGTCCCTATTCTTCTCAGCGGCTGTGAATCTTGCCATTTCATCAAGAGCCAATGCAGTTGTATAATGGGGCTTGAGAGCAGATGCCTGCATAAAATACTGGAGGTACAATGGTATGACTTTGTGAGGAATGACAAGGTGAGAGAGCAGACATATCAGCCTTCCATACTACAGTCAGTCGAGAGGTGAAGGTGGACCTAGTTGAGACACGTATTGACAATTCCACTTCGAGATATCAGTTTGTGAATGTCATATGCTTCAATTAGGGCAGCGGGCATGGTAACGATTATACTTTTTCAATTATTTTCTAAGTTATTTTCATTTAAAGGAGATAATATTAAATTTCAAATTACTAGAAAATGTTTAATTTCAATTATGAATTATATAATTACTATAATTTTGCAGTTTTGTGGAGAATTATCAACAATTATTTACAATTAAAACAATAATTCAAGGCATGGCATCACTCAACTAATGCTTAGAGGTCAATATAACTCATTCTATAAGCAATTAAGAAATTTCTGTACAGGAAATATCAGGTAATAAAATCAATATTAAGATTCCTAGTCATGCTCAATGATTTGTTTACATCATAGCAGTAATAAGTGCATGAATAAAATAAAAACATGAAGACTGAATGATATTCAACATACAGCTGTTAACAGAATGATTTATTGGAGGTAATAGTTTAAATTGATATTATTTGTAATGACAATTTTTGGTGAAACATAATAATTAAAATAGTAATTTAATTTTTCAGTATTAATTAATTTAATTTAATTTAATTTAAGTTAATAGCATAAATGAGTCTTCATAAGGATGAAGTATACGTATCCACTTAGGTTGCCAGAAGTGAAAATTATCAAACGCTTTTCTTATATAGAGATAATGTCTAGACGTTTTGGTAAAGGGTAATTGTTATGGGCGAATTAACCAAAAAAAACAACTATTTTCTGACTGAAAACTGCTTTTCCTCAATCTCCGAGCGGGCAAACAGCACAGCAACATAAAAATACTGGACATCCTTTATTCAGTTACTGAATGATTTTTTTTTTAATATGGCATTCATATTATAAGCATGAACTATTACTTTTTTTTAATAGCATTATTTTGATAAATATGCTTTGATTTGCCTTACATTTCAAAATATAACACTTGCACTATTATTATTGTAAGTAAATTTGTGATATACTATAATATTTCATTAATAAACACTATTCATATTAGAGTCATTCATAAGAAGTCGTTTGCTTGGATATAATGAGAAATGATGCTCAGAACAACTTTCTGTCAGTCATATCAAAGTTTCAACTGCATAAAGCATGAGTTGATTTTATAAAGCTATGCTACTGGTTATTCATTCAATGTTTCAATTTTTAATATTTCCCACAGCTCATCAGGTAAATGCTACCACTTTTATATTGAAACACTTTCTATAACCTTTCTAGTCTGTTCTGTAATCACATAAACCAACTGGCTACAATTTATAGATATCATAAAATCTAATCAAACCTATTTTAGAGAGGATAAGTTTTCATAAACAAACAATGTGACTAGGGTCAATAAAGCTTAACCTAGAAGACTACAGGTAATATGGCTCAAAACGATAATAAATGTTCATAAGCTACTTACTAATCCAAATAAGCTTCAATGCATATCATGTTAGAGAATACAACTGCCTTTAAATTTTCCTCAGGGTATCCTTTTTAGTATGAACTGTCCACTCACTTGAGTGATTCAAGCCACTGGTCATCCATCCAAACCTTGAATCTAGAGAAGCAACACAACATTCAAATTGAATGTTTTTATAGAATTTGATTCTAAGGCTGCATCTTTTATCCGCACCAGACGAAATACACTATCAGACAGCAGATTTTTTTACAATACACATTACAGGGTCAAGCCTACCGGCACTTTCGCTGGTCTGTCAGACCTCGCGCTTCCCAACAGGAAGGCAACCTCAGCAATAACTGTCACTCGCCCAAACCATCAATTCAAGCCCACTGGTCACCCATCCAAACACTGACCACACTCGAGGAACTTGTCATCGAAACAGAGCCGTATTATTATTTATTTTCATTACAAATGAACAGATCTAGGAGGAAAAGTTCAGTTGCATAATGATGAGGCGCACTTAAAAGTATTAACATATCAATAGTGACGGTTATTTGGCATGAGTCGCGCGAGAAAACGCCGAGCCCATCATACACAAAACCTAAAAAAAATGTTTTCACGTTACTCTTATATTAAACTCCTACGAAACGATTCACTTTAGAGTACTCACGATAGTTCGAATTTTCGTCTAGACTCGCATTTCGTAGCGATTATCTAATGGAGTAAATGACAATCGAAACAAAATGGCGAACGCAGAATTTCATCAATTTGATTCCCGGCGTGCGCTCATCGCGTCTCATATAACTATTACTACTCATTTCTGTCTCCGGCTTGAAAAAACACAAACCCGCCATCTTTGATAAATACATACTGACTCGTCAGACCTATTCGCCACCGGATTGGTCCAAACTGAATCCGAATAATTTTCAACCAATAGAATCCTTGAATTATTTTCATTTTGAACCGAGAACCTTATTGTATTTTTAGGTTAGGTGACATTTCCCGTCAGCGGTAAATATTTATATCTTTGTTTCTTTGAAAAATGGGTCATCTATTTTGAATTGATCTTAAAAATTATCATTGATATATTTTTATTTTATTTGAAATCAGTTTATTTTTATGTGATTTGAAAAGTACAAATATATCTTGAAATTTTTGAGGAAAAATATAACAATTTACCTAACATGCTTACCTAATACATCAAATTAATTTATTAACCCTTTCGCATCGGTTGTCGGCATATGCTGTCATAAGGTTCCCCGACCGTTGACACCGGCAGTCGTGATATATCGTTTTGCTACTTTCTTAGAATAGTTTTTTATGCATCATATGATAGCTAAAGAATACAAAAACCAATGTGAAATATGAAAATAGACCAGATAAGTACATTTATGCTTCAAATACTAATTTTATAATTGATAGTATAATTTGTATTCAAACTGAGCCGTAATAAAAGGGTTAATAGGTATAAAAATTATAACGAAATGTGTACTTTACTACATGTGTACATACTTATAATATATTGAATTTCCTTATATTATATATCTTATAAAATATCAAGTTAAAAATATTAAATAAAAACAAATGTATTCATTTCAATAATAATTAAAAATAATGTCAATCTGATAAAATTAATACAAACATTTTTTAAATAAAATTACAATCCTATCAAATATTTATTGTAATTGGAATAAGTCGTTGATTGCCGGATAATTGAACCCTTATGAGACCTCAGGATTTTAAGGCTCAAATTAACTTGCAGTGAAAATATGTTTCTAAAATAATATACCTACCTATCATTTAAAAAATACATGTCAAATTATGTTTACAAACAAATATATTATAAACATATATATCTAATGGATTGATTTCCTAACCGTATGTAGATAATATAAAAATACTGATTCAGAGAAATGATACCTATTTATATTTATTGTTATTAACTCTTTCAGCACGGATGACGTTTATAGCCGTCATGAACTTACAGGTGTATATTATAGCCTCATATTACAGGTGTATTATTTTTTCGCAATGTTTAAAAAAGCTGAATATTTTCTTAATATGTATTTAAAAATATATTAAATTCAAGAAAAAAACTATAGGTAACAACTGACATTGTTTATTACTTATAGGAAAGTATATTATATACAACCTTTATATACTACAAAAATAGCTTAATAAAACAAACAAAAAGTGCCGCGATTAAGGGTTAAAAGCAATTTATACTGAAAATAACAAATAATAAATACCTACTTAATTACTAAATTTTAAAAATCAACCTTATCAATTATGTTTTTTTTTCTTAAAATGGTGTTGTATTGATAAGTGATTCGATACATTTATGTTTACAAATACCAACCTCCGTAAATACCTACCAAACCCTGATTTTATAAATTTTAATAGATGTAAAATAAAAATAGACAGTTTTATTTCAAATTATTTTATTATAAGTAAAATTATATTTATTGGTCCAATCTAGGTCCATTTTCAACAATAAATAAGGTCTTTAACAAAGTCAATTATGTAAAGATAAGGGGAATACATGTATTGTTATCGCCTTAGTTTGCACTTGTCCCGACCGATTGTGTTCTCCTGATTGTGATTACATAAAAAAACTAAAATAAATACCATTCACTTTATTGTTAGTTATGGAAGGACTCCATGATGCAAATCTATGTTCTGGTACATAAAATTGACTCACCATGCTAATGTACTATGGAGTTCTCTAAATTGCAGGGACGTAGAAGAAAACATTAACTATAATAATTTGAAAGTGATTCGAGCATATTTTTATTTATATTAAGCAATCTAAGTCATAATTACATTATCGACATCATAAACAATATTTAAATATGAAATCATGATATACCCATTTTATTAATTTTGTCTAGAGACTTTATTATGCTTGTCACCTGCATTTGGATGTTTTGATATTATTAGTTATGATAGTTATGAAGATAGTTATGTTCCTTCCACTACGGGTCATCTAAAGGTATTAAATACTTATAACACGACGTCAATCATTAATTACTTCTTGATTGGTACCTATTATTACTCACACATACAAGTAGTATATTTTACAAAGGAAGGAATACTTACTGAAATACCTTATTTGAGCATTATGAGGAGACCTAATGAAACAATGTATATTGATAAATATAACGATTAACGCGGTTAAAGTTTTAAGCACTATTTTAATATTGGTTTTAATATTACACATAAACTATTACCTATAAATGAAATTTGTAGTTGTCTATTTAAAATGTATTTAGAAAAAATCAAATTCAAAGTGAGAACATAAACATTTTTCGAATGTTTTGATAAATCGAATTTATGTTATGTACATAAGTCAGGGCAATTTTTAATTAACATTATAAGAAATTATTATAATAATAATTTAGAAAAAATGGTTTCTCTTTCTAGAGGAATATTGTTATTCAAATATTATTATAAATATTTATATTGTTCCATTTCATTTCAAACACAGTATTGTCCTAAAAACTAATGATATTGTACAACTTTAGACACGATTCAGAGATATTGAGATGATTGTGTTTGTAAAACTGTCCTTTCTTAAGAGTTGTCCAATTTTGTAATTTGTATGGCTCCATTAAGAACCTCTTAAAAATAAAAGGATCCACGTAAACAAACATAAATAATCACAAAATAAATTAATATACACCTGAATATTATTTAGTTCACAACATAGATGGCTTTAACAGATCAAATCAAGAGTCAATAGTCTCATTCGAATCTACAAAGGACTTAACATACTTTAATATAAGAAATAATGAAATAAACTTTATTTGAAAAATCATGTTTTTTTTGTGATTAAAATAAAGAAAATCATAATTTACAAAGACTACAGTCGTGAAAAAAATGTTTATTTATATTTTTAAATAAACGTTAAGCATGCTACATGTTGAGGGTTATTTAGATATATTTTTGTTTCCTGAAATCCATACAACCTCTTACATCCAGCCTGGAGTTTTTTTAGCTCTGGCAGGCAATCACTATGGATTTAATTATTTTTTTAATTTTTATTAGAATATTATTTTATTATTTCAATATTCTAATCTACTTTTATAGATCATTGACTATATTACAATATTATCATTACTTAAATATACATACACTATACATAAAATTCTTTTTTCAACGCGTCAATCCAAGCACAAAAATAACGGCAGAAGCGGGATGCGAACCGCGGACCTTGGAATCCACCATATGCCCAGGTATTCATACCGCTCGGCAAATCACGCCATTACTGTGCCCAGACTGACTGCGGTGAAACTAGTATTTATAGCATTGTTAGCATCGTACGACAGATGTCGCCATAGTATATATTCAAAGTATGTATATTTTTATTATTATTCTATCAGGATTGACCGGATTGGATTGACGCGTTGAAAAAAGAATTTTATGTATAGTGTATGTATATTTAAGTAATGATAATATTGTAATATAGTCAATGATCTATAAAAGTAGATTAGAATATTGAAATAATAAAATAATATTGTAATAAAAATTAAAAAATAATTAATAATGTCTCCTTGAGACAATATCAAGAAGGTAAAATTATCCATCAGTAACACAGGTAAATGATTGGTTATAAAGTCCGAGTCGGAACTATAATTAGTCGTTTCACATCCATTCAGTCTATAGTTTGGTTCGAGACCCGAGTGGTACTTACTAAAATAAATAGACTGCCGGAAAGTAATAATATTAAGCTTGTGAATAAAATGAAGACTGATAGAATAATAATAAAAATATACATACTTTGAATATATACTATGGCGACATCTGTCGTACGATGCTAACAATGCTATAAATACTAGTTTCACCGCAGTCAGTCTGGGCACAGTAATGGCGTGATTTGCCGAGCGGTATGAATACCTGGGCATATGGTGGATTCCAAGGTCCGCGGTTCGCATCCCGCTTCTGCCGTTATTTTTGTGCTTGGATTGACGCGTTGAAAAAAGAATTTTATGTACTATGGATTTGTTTAATTAACAAAAAAATAATTCTTCTCATAGAATAAATTGAAATTACTGATAAGACTGATTCAGATAATCATGAGACAATCATAACCTATGGGGAATGCTAAAAAATGAGAGTCACTGCACCTTCCAACTACAATACATTTAAAATTTTGTCCCTAGTGCCCGACTAGAACTATGGGATCTAAAATTGAATACATTTTATCAGGGCATTAAATGACTTGATAAAATAGATCAAATGGACAAACTGAACTCAATTTCTCAGTTTGAGATTATAATCAAAGCCATTAAGAAACCTTCCAGCCATATTCAATAATTATTCTGATTCGATCATTGATGAAGGTATGCCTTTTAAAATATAAAAAGTCATCTATGCTTGATATAGTGCATATTATTTGTACAACATTATTTTTTCTTAGGTTGGCTGGAAGCTGAATGTGTATGCGTGTGGTGTTAAAGAAGAGTTATGAAGCAGTTTAAGCTGACATGTGTCATTCTAAAAAGGTTCCATGGATTTGACGTTCATATAATATATAGGTTCAAGTGATATCTGTTGACGGGGCTTGGAAAAGCAGTGTAGGAGCAATGAAATAAACAAAGTAAACAGACTGAATGTCAATAACTGGGAAAATTTGGCCTTTAGTATTTATCAAAGACGTTTATGCTTCCATAAACAATTGAGAACAAAAAAATGGAAGTCTGAAAAAAACATCGGACTATACACTTGAAAACCGTGCATTTGGTACTCTTGCATAGATCTTGGAGGTAACTGGAAGAGCCGAAGAGTATATATACACTCATCAACTATGTTGATCTTGGATTAAATTATTCATCTATTAGAAAGATACCCGTCGATGGTGGGACCGAGCCATGTAGATTTGAAAAAATTTAAATATTATGACTTTTGCTCCATTTTTTTTGAAGATTAATATTTTGTGATGTTTTTTTTTCTTTAATAAATTTGTGGATGTAAGTTGTAATTCCATTTTTTTTACAATTAATACTTATAAATAGAATTAGTGATTTTTGTTATATTTTTGATTTGTATTTATGTTTAGTGAAGTTCGTTTTGCTTTCAAATGTGTTTTTCTTAAATATCTTTATTCATTGTAAATAGTTTACAGGAAGAGATATTTATTTTTATTTGTATTAAGTTTGTAGATTTTTCTGATATATTTTTACTTAAGAACCAATATACATATTGATATAACATGAATATATAAATTATGTAATGTGTCTTAAATTATGTTGATAGTCGTTCCATTTAAACTTAAGTTTTTTTTTCATTTTAAATTACATTTACTTTATTGCAATAATATTCCATGTATTATATTGTAACAATATTTTATTATAAGTCCCTAAGATGACCTTTCTATCACTTTCACACTTAAACTTTCTAGAGCCATAAAGGTCATGTGTTTTTTTTTAATTTATAAAAAAAAATGGTGAAAACGTTTCGCGACCGAATTTTTAGATGCAGCAGAAGAGCATAAACTACACATTCAGAGCTTGGCCAAGAAGGTATATTCTATGTATAGTTCGCGGTGGCCTCCCAGCACGGCAAAATCCCGAAAGCTTGAAGAAAAGTCAGGCATAGTTTAAACTCTCCATACTAACCCCCAACATTATATGCATCCACCATATCTCAAAACCTATTATGCGGCTGCATTTATTTTTGGAGAAATTTTAACATTCGCAGCCATATATGTAGTAAGGAAGATGGAAGTAAGACAAACGCCGTATAGATGGCGTTTTATTTTGATTTAGTATAGCTGCAAACCACAAATACTGCGAAAGGAGATTTATCTTTCAAAAATTCGGTATACATACATCTAATCAAATATATTTAAATATTTTACTACGTACTTACTTAATTTTAGTCAATTGCGATAATCATTGAAAAATCTGCTTAGATGAGGGCAATAGGTTTATTTATTTTTATTTCTTGTGCATACCTACTTACAATAGATTGAAAATATATTTTTTATTTACAAAACTAAATTGGAGTACGTTTGCGTGCTCATTTGTTTATGTGCAATTCAGGTAGGTATTATAGGTAGATATGATATTGGTAGGTATAAGACGTTAAATATTTTTGAAAGTATTCTAATTTACTAAATGCTTAAATAAGATTCGAATAATGAATTGTAGGCATTATTTAGTTCTGTCGCAACGGAACAAATTGTGATATTATTTTAGATTTACGAGTATTACGGTTAGAATGTTTGTTACGCCTTAGTGTAGCTGAGTAGTAATACTTGATAGTTGACTATAAAACAAATATATTTTTTATATTATAAAAAATATTTTAATTTTAAAGTTGTGACATCGCAACACTTCGCGCATGTTCGCTTAACTTCAGGGATAGTAATCCAGTGAGTATGCAACAGTAGTCAGCATGGCTTTGAAAGTCCTTGTTTCATTCGCGGCTAGTTCGCCGGCCGGTACGCACGTGTAGGAAGGGGCTTAACACGATCGAAATACAACATAACCTATCAAAATCTATGATCGAATTTTTCGTATGATCGTAACAAGATTACGAATAATATAAAACCTTAAACGAATCAAATAATAAATAACATTAAGTGAACTATATCGTATTGAAGTGTAATGCAATTCGAGTGTTGCACGATGTATTTTCTATTTTAATATAAACATTTGTTAATTATTGTGTGGTGATTATTGTTTGTATATGTGAAGTTCAATGGATTAATTAAACTTTTAACAAATATTATCTATTAAATCTGTGTAGAAGTGTTGTTTGTATATATTCTACATGTACTATGCTACTTATAAGTGTTTGTGTATAAACTTTTTGAAGAAAATTGCAGTTTAAAACGAAGTCGGTATGTTATTTTATTTATTGTATTTTTATATTCCACATTTGAAAATGTTTTGAATATTATCATTGCATATGTTAATATGACGGTAAATATTGATGATTTAAAATTTTATGTACATACTTATTTTGGCGGTAATGTAGTTCCTCGATGAATATAATATTTTAAAATCAATTATATGAAATAACAGAAATGTTATATTAACTAAAAATATGTCCTACCTTAAAAACTCTTTACGATAATTACACCATATTTTTAAACAACAAATTTGTATGTTAATCATTGCGATTAACCATTAAATACAATAATAAATCGTGATATTTACAAATTTTAGAATACCTACAATTGCAAAAATATATGTTTTTATTCGTTCCTCCTTATCAAAACATTTAATTGAAATATTGTTTTTTAAAAGAATATCAATGATGCATATTAATCCAAAAAATGATTATAAAAATCTTCGTAATAATGACAGTTAATAAAGACAGTGAAAACACGGAATTCATTTTTTACAAAATTATTCATAATTAATTTTCGTTATTAGTCTTTTCTCGTCCACTGTTGGACTTAACAAGAATTAATCTTTCAACAAGAGTCTCCATATTTTTATATCTCCCGCCATCCGTATCAATGTCCACCCGCTATAAAGCTGATTTCGTCACTCCTTTGAGTAGGATGTTGGTCGAATTTATGATCGAAGTCATTCCAACATTTTTCTTCCGCATCTAATATCGTGTCTTTGGTAGATGTGCTCCACTTATTAAAGGATGCCCTCATTCCAAGGAGATGCCCTTGCTTCGTGTGTATTTAAAAGACTAACCATTTAGAAGATATTTGTTGAAAATTACTAAAATAATTGATATTATTTTTTAAATTTTAAACATACAGTAGAGAACAAACATAATGATCTCCTCCACCTTTGCGATGTTCGTTTTAGTCAACTGGACAATGTACTTAGTAAAGCTGGGCCTTTGCTTCTCAAAGATACTTAGACTGTTTAATAGAGGAAGCTCAGATGCAGGGAAAGCATTCCATAAGGTGTAAGGCTAATAATATGTAACTCTGAATGAGTGTTTTACCCATGAGAAAAGGAGACGTTCTGTATTATTGCCTGGGAACGCATGCTATTTTCTGGAAAAATTATCCTGAACTGCTTCTAGTTCTGACAGTCAGTCCCTTGCTGTTAAACTATGTACATCAAGGATATCGTTGGATTAATGCACGCGGAAGCCATGGAATCGACTCCTATGTTTGTAATTATTTGTCTCATCGTATTATCTAACCATGTGTGTAATTGTAAAGGTACCACGTGCAACCATTTTTTGTACATTTTTTAATGTTTAAAAAAATGTAACTCTTTTTTCTTCCATATCTGCTTCCTATTTTGAAAGTTCGGTCGCTATAACCTGCCGTTATAAAGATATGTTAGCTGCCTTGAACATCCCAAAGCGAGACAGATCATGATATGGACAGTTTTCGAGAATAGCTATTTTAAGGCATAAATAAAACGATGGTGTAGTTTATGCTGTCTTGTAGATATCTTGATTTGTGTACTGCCCTGCAGTTAATGGTAATACACAGGTTCACTTAACCTTGGCAAATCTAAGGTTAAACCAGAATACAGTGAGTGAGATGTTAATGCGATTGGTCATTTGTTTAAAAAATGCTCAAGTACAAAATGTCAAAACACGCGATTTGCGCATTATTTATGGCTTGATTACACAACAGCAGAGGTCAAGGTGAAAGGTCAGCTGCTCAGCGAAAGGTGCTTAAGTCTTTTCATAAATATAATGCAGACAAATCGATTATTAAATTACTATACCCATTTGTGTGAAAAGGAAACACTTGAGCCGACAATAGAAATCGCGGACGTCAATAAAAACGTCTCACTAACTAAAATAACAATGTTTTCTATATTCAAATAATATATTATATTTGTCTTCTTATATCCGTTCCATATTTTGAACATATGGTAACCACAGATTTCCGCCACTCATTACTGTCAGTTGCCATTGTTCATGCTTCGTTCCTAGATATCTCTGCACCCGAAGGTCCACCTAGAAACATGTATGGTTCCCGACAACCTGCAGTACTCGAAGAAACGGCAATTTCGGTATTTGAGGCATATTTTGGGTTATTTATTAGATTAGCCCGACGCTCCCGAGGCCTGGAACATTTGGTTCTAAGGTGTGACTGATTATGACCAACGAGATGCGATTAGCAGCAGGCGGGACCCATCCAAGTTTTGGTACGCGTTCGATGTTGGACAACTTCAGTAATTTAAGGAGAACCGCTCTTACAATGTGCAATTGTCAATGATTTTTTTGTCATGTGAAATAAGCAAGTGGACCACTACAATATATGTACTCGTAATTAATGAAAAGGTCTAATTTAAAAATGTTTTCCAACTCATATTTTCATCGGTTTGATTTACTAAGTTCTAGAACGGTCATTTTATTAGTTTATTTTACATGCTTGAATATAAGTAATACACGATTATTATTGTGAAAAATCAAAATGCATTTTCTTCAGTTGGCAATCTTGTAAAAATTGCCGAAGCTTAAATGTCTCAACTGCACCGTAAAATTGTCGACCGATATCGTGACGGGGTTTGAACCGCCAACCCCGCGCTTAAAATGAAACACAACCTAACCAACCTTTCAGTCACGACAGCTTGTTTTGCCGGGCAGTCATTCCGTCATTTAGCCGCTCTATTGCATAGTTATCCCAGGGTCAGAGAAATGTCAGAGGACGAAGATATGGGGAACGACGAAAGACACGTGATTGCTTAACATTGTTATAACTTGTCTTACATCATTTAAGTGTCTCTTTAAGAATGTTCCCATCCATGTCATCAAAAATAACTTAAAGTCTCATTAATGCCTTCAAAATGCGAGATTTCTCTCGTACATGCTTAAGAAAAACATTCAATGATCCACATCTGTCGAAGAACATAAATACCTAATGTTCTGTCCAAAGAGAAGGGAGCATTTTTTTCAATACAACATCTCTAAGACATCTTAACTTTCTCAGACGTTGTATAGTTTTCAAAGCATTTTTTTACCATATTCAGTGCTTAAAAGATGAAGCATACGTTCGTTAAATTGTCGCCACACAGTGCTTGAAACTGCCATAATCCTAGCGACTTTAAGAGTAATTTTTGCACCTAAAGATTTTCTGAGTACGCTCAATGCATAATTTTCAATAGCCTCCAAGCCAAGAGACCGAGGATTTGAAGACACGGCGTTATATTACACAAAAATAGGCATTATTGTTACAATATTTTAACAAGATCATATGGTTAGTCTGCTGTTCGCGTGGTATGGAAAATTTATTTATAAGAAATTGCTTGATTTTTATTTATTCCACAGTATACATTGCCTATAGTGTATCTACTCT
Organism: Glossosoma conforme; assembly: GCA_022606575.1. Lineage (NCBI taxonomy): Eukaryota > Metazoa > Arthropoda > Insecta > Trichoptera > Glossosomatidae > Glossosoma > Glossosoma conforme. Next base: position 46,392 of record JAGTXR010000080.1, on the reverse strand, counting down.
TAATACTCGTATGTAGCATACCGTCCCTATAAACCACTCTCTTGGTGATTTATCCGTGAAAATGATTTGCCACAGTTGAGAGTTTAAGCTGTTGATTTATTTCCGCAATATTTACAATTCGAAATTAAACGGTGTCGTAATAAAAACATGAAACTTTAACCCGTATCGATCCGGGTAAACCCCTGCTAGTAGCAAGTGCGCTTCCGCATAGTATTATTATACCGTGAGTATTGCCAGTGAGGGAATGCCGAGTCCTGCACGCGCACGCAATGTTTCTAATCTTCCTGAATGAAACACACTATCATCCTATACACTGTACAGAGTACTCCTCACCCTCACGAGTAGTATAGACCCTAGTTCGAGGAAGTAGTTCGCTGTGCTAGTGGCGCTACCCTCCACTTCCGATTTTAAAGAAGGACAACTGTAAGAAGGGCAATGGCGATACATCGCACGATACAATAGAGGGCGGACTCTGTGACCAACATTTATTTCTTAAGTCAATATGAATGTAAAGTAAATTTTGTTTCAGAAGTATACTCATAAATACAAACAAACACATTTAATTTGTTTAATGTTTTCATGGTTTTGACTACAATGTTTGGGTAGATAATAAATGTGAAAATAATATGCATGATTGTTGAGAACGTTTCAGAGTTTAGAAGAGTTTTTTATATCTAATTACACATAAATATACTTTTTGTACCATTTCAGCTCCCAAGCATGTCATTATCATTTCCATGTCTGCTCACCTAACTGGAGAATATGGTCGTCACGACCTGCTGCCATAAAGCTACGTCCTTTGTGATTCTCGCCTTATCCCGCGTCAGCTCTGCTACCCAAAAGTACATTCTGTATATAGCTCTTGGTCTTCCAGGACGTAGCGAGCCTGGAGGCTTGAAGAAAATGAATGTGGTCACCATAAATTGTCATTTTGACTTCACATTAATTCAGCATCACATCCTAAAGCTCCATTGAATTTATTTTGTGTATTTCAATAAGACTTGATATTTTACGATTTAAGAGCACAGAAAAAAATATATGCTTGTATGTGTTTATCGTTTATATGTCTTCAAGTTATTCCATTAAGTATGCGTCCCAATATAAGACGTTCCTTTTTCCTTCTGACGTCCTTTAGATGTCAAACTCTTTCTTCTTCAGATCTTAGACCCGACTTTCGTTTGTATGAGATCCAGCAGTCACCCCAGGCTGCCTCGCACTCCTCACAGCGATGGGAGAAAAGATAAACTTTCATTGAATTGATTCGCTTTCCAAGCGCGATATCCGGAGAGGCAGCGGCAGTAGTCACCGGATTGGTCGTAAAGAAAAATGATGTTCTCCGGTCAAATGGGTTTCCGGGGTGATGAAAAAAACCTCACCAGACCTGGATCTCCTAGTCATTTATACACAGATAAATTCGAATCTTATTTTATTTGAATATGTAAGCAACACACCAGGTATTTTAGCAGTTTTTTTAAATGTTGCATAGACACACAATAGACTTCTGTTTTATGATCTTTCGAAAGCTTTTGCAATTTTCAAAATATTATTTTATGTAATCATATACACTGGTTGAAGTGTATCTTAAGATGAAAATCCAACTATAAAGAGTGTGTGGCTAGTCATCCGATACTAATTAAATAAGTAATTTTGAAGTACATATATCGTACATACAGATCTACAATATATTTATGTCTGATTGTGGTGGTTTTGAGAGTGAATACAGCGAAACTTAATATACACTGGAATTCCCCTTGATTTCCACATAAACACAACACATTTTTCTTGCATGCACCGTTCAGCCGCCCTGGCTGAGTACCATAGAGCCCACTGGTTTTAACCGGTTGTACACTACGGCATGCGCTTTCTTAAAAATAAATTATATTTTTTTCCATCCATTAAAACTTGAGTATTGCTTGAAAACTAGGATTGAACAGTATTAGTTGGCAGAACGGCAAAATGTGGTGACCAAATGGAACGGGATGTATTGCCTAAAATACAAGTAGTAAAATATACCTGTACATTAGTAGTGACTTCAGAACTGCATTAATATGAGTATAATGCCCATATTTAACTATCGTATATTTTTTTAAATATGCACTATTTTAGTATTTAAAAGCCATTAGCCCTTTCGCATCGGATGTCAAATATTCCCCGACCGTTGACATCGGTTGACGTGATATATCGTTTTGCTACTTTCAGTACTCATTGTGACATCTACAGTAGGAAATTGAAAGTGCAGTTATTTCCTTTATCAACTTACATGTATTATTTACAGGAATCTGTACAGTATGTAAATAAATGTTGTTAGGTTTCGTCACAGGAGCGATTTTTCTGCAAACCAAACGTGTCAATGCCACTAGATGTATGGAGCTACATAATGAACGTTTGTTAAATAAAATACTTTTTTTATGCATCATCTGATAGCTAAAGGATAGAAGAACTAATGTGATATATGAAAATAGGTCAGATTTGTACATTTATGCTTCAAATACTAGTTTTAAGCTTACAAAAATGGTTTGAAAAATTCACGCCGTATTGACAGTATAATTTGTATTCCACCGAGCCGTAACGAAAGGGTTAAGATTGATATTATTTTAAATTGAACTGAATCATGGATCATAAAGTTGGTACCTAATTCGTTTTCTTGGGATATTCTCCATTTTGACATATTTACGAATACATAAGACTGTGTACTTTAGGGGGTATGATATAAAAACAATATTTATTTAGATGATTTACAACCGCGCATCAGTTTTCAATAAATATATTATTATCTCGTAATGTTTGACATGCGGGATATTTTTTCTATGGAATAGTTTCACAGATAAGATTTATCTGAGTCACACAAATAACGTATCGGGATGAATCCATGTAAGTAGACCATCATAAATAACATAGATCCACCGAGTAAGCTGATACTTGTTATAACCCAAAAAGATTCTAAAGAAAAGTGTACATCAAATTTTTTATTTGAGTAATGTTTACACACGGACATAAAAGCTTCAGAACTACTCGTACATCGCCCACTCAACAAACGTAGTTTACATTTAATACTAAAGCTTTAATACTATCATTTACTATATGCCTTTATAGAGATCTCTTCTAGACGGTTTCTCTAGTATCAAAACAATCTCGGATCTCAAAGTTCGGCTAAAAAGTTTGTGAAGTCAATGGTTCTTCGTATGTATGTCATCAGCACTTATTTGCAAAAAAAGGTATTTTTCGCCAATTCTCTACTGTCTCCTGCGGCAATTATTCCGTTACTTATAATATTGAGTACATTCGTATTAAAAAAGAAACACAGATGTAATATGAGCATTCTAAAAGCATACCTGCATACCAAAGAGTCTGCCGGTGGGTATAGCTCAATGGTCAAAACGTTTGCTTTGCAAGCCAAGGGTCGAGGTTTCGATCCCCGATGAAGATTAAAAAAATACATATTTTTAATAGATTTCTGAGCTTTAAATTACACCTGGTTGGTGTGAATTTAATCCCTCACCCGTAAAATGCCAGTCATAGCCTATTAATTTAAATTGGTGTAAGACGAAAGTCGTCTTGTGAAGACCACCCATTCATAGTAAATTCCTGTAATAATAAGGATGATGCGTGAATCTCGGGATGTAGTCTATGACGTTGGCGGATCAGCACTCAACATACAGCGCTTAGCCATATGCATCATGGTAAGCGTCATAGAATTCCACAGATGAGACTTCAGAATTACTTTCACATCTGTCAGTATTCTCCTGTATGTGTTTACATTTAACAAAATACCAATTGTCAACAATACACATACAAATTCACAAAAAAACATATCTTATGTGACATTTCTCTCAATGAATCGGAGAAAAATACACGGCGGACACGGATATGGGAACCGCGAACTTTGTACATATCACCGATTCGCCAAAATAACGTGTATTATTAATTAACGTATTATTTGTAGATGGCGCTTGTTATAAACTCAATATACGAGTATATTTATTTTTATTCGATTCATTGCTGAGAGTGTTTGCGATGAATTTATATGCGTTTTAGTTTTTAATAACTGTGTAAATCTGAATTGTTTCATAAAGTATTCAAAATATTGAATACAATATATTATTACTCAAAAAAGGTCATACAAATTGTATGTAGATTCCTTATTTTGGCTAAAATATTACATATTACCTTAAGTGTATGAACACCAAATCAAGAAGCAAATATTGCAACTAAATCTGAATAGTTCCGCTTATCCGGGGTTATCATCAATATTTTTAAAAAGGCGTGTCACGAATGATTAATATGCCCGCACCATTTAAAATAAGTATTTAAACGATATTTTATGTTTTTCTCAAAAATATAATTATAAAAGGGCTGGGGAACTATTAAAGAAGACATTAAACGAATCTCGCGGCTATAATTTTTTACGGTTTCGATCTTTCGAGAAAAGCAAAATGAGTTGCTGCTCTCAATTTTAAATGCGCCCGAAGAATAACGCGTTCATTGTTCTCTGTTAGAATATCCGACAAGTTCAATTTTATGTGCGTTTTAAGTGCATTCTGACTGCCTGAGACTTATGACAGCATAAAACCCTGAAATAGTAGATTACTTTCCTCAGGCGCATGCTCTGGATCTCGATACACCATGCATCTTCTTTGGATACCGAATGTTACTATTACTTTTCTTTACTTTACTTTTCCGATGCCTTATTTGATTGGTAAATTATCACGTCCCATTAATCAAGAGTATATTTCCATATTGTATGTCATATTTATCATTGAAATATCGTTTTCTTACTTGATCAAAGATAACGACACCAAAGGCAGGAAAATAAACTATTTATCATCATAATCATACCATGTTCGCTCCCCTAACTGGAACACATGGCATTCATGAACTGCCGCCACGAATCTCTGTCAACCGCCATAGTCTTCGTCTCATCACATATCATCTCCGCCTCCCGTAGCTCCGCCAAGTGTGTAAGCCCGGGGTCTTGAAGAAAAAGGCCGCTATAGGTTATGCTCTCCATCAGCATTCTCAGTATAAATTGACTGTATTATAAAAGGCTGCATTGTCCACTCTCTCACCTCGTCATTCTTCACAAAGTCAAGCCATCTTACTCCCAGTATTCTACGCAGGCATCTGCTCTTGAATCCCATTATACGCCATTGGTGATATTCATTGTGATATTCTAAAATTTATAACCGTAATGACTATCTTCTTCGTAGTATCAATCCGGTGGATTGGTTTGCAGCACCAGAATCTTGCATCTCGATCTCCATTCCTCTCGGTTCTCTGCAACCCACTTTAGTTCAGCATAAGAACTACAATTCATGTCCTCGAACACTTGCTGCAAATATTCCCGTCTAGGGCGCCCTCTACAGTTTCTACCCTCAACCATCCCCTCCACAATGTCGTGAAGAAGACCATCGTGGCGCATGATGTGACCGATCCATCGGGCTCGCCTCTCTGAGATGTTTCTTATTAGGTGCCTATCTTCCTTGATTATCCTGAGAACCTCATTGTTCGTGACGTGGTCTCTCCAGGAAATTCCGAGAATTCTTCTGTAAGACCACATCTCAAAGGCCTCTAGTCTTTTTTATCACTTTCAGATAAGCACCATGTCTCACAGCCGTACATCAAGATGCTCCAAACAAATGTTTTGGCAAGTTGCTTGCAGAGCCTTAAATTAATATTCTTTTACTCAAGAATTTTTGCTTTTTTATTGAAAGCTAGCCTTGTTTGATGTATGCGACTGTTGACTTCTCTTTTTGTTCTGCCATCCCAGGTGATCGTACTTCCAAGGTATACAAACTCTTTTGCATCTTTTAGGGGTACCCCTAGCGTTGATATATTAATTTTCTGCTGCTCATTGCGGCCTACTCTCATGACTTTGGTTTTTGTGCTGTTTATCTTCATATTGAAGTTGGAATTAAATAAATATGTTTTCCACGGACTGATGACTATATAACCAAATATTACTCGTAGTATTCAGTTATACAGATTCGGTGTAACATATATTTGGATGGATTTTGTTGTATAGATTTTAATACACATATTTATTGCTATAAATTATGATGCGTATGGAGGGATGCACAATAACGCGCATTTCCGCGGCTCGGATGATTCAATTATTAGTTCTGAACGCTCCGCGATTACACGATCCGTTTGCACGGCGACCTCTCACCGCTAGTTTCGAATGCAAATGTTGATCCTGTTGCATTTCAATCAATAGTGCACCGAGCCTCGGACTCCGCTAGTACCAGACTGTCGGTAGCCACTGCAATTACACCAACTTCATTTTTCGGTCTGCGAAACACATCAATTACAAGTTTGATGACATAAAATCATTTAAATTGCACCTGATGATTTAAATGAAATTTTAATATAATTATTTATTACACGCATTTATATATTACTGCAGTTATAAATCGTTGTATTATTCACGCCGGTAATACAATTAATCTATAATTTACCTATCACAGCAATGAAACATTTTTTTGAGATATGTTTCGATGGTTAATACATTCTAATTAAGGAATAATCGACACAAAATAGTACGAAACAAATATTTGTTTTCTTGAAGCTTATCTTTCTATTATCTTAGACACTGCTCTTCTAACCTTTAATGTAATATCAATTGATCCCTACTGCACCTATTAATCAACTTCAGCCTTGTGCAACTAATAAATCAACAAAAAAATCGAATAGGGACAAATCTCCTGCTCCTTTTTTAACACAACATGACAGTATCATATCGATATTTTTAATTATTTAATAGAATATTATTTTATTATTTCAATATTCTAATCAACTTTTATAGATCATTGACTATTTTACAATATTATAAGCAATACAATATACATATACTATACATAAAAATCCTTAAACCAGTCAAATCATTCAGAAAAAAATATATCGGCGGGAGCGGGATGCGAACCGCGGTATCGAGACCCGAGTGGTACTTACTAAAATAAATAGACTGCCGGAAATAATAATATTAAGCTTGTGAATAAATGCATTCTGATTGAATAATAAAAAATAAAAATATACATACTTTGAATATATACTATAGCGACATCTATCTTACGATGATAACTTATATAGAAGATCAGAGACGAGTCATCTCAGGTGGAAGAAATTGGCCCGGTGGCCGAGCGGTATAATTACCTGGGCAAAATGGTTGGTTCCAAAGGTCCGCGGTTCGCATCCCGCTCCCGCCGATATTTTTTCTGAATGATTTGACTGGTTTAAGGATTTTTATGTATAGTATATGTATATTTAATTGCTTACAACATGACAGTTTTGGATTGCCATCCCGGAATTTGTGTTTCATTTTGCATGCTCGTATTGTCCTGAATCGCATCTAAAAGCTGATTAATTAATACTTGTATGCCTCTCAATACCTACACGCACGAAAACATAACACATCCTTCACTTACGCAGCATCTAGCTGACCCGATTGAGTCCCTTGAAAATTAAAATCCCCTGTTAAGGTAAAATTTTGGAGTGCTGTTGAGTACATTGCGTAATCCTCGGTGCTTTAGTAGTTAAATAAACATCTCAAAAATGTATCTGAGTGCTCTTTATAGCTGTGTATTTTTTGTAGCTGTTTTTAATTGCCATATATTCCAAACTATAAAAGAAACGAATATGACAGAGAATGTGGATAAATGCATTTTTGTTACACATGCACGTTGAATTAATTTAATCCTATGAACTACATTATAAAAATAATTAAACTATGCGACGAAGTAAGTCGCGTGAAACGATTTGCTGGACTTAAAATTCTTTAAATAGCGTTATATAGATATAGATATAAAATTCTAAAGAAAATATTTTATTCTACTCTTGCGGAATTTTTCTGTAAGCTTTAGTAAAGAAATATATTTTAATTGTTAAAAGTAATTATCTCTAAATTCCCTTGTAATCATACAAGAAGATAATAATACGCTACTACAGTCGTGGCATTAACAGACACCGGTCGTCACTCTCTAAATGACTAACTCGAGACTATTTTAGTGTTTGAAATGTAAACATTGCTTCCGATACTGGAGTTGGTTTTTATTATTACTGTGATTGGTGAAGAGAGAGGTGAACGTCCTGTTATCATTATACGTTTACTTCTTTGTTATCGTAACATACAATTTACTTTTCCATTAACAATAAATAATGACTAAGACAGGTACGTAACTAATTAATGTTATTTTATCAATGTTCGAGTAATATGATAATAGCTTACAGTTTAACCTTTAAACGCCCAGTGGTGCCATACGGGACCGCAAATTTGCATCGTTCAATGCCCTAGGAGGCCAATCTTTGTAATGTTTCATCGCAGAATAGATTCTTCCATGAACTTACTTTAATACTATTATTACAAATTAATGTAATCCGATTGTGACATGAACCATAAGTACTTGTCCTGTATGGGACTGTAGGGCATTGAACGACGCAAATCTGCAGTCCCGTAAGGAAACCACTGGGCGTTTAAAGGTTAATGTTTTGTGATAGAATTTACTCGTATACAAAATATTGTTACATATTATTTATATAATATTAATGTATATATAAAAAGTGTTTTTAGTTTAAAGTGTTAACTATGATATTAGTAATATATTTGACGTTTTCGATGGACCATGATAGAATTTCATGATTTCAATGTTCGTTGGTAAAGACATTTATACTTGAAAATGGGTTCATTGTGCAAAAATGACGTAAATAAAATTGCTTAATTCAATCGGAAATAATTTAAGTTATCCATTAAAACGTTAAATTATTACTTAAATAATTTATTACATTTAACATTGTATCGCGTCTAATTTACTTCATGCAGACGATGCGTAAATATCATCGATTCTACATAAAGTTTGGTGTGATTTCTCCAAACATGGATCTCTCCATAGCACGCTGAGTGACCTTTATTTTGTGTAAGACTTGCTGTCAGATTCTACGTCTCTGCGCCATAAGTTAATACAGAGAGGATGCATTGGTTAAACGCCTTAGTTGTAAGATATTGCGGAATTTTCGCTATCGTACGCATGTATATAATAAAATTTACCAATATACGTTATTTTTTGTGTTGTAAAACAGCAGAAAATAAATCAAATATCCTTTTCTCTGTAGTATTTTTTAACGACGGTAGCATCTACTCGCTTGCCTACTTTAAGCTCGTCTTATTCAAGCTTTCAATTTAAATCTTCCGCATCGATATTAAATCAGAAGTTGTGGAGTATCTTGTTAGGCTAAGTAAAAACTTTCAAAGGAAACATCCAAGTGCCTCCATCATACAATATTAAATACAGTTTGCTGAAAAACTTACCTGGAATCACCGGGATTCAAAGAGTTACGAGTTTTCTTCACAATTTCAACAGCTTTATAGCCGCGACTGAATTTTGAATATAAGAAATATTGTTATAATATTGAAATTTCTATTCTTAAACAATACGTTGTTCGTTATTACAATCTATTTAAAAACTTTCAATAGTATTCATTATTTGATATAATAATATTACTGTCATACTTTATTGTATCGAAATAATTATATTTTATTAGTAAAAGGCGTATACTGTAATAAAACATTGGTATGTTTTCATACATTTTTTTTTAATTTAAGGAGTTAATTTATTATATAATTTAGTTTTTATTGTATGATTATAAACCTTTACAAACTCTTACTATTTGTTTTGATTATTTATGACTATGTCCCAAATTATCAATATATTAAATATAATTGTTTTGTAATGTTTAATGCCAGACATTCATTTACAATTAATTAAATACGCATTAGTTAGAATTCTTAAAAAAGCTTTGAATGATTAAATTAAAAACATTTTGTCCTGCATAATTTAAAATAGTTAGATATTTACATTTAAACTCAACTTTTATAATATCTCGTATTTCCCCTGCACCCACTCGAATCTGATAAACCATTGTTAAAAAAGAGCATGTCAGCCTGGTTTTTATATACATACTTGAAATACTACTGTTAGTCTTATGTGTATTTGTATGTATGTCAACGATACCTCTATAATGAATTTTTCGTAAGACCATTCATAATGCAAAATAATAAGCATACTAAGTATTCCAAAGTTTTTCCTATAAGATCTGCAGTCGAAAATCTTCAACTTTTGCACTCGTACACTAAATAGTGATGCAGAAAGTAGCATAAGTCTAAATAATTACCTGTCTATAATATAAAGACTCACCATTATATATTTAAATATATTTTGTAAGCAAGACAATTTCTTCAAACGGTCTGTAAGGAAGGATGATATATGGTGGCTCACAAGTGGAAAGAAAAATGTTTTTATATTGTTTTGCGATGATCATTCACTAGCCAAAATATAAATCACCGTAACTCTTTACGGAAGCATATTAATAGTGTCTTAATAACTTAATGAAGAAGTTAATTAAACTCATATTTGCAATGCATTATTACTTGCGACTGACATGCGATCGACTTGCGGCACTGGCTATTCGTTATCTGAGAAATCTAATTGAGTACGAAAGAAGTAACTGAGAGAAAAGAGGGTGTCTATATCCACATCCCAGCGGGAAGATCAATCACTGCAATCCTTATCCAAGCCACAAATGGCCCCGTAAGGAGATACCCCATACATCAGAGATGTGGTTAAGTCTTGCAACTATATTAAGCCACGTTATTTAATACAGTCAACCCTTTTATAAGGCACGTTTTTCTTGATTTGTGATGGAAAATTTTCATATAAAGGTACTGACATCAGCACGATGTATTCCTTTGCTGAATGGTACCGAAAACCTCGATATACAATATTTCGTCTCTTATTTTCTGTTCGCTTGCCCGCTCACGGGTGTGTTAATGATAGACACCGCCAGGGGCGCGGGCGAGAGCCCGATCACTAACGAATCGGTTGTGTTGACGATCGAGGAGGTCGAAATACGACCAGCGGCATGTCATTCCGCTTGGCCGGAAGCTTGTAAAAGAAAGTCTTTGTTTGCTGACCTACTCCTTATCCTGCCAATACGCGACGGAGTAACACCTTTTTGAGAGAGAGGAGGATGTTAGTGCCTTCTATGTTGTTACTTTGGATTGAACCGTCTCTTAACACCAATCATTCGATCTTATAAAAACGTTGTAGGAATGTAGACTGTATATATAATATGAATAACCAAAATACAATAACTTACGTATTTACTCAGTTTTTTTAATTAAATATTTTTAACTTAAGTGATAATTCAACAAAGACAATTGCTTTATAAGTGATTATTTAGAAGTGATTTAATATAGAATAACTTCATCTACATTTCTTTTGTCATTTAATTATAATATATATTTTTTAATTTTCCTTAATTGTATTTAATATTGTTTTAACATGGATCTCGTTTACATAAAAATAAATTAAACCAAAATTTGAAATGGATCTCAAAGTGAACGCTAAAAATAAAATAATGTAATATCCTTGTTAAATTTAAATTAAGAGTCTCATTTTAAGCAATTAAATATACATATACTATACATAAAAATCCTTAAACGAGTCAATTCATTCAGAAAAAATATCGGCGGGAGCGGGATGCGAACCGCGGACCTTTGGAACCAACCATTTTTGCCCAGGTAATTATACCGCTCGGCTACCGGCCGATTTCTTCCACCTGAGATGACTCGTCTCTGATGCAAAAATGGTTGGTTCCAAAGGTCCGCGGTTCGCATCCCGCTCCCGCCGATATTTTTTCTGAATGAATTGACTCGTTTAAGGATTTTTATGTATAGTATATGTATATTTAATTGCTTATAATATTGTAATATGGTCAATGATCTATAAAAGTAGATTAGAATATTGAAATAATAAAATAATATTCTAATAAATAATTAAAAATATCCATGTCTCATTTTAAATTTGTTTTTTTCTAAGAATAGTATGTCAATATAATAGATAATTAATTCTTGTTTGCATCTTAAATGTATTAATCTTACATGTTATTTTTTCATCCAGTCATTGTTAATATATTTTCCATAAAATTTAAGTATTTCATCAAAATAATATTGTATAAACAACATAAGAGTTATTAAATTTTACTGTAATTATAAATGTTATCATAGTGAAGTAATCAGTGGTTAAAATGTTACTTTTTTGAACATAATGACGTAAAAATAATAAATCGTTTTCATAAAAAGTAAAACCGTATTGTAACATAAGCACGACGGCTAAAAGGTTACGGTTGAAATAAAGCACCCGCTGTAATGCGAATCTCGCTAAATTGATTGAGTTTTAATTTACACACCTGTGAAGTTTGCCCCATTTGTCAAAACTCCGCAACAATGCTCTCGTTATTGCCATAAGCTTTGTGCCATGATGGAGGATGCTCAGTGTTCTGCTGTCCCACTTCCAAGCTGATCAATAAATCACAAACATCCCTTCTCCAGGGTGTGTACTTCAGATGCCTATTCATCCCCACACTCGCACAATACATTGCGCAATCACACTCGGAACATATTCACGAGGTTTGGGGTTTCGGTTGTCCGCATTTTGGGAAGAATATAAGAATGGAATAGGCGAAGCTTTTCTGTGCACACGCGTATATTATTATTATGGAATTTATTGGTAAACGACATCGCAAAATGTACTTTGCGGTCTGTTTGTTCAATATATTGATTCAATAAAAGGATATTTATACTTGAATGAGGTTGTTTTTTTCTTCTCATATCCGATCCGCATCTGGAATACCATAATTTACCGCCACTCAGTTCTGACTTTTGTTATTTTTCGTGCCTTGTTTCAAGATATTTCTGCACTTGACGTCTACTTGGTAACTACCAGGAGCCCCAGGACTTGATGATACAGCAGAAGTGACTAAACAGTAATATCAATGCATATTTTGGGTAATTTGTTAATCGGTTTTAAAAAAATATTTTGACAGAACAGTCTTGCGTGTGTTGCCCAGCATTAGGTCCTGAGATGTGCAGCTTGTTGGGCACATGGAGCAGGATCTTAGGTGTGAGGCGGTCTGCAGGTCTCCACAGTCGCACAATAGTGTCTCCCTTCCGAAGCATTCCCCACCGCTCGAGGTTGTACTTTGTTCTACCAACTCCGGTTCTCAATCTGTTCAGGGATTTCCAGGTCCGCCAGTCAAGGTTCTTGCCAGTTGGGAGGCCTTCCTTTGGAGTAATGAAATCCTCTGATGCGACTTGTTGCCAGAGCTGGAGTCTCTCATTTTCAGGGCAGAACAGTATGTTGATGATACTTTACATCACTTTATGGTTAAAATGTATACTATTATTGCATACATCATGTAAGCTTTCTTTGTCATTTGGTATTTCCACAATTCCACACCACAAATATAAAATGTTATCTATTCATTCTTTGACATATATTTTTATCATTAGGATATAAATTGAGTAGGTCATATATCTTCTATCACAATGAGGCACGTGGCTCTAAGTATCCCGGCGCTCAACAACAATATATATCATTATAATGGAACGTTCCCCACGTTTATTTTATTTTGCAGCTTTTTCAATCTGCGCCCAGAGGACTAAACAAATAAGGCCCTATTTATTTTTTTAACGCCCTGCCAGGGACGTGGGAAGGGATTACTTCATAATACAACACGCCAACATACGTTAAAATTAAATTACGCAAGGGCAGATAAATACCTACTTCCGAATATTAATTCTCTGCGGATTTCGCGGATATCGTAAATATATTTACCCTTTTTTGTCTCGCATGATTTATTTGAGTTTTTTTTAAAATTCGCTGTTAAATACGTGAAAATACAACAATCCGTTACATATTCGTAAAATATTTTGCCACAAATAATATTTTTCCAAATAAATAATGCGGAGCTCTTGATGAATTTTTGAAACAGAGTAATAAATCATAAAGGTATTATGGTTTTAAATTCTTTGCATGCTTACTAATCAAAACATTACGACAATTATATTCTTACAATATGTTGACATCAGCACGATGTATCCCTTGCCGACTGGTACCGAAAACCTCGATGTACAATCTTTTGTCTCTTATTTTCTGTTCGTTTGACCGCTCACAGGTGTGTTAATTATAGACAGCGCCAGGGGCGCGAGCGAGAGCCCGATGACGAAGGAGTCAGTTATGTGTTGACGACCGAGGAGGTCGCATTACGGCCAGCGGTATGTCATTCCGCTTGGCCGGCAGCTTGTAAAGTTTTAACGTAAATATAATTAATGTGTTTCTAAAAGAAAGTCTGTGTTATCAATATGCTCCTCATCCTGCCCTCACGCGACGGAATAACACCCCTTTTGAGAGAGAGGAGGATGTTAATGTATTTTTGAAATAATCATTTATATACATAATTGGTAACATTATTATGCCCCTTTGCATCTTGGAAACGATTGAGCGTCTTTTAATTCCATACGCAATATCTGGGACTCTTTACTCGATCAAAACAAAGTACAAAATATATGTGCATGTATCGTCCTTATTTTTCTTTAAGGAAATGAATCAAGTCACCGATCGATGAATTATTTAAAAACATACCATATAATTAAACATTTTTTTTAAATATAAGGCTAACAGAATTTGACAACATAAATGGTTATTTGTCACCCTTTTTGGTCTTTACATTTCCATTACACATCATCAGTATTCTATCACTTAGAAGATTCAGAAGTCCCTAAAGTCGTTACGCTTCCTCAACACCATTACATCACTTGCTGCTTGTTTTACCCATCATCATGTGTCGCCGTATGACATTACTTATTCACGAAATAAAAGCTTCGCACGAGATGAGACTGCTCTAAACACTCCAAGCACTTAGCTCTCGCCATCTAAAGTCTAGGGTCCACTCATTTTCATTTCGCGGACCACGCCCTCTTGCCGTCCTAATTTGTACTTGTCCTCGTATGCAGCATTTGAATTAGCATCCTGCAGACCCCGGGGCGACTCTCCATTTTCATAATCAAAGTTTATTACGGCCTCAAAGGGCTCACAGGGGACGGCGCTTTCGGCCGGCCCTGTGAAGTAATCAAATTATATATCCTCTACTAACACCCTATCTGCTATCATAACCCGGGCTCATCCCGCCTCACACGTGCAACTGCAATACAGATAGACCCTGCAATTACACAATAATCTCACCATTAAGATTGTGCCTTCTTTAATATACTCCACTAATATGTTGAATTATCTCACGTTGATCAGCTTGATATAACCCTTGCAGGCTGGTGCTGAAAATCCTCGATATCCTTTTTTTTGTCTCTTCTTTTTGTTCGCTCATCTGACACATATAAAAATGTAAGCCTATGTTTGAGATTAAAGTAACTACGAGACGCGACGTTACATGCGTCATTTGGCAAATCCTGTTATGGAGAGCGCCAAATTTCGCCAAGCGGCCACTAGGGGTGTTCGGCCCAATGACCGTCACTACCACCGAGTCATTTTCTGCCCGAGCACCGTTAGGTACGATTCATTCATTGTTGGGGCCCGGGCAGAATACCGAAGTTTGTCGGTATGTATTTAAAATAAACGACAACGTACTTGTTACTCGACAAGTTCTTTGCTTTGTTGCTTCTCATCCTTGCACTACGCGACCCAATGACGATCCCGGCGACATGGAATCACCTTTATTGAACAGTGGATGTTATTTTATACTCGTATAAACGTGTGAATATGAGAGAATTAATGAACTACTCTTAATTCGTTAAAATAAACCATTATTTCCTTAACTTTTTAGGTGATATATTTTAATTTTCTTGAAACAACTGATACAATTACAAATTCAATGCAAAAACCATTTCTCGTATAATTTAAAACGGTTAAATAATTCAGCGAAAAATCAACGGTGAATGCGAAGAATGGCACCACGAACCTTGTACACCTTGTCCATTTCTTTGCATAATGTAATGACCATTCAGCCATATACGTCGCCTCATCGAGTCGAGAAATTAACACTTATTTGAATTTTATAATACGTATTATTCAGAATGTATAAAATTAACTGGTTTGATAAAAAAATGCATCATTACTTTTATGTTGTGCATTTTAACTTACTTTATTACAGGAGTAAATTAGGTCAAAACGAATAATACAGCTATAACATTTGCAAGAATATTGATATGGTGCAATCAGTTTTGTTTAAACTTGTCAATCCTGAGAAATACTTTAATGTTTAACGAAATATCTTAATTTACTCTAAATTTCAAAACAATAAAATAAGTTTGATATCTTTAGACTTAATATAAGCAGAACGACAGAAATTTGTATACGTATTTATAAATATAATATATTTGGACGAGTATATCCAAGTATTCCATTTTAATCATATCTAGAACTTGTCATATTGTTCTGATCATGATTTATTACGCATATTAAGTGATTCGTGATATCAGGGTTAAACGAATCTGAAATCCAAAGACACATGTCATCACTATGTTGAAATACCATCACGACGCGTGTTAACTTTTTATGATCATAATGTTCAAACATGTGCTGGATTAGTATGACACTGCTCACTGAAAGGATGTTATTCTTGGCATGAATTTAATTTTGTTTTACACTAACTTACTTGCCTTATGATTCATAACAAGTACTATTAATACTCTTACAATAATTTTATTAAGCATAGGCGTATATTTTTTAATTTGACATTTTTGCCTGTAAGGCATTTCAGTAATTCTATAAAGTAATCATATTTTGAACATAAAGTTAATAAAATATAAGTATAATTACACATTTTGAATTAATGTGAATAATGTATTCTATACATGAAGTTGTCAAAGTATTGTAATATATTGAATAATATTTGACAGCTATCAATTAACATAGTGTTTTGTATTTAACAGTTTAATATTAATTTCCTTACTAAATAAACGAAGTTATGGGTACATATTTTTAAGACTCGTACACGTAATGAGTGTTTTTCTTCTTCAATAAATAAATCTGTGAAAGATTGATGCAATCAATCTAACAGTAATTACTAAGCAGTATAGAGATGATTTTAAAGTAAAAAACCTAGGCTTAATATATTTTTTATCACGAAAACAACAATATGCAAATGGAAATGAAAGTTACCAAAGCCTTGAATATTATAAATATTTTTTTAATAAATTATTTTTGTATTATTACTTAAATATACATATACTATACATAAAATTCTTTATTACTTAAATATACATACACCATACATAAAATTCTTTTTTCAACGCGTCAATCCAAGCACAAAAATAACGGCAGAAGCGGGATGCGAACCGCGGACCTTGGAAACCAACTATGCCCAGGTATTCATACCGCTCGGCGAACTGCGCCATTGCCCTGCCTAGACTGACTTGCGTTGAAACTAGTATTTATATCATTGTTATCATCGTACGATAGATGTCGCTATAGTATATATTCAAAGTATGTATATTTTTATTATTATTCTATATCAGCCTTCATTTATTCACAAGCTTAATATTATTTTTGTGCTTGGATTGACGCGTTGAAAAAAGAATTTTATGTATAGTATATGTATATTTGAGTAATAATAATATTGTAATATAGTCAATGATCTATAAAAGTAGATTAGAATATTGAAATAATAAAATAATATTCTAATAAAAAATATAAAATTCATATATTTTTGTATTGTTTGTTATAAATTTCCAGACGCTTTTGACCTTAATATAAACTTGAACTCGGAAAAGCACCGAGCTTTCAGGGATTCATTAACGTAATTAGTAGCTTAGCTTTGTAATGTTAACTTAAACATGGTTGACGCATTAACATAATGTTGTTATCATGCTCGTTTTATATTTTAATACCTAATTAGAATTTTAATACGGCTAACTTTCTTGACAAACGAAGCATCGGCCGACCCCCTGCAAGATGGACTGACGACATAAGAAGAATAGCGGGAGTGACCTGGATGCGGAAGGCGGAGGATCGAAAAGGATGGAGACTCATGCGGGAGGCTTACGTTCAACAGTGGACGGATACAGGCTGATGATAAACTATCTAAAAGCATTGGCATACCCAACGTTTTAGATAAGGGAGCATTGGTTTGTGCTCACCTATGGCAACCGCTCCATAGTTGGAACATAGTTTATAAGCATCGAAATATGGATTACATATCCTATTGTGTGTCAAATGCTGTTGTGGTGAGGATATGATTGTTGTGTTTTACGAATGTTAGATAGTTATATGCCCTAGACGGGAGTTTTTGCAGCAAGTGTTCGAGGACATGAGTTATAGGTCTTATGCTGACCTAAAGAGGATTGCAGAGAATCGAGAAGAGTGGAGATCGAGATGCAAGATCTTGTTGCTGCAAATAAATCCATTGGATTAATACTACGAAGAAGAAGATAGTAAATTCGAATTCAGAATTATTTTATAGTAATGTAAATAAGTACAAAAATAATTACTATCGAGATTGTTTTTTCATTTGACTAGACGAGACAATACCTAAAACGGCTAACAGAAAGATTGTACAACGTCAATTTTTAGGGAACAAATATTAAATAAGATAGTATATTCATATCAGTTTCTAGGTTTTTCAAATTTTGCGTTGATTTATTTTGTCTGGGTGCGATATGTTTACTTGTTGATTGAAGGCGTCTTTTTTTCCTGGGGATAAGAAGGTTCTATTGAACCCCGATCCCCTGGCTGTGCGTGTGTGCGTGTGGATTATGGGGTGCGACTCGAGCGATCATAAATAAGGGTAGCAGAAGGCTTTGCCGGTATATCTAAGAAATTATGGCTTTAGCTTATACCGGAGCATTGTCCATCTACACAGCACGCTCACTGCAATATGCTCCCACTAGACTGGGGTTACTACCAGGGAACGCGGTCAATATACGATATTTGTGATGAAGAAACATTAAATACGCATATAACAATTGTATTAATAGCAAATAACTATGCAAGATGTGAAACCAAAATGACACTGTAATTGAATATGTACAGGTATGTTTATGATTTTTTCATAATTACATAAACACGTATATTAAAGTATCAGCAGAGGGCATTCTTGAAAGTATAGATACTTTACTTAACAAAGTATGACTGTGGTGTTGAAAAAAGGTTGACAATGTTTGTGCGGAGTTGACAAGTCTGTAAACAGTGTAAAAATAATCAGAAAAGGTTCTGCAAGCTTTTCGTTGAAGAATATGTGAAGGTAGGATCAATTGACGAAGTTTAGAAGAGTAGTCTCCCACGATAGTAGCGATAAAAAAATAGTTAACCGAATTAACGTTTATGTCCTATGGATTAAAAATAAGACGTTAGGGTGCCATTGCTCATGAGATGAAGATTATAAATTAGAACAGAACGCTGATTCGTTTAAGTTTTTAAACTAATGTCCGATATTCATGCGTGTTTCACAAATGACAGTGTTTTGATCGTTAAATTACTCTATAAAAGGATGGTGATCACGTAATGACTCTATCCGGCAATCAATGACAATTGTTACATCTATATCACATCCTTTTTTTACGCGATATTGGTTCTAGAAAGTGGCACGTAAAAAAACTCAACTTTCTTATAATTCAACGTGTAAATCGGGCAAAAAAGTAATTGTGCCGTCGAAAAAGTTGCTTGAAAAAAGTAATAATTGTAATAAAAAATAACAATGAAGAATCTATGAAATGAAAATGACACATTAATGGATTTTTAATTTTCTTTTTTTAAGTACATAAAATTGTCTAGGGACAATAGCATAACGTAAATGCGGAAGGGGTGGTGTTTACGGTGTGACTTTCGTCTGACAATTGGTAACAATTGTAACATCTATTTATAAATCGTGCAGTTGTAACACCTACTGGCCGCTTTTGCTTCTTAGTATAGCGGTTACTAAAACAATCACTCTTCAACTAATCAATCTTTGAGGAATCTGTTTGAACTAAGCAACTAACCGAGAAGGCTGACAGAACTGTTCTGAAACGTGCATTTAATGTTGTGTCGGCCGCTGAAGAAAACAATGAGGATCAAGAAATATACCAGAAGTCCCTCTTATAATGATGTTCTCTCACACAAATAGTTGGAACTCTCAATAAGTATTGAGAAAGTTTAAAAAATATTTTGCTAAAATAAAACTGTTAGATTGTAATATATATTTTTTGTTAAAGTTTTTAATTATCTACTTTCCAGAAAAAACGTGAAACCATAATAACGTTCTATAGTTTTTTTTTACCTTGTTTCCATATCGATCTTACTTTCGTTTAGAGAAATGAGACCGTAGATTTGTACATTGCGCATTTAATCAGCAATTATACAATTTATATTTTGCTTTATTTAAAAAAAAAAACGTAATGGAAACAATGTAATCTGTAAGAATGAAAAAATATAAAGGAATATTTAAAAAATGATGCTTTCATTTATTTTTGATAATTTGATCCAAATTAGCCTTTATTAATTTATGCGATTATGTCGCTTCGTGACCAGAAAGAAGCCTTCCATTTGTTGCATATTGCCTAATTAAAGTAAATAGTAAATATATAGCATTGTAATTAACATTTAATTCTTTTTAATATGACTTTTATCGATTTTTTGTATATATTACGATAATCAACAATAGTATATATTTTTGATTAGATTTCTAAGTCGTAATTAGTCAACATAAATTTTAAAACTTTCAATAATTCATGTTTTCCCAAGGCATCCGCCGAACTTGCCTAGTTACTACTACCGTCTCTTCACTGACTTCTCTTTCTTGTAACATGTTATTATTATATCATGAGAAGTCAGCTCACTTCCTGCTCACTCCTTAAATAATGCATCCATTCTGGTGCTCGGTTTGGAATAAGTCTGCATTTCGTTACATGCGTAAACAAATATATCGACGCTCATTATTTTGTTTTGTCTTCCGCGGGCGCGTTCTTCTCGTCTGTTGTGATACGTTTGTTACGTGTGGTGTATTTAACGTTCACGAATAACAGCGTTTCTCCATCCGTATCATGTTCTCAAACTGATGCGACCGATATGAACTTCGGAGTGAAATATTACTGGGATTATTATTATGGGAGGTATTGCATGGATCGCGTTGCAGCTTAAGAAGAATGGGCCCGATATAAGTAATTGAATACTCAAGTAAAGATATTGCATATTTTTGACTATATCTTACTTTTTAATATTTAAGCGCCGTATTAATTAAACGGACTCTTCAAAATAGTGATGGATTATGGCCCTACATAACTGTGAAACTGTTTGGGATGTTTTGTTATCGATATTATAGCGTCGTTTACACAAATAAAAGATACCCTTTTGTCAATTATTAGTTTCTAGTTAGTTTTAAGACCATCGTATGCAGTTATGAAATCAGATAATTGCTAAGTTCTGAAGGTCTTAGAATTAAATAACATCTTAGGTTTCTCATGTCTTGGAATTAGGATATAAATCCCTAGACTGACAAAATGTCTTAATGAGAGTTTTGAGCAATATACTCCGAATTATTAAAGAAACAATGGTTTAACTTTGTGTGGAATGGTGAGTTTAGTAATATAGTATTATTATAAAGGTTACAGGAATTGTACACGGTAGTTTTCCATCCTGCAGTCGGTAAATAGACGAAAGTGAACCCCACTCGGAAATGTTCTTTGAATTCCGTAGGAGAGCAAAAATTACAGTTATATTTTATTAAAACGTGTTCTCGCCGTGTTGAAATGCCATCGGAAACTATAAATATATAAAGTATTTAACAGTGCAGCGATAGACATAACTGACGAGGAATGTACAAGGATTATTGCCATTTTTTTTTGCAGAAGTTTGTGACTATCATACTCGTATGTTCCAGTTAGAGGCAAATATTAAATAATGATTGCGTGATCCCAAATGGGATAGTATATAATATGGAAAAGTTAAATAATAAGGCATAAAATCGACAATTGATGCTTTGAGTTATGATCTTTTGATTTCCTAATGATCAAATAATATTTCAGTATATAAATAAATATTACGAAACTTTTTATATATAATATTAGTAGAAATTAATGATACTTTGATTGATCAATATAAATCATCGCTTCTTAAACACATTAAGCATACTTTATTTGATTCAAATTATAATCCCATTACTTGTTCCCTTCAGTGTTTCCAATCAATGAATCATTTAACCACATGCATCTATTGAGCATTTCCGGTGCACTTCTGTTTCCGCGCCTAATGGCGAGCTTGAATATTAATTCAGGACTCGAATGAATGGTTCAGCGTCAACCAGTAAATCACATATGAATGAAATATTCCTGAAGCACACACAAACATTAAAGTGCTGTAATTTATAGTGATATTTTGTGCTCTCGGTGAGCTAGTACTCGAGGTTCTGTCTGGAATGGAGGAGCTGCTCCGGTCGTAAACAACTTCAGAGCTGAACATTGTATTAGAGGCTCTTGACAATAACGTACCGCTTTCCTTTTGATAGATAAATCACAGAGAAGTAACTCAGTATAAAATTGATTTATTAAAATATATGAGTGTCATTGTATCAAATGAAAAGTGTTATAATAAAAATGATAAAGCGCGGCGTGTGTGGGGTGCGATCATATTCTATTTATCATAAATTTAAAAATTCAACACCAAGTCGTGTTCTGATATATGTAAATTTTTTCGTCACAATTTTAGTGAAAAGTGTAATAAATGTCGATGGACATCCAAATTGGATAAATCTATAGTGCGTTCATAAGACTTCCTCTCAAAATATTGTTTAAGTACTAACTAATGACACAGGTCGCTTATTTGAAAATTAGATAAATCATTAATTGTACTTATAGTTAAACGATCGGCTTATATATTCTATACCTTAGGGTTCTTTATAATTAGTAACATTTTATATCACTACTCGTATTTTGAAACCATTTTGATTCAATATGAAAAGTACGAGTAACTTCATGCTTTTATAAAAAAATAATCATTTTAAAGGTGTAATTTGATCGGGCTAGAAGTAATGAAGCTTTTTGTTTCTAATTATAAAAATATATATTAATCAATAATCGATATTAATATTCTTTATGATATTTATTGATAATTATTAAAAAATTGTATTTTCCTTTATCAAATTTCAATCGCTTTAAAAATCATTTTTAAAATATGATACTTTGAAATCAACGAGTTAAATACGTAATAACTAGAATCTAGTCAATAGTAGTTAGTTGTACTTATTATAAAGTGAATTATTATTTATTTCATAGAGCTGTTCTTGTGTATTGAGAATCTGTCATAAGCGGAAGTTCTTGAAAATTCGTATTTATAACTCGCATAGTAGTTTTCGCTTTAGTGCGGTGTATTGAAACCGAGCGGATCCCGACTGAGGCAAAAAGCTCTCGACCGCACCGAGCTTTCAGAATTTCAAAATCACTGTCGTACAAAGATAATATTTAGGCTTCAGCGGCCCAGCTGTCCGCGCCGTAACATCCAATGGCGGTGATAAATTTTCATGAGCTTTTCATTCCAAGCCATGGCTACTAACAGACTGCTTTAGTAACAGTTTTTTGTTTTCGGAGTAAGAATATATTTTATAAACTCGTAATATGATTACTTTATAAAGCAATGACGATTTATACAAATACTCTAGTGTACTCGTATATGTTCTTTGTTTTGAATTTACGTATCAGTTGTTGTAAATCGTATAATTAATTGTTTTTTTTTTCAACAATTTTTCAGATTATTAATCATTATTTTCAAGAGTATTATAAGATACAAATACTTATCTTAAACTTCTTTACTTTGCTAGATTATTTCGATCGAGAATTTGTGGTGTTACTTCGTAATTTTAAAGTTGTAAGTGAATGAAGATTTTGTTTGCGTCGACATGTTTCAACATTGTTCAGAAACCATTCGCAAGTGTCATGTCAAAAATGAAATTGTGCAATTAAAACTAAAAACCTTCTTTTTAAGTATAATGTTTCATATTAACATTAAATGCGCAAAAAGCAGAAAGTTATACATAAATTATGGTAATTTATTTAACTTATAAACGACAAAAAAAAGAATTATGTATATTTTTATTGCGCTGCTATATTTCTACATCTACTACCGTGTTACAGCATAATGTATAGTCATTGAAATTTTTCATATCCAAACTTACAATATTTTCGATAATATATTTTCTTTATGACACAAATTGCATACACTTTAAAAATAATATTTTCATGAAACTGTAATAAATAAATTCAAGGATATGCATTGTAATATATAACAAAGATACACAAGTAAAACTGAACAAATATTTACAATTTTCATCGTCAGTAACTATGAACGAAGCATCTTTCTTTCGAACGGCAAGAAAAATCTATTTGAACGTGTCTATTCTAAGAGAGTGATCATAAACCTTTAAGCAGTTTTGTGAATAATTAAGACATTAAATTTTAAGCGCTATCGGTATTATTTGGAAAGATCATTCAGTATATGTATTTTCATCCTCACATATTCTGGATCGCTTGTCTGATGCACTGTATCTTTTCTTATAAACTCTTGGATTCTTTTAATATCGTATATAATTTTGCCATGCAACTTTATTGATGGAACGTCCTAGAGCCTATTCCACACGGTTAAAATAAAATTTACGTGCTGTTCTGCAAATTTTAAAATAAAAACCAGCTTGCACTGTCATCGGTTATTCTATCTAATGCTGGGTAAGAGACGGCGGTGGACCTACCTGAGATTTTGATATTCTTCGAATGCCGTAAAAGAACTATAAAGTGTAGCTGCATTTCATTTAAGCTCACAAGCTTTCGGCGTTTAGGAAGAGCATAGAGAATTATACATATAATGGAATAATACAGATGGAAATCAGAGCTAATATGGCATGATACAGGTACTTTGACATTCTAATTTTGTGGAAAAACTTGTGAAAACCATTTGTTCCAGCTAGGGAGCAAATATACATATATAATGATTTAAGTGTTTCGACTAGACTCAAGACTCTAGTTTTGAGTGTCTACACTAGACAACTGTTTGACGTAATACGTAAAATAATTAAATACACTATACGTACTGACATCTTCCTCTCATATTTAGGACGTCGATTTACTTGATGAAAAATGCAGGATCAGGTTCACAATATAAAAAACTTCTTTTTGTTTCACTATACACGTTTATTTGTTAAACACTTCGCATTCGGCACACGCCATATAGGCGTGCCCATAATGGTCACGAGCGTTGTTGCTCTGACATCTCGGCGGTGCTAACTGTCGCTGCAGAAAAAAGCGTATTCACAACAAGATGACAGTTGTACCAACAAGAAATGGGCCCACTGTCATAACAAATATTTTGGCGTATGCAAACACCGCTTAACATTCTACAATTACAAACATTAGATGTGCATGTCAGGCGAGCGAACAAAATAAGAGACAAAATATCGTTTTTCGAGGCTTTCCGGCATCAGCCTAACGGAGTTATATCAAGCTGATATAAGTGCTATATATTAAAGTATACTATTATAAATCGCCATTATGGCACGCGTGCTGTGGACTATCGAGGAATGGTGCACGATAATCTCCGGATGGTGAACGAAACCTAAATGAGTCTCTTTGTTTAGCAGATGAGTCCATTAACGGGCTGACGTCATGTTCACTTTCTTAATCTCTCCAGCTTTCTTCGTCCATTCTTCTTATCTTACCAACTTCAGCAGCTTTTCGCTTCGCGGAATGAATCTATCTTCTCCTAATTGCTGATTACCAAGCAAAAGTTCTATCTATTCTTCATCCTCTTTCGGCACACTAATTTTGATTGATTCGTCTCTTCTATAAAACGCAGCAGAAAATATTGAAAATAATTAAATATTTAACAGCATTTTACGAATATTATTAAATAAACGCATTCAGCCTTTTTTTGCTCTGCAAACACCAATTTTGAAATATCAACAAAAATTTAACTCAGTGTAAAATAATATTTCATTGTCACGTTATGAGTCACGTATTGTATTGAAAGTTTTATTTGTTTTGTGTCAAAATGAAAATGCACGTCACATGTGTTTACATTAACAATTATTCATTAAATTTCTGTTTGTGTGGAAACATAAAGTATACGGGCGTCAAATTATTACGATTTATAATATATACTGTTGTTAGAGAAATTTCACTTTCTTTTAAGGGATACCTTTCTAAATTGATGCTTAGTACTAGCGTTTTTTTTTATAAAATTTAAGATTGAATTTAATTGCGTTAAGACCATAAAAATATATTCTATTTATGTAATACTGTAGTGATCACGTGGTAAACTAAGTTTTGAAAGATTAGTAAGCATAACTGCTGAGGAAAAACCATTAGGTATACGATTTTTAAGAAGGCTTTATATGAAATGTCGTGAAAGGTGGACCATTTATATTGCTAAAACATACTCTGACAATTACAAGACACAGTCATAGATAAAAAAAAACAGCAAGAAGAAAACGAAGTTTTAAGTGTATAATCAAAATTGCGCTATTAACGATAAATAATCCAAGTAATTTCTGTAGTCTTGCATATTTGAATAGTGTTTTAATTTATAGGGAAATGTACTTCTCTACTTCGAACATATTTTAAATATTAGGAACACTAAAATATATTAAAAATGTATACTCATTTCATAAAACGTGAGAGTTATTATCGGAACGATCGAAAAATTCAAACGGTAGTACTTTCAGTAACTTTCGTATCAAAAAAAGCAGCCAATTTCTTTACGCAGTGACGTCGCCGTATCATCCTTTTCATTTCAGTCACGCAGAAAGTTGATCACTTGACTGTTCGTGAAGTTGTTCCATTAAGGCTCTACTCGCGCCCTGGCATTCTCTATGGAGATTGATGACTGCACCGGCGGGAGAAAGCTCCTATTTACTTATTTACCCTACACTTCGCGATGAGAAAGCGCAGGAGACACAAAAGCCCGTTCCGATGAATTTTTCATGCGTTCGCTGCAAGTTCAGCCGCTTCCCCTTGATTTGCGCCTTCAGGACGCGCTGAAAAAGTTTTTTCATGTTCAGACGTTTATTTTAAGACGTTCCCGTTTATACGTCTCCGTGCCCGTGAAATGACATACATTTTTCATGATGCCAGTATTACTTTACGTATTAATAAGGTTTAAAAATAAAGAGCTATTTCTTTATCGTCCAGAGTGTACAGAGTCTTGATTTTCTGAATAAGAAATGTTTTACTCGTATATGAAATTCCATCTTTCTTCGATCAAATTTTAGAACAATATATTTTTTTATGCAAAACATAGTGTTTTCCCAACCATGTGAGATATTGTCAGTAAGATTATTATGAAAATTAAAATTTGGCGTTAGTCTAATAATTAGACTAACGCCATATTTTTATTTGTTTATATTGACTTGTAATTAGACTCTAATTACAGTCAAAGTCATTCGATAAACACCACCGATTTACAGTGTGTTCCAGTAAAAAACGTGAATGGTAGGTTGTAGTCTTACGTTGTTAAAGGTATATAACATATAAACAAGTCATCCTCGAAATAACAATCATCATAGAATCCACAAGTAAGCTCTGTCCGTACGACGGTATTCTTTTTATGTTCTTAAACATAACAGGTTGTATGACAGATTGTCCGTGTTTTTCTATCCTCGAAATAATTAAGTATATTATTATCAATTATAAAAGAATACGTTTTCTTAGGTAGGATTTTATTTTAAGCGTAATGTTTTTAGTCAAATAAATTTGTCTCATTATATGGCAACATTGATTATCATTCTTTTGCTCATCATAAGATTCTGGAAGAAATAACAAGAACATTTTTTATTATGTCGATTCACTGTAAAAACGTCGACTTCGTACGGAGAAATAAAAAATACAATATTTGAGTGTATATCATTTTTTCTAGGCGTGCGAACAGTTAAAAAGCTCTGCATGTTTGTTTTGAATAAACTCGTGATCTCTGCAACATTTCCGGTGAATTTTGTTGAATTCGACCATCAGATGTTTGTTTACCTGTGGTGGAGAAATGGCCGAACGCAGCCGTTAATACTCCGCTTTGTTTTTAATTAATCATATTTGTTTTATGGACGGGCCATTTGGTTCTGGAGAATATAACGAGAGGGATGAATAATACACAAACAATAACAAACAAAAACTATCAAATTTAAACACCTTGATAATCATAAACATTAAACTGTTGCCGGCTTTATGAAATTGTTTCAGGCTGCAATTTATTGAATGAAAAATTTAAATATTTCCGACACTATATTAGAGAACCTAAATTATTGTTTATACAATAAATAATCACGTAAAAATACATTATTTATTTATCCTTAATTAAAGCACAGAGGTTTCATACGTTTGATGAAAACATTCTAGCTTCGTATTATAATATTATGTTAAAGCATATAGAAGAGCCCCAAAAGCATGTTACCATTTAATTTTCTTTATACATTCAATTAATGAATATACATTACATGTAGAAATGCTGTATGCTGTTTGTTAAAGAAATAAATTTATTATAAGTGAGTAAAACTATGTTAGAGCTTCAAAAAGCCCTCCGTTGACGTCAAACAAAAGTATTTAATAATGAAATACTTGTAAGAACAAGTAGTTTTTCCATTAAGAACTTTGTAGGTTTAAACCCGTATATTGTTCAGCAAGAATGCTACTTAAATTACAAAGAGTTAATAATGGTTGTTTTTTTTTGTAAGCTTTATGGATGGTATGTTCTTAATTGGTAATGTAGAGTACATTTTTATTTTGGAATCATTACATTCGTACAATAGTAAGTGATCGCATGTTTGCGTGTTATTCACAATTATTTAATTTGTCATATGAATTGCAAACCGGCGCGTGAATTGGCTGTAGGCGTGAAGACACTTTAAATCTGAAGTACGGGCTTCAAATACAACCCACTCATCAATTACATACTCGCACATACTGAATGATATTTATAATTGGAATATTATAACATATGTTTAATTATTATGAATTGATAATGTCAGGGCAGTTATTTTTTTTTGAAAATTTGATTCTTTTTAAACGGCTGTAAAATTATGCGAAAATTAATTAACAAAAGAAATTTCGCACATTTCACAACTTCGCATTTGTTAAATTTAAACGGTAAATACGTATTCGTATATTGTTTTAAATACCTTAGCTGCAAATTAATTATGAATTTTCTGTTTATATCCCAGGATTGTTAGTGTGTTCCTTACACTAAATAAATATTCTTGCCAGTTTGTAGCTAAACGTTAGTTTTGTCTAAATTCACACAAATAGGAGGCATAAAAACTCTTTATTACAGGTTAAGAAAATCAACATACAGTGAGGCCCCGCTTAACGTTGTCTCGTTTAGCATTGTTTCGGCTTAGCGCTCTTTTAAGAGCAAAAAGAACTTTCGATGGCGTTTGTAAAAAAAAGTTTGACCACTATAACTGAAATTATGGACCAATTTGTTGAAAATGATCCAAATTTTGACAGGAGTTCAAAAGCAAGACGGGTGTTATAGATGCTTTATCCACTTATCAACAACTTCTAACACAACGCGAAAAAAAACGCAAACTACATTAGATGCCTTCTTTACAAAAAGCCAATAAGTTGGAAACACAGAATAGACTGAATGATCTAACTGACTTATAATTTTATTTGTTTTTATAAGTATATTCGTTTAAATTGTTTTTATTTTTGTAAGAAATAAATGTTTGGTTTTATTTTGATTAAAAAAAACATAACTATTAATTTAATACCTAACCCCATTATTTACATGTTAAGAGCTTCGTTAAGCGCCGTTTCGCATTACGTTCTACTTTGATGGAACGTATCCCCCGCGTTAAGCGGGGCCTTACTGTATAAGCAATATTAAAATCAACAATTCTTCGAATTGCATCTAATAATACTTCCTTCTAATAATAGGATATATGGTTCGTAGAATCGTCTGATGTATGAAAAAGGGCACTCTGATTTTAAAATAATTGAATCGATGAAAGGATCGCGCCAGGCCAAAGTTCTGGTTTAATACAAAGCGAAAAAAAAAATTTTTATTTCTTGAAAGAACAAAAAGTTTAATCTCCGGTTTGCTGGAAGTCGTCCAACGTTTTTGCTAAGCGGCCATGAACTGTTTCGAGACATTGCATCGCAATGTGTATTGCATCGTTTTGTAAACAAAAATAGGTGTCTATGGATGATACAGTTAACGAGTTATTAAGTATTGTGATGCATAAGATATTAACATCCTCCTCTCTTTCAAAGGTGTTATTCAGTCGCGTGATGGCAGGATTTGGAGCAGATTAATAACACATAGACTTTTTTCATAAGCACATTGACATATATTTACAATCATATGGCCCGACCTAGTCACAGCATTCAGGCCGAGCCACAATACCATATGCTCTCGCCGACGGGCGGCACACGACTGGTGTGGAAATTATGAGCTGTCGCACAGCGCTACAAGTGACGATCTTCGTAACTAGTCCAAAATGCCAATATGGCGGACACATTCATGTACGACATGCGAACAGAAATAAGAGACGAAAGATCGTTTGTCGAGGTTTTCGGTACCAGTCAGCAAGGTCTATAACATGCTGATGTCAATATATAATACCAATGGAAAAATCTCATCTGTGGATTTTTCAACGTTTGCCATTTTAAGAAATAAGCGTTGTTTGTAGAGTATTGTTTCGAACCAGACATTTATGAATAGTCCACGTATTATTTTACGTGGACTATATATTATTGATGAGATGACTTTGGTATACTTTTTTTGCCATATCCGCTACATATTTTATAATCTTGAGAGAGGTAGCTACTCCTATGAAGATATAGAGAGGCGACTTAATGTATCTACATTGGAGAGACGTAGAACAGTGACTGACTTGCTGTTTATTTTTAAAATTATGAACTCCATAATCGATGACTCGACATTATTGCAGGAAATTACGTTCAATGTTCCCTCCCGGTTCACTAGAGGCAGTGACCTGCTACATGTAAGGACATCCAAAACCAACTATGGATTCTATTCTCCTATGTTAAGAATATGTAGACTGGTTAACTCCTCTAGTGACTTGGACTTTTCGGGGTGGACCTTCCAGCATTTCGCAGATCCCTCTACTAATGTACTAGATCTGTTTTTTTTTTACTCATGTTCATGTTTTGTCTAAATGTATTGTCTTAGCTATTATATTGTTCTGTTTTACCATTTCATTTATTGTATTTTCTATTTTAAAATCGTATGTATTGGCCTAGGCCGTTAATAAAATAAAATAAAAATAAAATCAATAAAATAAATATTTGGAGCTTATGGACACATGGGGACGTAGATGTTTCCTGGGAGTCTTTTAAAAGTTGGGAACTTGCATAGAATATGGCTGTAGTACCTAATAAATAAATATTTTGATGTTCAATAATCAGTGTTATCAAAATATCAAAGATATCGGATGATCAGACCAATGCTCCCGAGGCGTGAATAATTTTGTTGTTCTTAGAGGGTGGCTCAACGCTACACCAGGGCCATGTATTGAGCTTAGATTTGATTAAAATATTATTAAAAATTGAAAACTAGGTCGGTATTTGAATTGACAGCATCAGAATGAAAAACAAACGCCTTTGGTACTGTTTTTTATTATTTGGGTATGACAGTAATTTTACAGATAAGGAATCTACTTCACACTAATTAGTTTATACAGTGCTTATAAATCGGTAAAAAATGTTTCTTTCAAGCATTTTCGGACACTGAAATTATAAACTTGGTAAAAATACGCAATGTTTTTGATGCAAGCAAAAGGTGCATAAAATAACACTAGAACTGGAGTGGACTTTTCCTGTTACACATAACCAATATAGACTGAAATCTCCTTCACTATACACTCAAGTCTTTTTTGAAATTGTTGAGACTACTGACTTATTTTTTCATATCATCTCCCTGGGTGGAACATATGGTATACATTATTTTCAGTAGATATTATGCTTACTACTTTCCATACAATATCTACATTTTGCCAGCGGTCATAGCTCAATGGTTAAGGCGTTTGCTTTGCAAGCCAAAGATCGTGGGTTCGATCCCCGACGGAGATAAAAAAAAGTATTTTCTAACAATTTCTGAACGCTAAAATACCCCCGGTTGGTGTGAATTTGATCCATCCCCCATAAAATGTCAGTCATAGCTTATTAATTGAAATTGGTGGTAGTCGAAAGTCGTCCCGTGAAGACCACCCATTCATAGTAAATGCCTGTAATAATAAAGGATGATGTGTAAGTCTCGGGCTGTAGTATATGACGTTGGCGGATCAACACTCCACATGCAGCGTTTAGCCATATACACCATGGTAAGCGTCATATAATTCCACAGGTGAGACTTCAAAATTACTATCACCATCTGTCGGTATTCTCCTGTATGTGTTTACATAAAAAATAAAAAAAACACTTGAAACTTTGCCAAATACATTCTGTGCATGCCAACTTACGGCCTTGATGAGAAAGCAGCTTTGATATTGTAAGCATACCTAAACCTTACAAGAAATCGAGAGCATTTCTAGGATATGACGATAAGTTCCCTGGACCAGAACCCTCAGCCAATAACCCCATAGATAGTAAAGTTGCTTAGTGAACGCTGCACGGACGGGAGTGTCCGCCGCTGGTTCAGAAATAGAACATTTATTTACGTGCCTCTGCAGACGCGCATTATTTTATTTGCGCCGCATAAATAAAGAAATGCATCGCTGCACTGGACGGAGCGATAGCCCAAAACATTGGAGAGACGATTCAGATCGAACTCTGAAATATTATAACTTATAACGGTTCAAGACCCGAGTGGTGCTTACTAAAATAAATAGACTGTCGGAAAGTAATAATATAAAAATACTGTAAATAAATGTTGACCTGAATAAAATAAAAAATAATCATTTAAAAAGTCCCGGAAAATACTTTGAAAATGTATTCGTGGAGCTCATCATATGTTGACTGATTGAATAATAAAAAATAAAAATATACATACTTTGAATATGTATTATAGAGACATCTATCACACGACGATAACAATGACATAAATACAAGTTCCAACGCGAGTCAGCTCAGGCAAAGAAATAGCCACGGTGGCTAGGCGGTATGAATACCTGGGCAAATGTTGGTTCCAAGGTCCGCGGTTCGCATCCCGCTTCTGCCGATATTTTTTCTGAATGAATTGACTCGCTTAAAGTATTTTATGTATAGTATATGTATATTTAATTACTATTATAACTTCATTTATTGGAATGTAACCCCATTTTTTTACGAAATAACTCGGTCGAATATAAATGCGCAATGCAAATTTCAATGTCACAAGAAAGCTTATGCAATTTTTTCTTACTGTATTTTAGTTCTCCATTGTCTTAGCCTCTTAGCTGATGACAAATTTTAACATATCAAATTTATATTTATTTTAAGCATTTCCTAGGAGACGTGCAAATTCATTTATAATTTGGTGGTTGCGAAATACTGAAATAAATATCAAAACAATGTCTTAAATTTTTTGACCGATAATTCTTGGTGTAATTCCAGAATATCAAAATAAAAGATATTATTTAGAAATTTGGAATACGTTCTACATAATCTTTTATTTTCATTTTGAAATGTATTAATATGTACTTTATTTTCCACTTTTATGAATAATATGAAATTAAACTATAATTTAAAAATTAAATTTTCTTTAAAAAATTAACAAATTAAAAATATTTAGTTTTGATTCACAATTTATTTTAAATGATTACGTGTTTCAGCCTTCCTGAAGACCATCTTTAAAAATGATAAAATAAAACAGGCAGTGGCTAATATAGGTATGGGACAAGTTCCTACATTAGTACACACATATTTTTATAGGTTGTATATGTGTGCGGGTACAACAATTGTAAAAAGGATATTATAAAATGTCAGTTGATAACCTTAATGATAATGAAATTAAACATTAAAAGTTTAGTTAATGCATTTTTAATTGTGTCAACAAATAAATAGACTTAAACACTAAAGACCGTTAAATTTCAAATCTAGTGTTTCTAATAATGTTGGTTTTCAATCTTATTAAACTATCCATATCATCATTTTATCATAATTTCCATATCCGCTTTACTACTAGATAATGTGATCGTCACGAACTATCGCCATAAAATTCTGCAAGCCTCTACAGTCGTTACCTCATTCTATGACACTCTTCTCCCAGAGCTACGCAGATTACATACATTAAATACCGTAGAAAAATATATAATTTATACTTCAATTTTAATATTATTTTTGGGTTACTTTAAGTGGAAATGAACGAAACTCTCGACGCGGAAACAAGTCTTAGAAGTTTTGTGTGTTGGATCTGGATGCCGGTTCAGGTCAGCGTGCAGTTTGCAGGTTCACCGCCGCCCGCCAGCGATGCACTTCTGGAAACATAAATCACTGACAAGGAATCTCGTATCGCGGCCCCGAGCTTTGAAAACATTTAAATATTGCTCAATGCCCACCACGTACCGGGCGCTTTTCCCGAAATAATTGCTCAATACGCTAAAAATACGCAATGTTTTTGATGCAAGCAAAATAATTAAAATAACACTAGAACTGCAGTGGATTTTTCCTTTTACAAATAAGCAATATAGACCAACAGTGAAATATCCTTCACGATACACTCAATGTTTTTTTTTTCACTTCAAAAACATTACAATTTCAAAAAAATCAAATCGTTACTTAAGTAAAATCAAGATAAATATACATCTATTTACTACTGGTACTTATCATTACGTACTAAGAACAAAGCAATAAAGACAAGCAACAGAATGTCCCAATGCTCATCAAACAGTTGACGCGAACAAATCATTCATCCAAAGAAACTCGTGGAGTTCATGCCTGAACTGGGCCTTCCTTACGTGAAATATATCAAAATTTGATAATACTGACTTTTTTATCATATCATCTCCCTGGGTGAAAACATATGGTAGAGATTAGTATCAGTAGATATTGTAGATATTTTGCTTGCTACATTCCATTTTATATCTAAACTTGAAACTTTGCCAAATACATTCTGTGCCTGCCTACTTGCGGCCTTGATGAGAATGCAGTTTTGATATTGCAAGCATATCAAAACGTTTAGTCGATTTTTTTAAGAAATTGGATTACAAGTCTGAATCTCTTGACACCTGAACCATTTGATCCTAAAAATTACTTCAATTGATTCAACAACATGCGATATTCTTAAGACTTATACTATCTCCCTATGTATACACTTTACTATACAAGAAAATTGATCAAAAACGTTAAAATTGATGAAATATTATGTATTACATAGTTAACTCAAGTCCTAGTCTATCATAATAATAGTCTTATGCTTAAATACCAACGAAGCATGAAGTTTCATATAAAATTTGAAATGTTTTTATTTTTTATTTTTTATTCCTAAAATATCCATAAATTCACCCGTTGCTATGAGATAAGTTCATTATGGGTCTTACAGCAAGAAAAACCTTTATATTGCATTTGCATTAATTAAACGAAATAGTAATAATGTCATATTATTAAGACTACTAATTTAAGAGTAAACTTTATTTAATCGCATACAATAATTATGTTGTTTTCTGTTTAATTTTGTTAGAAATTGATTGCATTCATATTTCATCGTATAACAATGTTTTTTTCCTCGTCTCAAAAATCGTACGTTTTTTTCATTTCATGGAAATTGCAAAGACAAGTCAAATGTTAACAAGAGGAAATACTGATTACACGAAAATCTAATAAAACGATTCATCGAGTGGAAAGCGAAAAGTTGAAAGGAAAGCGGGAGAAAAACGACTCATCTTTTTTCGTCTCCAACGAAAAATACAAGTTAATGAAAAAAGTTCTACTCCTTTATACAAAACTCTACTCCGTTATAAAATCTATTCATGAAAAAATATACAAAATTCATGAATTGTAATGTATGAAGTTAATACAAAATATTGATATGTTTTACATATAAAAAATCGTTTAATTTTGTAGTTAAAACTAAAACAATTGTGTTTTTATGTTTTTTAAACACCTTTCGATAGTCTGATGAATAATAAACAAACCTTAACGTAAAACCTGTAAACTCATGTGTGTATTGTTTTACAATATCCATTTCTTAAAAAAACACATTCAGTATATTAAACAAAGAAAACCGCCTGACTTGCACCCGTACGTTAGTTTAAAAATGCATTTCCTTTATAAAATTACTTTTAACGGTTTGTATTATGAAACAACTAGTTAATACAAACAATTTCTAAGAAGATCTGGTGATACTCTCACTAAAAGCAAAACTCTTCTAGTACCTCAACAAATAATGCTAAAAACGATTAGTAAAACAAGGATTTCTATTTTTTTTTAAATAGATCTCAGAATGAACGCTCAGAACATAAAAAAATAATTTAATGTCGAAAGTCTTTATCTGTATAATTTTGTTTTATAAATACCTGCTTAACCGTTTTAAACTTTCCAAATGCAATTCTATATTCAACATGTTCATCCCGGCATTTCTCCACAAAGAATGTATTCGGACAAAGGGATTGTAGAGATACTAAAACGAATTTGCTTTGATACGAAATATGGTTACATGGCATCACGAGCAGAGGGCATATTATTCTCCACCTTATTCTACTAGCTGTTTCAGAGACCAGAGATCCTGAAACATTGCCTAAAAAACTACTTAATTTATGAAAATGTCCCACTTCGGAGAGAAACACTCTATTTAATAACATGCGACGACAGTTAAAGTTAATATTTTTATTACATTGTTGTTTTGTAATCGCTTCACAAATGGCATATGTTTGTCACACTTTGCTATCGCATAGTTTTTTCAGCTGCTATTGACCATGCCTTTTCGAAAATCTCTATATGCAACGGCATATCTAAGAACATATATTTTTTGCAAAGCATATTTAGTAACCATGGCGTATTAGGACGTTTGTTAATTAGTGTTTTTAAGGAGGTTGGATTATTCGCTCGTCAATGACACTCGGTGGAAAATAGTGACCTATTTAAGGATGGGAAACCACTTCAGACGGTTCGTTTATTTATTACTGCTTAAGTAATTAGTAAATATACGAGTATTTAAGTATATGCTAAAAAAAAGAAGGAAATATTCAAAGCTCTTCATACATTAGGAATGTGAATCGGAGGACGCAACTGTTTAAAAAACGCAAGTAAAGATAAACTTCTGAAAAGAGAAGTCTTTGAAACTCAATCAAACTTATGAGATGTTTGATGATTTGACAAATTGTTATGATTTTAAGCTGCACTTACAAAATGGTTGTGGAAAAGGAATTGCAGTTGATATTGAAAGAATTTAGAGTGTGTATTAAGCGACTGGGGATCTCTGATATCAAAGTCCTGCTGTCCCACGACGGTCCCTGCCCCGGGGTCGCGGAGGGTTCAGTACAAAGGCAAAGACAAAGCTGTAAATCCAATTTGCGTACTTTATTTGCGATGCGACGTAAACGTAGATGCAGAGTGTCAGGCAAACACGACCTCGTCACTTGTCGACCAAACTGCGGGGATTCGAGGAACCGGGGAAGAAAGGTTTCAATATCGGATAAAGTTTATTGTCGAGGGATACTTGCTTAGTACACTTTGTATTATGTTCCTGTTTGTTTATTCAAACACATATATGTCCTGGAGAGACGTCGTCACGAACAATGAGGTTCTCAGCCTAATCAAGAAGGATAGGCACCTAGTAAGAACCATCTCAGAGAGGCGAGCCCGATGGATCGGTCACATCATACGCCACGATGGTCTTCTTCACGACATTGTGGAAGGGATGGTTGAGGGAATAAACTGTAGAGGGCGCCCTAGTCGAGAGTATTTGCAGCAAGTGTTCGAGGACATGAATTGTTGCTCTTATGGTGAGCTTAAGAGGACTGCGGAGAATCGAGAGGAGTGAAGATCGAGATGCAAGATTTTATTGCTGCAAACCAATCCACTTGAGATTGATACTACGAAGAAGATATGTCAATACTGACAGATAGTGGTGGAAGATTCTCATTTGTGGTAACATCCTCCTCTTTCTTAAAAAAGGTGTTATTCCGTCGCGTGAGGGCATGATGAGGAGCAGGTCAGCAAAACAAAGACTTTTTCAAAAGCGCATTGACATATATTTATAATAAACTTTACAAGCTTCCGGCCGGCGGAATGACATGCCGGCTAGCCGTACTGCGACCTTCTCGGCCGTCAGCACACCACTGACCCGTGCGCACCGTAAGCGGTGGTTTATATAACTAGACACATAAATGTATGCCAAGCGAACAGAAATAAGAGACGAAAGATTGTATATCGAGGCATTTCGGCATTGGCCTAAAAGATCTATATCAAGCTGATATCAACTCTTACTTGAAAACCGTAGTTTTGGTTTTTATGGAAGATTCTTCAGTTAATAACATGTATAAACTAGCAGTACGTAATTATATTTTACAGAAAAAATAGCACAACTAATATATTTCGGTACGTTTTGCTGTCAGAGAATATCAACTCAAGTAATTAAACTTTTACTCTTCACCCTTCAAAGAGATATAATAAAACAGTTTGAAATTCAATTTTAATTATTCGAGTACCCAAAGTGTCCTAAAATTAAGGTTGGATATATTTTTTCACATCGCGCTGTCCGAAGTCATTTAAAGTTTCCTGTTTCCCTTCAGATCTCCGATAACCCTTTGACGTCCCTGCGGAATATCGCGGGCCCTCCGGTCTTCCCACGGCCCTTCTCTAATTACAACCCAAAAAGCCGGCCGTCGCACGAACTCGCCAAGAAAGACTTTTAAATTAACGGTTTGGCGAAATGCAACACTAATGCGAGTTATCTTATAGATTACCTGGGCCAATGCATCAAAAAATATATAAATTATTCATTACTGTTAATGCAAAAAAAAAAACATAAAATACTGAGGTACAGTACTTTTTTTACGCTTGCTTTACTTCATATTTAATTTATAAGATTTTTACGACCGTAGTTAATTTGATTTATTAGTATTCTTTTACTGTTAATTTACCTTCATGTGTGTATTATTGTTCATTAAATTAAGTTATTATTTATATTGTAAATATGAATTACAAATGTTTTAATAAATATGTGCTCCTATATGAGTTATATGAAAGTTAAAGCACTGATAGATATAAACTGTTTAAACTATGAATATTTACCAATATTCGAATATATACTCGTATTATAAACGAGATGTAGCGCTTTTAGTCATTCTAAATAAATTTGAAATAAAACCAAATATGAGTAATAAAATTTTACTTAAACAATATTTCTAACCATATTTATTTATTAAAATGATAGTTCAATAATTTATTTATTTTATTATTGTATGTCATGAGCAATAAAATCTTATATTTATAATTTAATGAATAAAATATATAAATTTTTTGAATAAGTTTATAATTTAGTAATATATCAAATTTGTATAAAATAATATAATACGAGCCGTTTAGACAAATAATGATAAATTAAGAATAAAACGCCTACATTTTAGTTTAAAAAGTCGCTTTATATCCATAGTTACTTTACCATATTGATTGTAATGCTCTTGTCTTCTCTAAGCTAAAGGTAATTTAATGCGTTTAAATTGTTCAAAATTTACATAACTCGTTCAATTAATCATTCAAACACCTGTGTGAGCTTCTAACTTGAATATATCGATAAAGTTTAACCTGAACGTCTCAATTTATTAGAAATTTACCTGAAAATTGAGCCCTTGCGCCCGTTGCATACATTTTCACGTAAACGCATTAAGTGTTTCCAAGGCCAAGTTCCGGGGAAACTTGATTAGGAGCAGTCAAACAGGTCGAGGAAGTAAAGGAGACCCGCAACTAGATTACAAGTTGACTTTACCCAATTAGAGAATACGGCAAGAGAATAGGTTATACTACAATAATTATTCTTGCAGACGTACTTAAGTTAACCTTATCAAATAACCATCATTGTTTAGAATACCTGAAATGTTATAAATATAAGCGAAAGCTTACAAAAATACGTATTTCAAAGTTGAAGAAAATTACATATTATTCCTGCGATGACATGCTTAGGATATCGTTAAGATTTTAAAATGTTATTTATTGCTAAAAGTGCATTATTGTAATTTAATTTTAATAACAAATAGTCATATTTAATTAGTAATAACTAAAAGCTATTCCCTCATATTACGTAGGCATTGTCAATAGTGACGTTAATTTTCAACAAGAATCGATTGTACTCCCATAAATTAAAGAAGATTTTTAGTGTCAGATGTGCAAGTTTACTTCTGACAATTTGTTTCAGAGTTCGTTCTCGAATGTATCAGAAAAATGTAAATATGTCGTTAGACATGATATTATGGATACTAAAAATCGTCTCTAATTTACAACATTTAAATAATGAAATCCCACCAACAATTATTCATCCAATCAATGAAATCCCATCAATAACACCCAATATCAATAAAAAAAAATTGACAAATCAATTATTATATTCTATTATATACTCGTAGATATTTATTTAGTAAATTGTAGTAATTTACATAACACTATCATCGTAATTCTCAAAATTAAAGTAAACATGAGAATCATTTATTTTTATACTTTGTTTTATGTAAATATAATTTATGTTTTTTTTCGAATTTACTAAAAACCATTAAATCATTTTTTAATAAATTAGAATAAAGTCTGAATAAATATATATTTATGATAAATTAATAAAGTAAATCATCACTTGTAAAAATCCTCGTACCATATGTTAGTAGACTAAGTGCTTATAGTAGGTATCGAGATGTTGGTAAAATCAAGATTACATATATTACATATATTCTTCCTTTTCTTCAACTTTGCAGTCACAAATTGAACTGCCTGTAGTATCTGTATGTTTAATTGTGAACGCTGGTAGTTACCGTTTGTTTTAATGCATTATCCTGGGGCATCAGCCACCGAATGATTTGCATATCTCGAGGCAGTAGGAACCTTTTTCCTTTGTCGCCGAGTTTTACACGATGTGAACGTAACGGCTGCGCTCACACGGAACGGGGCTCAGAGAAATTTCCGGACTTATCTACAAGCAAGGGTGATGCAGGGAGGCAACCTCAACATCTAAATAGTAACTTAAGAATGTATAATAGGTACATACTTGTACCAACTGATAGCTGCCAAACTTTTGACATTGGTATTTAGGTGTCTAAATTTAAATTTCATTTATTTATTTCTTTCAGAAACATTACAAATTTTATTTAAACTGAAATAAGATAAAACAAAAGAATCAATTCATAAATAAAGGTAATTATTATCGTTAACTACAATTATTAAAAAGTCACAAAGCTCGCTAAACAGAAAACTCCATGAAATTACATACTTTGATAAATAAATCAGTTGAGCTCATGTCAAAAGTTTTAGTCGTAATCATGCATTTTTACCAAATTAACATTACTTTTTTGCTTTTAAAGTTTTACGCATAAATTAATAAACTTCTACTTTGCTCAAAAATGTCCAATTTTGAAAGTAAGTCTACCACGCGAGTCTCCATTTTTACTTTTATGATAAAACCTGGTAAAGGCCGGCGTGGATGAAATACAGGATATACGCAGTTGTACAGCAAAATATATAATATCAATATGCGTAGCTGATACGTATTTCAAAACAAATATATTTTCAAATGATACTATAAAGCGCTGCGCTCCTCTTTCACCTCGCGCCTTGAATCCTAATTTGCTTTCAGAAAGGTGTCACCGGCATTGTACTGGGAATAGGAAATGTGTTTACGCCAAGCAGATTGAATAAACCTAACAGAACTGAATGCGATATCAGCGAGGCTCTTTTACCGTTGCGTCCTCAATGCTGAAGCTCTTATACAAACTATATTCTTCAAAAGTGATATGAACATATGATGCGTTTATGTATCATGCCTTAGTATATCCGTTTAAGTATTTCGGATGTAAATTATAAACAATCACTTTATTAGTTGATAATCGCCATATAGAGCGTTAAAATGCGTTAAAAGGGGTATTGGTTACACAGAAATGTAAAAACTAGAGAGATATACTCGTAGTAAGAGAGGTACTTTCATTCCATACATTAGAAATTTAAAGGAAACTTTCTCTTCTCATTGGTAACATCTCTTATTTGGTCAGCATATATGAGCAGCATATGAGCATACAGAGTTTCTCGTGTGTCTCTATCGAATGTTGCATTCACCATTTAGACTCAAAACACAAACTAAAGTGTGTTAAAGTACTTTTTGAGTGACTGATTTTTTCTTCCTTGTGATGTAACCGTAATTGAAGCATTATTAAAACTTTTATTTATAAAATAAATAATATACTCGTATATAAAATAGACTTGATTAATATTAGATAGTTATATAAATACATTCTCCCACTTTTGCAAATTTCACATTCAATATGCACCCCATCTTAGATACGTAAAGTGTATACAACTCTTCAAGTGTTACTTACTGTTTCATTTATACGTGTAAAAGCATTCAATGTAACACCAAAGTTCAAGGGGATATTCTTTAAAAGCTTATGATAGAAGGTATGATTTCTAATTTAAAGGTTTCAAAGCATCATGGTAGACTATTGATGATCGTTTTCATGGATGTAATGTAATAGTTGTCGTATCACTAAATTAAAAAAATGTATAGATCATTTGAACTTGTTGAAAATGTTTGAAAATATCGTTAACTCGTTTGATTATAAAATGCGTAGAATAACGACGTATCACGCAGTCAAAACTTAATCCATATAAATTTCAATAAATTCTAAATAAAGAAGCAACGTATTACGTTACGCAGGTAGGTGATAAACTTAATTAGTTGGAGGATATAAAATGTCTTCTATTTATGGCAGAGGCGCATCGCGTTGCGTGCTTTAATCGAATGAGAAAGTTTTCCTGGTGAAGAGTCATAACTTTAAAAGCTCGCGTATCCATAAAGTTCGGAACTATATTATTTCAGCCCTTCCATACTTTGTCGCGGGTGCAAGGAGAGCTTCACGGCAAACTTTGTATCCGGCTGCGCCTTCCCTTTTTTCCTTCAAAGCAAAGCCTTTATGCAAATATGATACGAGGATAGTCTGTCGCATATATTTTCACTGTATTTTTCGTTTCAAATAGATTACTTCTGTTACATGGAGACACGACTCAAAATGACTGACTCAAAGGAATGTATGAAAGTAAGTCTCCTGTACAAATACCCACACACATCATATTTTAAAATATAAAGTCATTCAAAAATCTCTGTCTGGTATAAACTAACTGTTTTTAAATGCAATATAATTTTTTAAATACTACAGTCAAAACAAATTCTTGTTTTTTTTTTAATAATGTTAATTAATGGTTAATTCGTAGCAAAACTACAAAACTATAATTGTACATTAAAATTAACAAATTAAAAATATTA
Organism: Glossosoma conforme; assembly: GCA_022606575.1. Classification (NCBI taxonomy): domain Eukaryota; kingdom Metazoa; phylum Arthropoda; class Insecta; order Trichoptera; family Glossosomatidae; genus Glossosoma; species Glossosoma conforme. Next base: position 3,211 of record JAGTXR010000080.1, on the reverse strand, counting down.
CATGCCTCGTTGGGGGTCAATTTTTTGTTTAAGTAATTCCTGCTTACATATTATTTTGTTATTTTCTTTTTTATTCAAGGTTATTTTTAGTACTTTGTTAGTAAATAACTTCTTAGGTTTTCACGGCCAGATTTGATATTGTGGCTTTTGGGCTTAGCCGTGTGTGGCGAATTTCAATCCCAAAAGTCATCAACCCTGAAGAAGACCCCAGCAATGGCGGTGGAAATATCGGAAAGAAGAAATTCGCCACACACGGCTAAACCCAAAAGCCACAATACTTTGTTAGTATTATTAAATATTTCGTGTTTAAACTCTTATAATCAATAATTTTAGTAATGAATTTGATTTTTTTATGGCCGTAGTGAAAGCTCAACTTTATTTATTTCAAAATATATTTCACAAAATTTTAATAAATACCATTTAATTAATAAACATTTTATATAAAGTATTCATCCGAATTGAGTATCCTATACTTATTTGTAATATTGAAAGGAATAAATGTTTGTTTTAATAATTTATTATGGCAAGACAGCTTTCCGAAGATAACATGGTGTACAATATTTATAACGAAATGAAGTTGAAAAAAAAATGGTCGAGAGAACACCAATCTATCTCTAGGAGAGAGAAAAATCGCAAAAAATCCAGTACCCGTATTATACAAAAGCTCCTTTGAGGGCAAGATGGCAAAAACAATAGCAGATGTTCAGCGGGGAAAAAAGGGAACCTCAATTTAAAAATATTTTTGTTAAATGATACGAGAGCCATAGAGCTCCGATACTTGGGCAGTGTTGTCAGTCGTGAGTTCAAAATTTCAAATTTAAAATAATTCCCAATATTCACACATCTTAATATTATTTAATATCTGTATCCGCTTTCTACCTTCAGCATATGATCGACATAAATTGTTGGTAGAATGCTTTGCCCTGTCAGCTTTTATGTTCTGCTTTGTCTGTCTCAAGTTAGCCAGTTATGCATCCCGAAGCTCCTCTAAGTAGATTCTTTACAGAAATATGTAACAATACGTTAGATATTTCTTTGTAATTATCAGTGATACCCGATGGCCTTCAAAAACGACGAGAACCTGGGTGCTTAAGATAGCAGCTGCATGAAATCTTGCAGGATCCTCAAGTTAGCCAGTTATGCATCCCGTAGCTCCTCTGAGTTGATTATTTACAGCGTTATGTAATAGTATGTAACGACTCGTAAGATATTTCTTTGTATATATCAGTGATTCCCGATGGCTTTCAAAAACGGCTAGAACCTGGGTGCTTAAAAGAGCAGCTGCAGTTAATTATATCTTGCGGGATCCAAGGTAATGTCCAAGGATCTTCTTATTTTGATTAACTGTAGAATAGAAGATTACTAAGTTCATACTTACTTTATCAAACAGGACAAACTATGGTACCCTTAATGTAACCGACTATTCTAAAGACATTTTTAATTGATTGTCAGTACACACGAATGTGCATTTGATCTTTCAAGTTACCAAAGAAATAATGTATTCCAAGCACACTTCCCTTAAATAGTTAAAGTGGAATTTTGTTCAATTACGTAGCTAATATTAGTATTAAAAGTTTTAAATGTCTACTATAGACTTTTTAACGAAATTCATGAAACGTTGAGGAACTGACGTTCAATAATGAAACATACCACTGCCCGTTTAAGAGAAGCTACACACGTCCATAGCAGCCCCTTTTAAGCATTTGTAGGGCATCCTGAAGGAATCCAGGAGCACATGTGACATGTGTGATTTGGACGATATGGCGAGTAGAGATATGGCGACACGTAAGGGCATGGCCAACAAGTTAAAGCGCCTGGTTACAAACAATCACGAGTTTGCATCTCGCTGAAACGGAAGATTCTTAACCTATCTTAAACTCCAATTATCAGATTAAGATTGATTGTCTTAACAATTGTTTCCTGAAAAATTATTTAAAGTTTTATAAAAATAACCAATCTATTTAGTACCAAAACTCCCAAAACCGCGATGCGTAAATGCGAGATAGTAATCTAATGCACTTTGCGTGGTAATACTTCTCATGCAGCGCTTAGCCCTCCTTAATATGGAAAACGTCATATAATCCAAAAATGAGATCTTTTTTTACTTAATAATTTCATGTAAGTGATTACATAAAAACACTGTCAGGTTCAGCTTGAGGGTCGACAGCACCTGGCTTAAAATTAATGCTCATCAGGCTTTGCGTAACGCTTAAATCTTCCTCAGTAATCCGCTTCTGTCATACGATTGTTTTTTTTTCGGACTTGTTTTTTGAATGCTCGCGTGACTCTTTTGACGATATGGCCGAAATGTTTTAAGCCACGTGGCTATACGATTAGTAAATTCATGTGTCTACATTAAAATTTAAAAGATAAAACAAATACAAAATTACATTCATAGTACTGGACATACGGGAAGTATAAATAAATTTACTTGATGATACACTTTTAAAGATTAGTATACGAGTTTAATAGAGTATTAACTTATGGCGCAGAGACGTGGAATCTAACAGCAAGTCTTACCCATAAAATAAAAATATAGAATCCGAAACGAGGAAATACGTTGAAGAACTGAAGTAGTGGATGCTACCCAACGAATAAGTACACTCAAGTGGCAATGGGTAGGACGTATCTGTCGAAGAGACAAAGGTCGATGGGGAAGAAAAGTATAAAAATCGCGCCCAAGAACTGGCAAACGAAGCATTGGCCGACCCCCTGCAAGATGGACTGACGACATAAGAAGAATAGCGGGAGTGACCTGGATGCGGAAGTCGGAGGATCGAAGAGGATGGAAACTCATGCGGGAGGCTTACCTTCAACAGTGGACAGATACAGGCTGATGATGATGATGATACGAGTTAGTTTAGATTCAATAAGTCCGATAAGTCTATCAAGGGTCACTTCTGTACGTTTATTTGGGTATAAAGATTTACTATAGACAGTAAATCTGAAAAGGTATTTAATAAAATTATCCTGCTTAAGTAGAAATAAAAAGACATATAAAAACTCCCTTTTCTAAATACTATGTTATTTCAAATATACTGTAAATTTTGTGTTGATTCCAAATTAAATTGCGTTGTTATTCATTTGGATTATATAATTGTGTTTTCATTATATTTTTTCGTTAAGGGTCAAAGCATCGTGTTCAATGTCCATTGTCTTGGATAATACTCATATATCATGATGGCAAGTGGATTGGTGCATTTAATAGTCT